>OX463241.1:100046936-101246936 GCA_949820135.1 Sylvilagus floridanus
TCCATAGTATCCCTGTCATAGTCCATTTGTGCTGCTATAAAAATACTTGAAACTAGGTTATTTGTAAGTAATGGAAATTTCTAGATCACAGCTCTGTAGGCTGTGAAGTCCAATATCAAAGCTCCAGCAGATTGATTGTCTGGGTAGGGCTGTTCTCTGCTTCCCAGATAATAGTTTGTGGCTACATACTTCACAGGGATGAATGCTGGATCCTCACATAGTAGAAGCCCTCTGTAAAACATGAATTAATCAGCCCTTGTTGCTTAATCAAGTGCTAATGGCCTCATCTCTTTATCCTGTTATGTTGAAGAATAGGCTTCAATGTGAATTTTGGAAGGGACACAAACATTCAAAACCCCAGCAATTCTCTTCGATTTGTTTACTATTTACACACACATGTATATGTATATGTAAAAGTACACTACTTAAAAATCACATTCTGAACCTATTAGCTCTCTTATTATTCACACTAAGGAGCTTTTATCATAATTTAAAAAAATTGGTGTGCCACAAAGCAGAATTCTCATGAAATCCTTTCTTTTAAATGGAATACACTTGTAAGGTAGGATGATTGCCACTGGAAATGGAAACATTAATCTCTCATTGAAAAACATAGTAACCAAGAAAAACAAATGACTTAATGTAGATACTCAGTGAGATTGCACTCCTTCTAGAGGGAAAAGCTACCTTTGCCTCCATGTTGTTGATGCTTCCCCTAGCTACAGCTGTAAAAGAGACAGAGGCAGAAACACTAATTAGTGTTCATTTCCAATTAGAAAAAAAAATCTTTCCACCTGACCCCCTTTCTAATACTCATTGAAATTGGACCTTTTGAAAAAATTTTTTTAATCTGCAGTTTTCTGTGAAATTTTTAAAATCAAACTGACATCAGCATTGATTCAAAAGCTTATACTTTTAAAGTACTTTTATAAGATGAATGCACTTTTAAAAACTTTTAATTTTTTTTCAGAAGCAGAGAGACAGATGCAAAGAGAGACACAAACAATCAGAGCTCCCATCTAGTCAAATGCCCACAATGGCCAGAGCTGGGCTGGGTCTGGAAATAGAAGTTAGGAAACAAATCCAGGTCTGTGCCTATGGGTAGCAGAGACCAACTGCTTGAGCCATCATCTCCCAGAGCTCCTTAGTAGGAAGCTGGACTTGGGAGCAAGAGCCAGGAATTGAACCCAGACACTGAGTTATGTGACAGGGCATCTTAACCACTAGGCCAAATGCCCGCCCTAATGAATACAAGTTTTTAAAGCATACTTTATTATCTTTTAGGGAGTGTACACTCACAGAAATAGATGCTCAAAAATGTTTAATTCTCTTAATAAGGGAAGACGATTGCTATGGTTTCCTTCCTGATGAAGGAGTTCAGTTACTGTAACCCTAGCTCTGTCCCTTCAGTCAGTCTGCTCTTGGGAGGAGGAAAACCCATCTGACTAATGAGCATCAGCTTGGAGAAGGCTACCTTGCATGAAGGATGAACCAGGGACTCTGGGCCCAGCTCTGCCCTTCCTCTTCTTGGAAGGCTGGTCTCCAACTTCACCTCTGTCATAATACATTTTAGGTCTTATTTCTCAGTTTACTCAGATGTAAAACTGAGATCAAAGTGTGTTTCTATTGTAGGACGTGCCTCATACTCTGATACTTGGGGTATGAATAGGAACCTTGAAAACTGTTGTCTGTTCCCATGACTTATATGGGAAAGAAAGGTTCTGAATGGAGACAAGATTTTGTGATTTTGCACTTTGTACTTCAGTGTTTAGGCAAGGAGCTCAATCTTCATAGTTGCTACAGCATTATATTAGATCAAATGAACTTTTAAATTTATACAGGGAGCCAGCACTGTGCTGTGTAGCAGGAAAAGCCACCGCTGGTAGTACTGGCATCCCATATGGGCACTAGTTCGAATCTTAGCTGCTCCGCTTCCAATCCAGCTCTCTGCTATGGCCTGGGAAAGCAGTTGAAGTCCTCGGGCCCCTGCACCCAAGTGGAAGACCCAAGAAGCTCTTGGATCCTGGCTTCTGATCATTCCAGCTCTGGCCATTGCAGCCATTTGGAGAGTGAACCAGAGGATGAAAGACTTTCTCTCTCTCTCTCTCTCTGTCTCTCTCTCTCTCTGTCTCTCTCTCTCTGTCTCTCCCTTTGCATTTCTATAACTTGGCCTTGTCAATTGTTAAATCTACAACAGGAGTCATTGTGCACTTACTCTGCATGTAGGATCTTTGTCCTTAATGTGTTGTACTATGCGAATTAATGGTAAAACTAGTACTCAAACAGTACTTTATACTTTATGTTTCTGTGTGGGTGCAATCTGTTGAAATCTTTACTAGCATATACTAGTAAGATATGTAAGATAATTAAAAATGAATCTTAATGAAGAATGGGATGGGAGAGGGAGTAGGAGATGGGATGGTTTGCGGGTGGGAAGGAGGTTATGGGGGGAAAATCGCTAAAATCCAAAAGTTGTACTTCCAAAATTTATATTTATTAAATGAAAATTTTCTATAAAACCAAATAATCCATAATTCATAATTCATATGGAAATACAAGAGACTTCAAATAGCTAAAGCAGTAAATAGCTTAAACAGTAAAAATGAAGCCACAGACATCACAATATTAGATTTCCAAATAGATTACATGGCAGTTATAATCAAAACAGCCTGGTGCTGACACAAAAATAGATATGTGGAACAATGGAACAGGTTAGAAACCCCCAAAGTTAACCCAAGCATCTACAACCAACTATTATTTGACAAAAGAGCTGTAATCAATCCCTGGAGAAAGCGACGGTCTCTTTTACAAATGATGTTGGGAAAATTGGAACTCCAAAAGCAGAAGCATGAAAGAAGACCCCTTCCTTACATGCTATACAAGAATCAACTCACAATAGATCTAGGATCTAAACCTAAGACCTGAAGCCATCAAATCACTAGAGGAAAATATAGGAGAAACACTGTAAATCACTGACATAAGCAAGGCTTTCTTGAATAAGATCCCAAAAGCACAGACAATAAAGCCAAAAATTGACAAATGGGATTATGTCAAGCTAAGAAGATTGCACATAGCAAAGGAAACACTCAACAAAATGAAGAGGTAACTGACAGAATGAGAGAAAATATTTGCAAGGTATTCATCTGATAAAGATTAACTAAAAATATAACAAGCTCAAGAAACTCAACAACAACAAAATAAATAGTCCAGTTAAGAAATGGACACAAATATTAACAGGCATTTTCAAAATATGGAATAAATATAGCCAACACACATGAAAAAATGACCAAGATTACTAACCATCAGGGAAATGCAAGTAAAAATCACTATGAAGTTTTACCTCACCTCAGTTATCATGGCTATCATTCAAAAATCAAACAATAACAAGTACAGTGAAGATGTAGAGAAAAAGTTACTCTAACATACTGTTGGTGGGAATGTAAACTAGTACATCCATTAAGGAAGATAATATAGAGATTCCTCAAAAATCTGAAAATTTATCTACCATTTGATCCAGCCATCTGACTCCTGGGGAATTACCCAAACAAAATTAAATCTGCATATAAACGTATTATCTATACCTCCATGTTGATAGCAGCTCAATTCACAATAGCTAAGATATGGAATCAATCCAGATGTCCATCAAATGATGGATAAAGAAAATGTGGCATATGTACTTTATGGAATGCTACTCAGCCATAAAAAAGAATTAAATACTCTCTTCTACAACAAAATGGATGCAACTGGAAACCATTTTGCTTAGTGAAACAAACCAGACCCAAAATGTCAAAAATCATGTTTTCTTTGATTTGTGGTAGCTAATATAGAGTACAAAAAACTAACGTATATGAGTGAAATTGACTTCTTGAGATTTGATTATTGGTTATAGCCCTTGTCTCTATTCCTGAGGAGCAGTAGTTTTTCAACTTTCTAAAAAAAGGGAAAAAAAGAATGAATGCCCTCTACCAGAGAACATTGGAAAGGAAATGGCAATTGCATGATTCACAAACAAGTGTGCCTCTGATAAAGGTTATTTAATCATCACTGGATCTAGTCCTCTTGGATTTGTGTCTCAGAATCATATTAGTTGTGTGACCTTGGGCAAGTTACTCAACTTCCATATGTCCTAAATTTCTCATCTGTAATGTAGATTAAAATAATACTTATGTCATAGGATTTCTAGAAAGAGCAAATCATTTAACACGTGTAAAATGTTTAGATCAGGATTGTTTACATATAGATTAGGTATTCAGCTTTAACATTTCGATATCTATTACTGACATAGTTCAATGGTTCAAATTCTTTGGACAATGAGAGACTACACACCCCTCATCTCAATTTTGTGAATTAAATGAAAGCTTCATAATAATATGGAAACAGTAGAGGTCTGAGACTGCTGGAGTACCTGGGCTGTGCAAAGGCCCTTCTGTAACTTCAGCATCACCCCTTACCTCCTGATGAAGTGACATCTGCTCTAGCCAGATAGGGGAAAATGGGCTGAAAGGACTCAGCTCTGCCTCACAAGCTCTACCTCACAAGAAAGCCATGAATCAATCCAATTCTTGCCTCCTTCTGCCTATGTGTAGGTAAAATGGAATGTAAATATTGTAATCGGTGACCAAGCTTGTTCTACGTCATAAGATGGGCAACCCTCTTGATAAAGAAAAGCTGGGTGTATTTTGACCAAATCAGTCTTTCAGACCTGATTGCCTGTACAAACACAAGCAAAGAAGGGTCTGAAACCTGGTCCTAACAAAGAGAGACAAATTGAACATTCTCTTCAGCTCTGTGCAGTCTCCTGGGCAACACTCTACACTCTAACTCTGAAAAACTCTGTTTATTTTACTCCTCAACCAGACTCTGATGTTTTCAGTTGACAATTGTTATTTTTAACTCATTTTTTTTTTCACTAAGAATATACACCAGGAAAAGTGCCTAAATTTATATGTAGATTTTCATTAAGTTGACCAAACTGGAATGATCCAAACTGGAACACTGAGAGAGAACTGAGGGGTTATTGATAAGGTACAGGCATAGATCGGGGCCTATTTTCATCCTAAATTAATGAATTCCTCTAAAGCCAACTCCAGAGTATGCACTACCCATCAAGAGCCAGCAGATGGCCCACAGGATACCTCCTTTTGAGTACCTCACCCCACCCCCTGCCCTTGTGACTGCTAGGCTTAGAGCAACAACTGACATGCTTTCACTTACACTTCACCTCCCAAATTTTTATTCTCAACAGAGTTTAGTTTTCCTGTGTTCCAGTTTTTTTAATTTTTAAAAATAAGATTTCTCAGCATCTTTAACATTTTTTCAAGAGGCAAGAGATAGAACTCCCAAGTGCTGGTTCACTATTCCAGATGCCCTGTAAGGAGACTGGGCCTGCCCAGGCCAGGCCACAGACAGGCGCCAGTAACTCAGTCAAGGTCTCCCACATGAGTGGCTTGAGCCATCACCTGCTGCCATCCAGGGTGTACATTGGCAGGAAACTGGAGTTGGGAGTCTGAGCAGTGTATAGAATTCTGCTACTGTTAACCAATAGCTTAACTGGCATATCAACTGCTAGGCCAAATGCCCACCCCTGTTATTAAATTTTTGGAGTAATTTGTACATTGAAAATATTTTATGTTATTTCTTTTTGCTCAACATTACCATAGCATTCATCCATATAAGACATGCAACTATTATTCAATTCTTTCTTTCTTGTCTTCCTTCCCTCCTCCATTTCTTCCTTCCTTCCTTCCTTCCTATTTATTATTATTTATTATTTACTATTATTCAATTCTTTCTTTCTTGTCTTCCTTCCCTCCTCCATTTCTTCCTTCCTTCCTTCCTTCCTTCCTTCCTTCCTTCCTTCCTTTCTCTCTCTCTCTTCTTCCTCCCTCTTTCCCTTACTTCCTTTTTTCTTTCTTTCTTTCTATCTTTCTTCTATTTAATATTACATTGCATAAATATCTCATGGCTAAGTTATCCATTCGTTTTTCCATGACTTGGGTGTTGTCTCTCTTGTCATATTTTCATCTGGGGAATAACATGACAAAAGTAATGCTTTTAGGAAGAGTAATCTGTCAGGCATCTGATGGACTTGGAAGAAGTGAAGTAAACGAATCTCAGCTGAGTGTCTTATACACCAGGCCCAGCACAAGGTACTCTTGTCTACAAGAAGAGGCAAAAATCAGAGTCCGAGGAGATTGATGCTTATACTGGCTACAATCCAGATGGACTCCACTAAGGACATTGACTTGAGTTTACTTCTCATGCATAACAGCACAGAGGTGAAGATTTTGAGACCTGTGATCACACAGCTGAGGCTCCATAAGGGGCTCTGCCACTTTGCATACACCCTTAATATTTCACTACAAAATGAAGCACTTAACACTGACCTACTGGAACTGTTGTGGCGATTGCATGAGAGTGTTTTCAGGAGTTAGCTATTTGATCCTTGTCCCATCAGGAAGGAAACTGATATTTTGGGAAGTTGAACACTTTTATTTGACATCTACTGTGGTTCTTCTATCCCTTCCCCTGCCCTATGAGGATTGCGGAAAGTCCTACACTTGGAACACCTAGAAAATCAAACGCTGTGCTAAACAGCACCATAGCACAAAATGAAGCTGCTAAATACAGCTCCCATGGAAGACCATTCCATTTTTACGTCTGTATTTTCATCATTATGACTCCCTATTGTGGATAGGCAGGTTTAGGATTGTCAGGTGTCTTAGTTCCTTTAGGTTGTGATAACAAGGATGACACAAAACACAGAAATGTATTGCTCAGTTCTAGAAAATTCTTGGAAAATTCAAAATCAACATGCTAGCTGCATCTTGGCATCTGGTGAGAACCCCCTTTCTGGTTCTGAAATGGTACCTTCTTGCTGTATCCCCACGTGGTAGAAGTGGCAAGCTAGCTGTCTGGGATCTCAGAGCTCTGAGTCCACTCAGAAGGAAAGAGCCCTTGTGCCTAATCCCCACTAAAGGCCCCACTTTCAAATGCTATCACCCTGGGAATTAGGTTTCAGTATATGAATCTAGGGATGGGAGCTCAAATATTCAGACCTTTGCATCAGGCAATGTTCTTCTCCAAACTAATCAATAAAGAACCGGGATTTCTGCCTTTTCATCTCTCTTTGAATCTGAAGTATTTGTTTGGCTGTGGATATAAAACTTTTCTCCAAGATGACAACACGGTCACCCGTGAACAACCAATGAGATCAATGAAAACTTTTTGAAGCATCGTTGCTTTCTCCTCAAATAGTAATATTAGTTCCATGGTCACATAGATGTCAGCCTTTCAGAGAAAAATTAGCACAGAAATTACATTTACAAAATGTGAATAAACATTTTTAGCTACCAAAGGCAAATTTTTGGGTAGATACAGACCTGGTTCACTTCTATCAAAAGGGATTCTGATTTGACGCTTAGTGTTGTCAGTAAGCTCAGCTGTGACACCTGTGCGTTGTTAGGCCTGAGCCTGCTGCCAATCTTGTTAGGACAACCTCCACTCATAATCTAAAGCTCTCCAATACATTTTCTTCAGCCCAGCTCTTCAGTGTTGCAGAGTGTTAATATTCCAGTCTTCAATCTTTCAATCTGAGAGAGGCAATACCTGTTACCACAACCAACAAAGTGAGGATTTCAGGAAATGTGGTTAGTTATGAACAACAAGAAATAAATGTGAAAGTCCTAGGTCAATCTTTCCCATGTGCAAGAATTCAAAGGAAGGGAAAAAAAGAGTAAATTCTTTAAATTGGGACTGATTTCTACATCATAGCAGATGGTAAACCAAGGGGAAGAGATGACTCACCATATCTATTTAGAGAAAACCAGTGAACAGACTGTTACCCTTCCTCTTATGAGTTTGTTTGGTTAAACTATCCTAAGGAATCTACTAAATGTATTAAATTGTCCCCTTGTAAAAAAGACAGTACAAAGAAAGGCCAGGAAATGACTTCTGACCACTCATTAAAAATTTATTTTGAGTTTATGATTTTGTAAAAAACACAGTTTTTAATATTCCATAACAGCTGTGTACATTTCACTAAAATGTAATAACTGTACATATTTATGGGATGCAGTGTGATATTTCAGGGCATTTATACAGCTTGTGCTGATCAAATCAAGGTAATTAGCATTTCTATCTCCTTGTCATTTCTTTATGTTTGGAGGCTTTGAGCTCCTCTCTTCTAGTTCTTCATAAAATTTACAATAGATTATTGTAAGTACAGAGATTTCACTGTGCTATGGAATATTATAACACATTCTTGCCATCTAAATGTGTTTTATCAGCAATCATCCAACTTTCCTGTGTACCCTCTTCTCTCCCAACCCCCAAGCCCCACTTGCAACACTCTAGTAATCACTAGTTCACATTCAAGTCATTTATAGTACAGGAAAACATATAACCACCTAACAATCCCACAAAAGAACGCAGTCCTAGGTTAGCTGTTTTTCAAGCTGTCCATTGTTCATCTGCTTATATAACTACTGTCTGCAATGCCCACATCAATTAACACAGAGAACTCTGCCCTCCACCAGTTTCTGCCACAATTCAAAGCACACCAAGAATTTCATGAGATCTGTGAGATCCCATTCCAGGGAATGGTTGCCCTAAAATTTTTCTTAGATTGGCTGTTCCCTAAGTCCTCATTTCTTATGCTAAAGAACACAATCCGCAACCCCATCCAGTGCCCAATGTACCATACATTCTTCATTTCTCTCACAATTCTCATGTAGTTACACCGTAAGACAAGTCATCTGCCCTAAGTCACTTCAGACCTGCATGCTGTCACCCTCCAAGGCATTTAGCATTTTTGAAAAGATTGTACGTGTTGCAATTTTTTGTTTGTTTCACTTAAATATATTGGCACATACAACAGATTTCTTCACAATGTTTACCCAAGAATCCTAGCCACATTGTTAAAATCCATTACACAAAGGCCAATTTCCATTTTTAACCTTTTCTGGTAGAAGGTTCTGTTTTCCACATGTGCTTCCAATGATGAAAGCTTCAAACCTAACAACAAGTTCCATGCATACCTCATGTTAGGAAGGATATGCATGAGGAGGTCTTAAAAAGTTCAGGAAAATGCATATTATGAAAAAGCTACGCTTGGATTTCAAAAGTGTTCTGCACCAAAATAAATTTGTCTTTTAATTCTGTTCTTCCATGAACTTTCTGAAGTACTCTCTGACAGGTAGAGGAAGGTAGGATAAAATTAGAACAAAGCTGAACTTAAAGATAAATAAAAAGAACAGGATAGGAAAATAGTCTGCAGATTAGCCTGATTAACAAATATAATTTGGTTTACATAAAACTTTGTGTATAAGCCAGATCTACTTTGTACATACAAGATACACAATATTAAAAGTCTTTCACACAGAGAGATCCCAGAGTGACCAACTCCGTATTAAAATATGTGCTCCTTTGAAAACAACACAGATGTTGCAAAATTCTTTGCGTTATTATTTCTGCCAACAAAATTACACATAAGCACAGAAGCTAATATGTTGCATATACTCAACATGTCTCTTTAGGGTACTTTAAACTGGAATAGTTTCAGTCTTTCTCAAACTTGACTATTTTCAATAATGCCTCTATATCTGGGCTTTGTTTGATTTTTCCTCCTCACTCAATTGGGGTTATGTGTTTGGAGCAGGAGTATAACGCTATATGTTGTCCCATTTCAGGAGAAATTCTGATTACTTGGGAGACACATACCATGTTTTGTCGATGTAAAGTTAATATTTTACCTCTCCCCATTAATATGCAACTTGCATGGAGATCATTTGAAACTATGTAGTATCTTGTTCCTCATAAGCCTTTCAACCACTGATATGAACAGCCATTGTCATTTTTTTCACCTATTCAATTATTTCTATGATGGTTGCAAAATAGTGATTTTCCAATTCTATTATTGTTTTACATTTATTGTATAGCAATCTATTGTAAAGAAGAGCCATTTTCTCAACCCCCACCACCACCACTTATTTATTTATTCATTTATTTATGTCACATGGAGGCAACTTGTGCCTTCTTATTTTATTCTATTGTAGATTTGTTATTCAATCCTGCATAGAAAATCAGTCCAAAACTCAATAGCTTAAAACAATAATAATCATTTATTGTATCTCACAAATCCTGTGGCTTATGATATCAGAGTGATCGGCTTCCTGGTTTTGGCTCGAGTCTCTGATGAGGCTACAGTCTCTTGTCAGCTAGTCAGGATCATCTGAAAGTTTGGCACTTCCAGGGTGGCCACTTCCATGGTAGTGCTGGCTGTTGAGAGAAGACCTCTGCACAGGGCTGTTTCAGTGTCCTCACTACAACGCGCCCTGCTGAGCCTGCAGTCCTAGAGATCAAGATGAAAGCTTGCAAGGTCTTTATGGCCTAACGCTGGAAGTCACACTCTGCTGCCTCCTCTGCATTCTGATGATCACATAACCCAGATTCAATACAGGAAGGGAGCACACCGGGTATGAATCAGGAGGCAAGGATCATTGAGGACGACCTTAGAGTCAGACAACAAACACACAGTATTCATTTATTCTGAGACTCATTTTTCCCTAGACTGGGGAAAGAAGAAGGGAAATCTTCCCACTAAGTATGTCTCACAATCCATCAGAACATCCACACTGCCTGGATGGAGAATTTGCCAGAAGAGAAGAACTATACTGATTCACAGGCAGGAGCTGATGAGTATACCTGGAGTCCAGGGGTTTCTGATATTTTCATTTCAATTAATAAAATAAAATTAATAGGAAACAAAAACAATTCAGTGGAGATACACTCTATAGACTTAGATCATTTAGCAATAAAAGCTTGCAATACTTAGGTAAAATATCCTAACCAGCTAAATGACTGAGCACAGAGTACACAGAAAGGGTGGATGGAAAGGACATAACAACCAGCTACAGCCTGAGGAGACTTTCCAGCAGCAATTTCAACCACTGTGCATGTTTTCTTCCTTGCTTGTCTGAATGGTCCCCTGTGTGTTCCCATCCTGTGTAATATACTCTCATTTTAAACTGGTCTCAATGATCAGTAGGGTATGGCAGGCAAGATGGTACATAAGTTATAAGACAGCCTATGGATTCACACCTCACATAATGAGGTTTAGATGGAGGCCATCCATGCACGTGACAGACCTATCATCTGAGATCTTGGAAACTGTACATTATGGAAGGCTAGCTCTAGTTTAATGGGAGTAGTTAAGAAAATTGAAAAGGCCAAAAAAGGTATTAAGCTTGTCTTAAAAACAGAAAATGGAACAATTTGCTTATGTGTTTCTGCATGGGAATTACAAGGATGAATTCACACCCTGTGAAGTAGACACAATCCCTCCAAATGAGACAGGAATTTTGGCATAAAAATCCAAGAACCCAGATAGCTGGGGGAAATTAGGAAGGGAAGGGCAGTGGGCTGCACTTTTATAAGACTGACAGTGCAGTAAGTTTGTTTACATCAGCATCATCACAAAAATGTGGCTATTGCATTTAGCAATGACGTTTCAATGGTAACAACATCACTAGATGGTAAAATTTTCAGCTCTTTTATAACCTTATGGTACCATTGTTGCAAATATGCTCAATCACTGACAGAAACATCATAACATTGTGCATGGTCATACATATGCTTATGAAAATGTGTGAATCGGCACACAGACTGAATACGTGGTTACAAGTGTTAAGCACCCACTGTCCTGGACACAAGTGTACAGGAGCAAACAAGACAAGCTTCCTGGCTGCACAATTTATGGTGAAAGGCAGTGAATGAAAAGTAAGCTTAGACACACAGAACATGATTGCAGGTATAAGAAGGACTGGGAGGAAAAGAAAGGCCGGCTCAAAGGCTGGAGCCAGATCAATGGCAATCTCTATTGGTGGGACCCTGGTAGAGAGGAAAAGTCTCCCTGGAAAGTCAGCATTCCAGCTAAGACTGCAATGATGTGAAGGAGTGAGAGAGAGGAGAGTATCAGAGAGGAGGCTTCTGGGCAGAGGGAACAGATCTTGTGATGGGAACAGACTTGGCAAGTTTGAGGACTAACGCGAAGGCCAGTGTGACCACAGTACCACAGAAAACCTCCCTGAAGCTGATTCAGGGGAACCATCAGCTTGACCAGTTGGTGCTTTTTGCTTTTACAGTTTAGCGAGAAAAAGCAATATAAGGGAATCTGAGAGATTTATTGGATTGAAAAAATTGAATGTGAAAGATAACTTATCATTCTGAAGTTTCTAAGTAAAATAAAAACCTAGTGCTAGATGCTATAACAAGTTAAAGATCAAGGGACAGACATTTTTGAGGGGTCTATTGATTTTTAAAATAGGAAAATTGCAGAAAAGAAATCATATAAAGAGAGGGAGGGCCCACATAAATATACCAATGCACTGGGGCTGGCATTGTGGCACAGAGGGTTTAAGGTGACACTTGTAAGGCCAGCATTCCATATCAGAGCACCAGTTTGAGTCCTGGCTGCTTCACTTCCAATCCAGTTTCCTGCTAATGCACCTGCAAAGGCAGTAGATGATGGCCCAATTACTTGGGCCCCTGGCTCCCATGAGAGAGGCCCAGTTGGAGTTCTTGGCTACTGGCTTTAGCTTTTGGCCAGTCCTTGATTGTTGAGGCCATTTGTGACAAAATAAAAGATTTGTTTTTATCTCTCCTCTCTCTCTCTGTATCACTCATCCTTTCCAATAAAGAAATAAATCTCAAAATAAATAAATACACTAATACAATAATTATCAATTTTAATGACATCACACTGAGAATGATGCCAAGACATTTAAAAATCATCTGGTTAACTTAGATGAGTGGATGTTATATAATCCAGACAAAATGTCTACTTGAGCATTTCAAATTTCAGATTATAGTCTTCCAAGAAAAACATTGTAAGTTTCACCACTAACAATTTTACTAAGGCTAGAAAAAAAAATCAAATGCTACATTATGAAAAATAATTCTGAAATTATAAAGAAAATGGTTTTAGCTGGCGCCGTGGTTCACTTGGCTAATTCTCCACCTGCTGCATCGGCATTCCATATGGGTACCGGGTTCTAGTCCCGGCTGCTCCTCTTCCAGTCCAGCTCTCTGCTGTGGCCCGGGAAGGCAGTGGAGGATGGCCCAGGGGTGCACCCATGTGGGAGACCGGGAGGAAGTACTTGGCTCCTGGCTTCAGATCGGTGCAGCGCCGGCTGTAGCGGCCATTTGGGGGGTGAACCAAGGGAAGGAAGAACTTTCTCTCTGTCTCTCTCTCTCACTGTCTAACTCTGCCTGTCAAAAGAAGAAGAAGGCGAAGGCGGAGGCGGAGGCGGAGGCGGAGGCGGAGGCGAAGAAGAAGAAGAAGAAGAAGAAGAAGAAGAAGAAGAAGAAGAAGAAGAAAATAGGTTTTAATGGAATTTCAAAAGTTACCCAAGAAGATTTTTTTCTTAAATTGTGTTTTTAGAATAAGTCAAGTTTACCATAGGAAAAACAAACTCACTCTCAAAGGAATGATACACCTGGCTGTTTAGTGCACTCTGGTTCTTGTGGTCCAGTGACAGAGGCTCTCCCTTGCTCTCCATCTCCAGACAAGGCACAATTTGGGAAGGAAAGTCTGATATGTGATTGGCTAGACAGAAGGAATTCTGAGCCCATCACTCTGACAAAGGTTAGGACATAGATTCACTCTGTAAAGTTCAAATGTAAAGTTATTTCTAACTATGCTTAGCAACATACTCTCAGGAATATATTCATTAAGTAAATATTAATTTTACTCACTTCTAAATGTTGCCCTTACCAGGTGACAGTTAGTTGGTGATTGCATATAGGGACTGTATGCATTTATGTGCATTTATATGTTGAATAATTTTAAAAACAGCCGTAAAAAAGAAGGAAATTCTGTCTTTTGCTACAAATGAATGCAACTAGAAACCATTATGCTTAATGAAACAAACCAGTCCCAAAAGACAAATATCATAGGTTTTCCCTGATCTATGGTAACTAATAGAGTACAAAAAATGTAATGTATATGAGCAAAATTGACATTTTGAAGTTTGATTACTGTTTATAGCCCTTGTCTCTACTATTAAGGAACAGTGTTTTTTCTTCTTACTATTTTTGATGCTTTACTTAGTGAAGGTTAAACTTTGATTATAAAATAAATTGAAAGTATGTCATTGTTAAAATTCAAAGAAACACTAAGAAAGGAAAGATGAAGGAGGGTAGGATTGTGGGAGGGAGGCAGGGTAGGGTGGGAAGTATTGATATGTTCCTAAATCTGTATATATGAAATTTATTCACCTTATATAAATAAAAAACTTACATTTATAAAAACTAAGTTTAAATTCTTGTAGCATAACAGCTGCTTCAAACTCACCCAGTGCACAATATGATTTATAGGAATTGTATCTGTATCCAAGTATTTATTTAACTAAATATAGAGTTTTGTGAAGCATAACTAGGGGCCTGTTTTGTAGCTCAGCAGGTTAAGCCACTGCTTGCATTGCTGGCTTCCCATATGAGTGTGGAGTCCCAGCTGCTCTGCTTCCAATCCAGCTCCTGGCTCATGCACCTGTATTGACTCAAGTACTTAGGCCCATGTGGGAGACCTGGGTGGAGTTCCTGCTTCCTGTCTCTGTCCTTGTCCAGCCCTGACTTTTCTTGTCATTTTAGGAGTGAACCAGTGGATGGAACATCTATTTCTTTCTGTCTCTCCCTTTCTGTCTCTGTCACTCTGCCTTTCAAAGAAGTAAAACACATCTTTTGTTTTTTGAAAAATAAGTATAACTATGGCTGAATCTTGGGTTAGAATTATAGGAAAACAAAAGTGACAGACTAATTAAATATTAAAGAAGGTATCCAAAAATATAAGCATGACCAAAATGAACCTAGACAAATCACTATGCATTTTCATGGAGATTCCTGAAGAAATAGAAGGAAAATTGGAAGCAGGGAGAGTAAAACTCATCATGCAGGAAGCACAGATAGGAAGAATCCTTAGTCATAAAAAATCTAGGAGATATGAAACAAATATAATATACAAATAAAGCACATAAGCAATGTAAGCATGAAACATCAAAAATTGCAATATATATGATATTGGTGAAAGTTTGTTAGAATGGTGCTTTGCATGAACATTATTCATTTGGGTTTTAATCCAATATCAAGTGAGAATGCATAACAAAAAGCATAATTTTTTGCAAAATAGTATTGAAATGCTTTTCAGTTTACCTTGACTATGCTGACCTCTGTACGCATATTTGAAGGAAAATAATAAGCCAAGGTTCACAGGTTCCTTGAGGTATGGTGTCTAATAGTAGTGGTAAACAAAATTACACCATCCATAAAAACTCTCCTGAGGAAAGAATTTTACCAATGACACCTGTAGAATAGCCTATTGACATGTACAGTGCTTTAACTCTGTCACTTATAGAAAAAATAGATAAGCTCTGTATATAAAAGATCTTCAAAAAGTTTATGAAAAATGAATATTATGAAAAACTATGTGTGGTTTTCAATTTTCTTGGACCAAAGTCAACTCATAATAACTTGTAACATGTCTGAACAGGATCTAGTTTGAGACACTAATAACAATAAAACATCAGTTTGAATATACCCCTCTCAGAACAACATGAATTCTGCTAAGTTTGATGCAAGAACAAATATCAAATTAGTGATGAGGCATTGGTGGACATTGTGGATACTATGAAAAAATTTATGAGAACATTAACCCTAAAATGAGCAGTGTACAAATCGATAACTCATATTAACAAAGGATGGGATAAAAGATGAAGCTGAAACCCACAGAAGCACAATATCCATATCAAGGAAATATTAATCTTGTTCATAATCTAGCAGAAGAGGATTGATGATTAACAGCAGAATCAATAACACACCATAGATACCTCAACTGTGTCAGCTACCCGATTCTGAATGAAATATTCAAGTGGAACAAACTTTCTGCTGTATGGGTGCCAGGAATATTTATTTATTTATTTATTTATTTATTTATTTATTTATTTATTTATTTAAAAGGCAGAGTTACAGAAAGGCAGGGGTGTGGAGGCAGTGGGGGAGGAGATATATATATAGAGAGAGAGGTCTTCCATCTGATGGTTTACTCCCCAGATGGCCACAATGGTCAGGGCTGGATCAGAAAGAAGCCAGAGAACCAGAGTTTCTTTCCTCAGAGTTTCTTGGCTCGCATTTGAGTCCAGGAGCCAAGAACTTGGGCCATTTTCCACTACTTTCTCAGGCACATTGGCAGGGAGCTGGATCAGAAGTGGAGCAGCCATGTCACCAACCAGTGCCCATATGGGATGCTGGCAACAAGTGAGATCCAGCTCTTGAAGTTTTCTTTCAAGAACTGAAACAAGAGATGAAGTATGACTTTACCAGTGATTCTGAAGACAAAACACAATAAAAGCAATAGTTACCAAGAACTAAAGTGGCACAGGCGAAGCAAAGCAGGCCAGTCAAGAGCGAAGTTCATTGCAAGAGTTTCCTTGGATGCTCAAGGCATTTTCCATGTTGACCTTCTGGAGAACCAAAGAATTACAACATCTACTTACCCAGTGAGGGTTTTGAAATGTTAGCCAAAGCTTTCTTGGGAAAGCTTCGCCAGAGTCCCTCTCCACCGTGAAATTGCTGCTGCTCATTATCTTCATGAAACAAGGGCAATATTATGAGCGTTTCAATGGGAAAGTAGTAGATATCCACCTTACTGTCATGATTTAGCTGCTTCTTACTTATTTTTGTTTCCTAGTCTTAAAAACTCTTTAAAGGGGAACTTGTCTTTCTTCAGTTAATAAAGTAAAAACGTCTGTAATGGCATTGATAAAGTCCTAGGACCCTCAATTCTTTAGGAGTGAGCTAGATGTTTGGTGTCACTTCCAAAATTGCCTTGAACTTGATGGACTTATACTGAGAAATAATGTCAATACAAGTATTTTTAAATTTTTATCTTTTAATTCACTTTTCCTACAAATCTATTTAAGTCCTCTCGTATTAATTAGGTTCTCCAGAGAGACAGAACCAGTAAGCATATCTCTATATTTCTATCTCTATTTCTATTTCTATTTCTATCTCTCTCTTATTTGTAACTACATCTATACAATTTGCTAAAAGGAATTAAGGAATTGGTTCACACAATTACAGTTGCTGGAAGTCCAAAGATCTACAATTGGCAACCTGAAGACCCAAGATAACATAGTGGATTTAGCTTTTGGCAGTTTGTAAATATAGAATTTCAGTTATGATTGTAATGCTAGTTATTCTGTTTAAAGAAATACCATCTTCTACCACTAGATGGGAACAATGATTTAAAAACCAAAGGAGTTTTTGTAAATAGTAACAGTGTGGAACTTCTCAGTTAAAGAACAAGTGTACAAGCCTATGAAGAGATAAACCACAGTAATCTCGCTTTGTAGACCGTGACATGAAGTTTGGAATCTTACAAAACCACAAAGTATGTAAAGATGAGCAATTGTTAACCATTAATTTTTGTCATGATTTATTGATACTACCGGTAATGATTTCTTCAGTTAGAATATGAAAAACTGTCATAAATGACATTTAATTGCCATTATACACAAAAATAAGTTACATGGAGATTTCAAAGCATTTCTTAAGACCAAATTCTAAATTTAAAAATTTGCTTAAAATAGGAATAATGTCTTTATCATTTTATTAACCCATATACCCCAAATGCTGTCTAGCATCTACAGATATTCAAAATATTTACTGAACAGAAACACATTTAGTCTTATATAGTTGTGCAAAATAAAAATCATAAGAATTATAAAATTATAAAATTCCCTTCTAATCATTGCTGCCTGTCCATCTTTGCAATTGCTATGAAGGGAGGTCTGCATTTACTTACCTACTCAATCCAAGTATTGAGGACTTATCCATAGATCAGCCCCTGGCTGTGTGCTGAGAGTTTTGATATAGATAAATCCTTACCGTTGAAACATTGACATTTTTAATTTATAAAAATATAACTTTAGAAGACACTTGAAATACAGTACACACACATGTATACTGCAGTTACTAAAGAGAAAAATGGGGCAAGTAATTCTCGCAATGGGCGGGTCTTATAAGTCTTCAAAAACAAGTGCCATTGAGATGTTTTTGTACCTGTTCACTTAACAGTCAAAATACGTGAGTCCCTCATCAACCAGCACTGTAAAATGTCAGAATCATAACACCCCCAGAGTAAAACTGGAATTAGAAATCTTCTGGCTTCTGCTAAGATCCAGGATAATGAAAGTAAGATTCAATGGACATATTCTAAGGGGGTGGTAGATGTTACCTAGTAACTCAAAGAATGCAACAGGTTTGGCCCAGGTGTTTCTGCCTCCCCAAACATCTCCAAATCTTGGTCAAGAGCTGCATGAGGGGAGCACCTCTAATTCCCAGTTATCAAAAAGAGTCCTAACTGATGCTGCTCCACCTCTAGGTCCCAAACCCTTCCTCTATTCCCCTTCTGAGCTGAGGCTTCCAGGGAAGAGTCCTTACAGGGGATCAGGGTGCTGTCACCTCCTTTATCCAGGAGATGTCAGTCACTCTCAACTCCCTTTAGCTGTGTTGACAACCCAGTGAAGGGACAGGCCTTTTCAAAGCCACTTCAGCTCTCACACACCAGATTTCAATGGATTGACTTCTGTGAATACGCTGTGTTGTCACACACTTATTTTGTTTATTTAATTCTGTTGGTAAATACTGGAACAAACTCTCATAGTCACCCCTCTAGAGCTAGAATTGTTAGCTGCTAGGAGCTAAAAATAGGAGAGACTTGGCATTTAAACAAATACTGCAGTTTCAATAGAATCTTTCTTCCTTTAGTGCAAGAATTGAAAAAATACAGTCCAGCCCAGTTTCTTTAACCGCATAGTTAAGTGTAACCTCACTAAAAATCATGTTATGTGTTAATATCTGTAACCAAGAATTCTCATCCAAGCAAAAATATTTTCACTTAGAACCTCATTATGACAAATATATCTTAGGAAGATTGATCCATAGATATATTCGTACTTAATTTTAAATATGAGTCCCCCTAAGAAAAACATATTTTCATTGGCCATTAAAATTTTCTCCATCCCTCAATTATTTTTCTTACTTCCATGTAAGTCCTTATTGGGAAAAATAGAAAGAGAGTTTACATTGTATGGTCTCTGTTTCTTCACCAAATGATAAGCAAATTTCCACACAGTCTCCCTTCTGGTCTTAAAGAAATGTGTATGTCTCACTTTGGAAGAAATATTGTCTCCGTTTCCCTGAGGAGAAGTCAAATTGGAGGATTAAGTAATATTTCAAAAATCACACAACTAGAAAAAATGTCAGTACTGGAATTTGAACCATGATCCTTCTTATTTTTTAAAAAGCTGTACTTCTGGATTTGTAAAGTTTAACCTATCTTTGACACATGAGTAAAATAGTAGACTTACTTTCTCTAGCACTGATTTTAGAAGATAGAGTTAGAATAATGAGATAACCTGCAATATGCAAGACCATGTATGTCCAGCATCATAACTGAAATGTGGCTTAATCGTATGTAGGGTTTTTTAAAAAAAGAGTTATTTATTTATTTGAAAGTTACACAGAGAGAAGAGAGGCAGAGAGAGACAGAGATGTCTTTCCTCCACTGTTTCACTCTACAAAAGGCCGCCAACCACTGGAGCTCTGCTGATCTGAAGCCAGGAGCCAGGAGCTTCTTCCAGGTCTCTCACATGGGTACAGGGACCCAAGGACCTGGGCCATCTTCCACTGCTTTCCCAGGCCATCGCAGAGAGCTGGATCAGAAGTGGAGTAGCCGGGACATGAACCGGCGCCCATATGGGATGTCAGCACTACAGGCAGCGGCCTTACCTGCTGCACCACATCACTGGCCCCTGTAGGTGTGTTTTGATATAGGTTATATTCATACTTCAGTAGCAACAGTAAGAACAAATTAGGATTTGAATTATTAATCCTTGCCCACATACCATGTCTTCTTACTTTTATGTCTTCTTTACTACCAATGAATACATTAAAATAAAAACCATTGCCAAGTAAAGAGACTAAATGATGAACTAGTGGTTTGCATTGTAGTTTTCAATGTGTGTTTATGACTTCCTGGTGCTCCTGTAGCAGTGTAGACTAGGAGATTACAGTCTGTACCTGTCCCCACCAAAACCCAGCAGGTAGATAATGAATATTACCTTCTCTTATCTTCGCAGTTATTTGTTAATCAAGAATTTGAATAGTTGTCTATATTCTTTATATAAGAGATCATAATATTCCAGGCATTTCCTAGTTCAACACAATTTGTTGTCTCTGCTTCACTTGGAATTTTCTATGTCTTCAGGTCTTACCTTTTCACATACAAGAAAGTAATTCACACCTCCATATTCTGACTTTACTGATATTTCTCATCTATTTGTTCCTGCCCTAGCTCTTGTCTGACAACTTCACTTTGCTACCAGGTTAATTGTTTTATAAAAACCAACCTCAAAGTAGTCCCCAATGTCCATTCTAAATTTATCATAAATCCTGATTTTCTTCTTAAATGTGATTACATACATTTAAAGATGAGCAGTTCCATATCAGAACCAAATATTATTCTTCAAAATGGATTATCATTAAAGTGGTTCTTTCCACAATTAAAAAAAAATCTCAATGATTGCATTAGGCTTAACCTAGAGGGCAACTCATTATTTCATATAACATGAAATCCAGAGGTAAGGTGGGTCTCAAGTTTGGTTGACTCAGTAATATTGTTATGGATCCAGTATCATTCTCTCTCTTCCCACTTATTCTCAATTTTGGTTCTATCTTTAGGCTGGTAGCAATATAGCTGCAGCAGTACTAGTTTTCTTGTTCTGACACAATATGTAGAAGAGAAGAGTCTGTCCCTTCCCTTAGGTCTCTCTTTGGAGCCAGGGAAATATTTTTCAGAAGTCCCTGGAGACCTCTGCTCATGCATCATTGGTCATATATCCATGCTTGAAGTGCCCACTGTGGAGGTGAATGGATCCCATGAACAGCTTAGGCCAGTCACATGAGTGGAATAAATGATGATGAATCAGCCACAAAATTCCAGTGTAGTCAATTTCTTCTAAGCATGTTATAGATCGGTTGTGTGCATAGTGTTGTGAGTTTAGTCTATTGAAAATGAAGTTGTATTTTACAAAGTCTATTATGTT
Organism: Sylvilagus floridanus; assembly: GCA_949820135.1. NCBI lineage: Eukaryota > Metazoa > Chordata > Mammalia > Lagomorpha > Leporidae > Sylvilagus > Sylvilagus floridanus. The sequence continues at coordinate 100,068,098 of OX463241.1, forward strand.
GAAAATTATTGGGCACAGAACTGAAAAAATGTTTGGTAGAATATTCCTATTAAATGAGCAGGACCTACTACATGCTAAAGCTCTCAGACATGATGCCAAGACATTTATCCAAAGCTAAAATTTGAGTGAATCCTTATTGGATAAGAATTCATCTTTTCAATATTATTTGAAGAAGAATATTAAGTGTTGCCTTTTACTCTTGCCAAATTTCAGCAGAGGCCTCAAGGGCTAAAAGAAGAAAATCACAGGAATCGGTCTGGCTTTACAGGACATGGTAATAGACTGTGAGACTGATTTTGTAGGCATTGTTAGATCACCCAAGTCCGTAACTTCAAAATCAAGGCAGTTGAAAGCATCAATAGTTTCTCCAATGAGGATTGTTACTGAGTGTGTGTCCCTTCCCTGAGTGCTTGTGGGTGTCTCTACAAGCGAGGAGAGTGATGAAAGTAGCCCTCAGAAAACCTGGCAAATGTCCGTGAGTACTTTTGAGGAGGTAGAGGCAACACTTGATGCATATGTGAAAATTTCTATATGGGAAAGGGCTGGCCAACCAGTCTACAAGGCAGGGCAAGGGCAGATTAATACAGAAAGAGGGAGCCACTTTCCCACCAAGAGCGAGGACAAGGTGTATGTTTCCCATGGCAAGAAAATCTCTCTGAAGAAGGTGATCTTGAGTCTTAAAAGTTATCTGTCTGGGATTGACAGAGTAAACTTTGATTCCATTGTAATAGCTTCCAGTTTAAAAGAACCAACAGATTTTAGCCCAGTGTAATCTAGTTCAGTTTGTTTGGAGTAAGTTATCTGATTGTGGTTATGAGTTCTGACCTGACAAGATTCGTGGCATCCCTCTTCCACTACCTCACTATGGTGCATGAGCTAGGTGGGCACTGTACATTTACTCAAGCCCTGGTTGTCTGTGTTTTACAACAGCTATTTAGAACCCCAGAGTGTCAACACTCAGGCCTCACTCTCTAGCTTGTGCTGTCTTGAGGGATCCATTCAAAGTCACTGTCATACATGTAAGTGTGCCTTAAAATTTCCATCTCTTTGCACTATTAAGATGTGCTGTGAGTCTTAGGAAAAGTCATGATGTGTTGTGCAAGCGTTTGTGGACATATATAAAATAAAAGCTAAATATTTCTTCTTTAAAAAAAGAAGTGATCCAAGTAGGAAGAAAACCAGGAAAGGAGGGTTTTGGTAGAAAGCAATAATAAACATTTCTTAGATATCAGTGACCTGTGGTTTTGACACAAAGCTTGTTGGCACCTTTGGTGGTGAAAGAACAAGCCAGGCTGCAACAGGTTGCATTTTCAGGGGATTCGTTGTGGCTTTTGTGGAGAAGAATTGAGGGAATTCTATCTGTATTCATTATTCTTTGCTTCATAACAAGTTACCCCAAAATTTAGCAGCTCATAACAGCACACACTCATTGTTTCACAGCATCCATGGGTCAGGAATTTTGGCACAAAGTGCCTGAGTCCTCTGCTTTAGGACTTCTCAGAAGGCAGCCAACAGTGTGTCAGTCATGGGTAGAGCATGAGTCCCTTCTCAGAACAGGAAGCCAGACTGAGACTTAGGCCACGCAATCCCTTCAGAAGGCACAGCCACAATGACTTAATGACCTCCCATTAGGCCTACCTCTCTAAAGTCCCATCACCACACCGAGGACCAAGCCTCCCACGTATGGGACTTCAGGGTCAAATTACATCTAAACCCTAGTAAATAATCCATCTTTCATACCTTCTCATATTCCCATTTTCCCTGTGAAGTAAGAGGCTAGGAGTGAACAGGAGATGCTAAGTTCAGAAATTTAGGAAGAGTAGGGAAATATTCAAATAGAGAATAAGGAGACACATAGATTAGGAAACTAGAGAAATTACTAGGCAACACTGGATATACTTTGAGGAAAGATTAGGAATTGAGCTTGTTGAAAGACTCACAAAGGTAAGTGTTTGGCACAGCTGTTAAATACCACTTGTGACACATATAGCCCAGATAAGAGTACCTGGGTTCAAATCCCAGCTCTGTTTCATATTCTAGCTTCCTGCTAATGTACTCCCTAAGAAGCAGCAGGTGATGGGTTAAGTAGTTGGGCCCCTATCACCCACAAGGAAGGTCTGGGTTGAGTTGAATCTAGAGATATAGATAGATATAGATATAGATATAAATATAGATATAGATATATCTCCCTCTCCATCTCCTCTGCCTCTCAAATAAAAATTAATTAATGAATTAATTAATTAAAATTTTGAGAAAAAATATTCACAAAATGCTTCGAACTTTCAAAAATCTCTATCAAACTTGTGTGGCATTGACATTAGAGAGCATTTACAGATCTGTGAATGATCTGGTGGGCATTGACCAACTTAGCTGTGGCAAACATGCTAGCTACCCTTTGCAAGACTGTCTGATGACAGGCATGGTGCCAAGGAGATTTTCTACTGAAAGTTTCACACATTCACATTAGAGGACAACAAGCAAAAAGTTGGTCAACATGATAGTATATATTTTAAGAAAGCTTTAGTTAATGAATACAAATTTCATAGGTACAGCTTTATATGAAATTATTAATGAGATACAAAACATAATTGGATGAATGTTTAATATTAGAAAAAGTTACCTAACATTGAGTTGGCATCTGAGTTAAATGTTTTTATATTTACATTATAATTATCTAGTCTTGTACAATTTATGCAACTGTGCATAGAATGAAACTACTGAAAGAACAGCATTCAAAGAGCAGACGAAAAGTATGCAATTACGTTACTTTTCTGTCTATTATTGGCCTGCAAAATATTTTTCTGGCTCTACAAAGTTACTCAACCTCTCTGAGCTTTAGTGTCTTCATCTGAAAAAAACAGAAATAAAAATACATATACCAGAGTAATTACATGTGTCAAATAAAACAACATATGTAATTAGTATAATAAATACATGTGGTGTTTGTTTTTTTCTATTTTATTGTTTAAGTTGTCCATAGAAAAATTGTGAATCCAAATGTTGCCACGATAACCTAAATTGTAGTAAAATCAGGTCAATGCCAAGGGTGTGTTCTGAGACCCCTAAGGAATTTAAAGCAAAATTTTGGGTTTATTTTTCTTATTGAGAAGGGAGGATAGAAACAAATGCAAACCCCTTTTCAATAGCAGTCACTTTATCTCAATTTTCTATTCGTTCAAAAGACTGCTTTATAATCACTTACTGTGTTCTAACACTGGCAGAGAAACCTATTATTTCTCTAATGGAATTGACCTATAAATTTTCATACTTCAAAAGCCTTCTTAAATAAATATTAATCAGAGGCTCTCACAAAACTGTGAGTGAAAAATGCACATATAAGTTCAACCAAGAAAGAAATGAGTATAATCAGACCACTACTCAATTTTGATATTGGAGAACTAAGAAGGTAAACAGCTAATTTCAGGACAAATAAGAATGTACAGATTATCAAAGTACAAGGGAATGTTTGGCATAGACTAAGAAAAGCAAGACAATAACTGAGTTTTAATTACTTTGGCCTTTCCAGTGGCCTTTTTAGTTCACATAATATTTGAATTCTGCAAATAAAATTTGAAGTATAGTATAACTCAATTTAAATCTGATATTTAAAATAAATTTATTCATCATTGACAACCAAGGAATATATACATATGGATATTACTGTCATTCTTTTATCACAAGTCACATTAACTGCTTCATTTAAACTACTTTAAATGGTATGAATACAAATTAAAAGCTAGAGTGATCATTTAAAATTTCCATGCACTTTTTTAAAAGTTTGTTTTTATTTGTTTGACAGGCAAAGCAAGAGAGAGAGAGAGAGAGAGAGAGAGAGAGAGAGAGAGAGAGAGAGAGATCTTCCATCCCCTGGTTCATTTCTTAAATGTCAACAATAGCCAAGGCTGGGATAAGCTGCAAGCTGAAACTAGGTGCCAAATATTCTACCCAGGTCTCTAATGTGGGTGGAAAAGACTAGCCAAAGCACTTGAGCAGCCATCTGCTGCTTTCCCAAATTAACTGGCAGGAAGTTGGATGGTAAATGGAGCAGTCAGAATGTCAACTGGCACCCTAATATGAGATGTGGGCATCCCAAATGGGAATTTAATCTGCTGCGCTACAATGTCCAGCCCTCTGATCTCTTCTGACAGATTATTTCTACTCTGGTTAGTAAGTAACATGTGTTGCAATTCAACTCTTCAGCTCTCACAATATAATTTATTTGGGCCAATTATAATCATTAGATATAACATGAAACTATCAACAGCAAGAGCAAGTCAAAATCAGATACAAAGAAGGATACTTCGAAAAGGTCATGAAAAAATAGAATTGAAAGATAACTTTAATTTGGTGCAAAAAATTTTGCAAAATCCATGCAGTTTTTTCGTAATATGCATTTCCATGAACTTTCTGAAGATGTCTTATATACACACATACTTACACAACATGTAGGTATATTATGTAGCTATTTATAAACTACATACCACTCATTCATTAATTCAATGAGCAAACAGAATTCAGTTCCCTTTTATGGCATCAGGTGTTGACCTATATTCTGTAGATAAACTGTTAAGACATAGTTAATGCATTCACAAAGCTCACAGGTCAGCCAGACAATTATCATACAGTGTCTATAAGTGTGCCAACTGATAGAAGTTATCATGGCACTATAAAGGAAAACCAGATGACTTCACTGCTAATTCTATCAGTTACTTGGAATAGTTTGAGAAGAGTTGGAATTAGTTCTTCTTTGAGAACTTCTTTAATTCCAATTCTTCTCAAACTATTCCAAATAATTGAAAGGGAGGGAATCCTCCCAAACTCCTTCTAGAAGCCCGTCATCACCTTAATTACGAAACCAGAAAAAGATACAAGAGAAAGAGAATGATAGACCAATATCATTGATGAACAAAGATGCAAAAATCTTCAACAAAATATTACCTAGTCAAATCCAACAATACATCAAAAATGTCATTCACCCGAACCAAGTGGGATTTATCCCTGGTATGCAGGGATAGTTTCACATACTCAAATCAATAAATGTAACACATCACATTCACAGATTGAAGAATAAAAAGCCATATGATTATCTCAATAGATGTAGAGAAAGCATTAGATTAAATACCACATCTTTTGTGGAAAAAAAAAATCTTAAGCAAATTGGGTATAGTAGGAACATTCCTTAAAATAATCAAGGCAATATATTACAAACTCACTGCATGTTTCCTTTTAAATGAGGAAAAACTGGAAGCATTTACATTAATATCAAGAACCAGAAAATGAAGGCCCACTTTCACCATTGCTAATCAATATAATTCCAGACTTTTAGCCAGAGCCATTAGGTAAGAAAAAGAAATAAAAGGATACAAATTGGAAAGGAGGAAGTCAGATTATTCCTGTTAGCAGATGACATTACTCCATACATAGGGGAACCAAAAGGCTCCACTAAGAGACTATTTGAACTCATAAGAGAATGTGGTAAAGTTGCAGGCTATAAAATCAATCCACAAAAATCAATAGGCTTTACACACACAGATAATAACATGGCTGAGCAAGAACTTCTAAGATCAGTCCTGTTCACTATAGCTACAAACCACTTAAATAACTTGGAATAAATTAAACCAAGGGTGTGAAAGTTCTGTACAATGAAAATTGCAAACATTAAAGAAAGAAATAGAATGTTTGTTGATTGAAAGAATTAACATCATCAAAATGCCCATACTACTGAAAGCAATTTATAGATTTCATGCAATCCCAATCACAATACCAATGATCTCCTTCTTGTATCTAGAAAAAGTGATGCTAAAATTCATATGGGAACACAAGAGACCATGAATAGCAAAAGCAATCTTAAACAACAAAAACAAACTGGAGGCATCACAATACCAGAATCCAAGACATTCAAAACATACTACAAAGCAGTTTTAATCAAAACATTCTGATACTGATAGTATCAGCAAAAATAGGCATGTAGACCAATGGAACAGAATATGACCACAGAAATTAATCCATGCATCTATAACCAACTAATATTTGACAAACAAACTGACATCAGTCCCTGAAGAAAGGACGGTCTCTTCAACAAACAGTGCCAAAGTAATTGGATCTACACATAAAGAAGTATGATACAAGACCCCTACCTTACACCTTATACAAAAACCAACTGAAAATGGATCAAAGATCTAAACCTCATGACCTAATGCCATCAAATCACTAGAGGGAAACATCCGAGAATCTCTGGAAGACATTGGCATAGGCAAAGAATTTTGGAAAATACTCCAGAAGCACAGGCAATAAAGACAAAAATACATAAATGGGATCAAACTAAAAAGCTTGTTCACTGCAAAGGAAACACTCAACAAAGTGAAGAGGCAACTGACAGAATAGGAGAAAATATTTTCAAACTATGCAAGGATAAAGGATAAATATCCCAGATCTATAAAGAACTCAAAAAGCTTAACAACAACAATACTAGCAATCCAGTTAAGTAATGGGCAAAGGTCTTGAACAGGGAATTTCAAAGGATGAAATTTAAATAATCAACAGATACATGAAAAAGGCTCAGGATCACTAGCTATCAGAGAAATGCAAATAAAAACCACAATGATGTTTCACCTCACCCCAGTTAGAATGGTTATCATCTAAATATTAAAAAAAAAACACTAAATTCTGTTGAAGATGTGGGGGGAAAGGTACATTAATCCACTGTTGGTGGGAATGTAAAGATTAAGAAAATGTGGTATATATACACTATGGAATACTACTCAGCCATAAAAAATAATGAAATCATATCTTTTGCAATAAAATGAATGCCACTAGAAACCATTATGCTTAGTGAAATAAGCCAGTCTCAAAAAGACAAAAATCATTTGCTTTCTCTTATATGTGGCAGGTCATACAGAATACCAAAAATATAAAGGAATGAAATGATCATTTTTCGATATGATTGTTATTTGTAGCTCTTGTTTATACTCCTGTGGAATTGTGGTCTTCCTTCTTCTTGTTTGTTGAATGGTAAGATTAATGGTGAATTAAGTCTGTGAATATAGAGTGCATTAAAATTATGTCGTTGCAAAAACTGATCAAGAGAAGGGAGGTAGGATGGGTGATGAGGGGAGCAGGACAGTGAGGGAAGTAGGGTGTCTTCTTGGAACTGTACCTATGGAATGCATAAAATATGTTCTTTTTATATTAATAAATTTTTAAAAAGAAAAAAATGTGAGAACAGTAGCATTAGTACTTCTTCTGGGTCTGTTACATTTATGCTTTCCCAAATTATTTGTTTATTCTTTTAAAAATATCATTTATGCTTTCTTGGTTGTATCACGATGTGTTGCAAATAAGACTTTAGCATCACTATTCCTTATTTAACAGAAAATTTCACATTTCTCAAGGGGAGTAAATAATAAATTCTCATTTTAATGACTACCTGAACATGTCTGATCTCTTTGCAGTAATCAAAGTTCCCAGAAGGAAATCAAAGAAAGACATTCTATTTAAAGATTCTTCTTGACAATAATATTGTAATTTCTTCATCTAGAGAGATAGTCCTGTTCCTAGCCTCACCATCAAATCTCCTCACCCATACATACACACAAAAGACTTTCAGTGGAGCAAGCACTTTCTAACATAACCCTGATAGTTCCAGGCATGGAGCTGAGACTCCATCTGAATTATGCAATCTTCTTATTTCCTTCAAAATAACATAATTTTCAAGTCTATTATGCACTATTTTATATGTTGTATGTTATCCAAAAAGATGAAGATAAAAGTCTATTTGAGACTTCTTCCTAAATCTTTTTACTTCCAGTAATTCAAATTATCTTTCCTTGTCTACACACCAAATAGGCTCAATGATAATTTTTTCAATGAATAATTCTACTGTATAAGACTCAAAAATTCATGTTCATTTTAAATTTAAGTAAACCTAAACATAAATTAATTATATACCATCCATGTGTATTTCTTTTAAAATTTAGATTGTAGTGTTGTCTTCCTGGCTAATGACAAAAACTATAGATCATTAATTTACAATTTATTGTGTAAGGTCATTATATGTGTAAAGTCATGAGTTAGGAACTGAGTGACCACATAAAAGAATTTTATTTTCAATTTCCTTTTGCATGTATTGTTATCTGAAGTTTTCAAACAAATGATCAAAAAAGTAAACAATCAGGGTAGATCACAGGTGGCATAACATTATCTTAGTGACAAATACAAAATATGTGAACTTTTGAAATATTGTGTATAGCTAATGCAAAAGATTTGAAATGAAAGTGGTAGCCCTGTTAAAATGAAAACCACAAAATACAATGCATGTGCCGTTTGTTTGTAACAATTGTTAGAAGATACTATCTTGAAGTTTTTATTTTTGTGCTCTCTTTTTACATACTTCCTTAAAAAATACCTCGTTTATCAACTATCAGGACATTCAAGTATCTGGAAAAATCATAGAATTTTTATAGTGATCAAAAAATAGAGCCAATATTTTTTGTTCATTTTAAAAATAAACGTGTAAGGGGGCTGACATTGTAGCATAGTAAGTAGAGCCACAACCTCTGATACCAGCATCCCATATGGGCACCAGTTCTTGTCCCAGTTGCTCCACTTCTGATCCTGCTCCCTGAAAATGTCATGGGAAAAACAGCAGACTATGGCCAAACTGTTTGGGAACTTGCTACCCAAATGGGAGAGCTGGATGAAGTTTTTGGCTCCTAGTTTTGGCCTGGCCCAGCCCTGGCTTTTGTAGCTATTTGGAGAATGAACCAGCAGATGGAAGCTCTCTCTGTCTTCCTCCCTCTCTGTGACTTTCAAATAAGTAAATAAATCTTTTTTAAAAAATAAATAATCATGTAAATCAGTGATCCTCTACTTTGTGAATGTTAAAGTCTCTTGAAAATCTGTAACACACATAACAATGTTTCTATCAGGTATCTGTTGCTTAAACAGAAAGAATTAACTTAATCTTTTAATTTGTGTAAGAAATCTTTTTTGATATTAGAACGTTTTAATTTTTATATGTGCATTCATAAATGTGATCTATAGTACTGTCTTACATGCATTTAACCTTGATGTGAATTGTATCACATTCTACCTATCATTTTGAAGTTGCTTTTTTAAAAACCTAAACATTATGCTTGAGCATTAAGCATGCTGACACATGCAGGTATAATTTGTTCATGTTTAGGTGTTCTGTGGAGTACCTTTGGATGAATATTCAACAATCAACTTACCCAATCTCCTAATGGGGAATTGAGGCTGATTTCAATTGTTATTACAAATAACACTTATGGGTGAGCGTCCTGGTATAGGTGTCTATGCATACTTGTTATTCCATAAGGTGCTACAGAGTGCAAGATACAGAAGTGGCAAATCATGTCATTTGCCCATATTTATGTTTACTAGAAGTTTTCAAATTGCTCTCCAAAGTTGTTGTGTCAATTCACCTTCTCAACAGCACTGCAGGAGCGTTTCCATTTCCCTGCAGCTCTGCCAATATTTATTATCAGATACTGATGGCTAAACCCTTCCTTTTCTAAATTTGTATTTGTTAGATTATTTATTCATATTTACTTCTTACATTTTCATTTGTGCTTATTAATGAGAATAAGTACCTCTTTACACACTTATTGGTTGCTTGGATTATTTCGTCATGACAAGCCTGTTCATGTTTTTGCTGACTTTTTGCCTTGATTTTTAGTATTTATTAATTTATAAAAATTCTTGTTAGCTAAAAACTGACAAAATGTGTTAAAAAAAAAAAACATCTCCAAGTCTATGGCTTACTATTTACTTTTTTGTGGTGAGTTTACCATGTGAAAGATTTTTAGTTATATTCTTGTCAAATTTATAAAACTTTTTTTTTATTTTTTAGGGTTTGAACTTTTGAAACCAGTTCAATAAATCCTTGATTTTGAGGTCAATAAGTTATTTTTCAATTGTTTTCTTATACAATTTTAAAATTTGACTTTTCATATTGTGATCTCCAGTCCACCTGAAATTTATTTTGCTCTAAAGCAATATCCTGGTTTTTTTTTCAATTCTTTAGGGAAAGCCACTTGTCCTTGTACCATTTATTGAATCATCCATCCTTTATTTATTTATTATGACATCTCAAAAAAATACCAAGTTTCCAGGGTCTCTTTCAAAGTGCTTGATTCTATTACATTGACCTGTTTGCCTCTTCTTCTATCAGTAACATTTTGTCTTAAATATAATGCTTTCATGTTGAGGCTTGATATTTGCTGTTGGTAATCTTCATTAATTTTCTTCAAAATTTTCTTAGTTTTTATTTTTTTTACATGAAGAGCCTAAGCTCTGACTAGTTAATTTTAATTTTAAAAGCTTATTGAAAATTTAACAATTCTGTGGATTTTTTTGGAGAACAGAAAATTTTACATATTTTGAGTCTTTTTTCCTATAAAAAATGAGTTATCTTTTTTGAGTTCCTCAAAACAAAAAGCTCAAGCTTTTCTCCTAAAAGTTTATTTACACTTTTGTTACTTTTTTTTCAAAGTACCTAGAGTTTTCTTGCTAGTATAAAAGTATATTTAATTTCTATTACATTTTATAATTGGTAAATCAATTTTCTGTGAACAACAATGAATTTGTGTATTGATTTTTTTAACTTACTAAATTATCTTCTCTATACTTATCTATAATTTTTCTTGGGTTTTCTAATCATATAGTTATCAAGTGAAGGGCATTTTCATTTTATCTTTTTACCTTTTTTAAAAATTTCACATTTACTTTTCTGATGGTCTTATTCAGATCTCATGGATCATGTTGGATAGCAGAATGACACTGGGTTTCCTGAGTTTTTTACGGATTTTTTATTAACATGTAATCCTGGTATACCTTTATGAGACACAGTACAATACATCCCCGCAGTATCAACTGATCACCAGAGAGGCTGTATAGCACAGTGGTTAAAAATGCAAACGTAGGGAGGGTTGTGATCCAGCGGAAAAGCCAGCTACTTGGGACACCCACTGGGGACCTGGCACTTCTGCTTCTGAGTCAGCTTCTTGCAAATGCATCCTGGGAGGTAGCAAATGATGGCGCAATTGCTTGGGTACCTGCCGCGGATGTAGGAGATTCAGATAGAGTTCCAAGGCTGCCGGCTTTGGCCTAACCCAGCTCTGGCTGTTGGAAGTATTTGGGGAGTGAACCAACAGCTTGCATTTTCTTTTAAGTTTATTTTGTCAACTTGAAAAGTGGAGCTACAGAGAAAGAGAGACAGAGAATTTCAGATTAATTAATTTTACAATCTGCACATAAGCAGAAGAGCTATTTTCTGTAAGAAACCACAACCTACTCCGTAAGTGTCCTATGGACATAGGCTGGTGCCTGCTAGACAGAATGCCTACTTCAAAGCATCTTTCACTCATGTTGATCATTGCTAGTATTTTCAACAGGAAATTGGTCTATTACTAAGCTAGTAGTTTAGTAACTAACCTACAGCTGATGACTTTATTCTTACCATTATTTATGTTTATAGAAACTACAATGGGACCACTTTGCACTGTTAGCCTTCAAGGAAAACTTTATCCAGAGATTCTGCTCCAAGCCTTTGGCTTTTGTTCTGGATTAAATTGTGTACAACCCCCAAGCCTCACCCCCAAAAATGACACAGAAATTCTAAACTACAGTACCTGTGATTGCATATTTATTTGGAAATAAGTTATTTGCAGATTCCACAATGTTAATAGAAGGCCATTAGAGTAGGGCGCAATCCACTATAGCTGTTATTCTTAAAAGAAGATGTCCAGGTGGTGCCTAAGAGAGAGGAGAAAGCCACGTGCTGAGGCAGCGACTAGTGTGATGTATCTGTAAGCTAAGGAATCCCAAGGATTCCAGCAGAAATTGGGAGAAATACATGGAACACATCATCCCTCAGAGGAGCCCTTGGAAGGAACCAATTCTGTGACACCTTGATACCGACTTCCAGTCTCTAGAATTGTGAGACAGAGCATCCCTATTGTTTAAGACCCCTGGTGTGTGGTACTTGATTCCAGTAACCGCAGGAACCTAACTCAGTCTTGGAAACCACTTCATGACACACTCTGTTCTCCTGTTTTCTTGCAATCTGAAAGGGCTGATGTTAGCCACACATCTTTCTGACCATATTGTAGGCAGTCTCCTTGTCTAAGTCATCCCTTGCTAACTTCAAATAATCATTGAAGGTCAAGGATTCTCCTAGTTTCTGACTGCATTAAGCTTCTACAAGGCCTCATTCTGACTCTCTAGTCATCTCCCTTCTTGCAGGAAGCAATGACTTCCATGCAAAGTCTTACACCCATCTTTTATTATTTTGTCTTTTAGGAGGCAATGATACCTTCAAAATGTGGTTATTAATTTCCAAAATTCTTGATGAGTTCATTGCAAAAAAAATTAAGCAGTGTGCATCCAGAGAATGAAAATGGACCCTGAGATGAATGTTTTGCACTTTAATCCTGTCTCTTGGCAGTAGTTTTCTGTGGAACTTGGGAAAAATCGTTTTATCTTGATGTACTTCTGTTTAGTAATATTGACTTACTTTACTAGGATGTTCTGAAGATTAAGTGATGTTGAATCAAAAAATGCTGTGGAGTTATGGGGACAAGTGTAAAGTTTTTAAAAAGGGCAATTTTCCTTGACCAGAGAGGGAAGTGCAGGTTTTGATTAATTCACATTACTATCTAGGCACATACCATTCTCCTGGGATCTTGTAAAAAACAAACTTCATTAAATCTGGAGCAACAGAAAGTCACCTTGCAAGGCAGGATTGATGTATGTTTTGATGATTTCAAATTATCCATGTTTCAGTCACTATATTAATGATAATAGCAAGATGAAATGCTTCTGCTTTCATGCATTACGTATTCACATTTCTTTTTTTTCCCCTACAGTATTTCTTAGAGGAAGAACTGCTAGAATTTATCAGCGTCCTAGGTTATAATATATGACAGCTCTCTAAGTAACAGGCAGCCTCTATGTTTAGAGTAACCAGGATGTCTCTGTGTTTGGATTCTGTGGCTATTATATCATTTGGGGAGGAGAATGTGTCATTATAATTCATTTCACATCCTAATTTAAAAGCTGAATATGGTTTACCTCCAGGAAGACACAGATTGGGCCATCAAGGTCCTGCACAGATAATGGATGACATAAGTCAAGTTCTTTGGTCATTTCATACTGTGAGGAACTCGCTCAGTGCTGCTTCATCCTTTTCCCTGGGTGAACACTGTTATTCCATTGCAACCCTAAAGTTAATTTTTATTTTCTTAACTGCTAGTTTATGTAATTGTATTAAAGGCAGATTTCTGCTCCAAATTTCTGGGACCCAGAACATGAAGGAGAAAATGTTTAATGTAACTAACATTCCATTGCCCACTCCCACTGTCAGAGGAGAGATGACCTTAATACTTACTTTGTAGAGTGGGGAGACAGCACCACTCTTAGCCTGCCATGCACTGAGAGGCATGGAGTAGACCCATGGAACCCTGGCATCTTTTTGCCCCATTCCATGTTCCCTGTGGGTTTAAAGACAGTTTCTACGGATCCATTTTCTTTTTTTTTTTTTTTTGTTCTTTTTTTTTTTATAACGCTTTTATTTAAAGAATATAAATTTCCAAAATGCAGCTTATAGATTACAATGGCTTCCCCCCCATAACTTCCCTCCCACCCGCAACCCTCCCCTTTCCCACTCCCTCTCCCCTTGCTTCACATCAAGATTCATTTTCAATTCTCTTTATATACAGAAGATCCATTTAGCATATATTAAGTAAAGATTTCAACAGTTTGCCCTCACATAGCAACACAAAGTGAAAAATACTGTTGGAGTACTAGTTATAGTATTAATTCACAATGTATAGCACATTAAGGACAGAGATCCTACATGATATATATTTTTTAAATTGATTAATTTTCTATGCAATTTCCAATTTAACACCAAGATTTTTTTTCATTTTTAATTATCTATATAGAGAAGATTGATTCAGTATATACTAAGTAAAGATTTCATCAGTTTGCACCCACACAGAAACACAAAGTGTAAAAATACTGTTTCAGTACTAGTTATAGCATTACTTCACATTGGACAACACATTAAGGACAGATCCCACATGAGATGTAAGTACACAGTGACTCCTGAAGTTGATTTAACAATTTGACACTCTTGTTTATGGCGTCATTAATCTCCCTAGGGTCTAGTCATGAGTTGCCGAGGCTATGGAAGCGTTTAGGGTTCGCCGACTTCAATCTTATTCTGACATGGTCATAGTCAAAGTGGAGGTTCTCTCCTCCCTTCAGAGAAAGGTACCTCCTTCTTTGATGGCCCCATTCGTTCCACTGGGATCTCACTCACAGAGATTTTTCATTTAGGTCTTCTTTTTTTTTCCAGACTGTCTTGGCTTTCCATGCCTATAATATTCTCATGGGCTCTTGAGCCAGATCTGAATGCCTTAAGGGCTGATTCTGAGGCCAGAGTGCTATTTAGGACATCTGCCATTCTATGAGTATGCTGTGTATCTCGCTTCCCATGTTGGATCATTCTTTCCCTTTTTGATTCTATCAGTTAGTATTAGTGGACACTAGTCTTGTTTGTGTGATCCCTTTGACTCTTAGACCTATCAGTGTGATCAATTGTGAACTGAAATTGATCACTTGGACTAGTGAGATGGCCTTGGTACATGCCACCTTGATGGGATTGTATTGGAATCCCCTGGCACAGTTCTAACTCCATCATTTGGGGCAGTTCCGATTGAGCATGTCCCAAATTGTACATCTCCTCCCTCTCTTATTCCCACTCTTATATTTCACAGGGATCACTTTTCAGTTAAAATTTAAACACCTAAGAAAAATTGTTTGTTAATTACAGAGTTCAACCAATAGTACTAGAATACAAAAAATACTAAAATGGATAAAGTATTACATTGTGCAACAACAGTCAGCACAAGAGCTGATCATTTGGATAAAGAAATTATGGGACATGTACTCTATAGAATACTATACAGCAGTCAAAAACAATGAAATCCGTTCATTTGCAACAAGATGGAGGAATCTGGAAAACATCATTCTGAGTGTATTAAGCCAGTCCCAAAGGGACAAATATCATATGTTCTCCCTGATCGGTGACAACTAATTGAGCACCAAAGGTGAAACCTATTGAAGTGAAATGGATACTATGAGATACAGATCCATTTTCTTTTCTGAATTATCCTTTGAAGACTGTGGCTTGTTAAGACCTAAAGGAGATGTGTGGTTTGCTCTATGCCACACCTGTAGCAGATGAGCAAGTATGGTCCTCATTAGGAAGCAGGGTCTCCTCTGGATACAATCTACCTGGAGGTAGGAGACAGGTCTGTCACCTGTCCTCATGCCTTGAATCCCAGAGTATTGAATTTTCTATCTCACCTCATTATCTACCCCCAGACCTGAGACAGGGCTCGCTGTGTAAGTCTGCTCTGCTGGTTGCTAAAAATATCCTCTTCCTTCCTTGTTCTTTCTAATCTGTACTCACAGGGAACTTGAGGCATCTTTCAAGTTTCTAAGCAATCAACATTTTTTGTAAATACCCAAAACATTTTAACAAAATGTAAGTATACTTTCTTTTCAGTAGTGCCCATGTATACCACCTATTGCAACATTCTTTTTGGTCCAAACTTATAAGTGGAATCTTTTCCTCCTTTCTTTAGTTCCATGATAATAATTACTTTAAATTTTTGTTTACTGGGGCCGGCACTGTGGTGTAGCGGGTAAAGCTGCTGCCTGCAGTGCCAGCATCCCATATGGGCATCTATTTGAGTCTCGGCTGCTCCACTTCTGATCCAGTTCTCTGCTATGGCCTGGGAAAGCTGTGGAAGATGGCCCAAATCCTTGCGCCCCTGCACCTGCATGGGAGACCTGGAAGAAGCTCCTGGCTCCTGGCTTCAGATCAGCACAGCTCCAGCCATTGGCGGCCTTTTGGGGAGTGAACCAGGGAAGGGAAGACCTCTCTCTATTTCTGCCTCTCTGTAACTCTGCCCTTAAAATTAAAAAAAAATCTTGTCTGCTAATACTAACTGATAGGATGAAAAAGAGAGAGAATGATCCAACATGGGAAGCAAGATACACAGCAGACTCATAGAACGGCAGATGTCCTAAATAGCACTCTGGCCTCAGAATCAGCCCTTAAGGCATTCAGATCTGGCTCAAGAGCCCATGAGAATATTTTAGGCATGGAAAGCTAAGACACTGTGAAAAACAAAAAAATGAAGACCTAAATGAAAGATCTCTGCAAGTGAGATCCCAGTGGAAATAACGGGGCCATCAGAGAAGGAGGTACCTTTCTCTGAAGGGAGGAGAGAACCTCCACTTTGACTATGACCCTGTCGGATTAAGATCGAAGTCGGCGAACCCTAAACGCTTCCATAGCCTCGGCAACTCATGACTAGAGCCTGGGGAGATTACTGACGCCATAAACAAGAGTGTCAAATTGTTAAATCAACTTCAGGAGTCACTGTGTACTTACGTCTCATGAGGGATCTGTCCTTAATGTGTTATCCAATGTGAAATAATGCTATTACTAGTAATGAAACAGTATTTTTTCACAAAAAAAAAAATCTTTAAAAAAAACTTAGAAAAAATTATTTACTTATTTACTTCATTTGTTAGAAGAGGGAAGAGAGTTAGAGGGAGAGATTTTCCTTCCTCTGATCCACTCCCCAAATTGGTGTACCTGCAAGAGCCAGGGCTGAGTTGAACCAAAGCCAAGAGCCAAGAACACAATCCAGGTCTCCTACGTGAGTAGCAGAGACCCAACTACTAACATCATGACCTGTTTTCTCCCAGGGTTCATGTTAGCAGAAAGCTGGAATCAAGGGTGGAGCTGGGACTTTCATCCAGGTGCTCTGATATGGGATGTGAATGTCCAGAACAGCATCTTAACTGCTGCATCAAAACCAACCCCTGATCAAAAATTTATAATGAGAGATACAACCACTACCAATCATTGGAATGATTCTCAAAATTTGGTGTTCTTAAGAATTTTTAAGGGCAATTATTCAAACTGTAAAGTTCTTGCTTAACCCAGGACATACTGACAGCATGTGAAACTTATTTAGTATGGGTTTAATTGGTCCCTAAGGCAGCTGCCATCAGTTCCTTTCCACTTTGTATAGAGGTATCAAGCTGCTGTCCAGGATCTGTTATTCTGCTTCTCTGAATAATACTGACCTATGACTACTGTGACCAATAGAATGCAGAAATCATATCATGGTTTGAACTGGTAGCTTCTACCTAGTTTTCTTGGAATTCTCACTCTGAGAGAAGTTTGCTGCCATTAAGAAGTATAACTACCACGGGACCACCATGCTATAAGGAAGCCCAAGCTGGCCTCCATGGAGGGCTGAGAGGGAAACATGCTCATCCAGCCTCAGCTAGTCCAATGACCAGGTCGGGAGTCAGATAAGAGAGTAAGGAAGACTTCAAGTAACTCCATTCCTATCCACCATCAAACATAACTGCAATGCGATCTATTCCCCTCAGCTGTGCCTCATTAGCCCCTAGAATAATAATACATTGAATAAATTTTTAAGCCACTAGACTTGGGAGTCTCCAGAAGCAAGTAGATTCTCAGGGAAGTCTCAATGTACCACACATTGAGAAATATTGTATTAGGTCACCAGCCAATGACACTGAAGTATTTACTGTTTTCAGGCTACGGGTACCTTAAACACTTTTGCCCATCTACTTTGCATCACTCACCAGAGAACTTCTAGTTCTTTAAAATTTCTGTGGTGTTTGGGGCACTCAATATCTCGTTATGCTGTAATTCTTGGTTTTTCCCTTGTAGGATTTAGAGAAATTTAGGAGCTCATGACCTTTGTGGTTAGCTTTTTGCCTGTCTAATGTGATTCCAGTCTTGGATTCTGTTCTGGAAAATAAAGCAAGTTATGGTCAATGCTCAATCCAAACATTACTGCCATAGATTTCATTCCTTCTACCAAGAAAGATGCCAATTCTAAAAGACATATCAGGTCCAGAGACATCAACATGCTAATTCATGGCCTCCCTAACTTTTCCTGTTGAAATTCCTCTGGAACCATCACTCTGTTCAGCAGTTTCTCTCCAGTACATGTGCTTCATCATCTTTCTGAAATGTTTAGCCTCTAATAGTGCCTGCTACCAAATCCTAGATGGCCAACATTGGACTTGTTTCTGACTCTTCCTCTGATTTCGCTGGTGTTCCATGAACAATCACAGCACCATGCAGGTTCCTGTGCACTCTAGCTTAGCTGCTCTCATGAAGACACTCTCCTGTTCCAATTCTAGAATAGCAGTTTGCTTAGCAGTGCAAATGAGTAGTCCTAGCGACATGGCCAGAAAGCAGTGGTCTCCCTACTCTTCTTTAAGAGCCATGTTTCTCTTATGCATTACCCACCAATAAAAACAAAGACCCATATCCAGCATATCTACAAAGTACACATAAAAACTGTGAGTAAATTAAATATAAAATATGTGCCTACAAATATCATTTTAACTGGATGAGATTAAATGAATGGAAATAGTAATAACTCTCATTGCATACCCACGAGGGCCCCTTGCACATCCATCCTGGAGACTGCATTTTTTATTATAGAAAATTTAAGGATATGCACAAGCAAAGAGACTAACACAGTGAATTCCCATTTGCCCACTCTCTAGTCTCAAGAATGGTCAAACTTCTTTTACCTATGTGATATTCTTCTCACTCCCATCCTCATGTCCTTAGCATATTATTTTGAACCAATTCAAATAATTTCATTAGAAATCTTTAATTTTGCATTTCTAAGCTATAGACTTTTCAAAATGCAACGTCACTATTGCAAAACTCAACACGACCTGGCTCTGGAATAGTGATTCCTTAACATCCCAAAGTGCCCTGTCAGTGTTTCCGTGTTCTCAGTTGTCTCATGTGTTTTTAAGCTTGTGCAAATCAGGTGACAAATGAAGTTGCATTTTAATTGGTTCAAAAGTCTCTCAAAATTCTTTTCTTGGGACTGGCGTTGTGGCACAGTGGGTAAAGCCACCACCTGCAACATTGGGATGCCATATGGGCACCAGTTAGTGTCCCAGTGGTTCTACTTCTGATCCAGCTCTCTGATAATGGCCTAGGAAAAGCAGTAGAGGATGGCCCAAGTGCTTGGGCCCCTACCACCCACACGGGAGACCCAGATGAAGCTCCTGGTTTCAGCCTGGCCCACACCTGGGTATTGCAGCCATCCACATAGTGAACTGGGGGATGCAAGATCTCTCTGTGTGGGTGTGTGTGTGTAACTCTGACTTTTGAATAAATTAAAAATAAAAAATTAATGTTTTTCTTAATCTACAGCTCTCTTTGTTTTGGTTTGGTTCTTTCAAGTTTTCATTGGCCTGGATTTGGCTGATTATATGCCTGTTGTACTTTTTTTCTTCTACTCTCTGTATGTTCTGTTAAATCTATTGATTTGATGAGATTTGAGGTCAGTAGTTCTATCTCTATTTGTTCATTTCCTCATTACAGGTCAAGAGTGGGAGACTTCACTGAGAGTTTGTGTTGTTATTATTTCTGGTGCGTAACAAATGCCCACCAACTTAGTGGCTTAAAACAATGAACATTTAGAATCTCATAGTGCCTATGGGTTAGGAACCTAAGCCAAACTTGATGGGTTCTTTGCCTAGGGCATCTCACAGGCTACAGTTACAACACTGGAGATATTGACATCCACCTCAGATGAGAAGGATCTGCTTCCAATATCACTTCCTTCTTCATTCTAGCAAGGGAGAGAAAGACTGGCAAAATAGGTGCTACAGTCTTAGGTTCATAATCACATCATCAGAAAAATCTTTTTACCTTTTGGAGTGGAGAAACTTTTTCTGCCAAGAGCCACTGGGATATTTATAACAATGATTATGGGCCATACAAAATTATTAAATTAAAAATTAGCAGGGCCTGATGTGACATAATGGATAAAGCCACCACCTGAGATTCCAGCATCCTACATGGGTGCCAGTTTGAATACCGGCTGCTCCACTTCTGGTCCAGCTCCCTACTAATGTGCCTGGGAAAAACAGCAGAAGATAGCCGAAGCAGCTGCATCCCTGTAACCATGTAGGGGACTTGGATGGAGTTCCTGGCTCTTGGCTTCTTCCTGGCTCATTCTTGGCCTTTGTGACTATCTAGGGAGTGAACAAGTAGATGGAAGACAACTCTTCCTCTCTCTCTCACTCTCTCTCTCTCTCTCTCTCTCTGTGTGTGTGTGTGTGTCTCCTTTCTTCTCTGTAACTGACTTTCAAATAAATAAATAAATCATTTTTAAAAAATGAACCTACTATAGATTTATTGAATCTTGAATCTTGCCTGCAGTTGCCTTGGCTGATCCAGACCAAATGATTCTGTGGGTCTGATACAGCACAGAAGCCAGATGTATCCCAGTCCTTTTAGATGAAAGACATAGGTTTATCAAAAGGAGGACCATCTGTGGACATGAACAACAAGAGGCAGGGATCACAGGGGCCCCACTCTACAGCTGGGATGGAGGACACCCTGCATTCAGTGCACAGCAGTTTGAGAGTTCTGGAGGAAAACACAGTACAGCACGGAGTGGCCTGTGACTTTCATTTCCATATGCATAGTGTGCTATCACATTGGTCTGGCAGTCTCACCAACAGGAATTACTCACTGGCCACATCTCTCTCTTTGCTCTCATTTATGCCCTTATAGGTAGGTTTTGTGCTATCTGCTCTATGGGCTTCATCTTCTCTCCTTAAATTATTCCAAAAGATTTGACTTTCTTATGCAAGGAATCTAATTGCCTTTGCTCCAATCTTTCATTTTTCTGGCCATTCTCTAAGGCCTATCTTTCTTCCAACTAAATGGCTTAACAACATGTTTTGCTAAAAATATGCAAGAATAAAAATGTGCATTTCTGGGGCCAGCACCATGGCCTAACAGGTTAAGCCACTGCCTGTGGCACTGGCATCCCATATGGTTGTCAATTCAGTTCCTGGCTGTTCCACTTCCTATACAGCTCCCTGCTAATGTGCCTAGGAAAGCAGCAGGAAGACGGCCCAGGTTCCAGGGCCCCTATACCCATGTGGGAGACCCAGAAGAAGTTCTTGGCTCCTGCTTCAATCTAGCCCAGTTCTGGATGTTGCAGCCGACTGGGGGGTGAACTAGCATTTGGAAGATCTCTTCTCCTCTCTTTTGCTCTCTCTGTGTCTCTGTGTCTCCCTCTCTCTCTAACTCTGTCTTTCAAATAAAGGGCATTTCCCAGTCTTCCTTTACATGAACAAAACCCCATAATTACCTGGTCATTACAGTATTCTGCACAACTTGTTATGATCTTAGAAGCTGGACAGTAGAGACTGCCAAAGAATTACAACTGCTACCCAAGGTCTTGCCAGTGCTCACTTCCAGAGGGAGCTACAATTTTCTCTGACTCTTAATTAAAGGTCTTATGATTCCAAAATGTTCCCTTCTTATGGGTGGGAATGAGGGTCATTAATCCAAAGGCACTTTGCTTATACATCTTTGATCTTGCACAGCCTTGAGTATTCCCATCCATCTGTTCTAATCAAACAAGTGCTTTATGGAATAAAGGAATAAGAAAATCTCAACTCATTGATCAATTTAAATTCTCGGTACTTGAGTGGGGTGAGGGTAGAGCAGCCAGAAAGCTGTTTCCCAGCAGACATCTGTAATGCAGTGATTCTCAGGATGTTCTGGCCATCAGAATCCTCTGGAGAGCCTGTTAAGACCCAGGGCACTGAGTTCTACCCCCAGATTTCAGGATCGGGATCTGGGACTCCATTCCAAGTTTTTTATTCAGTAAGTCTGTAGTAGTGTCCAAGGATGTGCATTTCTAAGTTGCTAGGTGTTACTGATAGGTTTGGGGACCACAGTTTGAGAAACACGGCTCCAATATATTACCCAACATACCTTACCATGCTGCCAAATGTGACAGGCTGAAGTGAAAAATCTAGCTTGTGAACCCTGAAGGCCTTGCAACCTTAGCAATACCAGGCCAAATAAAGTAGAAAATCAAAGTCCAGTTAATCACAAACTCAGTACTGGTGCAACTGAGTTTCCCAGTGGTATCCTATTTTTCCAGAGAAGGCCATACATCTACTTTATCTACAAGGGAGAATATGGCTATGTTTGGGAAAAGATCTGAAGCCAGGAAGAATTGAGATATTGATGAGTGGGACTAAAGTTCACAAGGCTCAATATAATACTGTGACAAAAGTTGAATGTGACATTGAAATCGACTAGTCATTAGCGGTAACAATTTTTTAATTAGAGGGCAGTCATTAAAATGTCTTTTGGAACTTTTACACGTTTCACTACACAGACTCATCCATTGTTACCAGACAGAATAATTTGTTCCAGATGGTTACAAAACATGATTTGTAATGATCTTTCTTAAATACTAGCAGTAGGTATTTTGTCTTGTTTTTATCATTCTGATTTGTTGGATTGTGCTTTACCAGTAAGCATACTATTTACATTTTTCATAACTTTATAATCAGAAAGTAAATCCTGAGTCCCACAAAGTAAACAATCTCATGTAGAAAAATGAATAACTAGGGGCTGAACTTGTAGAACAGCAGGGTAAGCCATTACTTGCAATGCCAGCATCTCATATCACAACACTGGTTCTGAATCTCAGCTGCTCCACTTCACTTCAGCCCCCGGTAACGTGCTTGGGAAAGCAACAGATAATGGTCCAAGTGTTTGGGCCCCTGTCACCCATGTAAGAGACCCAGTTGGAGTTGGAATTCCAGACTCTTGGCTTCATCTTGGCCTGCTCCCAGCCATTATGGCTATTTGGAGAGTGAAATAGTGGCTGAAAGATTCTCTCTCTCTCTCTCTCTCTCTCTCTTTCTCTCTCTTGCACTCTTCTTTTCAAATAAGTACAAATATCTTTAAAGAAATGACTAAATGACTGCAATATAATTTCTGTACCACCTGCCCCCACATCATTAATTTTACTAGTATCTTGAACAAAAAGTGTTCTTTCCAGAGAAAACAATACTCTGTAAAACATTCCATATAGAGATAGGCAGATACCTATGATATTTATAAAGTCCAAAGATCAAAACAAAACTATTCCAGAAGCATCATGTTAGGTATAGTATAAGAAAGAAATAGTATTTTATTACATAATCACACTGTACATTTTTCCCCAATTGCTGGGTTTGTACACAGTTTGAATGTATTTCCCAAGGGATCATATTCTGGAAGCTTGGCCTTTGGTGCAGTAATGCTGAGGTATTCGAACCTTTAAAAAGTGAGATCTGGGAGTCACCACTCTTAGAAGTAATTAATATAGCTATCACCACCCTGGCTAGTCCCTATGAGTGCGCTGTTATACAAAGTAGAGCCCAATTCTCCCACTGCTGTCTCACCATGTTATCTTTAATGTGCTCTTGCTGTGATACCACCCTCCTTGCTATGTGGGATCCAGCGCTGAGGACGAGCTAGCATTATGCCCTGGAAACTTCAGAATTGTTAGTTTACTGAACTTCTTTCCCTTAAAATACCCAGCCTAATCCTCCGCCTTGCGGCGCCGGCACACCGGGTTCTAGTCCCGGTCGGGGCGCCGGATTCTGTCCCGGTTGCCCCTCTTCCAGGCCAGCCCTCTGCTGTGGCCCAGAAGTGCAGTGGAGGATGGCCCAAGTGCTTGGGCCCTGCACCCCATGGGAGACCAGGAAAAAGCACCTGGCTCCTGCCATCGGATCAGCGCGGTGCGTCTGCCGCAGCGCGCCGACCGCGGCAGCCATTGGAGGGTGAACCAACGGCAACGGAAGACCTTTCTCTCTGTCTCTCTCACTGTCCACTCTGCCTGTCAAAAAAAAAAAAAAAAATACCCAGCCTCCAGTATTTTGTTATAGCATCAGAAAACACACAAATGTATCAATGTTTCTCAGTCCATGAATAGAATGAACAGAGTAATGCATGATTGGGGGAAAGTAGTGGATAAGAAAGGTGAATGTAGATTTTCCCCCAAGGTGTGTCTTAAATCTAGGCCTCTCAGTCACTTTGGATGCAATTCTCTTCTCTGGAGAACAGTTGTCCAGAAACACTTGACCTTAACTCCTTTCCCTGACATTTGCTGGCATCTAATATATATACCGAAGATAGTTCTTTTTTCTTCTTTACATATATATATATATATATATATATACACACATATATATATTATTTCAGTGTCTGCTAGGTTAGACTATATGAAGTTGTCATATCTGACAATGTTTGACTCACAAAAATAATTTCATATAGAACAAACTAGTAATGTATCAAGAATAGCGCTGTAAACTATAACATGTATATGTGAACATTCTTGAAAAATTTCATGGAACATTCATACAGTAAGAAAACTGTGTGCATTTCATTTTTTATGCAAAAATTGTTTTTACAGGATTTTCTTTTTTTCCTTTTTAAAAAATTTTATTTAAGTTATACACGTTTAATGTATTTTATATATACAGATTTAGGAACAAGTGACACTTCCTCCATTCCCTCCCTCCCACCCATGCTCCAACCCTTCCTCTTCCTCCCTCTCACATTCCCACTCTTAATTTTTACAAAGATCTACTTTCAGTTCACTTAATGATCATATCATTAACCCTACACTAAGTAAAACAGTTCAACAAATAGTATGAAGAGAAAGAAAAAAATAAACTACTCCTCAAAGGAAGAGACAAGAGCTGTAATCAAATCATCAAATCTCAAAATGTCTATTTCATTCTAATGCATGACATTTCAGGCATTCTATTACTTACCTTGGATCAGGGAAAACATATGATATCTGTATTTTTAGGACTGGCTTATTTCACTAAGTATAATGGTTTCTAGTTGCATCTATCATTTTCAAAACACAGTATTTCGTTTTTTTAACAGCTGAGTAGTACTCCATAGTGTATATATACCATAATTTCTTTATGCAGTCAACAGTTGATGGACATCCGGGTTGATTCCGTACCTTAGTTATTTTGAATTGTGCAGCAATGAACATGGGGATACAGATAACTCCTTCAGATGCTTATTTCTTTTGGTTTGAGTAAATTCCCAGGAGTGGGATGTTTAGGACATATGGTAGGTCTATGTGCGGTATGTCTACTTTGCTTTCCACAGTGGCTGAACCAGTTTACATTCCCATCAGGAATGGACCAGGGCACCTTTTCCCCATGTCCTCACCAACATTTGTCATTTGTTGATTTCTGTATGAGAGCCATTCTAACTGGAGTGAGGTGAAATCTTCCCATGGTTTTTATGAACACAATAAGTTTTTATGCACAAAAATAAGTTTTTCATTTAATTCTGTTTTCCATGAACCTTCTGAAAGGCAGAGAGACACAGATCTTCCATCTACTGGTGCATTCGCCAAATGTCCACAATAATCATGACAGTTCTGTAGCACAAAATTCATTCAGGATCTCTCACATCTGTGGCAGGGACCCCAGTACTTCAGCCAATCCAGGATGTGCATTAGTAAGAAGTTGGGTTGAAACGGAGATGGGACTTGATCCCAGGCACTCAGAAATAGGATGCAGACATTCAAAGCAGCAACTTAAATGTTGTGCCAAATACCTGTTCCTGTGATATAATTTTTTAAAGATTTATTATTTATTTGTGAGGCAGAATTGCAGACAGAGAGAGAGAGGCCTTCCATCTGCTGGTTCACTCCCCAAATGG
This sequence comes from Sylvilagus floridanus, assembly GCA_949820135.1. Classification (NCBI taxonomy): domain Eukaryota; kingdom Metazoa; phylum Chordata; class Mammalia; order Lagomorpha; family Leporidae; genus Sylvilagus; species Sylvilagus floridanus. The sequence goes on from OX463241.1 coordinate 100,093,776, forward strand.
GCACTTGGGCCAGAGTGTAGTAAATCTGAAGCCAGGACCCAGGACCCAGGAGCTTCTTTTGGGTCTCTCAATGCAGGTGCAGGGGCCCAAGCACTTGAGCCATCTTCCACTGCTTCTCTGGGCCATAAGCAGAGAGTTTATGGAAGAGGAGCAACCAAGACACAAACCAGGGCCCCTATGGATGCCAGCACAGGTGGAGGATTAACCTACTATGCCACAGCACCAGCCCCAGTATAAATTGTATGTAGTTTGGGTTCTACAGTGTGCCATACATTAAATTATTTTCAGAAATAAAAATACTTAATACTACTATGTAAAGTAACTATATTTTTTTCACATTGTCTTGCATATGTTAAAACAATTCTGATTTTTCACGACTTCTGTGCTTAAAAGAAAATTGATTCTCTGATTCAGTGATTCTTAACCAGGGATGATTTAACCCTCTTCTTTGCACCTCTCCCCTGTCACCCATGGACATTTAGCAATGTCTGGACTTATGTTTGGTCATCACTACTGGCATGTAGTGGCTCAGTGTTGAGCATTTCTGCAGTGTGTAAGGTAATAAACTCTGAGAAAACTTTCTTATCCCTATTACCAGTTGTGCTAAGCTGAGAAAACTTTTTGTCACTAATATAAGGATCATCCTCTTTATAGCTTATTTTCCTCTGTCTCTACACCTCACTTCTAGAAGTTTAACTCCATTGGTCAATCCAACTGTTAATTTGTTTCCATTTCTCCAAAAACACTTTTAGTATATTGTGAGTGATTTGAAGATACATAAAATAGGATATTTGGCATTTACTTTTTTAATCTGACTTCAAAAATCTTCCTTGGATCTACCTGGAAAACTCTTTGGCTTTCTGAGAAGGAAGAGTGAACAATTTATGCCTTTCTTTGAGCAATGATCTCAAGACATCTTTGTGCCTTGTGCTCATCATTCCAGTTCTCTCCATCTCTAGTGGAATGCCATTTTGTGCAGGAAGAAATCTGGTTCTGAATTCTTTGGAAGAGAAACATGCAGTTCTATTGTTCAAACTGTATCCAAGGCAGAGCAGTGTGGGGGTGAGAAGGACAGGAAAATACGACCCTTTGCAATTATAATGTGGGGAAAACGTGTGGCTTAATTACAGGTTACAGACTAGATTTCTTAATCTAAAGCTATAAAATCCCCCAAATAGGGACAAGCTGATTCTTCAGATAATGAACAAATAAGGCAATATTTATTCACACTGTATATACCCCTAGGATAGATCTAAGAAGCAGCTCTTTCTCCGACAGTGAGTCATGCTCACACGTAGTGCACAATTCCTCCTTGTTGGCAACAGAAATGACAATGAGTCAAATCCAGATGAAAAGACATAGGGATGCTGTGATGAATTGCTGTCCAAGCAGGCAACTTTATATATTCTTTGCATTTGACTGAGAAAATATTGAAACACAGAAAAGCTAAATATGAACAAATTAAAGTGATTGCTTTGACATTCTCAATCACTACTGCACAGACTGCACACATGTGGGTGTATACACACATGTATGGATACATGAGTATGTCTGTGTATATAGATGTGTGCATACAAATATATACAGACATGCACATCTATCCAGAAACACCCATATAAGGGAGAAGCATGCTTCCTGTCTTTTCCTTAAAGAGTTCATCAAGTGGTTCTCAATTGAGCTGCGTGTTATTTGCTGTTATCCTCAATTTTCCTGATGACTCACCTAGAATATGGCTATCTATCTGGAAACAGCTAAAATTAACAGAACAATTTAGAAAACCCACTGAGCTAAAGTTGCACTGTGCAGATGAAAAGAAGGGAGGAAGATGGGTGACTCAGGGGATTCTTAATGGAATTTTAAACCCTTTGTGCTTGTGCTCCCTCGATGCACGGATGGGCACTATCTCTTGGATATTTTCAAAGTGCTTTTTTGGACAACTCATTGCTTCACATTGAGGGAAGGCAGAGAGTAGCTAGGATGTTTTATGAGAGCGGATTAGAAGCCAAAAATTTGGATCCGAATTTCTGGTGTTCAAGAACTTGGTTTCTAGGGAGCACGTCAATTGGGGTTGGAGAGAATTTGCTGTCTCTCCACTCCCCCTAGAACCTGCTCCAGCACTGGACAAGTTCCTCACCTAAATCAGTCCCAAGTTCTAAAAGTGGTTCCCAGTGTCTGCTGTCCCAGGGTCACATAGTAGGATATCAAACACAGTTCACTGATTCTTCCAAGAGCAGCTAGCATCCCTGAGAGGGGCCATGGGACATGTCCCACACTCACACAGGAGAATCCCCCAGGCTGGGAACTCATCCAAGTCAGTCATTATTTCTGTGAGCTCCCCACTCTTGAAAATCTCTCCACATCAGCCACAGCACTTGAATGGTTACAAGAGCTGGAGTAGTTCAACATTGAAATATTCGTGAGTGTGATCCTGAGTGCTTTTCCTGAGAGTGTGCCCTCTGTCAGAGCTGGTATGAGGCATCATGAGGAAAATAAGTCCTGGTACTTCTCTATTCTACTTACAGAATCTGCTGGAGGAGGTGGAAAGGAAAGAGTGAAATTTCAAATCTTGACAAGTTCTGGCAGGGATGCTAAGTGAGTTTTGTTTAGGGACTTCCTTAATATACTCAAGCTGTCTTTGGATGTGCATGGGCAAGATGTAGGCCTGCATTTCTTAATCATGAAGTAGAGTCTTGAAGGTTCCAATGCTCCTTGGAAGTGAGGAGGTGAGAACAATGAAGAGGGAGAAGGGAGGGTGCAAAACAAACTGCGGCGGGCCAGGCGCCCACAGAGAAAGACAGCTCTGGGAAATGAACAGCAGTGGGTTCCATAAAGGGTTTTAAAAGATGCCCTTAGCATCTGCTTTGCAGTTTGGGGCTGTATTGTGGTGCACCTGTCTAAGATACCCACAAGTTTCCTATAAATCCCTGCTACAGAAAGAAAGCTTTTATTTGAAGTTGCTTGGAGAATGCAGAAGTAAAATGATCCATAGTGCTCATTAAGGTCATCTTGGGGCAGAGAAGATGCTTCAGGAAAACACAAGAGAGGCTGAGACTTCCATGAAAAACAAAGTGAAAGCAAGAACTGACTGTTGAACAGGTCTCCCCTGGGACTCTCTGGCTTTGAGATCTTCCTGTGTATTTCTGCAAGTGTGTGCATGTGTCTGCTTTTAGACGTGTTTTATCAGATAGCACATTAGGTTTCTCACTCTAGGTGGAACAGTGTTTCAAAAATTTTCAAAGAAAAACTATATTATTAAATAAAAATTCAGGAACACAGACAGGAGCAACAAAGAAAAATCAAATCTCAAAATATCAATTTCACTCATATATGTTACTTTTTTTGCACTCTGTGTATGGGAAAACATATGATACTTGTCTTTTGGGGACTGGCTTATTTCACTAAGCATAACTTGTTGAATTCTTTATTTAGTGGAAGCTTAAGCTTGTGATTATAAAGTAAATTTAAAGTATGACATTGCAAAAATTAAAAGAAAAATAAGAAAGGGTGGAAGAGGGAGCATGGGAGTAAGTGAAGGAGGGAGGGTAGGATGGGAAGTATCATGCTCTTAAAAGTGTATAAATGAAATACAAGAAATATGTTCTGTTTATATATATTAAAATTTTTTAAAAAGAGAAACTACATCATTAAGTTAACCCAAATTTTAAAAGATTAGGGAATCCCATAAAGAATAAATACTTGGGGATGTGGCATTGTGGCATATAGCAGGTAAAAATGCTGCTTGTGACTCCAGTATCTCATATGGTCATCCGTTCATGTCCTGGCTTCTCTACTTCTACTTCTCTACTTCTCTACTTGCTAATGGCCTGGGAAAATGAGTAGAAATCAGCCCAAGTGCTTGGGCACCTGCAAACCACATGGGAGACTCAGATGAAGCTCTTGGCTCCTGGCTTCAAACTGGCTTAGCCATGGCCATTGTGGCCACCTGGGAAGTAAACTAGTGGATGGAAGACTTCTATCTGTAAATCTTCCTAAATAAATAAATAAATAAATATTTAAAGCAGAATGATACTTGAACTACACGATGTACACATTTCAAATAAGATGATGGTGCTCACTGTAAGCCATACTTACATTGAGAGATATCTATTGTTATATGTTTGCTGGATAGACTGGACAGCTCAAATGGCTTGAGTCTCAATGAAAGCAGCCAAATCCATGAATTTACAACTCACACCACACATATTCTTCAATGCCAAGAAAAACTCTGTGCCAAAGTCAGGGCTGCCCCAGGGTGGTTGAGGCAGAGCCATGCAAAGTCCTACCCTTTCCTGGTTGTTGAAAATGTTGATCCTTTTTCCTAAACTACCTCTTGTTGCCCATCCCAGACATGATACAACTGATACTCCCCTTGCAAGATTCAACAAAAGCATCATATCTCCCCGTGAATCCTTTTATGATTCTTGTTCAGGAAAGAATGCCCTCTTCCCCCTCCATTGCTTTCCCATTGTGTGATGTGTGGATGACTTCAGTAGTAGCTCCTGCAGCTCTGTGGAAAATACCAGCCACAGTGAATAAATATTGTAACTATGAAGAGCTTCTTTTCAAGATTTATGTTAATTTGTTTGAAAGGCAGAGTTACAGAGACAGAGAGGGGGAGAGGGAGAGAGAGAGAGAGAGAGATCCTCCATCTGCTGGTTTACGCCCCAAATTATTGCAATGGTGGGGACTTGGCTAGGCTGAAGCCAGGGGCTTCATCTGAGTCTCCTACATGGGTGGCAGGGGCTCAAGTACTTAGGCTACCTTCCTCTGCTTTCCCAGGTGCATTATCAGGGAGCTGGATTAGAAATGGAGCCTGGGGCTGGCACTGTGGCACAGTGGGTAAAGCCACCCCTGTGGCACCAGCATTTTATGTGGACGCTGGTTAAATCCTAGCTGCTCCACTTTCAATCCAACTCCCTGCTGTGGCCTGGGAAAGCAGTGGAAGATGGGCCCCTGCACCCATGTGGGAGACTCAGAAGAAGATCCTGGTTCCTGGCTTCGGATCGGCCGTAGCTTCAGCCATTGCTGTCAATTGGAGAGTGAACCAGCGCATGGAAGATCTCTCGCTTTCTTTCTCTGCTTCTCCTTCTCTCTCTGAGTAACTCTGCCTTTCAAATAAATAAACAAATATATTTTTTAAAAAAGAAGTAGAGCAGCAAGGACTTGAATAAGTGCTCATATGGGATGCTGGCAATGCAAGCAGCAGCTTACCCTGGTGTGCCACAATGCCAGGCCCATTAGGGACTTTTATTATTATTATTATTTTGACAGGCAGAGTTAGACAGTGAGAGAGAGAGAGAGACAAAGAGAAAGGTCTTCCTTCCGTTGGTTCACCCCCAAATGGCTGCTGCGGCCGGCGCACTGCACCGATCTGGAGCCAGGAGCCAGATGCTTTCTCCAGGTCTCCCATGCAGGTGCAGGGCCCAAGCACTTGGGGCATCTTCCACTGCCTTCCCAGGCCACAGCAGAGAGCTGGACTGGAAGAGGAGCAACCAGGACAGAATCTGGTGCCCCAACCAGGGCTAGAATCTGGAATGCTGGCGCCGCAGGCGGAGGGGTAGCCAAGTGAGCCGCAGCACTGGCCTATACATATACTATCTAACAACTGGAAAGATTTTGACAGATTTAGTAGAATTTTATTTTAAAGGGCTTGAAAGATTTAAATATATCATTAAGATTCTGAAAAATGTTTATGTAAATAACAATAAATTTAATCATTTATTAATGAAATTCAAAAACTTTATAAAGTTGCTATTGTGCAAACTTCTTCCTTTGTATGGTACTGGGGGAAGATTAGGGGCTTCAGGTCTAAGATACAGTTTTTCTTCACTTGCCTCTAGGAAAATATGCTTTGGTGTGTTCCTGGGACCTCAGGGTTCCAATCATTTTCTGTCATTTACATTTCTCTTTTCAACTGATTAGCAGGTGAAACTGATACAAAGCCCTTGAATAAATATTTATTACATAAGTGGGACTGATTTACTACGACTTAGTTCAATCAGGTATCCTAATGGCCTCACAGATAGGTTTTACTCAGAAGGATCTTCACTGGTGTTGATTCTACCATTTTATCCTACAATGTACAGTACAGAAGAATTTTGACCAAATTTTATTTGAATGCTGCCTGTTTTTATAAGTTATTTGCAATAAACCCACACAGAAAAAGGAATAGTAAAGAATTACAGAACTGATGCACTTTTCTTTCCAGTTGACTCCCAAAGGTCATCTAAAGGTAGCAAGTGACACATTCCAGGGCCGGGATGTGTCGGGGTACACTAGGTAAAGGGCAGGTTGATTATGTGGTCCCCTGTAGGGGTAGCAGTGCCTTCTAGAAGAGAAATGTATGGCTATTTCTTGGGAGTGGGGATGAGGATGGAGAGTGCTGGGAGCAAGTGGGGTATAGATGTATGAACAAAGATTTAGCAGAGATAGCAGACTGAGACTTGACAAACATCTTTGAGTAGGTTCTGTGTGTGTGCTATTTCTAAGCTGAACATTAATAATGAACAATCTGAAACATTCTTGCTATTCTATTTTCTGTGCATATTTATTTAGCACATATTCTATTGGTTGCTAATGACAGAAACTTATTTTGAGCTGATGTAAATAAAAACATAAAACATACTAGGGATATTCCACAGAGCATTAGAGAAGCTGAACTGTGTGTGGATCTAATACTGGAAATTGAAGTGTGAAGTCAAGGAGTAAGGGCTCCATCATCCATTTTTTCTTTTTTAAAAAAGTATTTATTTGTTCACTAATTCATTCACTTATCTTAAAGGTAGAGATAAACAAAGCATTCATTTAGTCAGAATAAACTACCCTTTGCTAATTTACTCCCCAAATGCCTGCAGTGACAGGCTGGGCCAGACCAAAGCCAGAAGCCAAGAACCCAATCTAGGTCTCCCTCATTGGTGGCAGGAATCCAATTACTTTATCAATCACCTGCTGTTTCCCAATATGCACATTAGTAGGAACCTGAAATATGGAGTAGAACAGGAACGCAAACCCTGGCAGTCTGATATAGGATACAGGCATTGTAACAGGTGGTTTAACTGCTAGGCCAAATATCTGCCCCCGCTTTTTTCATTTTTCAGCCTTGCTTTCTTGGCTTTGGCAAGCCAGGTAGTTAAAAATGGTCCTTCATAGTTTCATCTTCTCTATGAAGAAGAATTTCAGTTCTTGGGGAAGTCTGTTTCCTGAGCTTGTGCCAAGGGTTGACCTCTGATGCTGTCAAATGTGGTGAAGAAATAGTCACACAAAATAGCATGGTCACTGAAGATTCAGCACCCAGAGTAGGTAGTGGGTTATTTACCAGAGAAGAGAACCATTGTTCCCTGGACAGATACCTCCAGAGTTTATTCCTCCCATTGTGCTGATACTGCAACACTGCTACCAAAACTACAGAGACACAAACATACCTGAAGATGTATAAATATCATTAAGAAAACCCTAAACACAAGGTTTTGTGATCTATCTTTAAGAAAAATATTTCTAAGCATTCCAACATGAATAATTACTTCCAAAACACTATTTTCATTGGCTAGATAATAGCCATACTACTGGATTACTGTATCTGAAATCATCCAACAACTGGAGAATTTGTGTTTAGACCATTCTCAATTTCTTATTTTCATAAAAGTATTTGAACAGAAATCTTTTTAAAATTATTTTCCTTCATATTTGATTATACCATAAAATGGAATCTTAATAGTGAAAATACTGGGGCATGAGACTTTCGAAAACTCTTGATGCACAGTGCCAAATTATTTTCCAGAAAGATTACTCCAAATTACATTTCTTGCAGCAATGTCTGAGAGCTCTTATTTTGTGGAGTCAGTCTTTGATTATATGGTATCCAATTATCAGAAGATATTCCCTTCAATGAACCATGTCATCATATAAGAACATTTTTACAGGGACTGCAGAATTGCCAGGCACTGCCTGCTTGCTATGTCCTGCCTAGTGGTTAGGAATTTTGTCATCCAGTCTCCCTTTCCTGAAAGCTTGGGGCCACCGGATATGAAAAGTTGTTTGAATGTTATCATTTTGGCCTTCAAACAAGACATGGATAAGAGGAGGTCTCTTCTGCTTTGTCATGTGTGCCTGGGGAGTGAGGGCCAGGAAGCAGTCTTTAGGGACTGCCAAGTCAGACTTAAAGGGAATTCTCCCAAACTATGGAGAGGAAGTCAAGGCTGGAAATCAAAACTGAGGAGGACCCAAGCAGGTAAGGGATATTGGAGGCAGGGTCTCAATATGAAGGGACCAGGCAAGTAAAGAAGTGGAGCAGGTGGGGTGTAGACTGAGCAAACTGGAAAACCCATTCCCTGTCTAAAGACTTTAGGCCTTAGTTTGAAGCTCTGGGTTTCAAAATCTTTTCAAAAGAAACCAGAAATAGGATTTTCATAGATGTCATAATTTCAAAAATATTTTAAATACTTATTTTTCTGTTATTTATTTCATTTAGCAGGATGGCTTTCAGGTCTGTCTACATTGTCACAAATGGGAGCATTTCCTTCTTTATCATGCTGAATTATATTCTACTGTATGTATGATTATATTTGTTTTGTCTATAGTTCTGTCAATGGGCATTTTGTTGTCCACTTCTTGAATGATGCTGCAATGAACATGACAATGACGAGATTTCTTTAAGATCCCAATTTCAATTCTTTTGGAAATGTGCCCAGGAGTAGAGTTGCTAGATTATATGACAGATTTCTGTGGGACCACCAAACTATTTTCCGCACTGGCTCCATGATTTTACATTCCCATTAACAGTGTACAAGGGTGCCAATTTCTCCACATCCTCGCAAACACTGGTTATGTTTTTTTAGTTGCCATTGTAACTGATGATTCCATTTTTCTAAGATATCTAAATTAGTCAGGCATACAGAAGCAGACAATAGAATCGTGGTTGCCCAAGGATGAGGGTTAGAAAATGGGGAGTTGTTAAATGGGTACAAAATACAATTATCCAAGATGAATAAGTTCTAAAAATCTCCCAGACAACATTGCATCCTTAGTTAACAATACAGTGTTGTGCACTTAAAAATTATTCAGAGGAATAGATGTCATGTTAAGTGTTCCTACCACACACACACACACACACACACACACACACAGAAACGAAAGGACACAAGAAAACTTGGAGGCAATGGATATGTTTATCATCTTGGCTACAGAAAAGCTCCACAGGGATATGAATATATCCAAATTCATTAAATTGCATTAAATATCTGTGGTTTTAAAACTATCAATTATATTTTAAGGCTTATTTATTTATTTTTAAGGTAGAGTTAGAGATGTAGAAGGCGAGAGAGAGAGAGAGAGAGAGAGAGAGAGAGAGAGAGAGAGAGTCTTCCACTTGCTGGTTCATTCCCCAAATGGCCACATATCGCTGGAGTGGGCTGATTCGAAGTCAGGAGCCAGGAGCTTCTTTCAGGTCTCCTATATGGATGCAGGGGCCCAAGGGCTTGGGTCATCTTCTACTGCTTTCCCAGGTGCATTAGCAGGGAGGTGGGTTGGAAGTGGAACAGCCAGGACTCAGACTGGGGCCCAAATGGGATGCTGGCATTTCAGGCAGCAGCTTCACCTGCTACGCCACACCTCTGGCCCCTCAATTATATTTTAATAAAGTTACTGGAAAGATATTGCTAAAAATGAAACAGCAAATGAAAAAGTGAACAGTTTTCAAAATGTGAAAGCCAAAAACAGATCTGAGTGCTTGGCACAATGGTTAAGACACCTCTTGAAATGCTTACATCCCATATTAGAGTGCCTGGGTTCGAGTCTGGACTCCACTCCTGATTCCAGCCTCCTGTTAATGTGTATAATGAGGCACGCAGGGCATCAGGTGATGACGCAAGTACTTGCATCTTGGCCATTCATGTAGGAGACCCAGACTGAGTCCCTGGCTCCTGGCTTCAGTGCAGGTCTGAAGTTAGGGAAAGAAAGAGCAGATGGAAGACTCTCTCTCTCTCTCTCTCTCTCTCTCTCTCTCTCTCTGTCTCTCTCTGTCTCTCTCTCTCTCTCTCTCTCTCTCTCTGTCTCTCTCTCTCTCTCTCTCTCTCTCTCTCTCTGTCTCTCTTTCTCTCTCTGTGTCCCTCTGCTCTTCAAAACGAATACCCATGTTTTGTACAAACATGTCTATAGTTTAGTTGAGGCCACAAGTTTGTGACTTCTGATCTAGAACCATGTGAAAGTAGAAGTGCCGTCACCTGCTGTGATCCTCTCATAACCACAGTTACAATTTGCGGAGACATTTAATACTTTCAAGGAAAGGCAAAAGGTGAGCATCACACAAATATGAGGTGTGTTATGAATTTCAAATAGGGAATGTGCATGTCTTTAAGTAGCAAGACCCCTGGAAATAGAGTGTCACCATTTCACAACGGAAGTATAAAAAGTTTCACGGAAATGGAATAGAATTAAAAGATAAGTTTATTTTGGTGCAAAAATATGTTAATGTGTATTAAAAATGCTCACGCAAAATGGGTATCATGGAAAAAAAAGCTATGGATATAGTTCAAAATATCTTGCACCAAAATAAACTTATCTTTTAATTCCATTTTCCCAGAAACTTTTGGAAGTCCCTTTGGAGTACAGAAAAGATAACGTCTACCCTGGCCAAGACTACATCTCTAAAAATGGTGAGTGTGATCACATTCCTGTGCAGAGTACCTCCTCTGTAAAGGCATACAGAACCTGAAATAATGTGCTCAGGTCATTGGTTTCACTGCTCAGCCCCAGCAAGCCTGGTTTCTGTGACTGTTTTATAATGTATCACTTCAGCATGTAGATGAGTTCCAGATAAGACATCAATTTGTGATGTTCAGATCTAAAAATAGAGCCACGGCCTCGTCAGTGTTGCCCTTTAGATTCTATTTCCTTTTTACTCTGCTGTCAGCCGCGTCCCCAGGATTGTCATAAATCTGATTACGAAAACAAAGAGCTTGTGTCCAGGAAGGAAAAGTGGTTTAGTGTTGGAAATCAGTGGATATGGCTCTTTGGACTGACTGGCTTCTTTCCTTCTTAGAGCCCCAACTATCATCACAGTAGTGCCATGAGTTAGGCACGAAGCATTTAGATTCCCAGGGCCTTTCCAAGGGCCTTTCCTTATATATCACTCCCAAATGCAGGGGCCAGAATCCTTCCTGGCCTTGCCTTGCATGTCACCAGCACCAGTGAATGCTGCCTGCTATGGTCTGGACATGATTTGTCACCCAAGGGCCCCGTTGTTGGGAGTTTGCTGCCCACTGTGGCAGTGTGGGAGTGATGGAAACTTTCAGACGTAAGGACTAATCGGAGGTCCTATGTCAATTGAAGTGAGACCTTCAAAAAGATTGTTAAGAGTCCAGCCTTGTCTGGCTTCCTGTTCCTAGAGAAAATTTCCTCCCGTAGGCCACCATTCTCACAGGCCATGATGCAATATAGCCTAGGGAGCACCCTCTAGAGCTGAGCCAATGCAGATGCCATGCCAATGAACTTCCAGAACTGTCTGCTAGATAAACCTTTGTCTTTATAAAATTAGCTGCATCAGTTAATTCACCATAGTGGCGAAAAGCCAACTAAGACACTGTTAGGCACCCTCATCAGACCAGCTCAGGAAGTGCTATCAAGTGTCCCTGGCACAAGGGGAGTGGTCACCCTGGAAAAGAAACCTCTGTTGAAGTACTTTCTCACCATCTGAACATGCATTACAAATGACAACCTTATTGTTTCCCTTGGCTAGCACCAGTTTATGCTTTTCAAAGAGACCAATAATTAGAGGTTCACAGACCAGCTGTTGGTGTTGGTTACTACTTGCTTCTTGCAAGATTCCATCTTCTGTGGGTTTGGATATTGGGGTACAGAGTTTAGCTTGCATGCGAATTAGGGGTACAACAGAGGGAGCCAGCAGATACACAGTCCAGAATCAGTTGATAATACCACACATAGTTACATTTCTCCTCATTAGACTACAAGTACCTTGACACCAAGGATAATGCCCTATACTGTTGTATTCCTAAGATGTCTTATCTGACTTGTTCCTCCTGTTCCTCATGTGGCCCCTGTATACAAATAGGTGCCCAATAAATATTAAAAGAATGAATGACTTCAGTATTATTTCCATTGATCTTGTTACTTTGCTGATTTTTCTCTCTAAAAACTGTTCCTAAGTACAGACCTGGCAATGCTGTGCAGAGTCAGCCTTGCTTCTGGCTTGTAAAGGGTCAGAGCCACAAGAAAAGAAAAATTTACCCCTGAGATTTCCTTTGTTAAGATGTTATGCAATATACATAATACTCATGTCAAAGGGATATTTTTTGAGATTTATTTATTAAAAGAAAAACAGAGTGGCAGACTGGGGGGGGGGGGGAGGTGGTGTCTTCCATCTGTTGGATCACTCCCCAAATGGCTGCAGCAGCCTGGTTTGGGCCAAGCCAAAGCCAAAGAGCCTGGAACTCCATCCAGTATTCCCACATGGGTGCAGGGGTTTGTGTACTTGGGCCATTTTCTGTGATTTCCCAGGCACATTAGCAGGGAGCTGGATTGGAAACAGGGGAGCAAGAACTCAGACCACACTCTGATATGGGATGCCAGCATTACAAGCCCCTGAGCCACAAAATCAGTCCCAGGAATATTTTCAAATGAATTAGCTTAAGGTGCTGGTATGAGTATTGAAAAAACTCTTGGTAAAACATCAGCTAAGCTGCTGTCTCTAAGAGAACATGTATTTTTGAACATCATGGTTTTCTTGGACAGTTCATGCTTTTCAAGTAGACCTTTTTTGTAAACAAGAAAAACAACACATACTTTTGAAATAATTAAGCTTCATTTGCTTATATTCATTTTGTAATGATCAAATCATCTCTTTGATAAAATTTAATAGATGTCTTTAACTCATTAGCGAATTCTATATGCATCAACATGAGTAATCTCCGAGGTGACCCATGTGAGGTGACCATCAACATTTCATACTGATTTGTGTTAGATTTAAGTTTAGAAGGTTATACTTATTAGCATTCTAGGGCTACTGAATATTGGGTGGCTTCAATTTCAAGTAACTCAGATGCATTAAGGACATCCCAGGAAAATAAGATCACTTATAATGATGCAGAGTTGAAAAGCCTTAGGAGGTAATGTGATCCACCCTTCCTTGCCAGACTGGTGTCCCTTTGCATCAGCCTCCTTGGAAGCTTCTAGAGAGGTGGAGCATGGAGATTCCTGAGAGAGTACTCTTCGTGGTTGTGCAGTTTATACACTGAGCTGCAATTCGCCCTGATGGAATATCCACCCATCTATTCAGCCCCACTCTGCCCTCTGGAGATATACACAAACGGCATGTGTCTAGCACTGTAGCCTTCTCCACCTGTCAGAACCCTACAAGAACTGCTTTCTCATTTCATGATGCAGATAGCAGAATCTTCACTGGGAGCAATGGACAGAAGGGCTTAGCGAACCATAAGTGGATGGGGCACAAATGTGTTTTGGAAATGAGTTTCATATGATGAGAAGCATAAAAAATATTTTATTTCCTTTACTGGACCAAGGAAAATATAAATTGACTTTGGATAATAAAAAATATAAAAGATTCTCTGGTCTTACTGAGATATCATGCTTTCTAAAGGAAAAGACAAAAATACTTCTTAGGTAATTTAGGAGTGGTCCATGTCAAGGCATGGTTAATAATATATCTGTAGCTTCTACTAATTCTGCTCTCAAATCCAGCAGAATTAGTATGTGGGGCTTTTTTAAAGGTGCCCTTACCCAATGATGAGACTTTGTGGTGTTCTAAAAACCCTGTGGTTTTGCATAGGGCATAGAGTCGAACTACTTTACAGAGAAAAGGATGATGGTGAGAGTGAAAAATGCTACCCACTAGCTTCCCTCATCTTGCTGAGGAGCCAGTTCCCGCAGTGGGTCAGTTAGTGTCTCTCAATTCTATTACTTTACCTCACCCCAAGCTGGCTTCTGATAACAAAAAAGACCTGATGTCTGCTTTTCACTTGTTGAATATTATGGTTAGTGGTGAATTAAGCCTGTGAATATAGAGTGGATTAAAATTTTGTCTTTGCAAAAACTGATGAGAGGACAAGAAGGGAGGGAGGGAGGGGATTTGTTGGGGGGAGGGGAGAGAAGCATGGTTGTGTTCTTGAAACTATACCTATAGAATGCATGAAATCTGTCTTCTTTATGTGAAATATATAATGATGAAGTGTGTGTGTGTGTGCACACGCATGTGTGTGATGGAGGCTGCACAGACCTATGACACAGGAGATGTCCCTCAGCTTGACTTGATTCACTCATCAGCATTCTCAGAGCTGGGTTCAGCCAAGGGGTAGTCCTGTGTTATCAACAAAAGACCATGTTTCTCCAGCTGAGTCAGTGGGATATGATGAAGACTTTGCCAAAATATCTTGCCAAGATTCAGATGCTGGGTCTCTGCAGAACTCATTAGAGCCACCCTGCTAATTCCAACCAATTAATAAGCATATATCTTTTGACCTTTCCACTGTTTCACAACTGAACTTAATAGCAGGATGGAAATAAGGAATCCTTCCTCCACTGAAAATATAACAGTCTTTCTGCTCACTTTGTACTGCGTACCCTCTCTCTCCTCTTCACTTAAAAGCTGATGGAATTAGTTTCTGGAAAATTTCATAAATGGAGAGAGGATGAAATTCATGAGGACATGGGAGCTGATTTTTTATTAAACAATTAGGAGTCCTTTGGAACTTCTGAAAGAGAAGGAAATAAAGTTCCCGCTATTGATTTAGAAGACAGACTATAGAAGTGTCTGGAAGAAAAGAGAAGATGGTCAATAAATTAGGGTCTACCATTGAAGAAATAACCTTGAAAATGAGAACAAAATTATAGTCTTCAGAATTAGGAAAGGGAGGAGGAGGCAACTTTGGATATTGAAGTGGTAGAGTGGCATCTTATTTTCTACACTTATTGTAACAAATATTCACAAACTCTGGCTTAAAAAAAATAAAGGTATTATCTCACAATTCTGTAGGTTAGAAATCAAATAGGTATTCCTGAGCTAAAGTCAGGGTATTGGCAGCACCCTGCTTCCTGGAGGCTCAAAGAGAAAACTGTTTTCCTTGTCTTTTCCAGCTTCTAGAGGAGCCCATAGTCCTTGGATCACAGTCCCTCCCTCCAAAGCCAAAGTTACCCAATCAAATCTTTCTCACATTGTGTCACTTGCCTCCCTCTTCCACATTTAAGGATGATTTTGATTATATCAGGCCCACCTGGATAAGCCAGGCTCCTTTCCTTATTTCAAGGTCAGCTAATTAGCAGCCTTAATTTCATCTTTAACCTCAATCCTATCAGCCATGTAAACAAACATAATTACAGATTCTGGCCTGAGTGTCTGAGAGACCATCATTCTGTCTACTACAGATGGAAAGCTGAGGATTTTGGGATAGAATGATTTATTTTCAATTAGAGAAACTGAAGATTTGATTATTTTCCCAAAATGAGAATGAAGGGAAAAGCATAGATTCTTCATTGTTTTCAGAGTCAAACAAAAGAACATACAGTCTGTATCAGCTTCGAACAACATTAACTGTCTCCCCTTAAATAACCCACAAAATAGCATAAGCAGAGACTTCTGTAGTACAAAGATTACTTTGCTTACTGCAATAGTTCAGTTCCCTAATTACATTTATCTACTTAATGTCAACTTTTTCTCTTAAGTTACAAATAATATGAGACTATACAACTATATGTATTTTATTCACAGCTGTATCCTTTGCATCTAAACCCATACAGGGCACTGAATATATATTTATGGAATTATTTTAACAAATTTCATTGAGTAGCCTGACACTTCCACACTTGCAACACTTCCATACCTGCAAACTTCAAATGATTTTACTTGTGATGAAACCCCCAAGCTCCCACAATCACCTAAGACTCAGAACAGGGTTTCAAAGCCTCTCTTAA
The DNA here is from genome assembly GCA_949820135.1 of Sylvilagus floridanus. Taxonomy (NCBI): domain Eukaryota; kingdom Metazoa; phylum Chordata; class Mammalia; order Lagomorpha; family Leporidae; genus Sylvilagus; species Sylvilagus floridanus. Next base: position 100,109,712 of record OX463241.1, read on the forward strand.
GCTCACCAAGACGGTGATTCTACTTCACTAGCTTGGCCACCTGCTTTTGATTGCTCCTCAGCTCTCCTAGGTACCTTGAAACGTGCTAGGATGGCGTTTGTTTGGAATCCGGTGGCTAAGTTCTCTTGCTGGAGTCCCAATCTCTGATGTCAATGCCTTGGATTGTAGTCCTTTCTTCTAAAAGCATCCAATAGCTTGTCCCTGAAATAGAGTGTTTTTTGTTTTGTTTTGTTTTTGTTTTGTTTTAAGATTTGTTTATTTGAAAGTCAGAGTTACAGAGAGGCAGAGAGAGAGAGGTCTACCATCCACAGCTTCACTCTCCAGAGCCAGGAGCCAAGAGCTTCCTCCAGGTCTCCCATGTGGGTTCAGGGGCCCAAGGACTTGCACCATCTTCTACTGCTTTCCTAGGCTAAAGCAGAAAGCTGGATTGGAAGTGGAGCAGCTGGGACTTGAACCGGCTCTCATACGCAACGCTGACACTTAAGGTGGTGGCTTTACCCACTATACCACAGCACCAGCCCCTGGAGTGTATTTTTTAAACAGCTTTATTGACATAAAATTGATACACACACACAAATCTGCACACATTTAAAGGAGAAAATTTGAAGGATTTTGACATTTGTCTATGTCAGTGAAACCATCACCCCCATCAAGGCAGTAAGCATATCTAGAATTTCTATATATCTCCTCCTGTCCCTGTCAATTTCCTTTCTATTTTGTTTGTTTCATTGTGGTAAGAGCATTTAACACTAGATCCAGTCTGTTACAATTTTAATCAGGCTGCTGTTAACCATAGGTATGATGTTGTACAATAGATTTTATGGACCCTTCTCAATGGGTAACATTTTCTTCTTCCAAAGTTCATAAATGCCCCCATTGACCATGAACTGCCTGTTGCAGTGTTTGTGGAGCATCCATTTTAATTTTTCTTCTTTTTTTAAAAGAGAGAATTAAAAAAAAATTTTTTTTAATTTATTTATTTGAATGGTACAGACAATGAGAGGGAGAGACAGAGAAAAAGGCCCTCCATCCACTGGTTCACTCTCCAAATGGCCATAACAGCTGGAGCTGTGCCAATCCAAAGCCAGGAACCAGGAGATTTTTCCAGGTCTTCCACGCAGGTGCAGGGGCCCAAGGACTTGGGCCATCTTCTTCTGCTTTCCCAGGCCATAGCAGAGAACTGGATGGGAAGAGGAGCAGCCAGGACTAGAACTGGCGCCCACATGGGATGCCAATTCTGCAGGCAGAAGATTAACCTACTGTGCCACAGCGCAGGTCCCTGGAGCATCCATTTTCATTTTCCTACCAGGCCTACTTATCTTTCCTCACTGAATTAAGTCATCATGGAAGGGTGGAGCTTACAATGACTCTAGAGTTACCTTTGGGAGCAATGTTTAATCAACAATAGTCTGTTACTTCACATTAAATTCCAGCCACGATATTATGTGTGATCTGGCAATGACCCTCACATTTTCAATCAGAGTGAATTTGGATTACGTAATTCTGAGCTAAATGTTTCCTTTAGACATGTAGTTGGCTCTCCTGATTCATCGAGATCAGGGCACTTTCTAAGGGTTATTTTTCTGTTTGAAATGATAAATTTGTGCCTGATCTGTCTAGTTCCTGTTCTGTTCAGCGGGAAAATTAGTCAGATCATGGGCATGGGTCAGGAGTATAGTTTAATGATCAAAAAGAATAAAGGTAAATCCATCTTTGATGATTAACCCCTTAATAACATAAGGAATTTTTAAGAATTGAGTAATTTATGATATAAAATATATGATGTTCATTTAATTTTTCCCTATAAGACAACTCCATTCAGAAGCCTAAAACATACCAGTCTTTGAGTCCTAAAGGGAAAAAAAATTATCAACCATTTACAAAAAATAATTGATTCACTGCTTCACCTCATTCTCTATAACAAAGCAATTTCTAAATAAATTGAAGTGCTGCACATAAAATTAAAAGATATAGAAAAATAGAAAAAATATTCATCAACTTTTAGGAGAAGGAATGTCTGAATTTAGAAACAACAATATAAATTACAGGAGAGAATATTGAAAATATGAAATGTTTTAATATCTCTGAGTAATCCATATTAGTAATTAAAATTCAAATAAACTATTGAAGAAAAACATTTGCTATACCAGACAAGAGTATTAATTTTTTTTCTTAGAGAGTTAAACATACTTTGAGAAGAAAAAACATTTATGTCCTGAGAAATGAATGGTCCAAGGGCAACCTTATCTAATGAAATGAAAAAGCAAAACTTGATGAACATATAAAAAGTCTTCAAAAAGTTCATGGAAATATTATTTTAAAAGCATGGATTTTCAAATATAGGGCACTGAAGTAAACTTACTTTGTAATTCCATTTTCCACTAACTTTTTGAAGGTATTCCCATACATATAAAATGTGTCCACAAATGTTCCACCTGTCAGTAGTTAAAGAAATGAAAACTTCAAATTCTGAAGCAGCATTTCAACGTTTTATCTTCTTTAATCTTTAGTAGGTGGGCCGATCAGCTCTGATTGGGCACGCACATGCAATATGATGAGGATTTAGTTACTGACAGTCAGAGCCTGGCCTTCAGTGATAAATCAGTGCCGTGGGGGAAAATGGCTCAAATAGGGAAAAGAGGTTCAAAAAATAAAAGAGGGGATCAAATCTACCTGGAACAAAGAATCATTTCAGAAATGCTTCATACCATTAATAAGACTGCTGCTGCTAAGGATTTTGCACAAATGGACCTCCCTATATACAGCAAATGGGAGTAGAAATTGTTACCACCCTTTTGAAAAGCAATTTGTCAAATTATTTTAAGAACTCTAAAAATATTCACACTCTTTGACCCAGTTATTATTCTTCTGGGCGTCTAGTCAAAAGAAAGGATTTTATGTCCAGAAAAAAATTTACAAAGATTTTCGTAACACCATTAGCATTCATTATAAAGAGCAAAAGATTGGGGAAAGCTCAAATGGCCAAATTATAGAAAAATTATGGTTCCTCAATGTAATGAAATATTATATAGCTATTAAGGATAATTTTCATGAAAATTATGATATGACAAATATTTAAATTCTGAAATTATATATATATATATATATATACCAAAATAAAGACCATGTCATAAATTTGACAAACATAAAAATATTGGCAGAAGTGGTGTTTGGATAAATAGTTGTAAAAATGATGTTATTATTCTTAATAATTTAATTTCTTCATAACACTAAGAAGGTTACACTTTCCTGTCCCTTTGATTCAGGCTCAGCCACCTGACTTACTTTGGCTGGTGAAGTGTGGGTTACCCTGCCACATACCATCCTACAGTAGAGGCTTTAAATGCAATTGCATGATTGGACTTGACCTCTTGCACTTCTGCAATCTTCCTTGAGAATAGAATGGGCCAGACAGGCACTGCTCCTTAGGCCTGCATCAGAATAAGACAAGGGGCCCATCTGCAAACCATCTGTAAATAAACAGGGAAATAAATATGCTACAATGAGTTGCTGGGGTCTTGCAATTGTTGCTTCAGGAAAATCTGAATAATACAGAAATAACACAGGAAAATCTGAATAATACAGAAATGTAGTATGACTTGATTTTTAGAATATTGCATGTTCAGAAAATTCTTCACAAGCATTTAATGATTTTCAAAGTTCCAAAGGTAAACAAGTGCCTCTGCCTAAAATCTGAGAACAACCCTGGAGGGAAATGAAAATAGTTATTTTCAAGTAAGAGGGAAGACCACATCCATGTGTCAGGGGAAATTATCGTGGCTTGTCCTGAGGATTTAAAAACACCTCGGTTACATTAAATAATCTTTTCTCTCTTAAACCCAATTTACTTTTTGCTTCTCTTAGTGGAGATGAGGGAGAAAGCCATTAGGGACTGAACTTGGAACAACTAATAAGGATCCCGAATCAGGAATAATTTCTATGCTCTGAAGTGCGTTCTTTCCCTTACCACCTCATTCTTATTCTTTCCAATTAATGTTCTCTTCATTACTTCTCGTTAATACAAATCAGCTCTCCACCACTCTGCTGGCGTTGAGTGCTGAGGCTTTGTCTGTTGACACAAGTGACAGCAAACAACGGCTAATATTTGAAGTACAGAATGAGCCCACAACAGATAACAGCAAATAATGTTCAGAATGTTCTCTGGAGATAATGGTTTTAGCTTTATTTTTTACCTATCACCCCCACCAGAAATGAGAATAAAAATCTGTCTAAACTCACTGCAGCCAATAACAAACCTAAAATAGGTGGGGCAGGCAAGTATATGGCCTAGCAGTAAAGATGCTCCTTTGGACACCTGTATCCCATATCAGAGGACATGAGTTCAAAATTCGGCTCTGCTCCCAATTCCAGTTACCTGCGAATGCACACCCTGAGGCAGCAAGTGATGACTCAAGTAGTTGGTTCCCTGCTACTCACACGGGGGGACCCAGTTTGAGTTCCCAGCTCTGGGACCTTGGTCAGGCCTACCTATTACAGGCATTTTGGTAGTGAACCATGAGATGTGAGATCTTCCTATCTTTCTCTTTCTCTGTGTGTCTCTCTATATATTTCTTTGCCTTTCAAATAAATAATAAAATATATTTTTAAAAGTACCTAGAATTGGGGCAGATGGAAGACCTCTCTCTCTCTCCCTCTCTCTCTCTCTGCCTCTCCTTCTCTTCTGCATAAGTGTGATTTTTACCCAAAGGAAATTAAATTGGCAAACAAAAAAGCCGTCTGCAAATTAATGTTTATTGCAGCTCAATTCACAATAGCTAAGACCTGGAACCAACCCAAATGCCCATCAACAGTAGACTGGATAAAGAAATTATGGGACATGTACTCTATAGAATATTATACAGCAGTCAAAAACAATGAAATCCGGTCAAATAAAATAAATCAATCTTTAAAAATAAAAGAAACTAACCTTTTCAAAAAAAGCACAGAAAAGACAATAAGTAGACTCCTAAGTTCTTTGGCAAGCTTAATATTGTGTAATAAGTTTATCATACTTTGATATTAATGTGTATTTGAATACATGCATTTATTTAATAAATATAAATAAATACATGAGCTGCATCTCATGTATTCTTCTAGGTACCAGCGATACAACAGTGAATGAGACCAACGTAACTTATGCTTTTCCAGACTCTTTCAAGAATGATGTGACCTCCATCCTTCATCAACAACAAAGTCCAGTAGGAAAGACATTTGATTAGTGAAGGGGGGAAGAAAGGTTGCTATGGCAGGAAAGCAGGAATAATTTAACTAAGAGGGCCTCAAGGAAGGCTTCTAAAGGATGTAAGGACTAAGTTCGTTTCCAAAGTACCAACAGAAATCATCTAGGACAATAGGGCATGAGGACCCTGTGGTGGAGAAATAATGGCCCAGGAACAATGGAACATTTTAAAAGTGAGGCAGAACATGTGCTGCAGAGTAAATTAAAGAAGTTCGGTGTGAATGTGAGTGAGGAAAGATCAACAGAGGTAGCCTGGATGGTTGGCAGGGTCTGTGTTACTCAGGGCCTTGAAAAGTCGTGCAAGGGAACTGAGGTTTCACTTTAAGAAGAATGAGTTGCCAAGAACAGGGTTTCAGACAGTGAAGTTGCATGACCTGATTTCTGTGTTAGTGCACTCACTCCAGCTGGTGTGATGGTACGTGTACCCTGACCATCAAGAATCCAAAAAGAAGTGAGGTATCCAGAAGTAGAGTGTGATCAGGGAAGATTAAGAGGGAGTAGACTTAAAACATATATAAGGGTGGGCATTGTGGCACAGAGGGTCAAGTCAGTGCTTAGAACATCTGAATCTCATACTAGAGTGCTAGTTTGAGTCCATTTCTGTTTCATTTCTGATCCAGCTTCCTACTAATGAATCTTGGGAGGCAGCAAAGGATGGTTGCAGGTACTTGGATTCCTATTACCCATGTGGGAGACCCAGAGGAACTGGGCTCCTGGCTTCAGCATGGAACAGCCCTGACTGTTGTGAGCACTTGGAGAGTGAATCAGTGGATTCGAGATCTCTCTCTCTCTCCCTATCCTCCTCCCTGTGGCTCTGCCTTTCAAGTAGATTGAAATAAAGTAAATATTTGTTTAAAGACATATATATGGGGTAGAATCAAGTGCAATTACTGGAATTCCCCAGATTACTCCTCTTGTTCTACCATCACAATCCCCATTTATTATGCTGATATTCAGCTTCCTAATACCTCTTTTCTTATAGGAAGAAAATATCCTGGCCTTGCTGACTGCTATATTAGGCCTTCAGTTTTTCTCATTGTCCATTAGTCAGTTGTATTTCTAGCCACATATTTTAAATTCTTGATTTCTTAGTTAATAAATTTAAATCATGATTCCCAATTCTGATCAACTTAAGCACTTCAGTAAGATTATCTGGATCTATAAGACCAAGGATCTAGTCCTCATGTAGGAAAGTCACCAAAGTTACAGGGACCTGGAAATTCTCCTAGGAGACACTCTGCCTTCCATGCAGATCAGCAGGTGTCTCCTTTAAACTTCTGTCAGTCTCAGTAAGGTCTCAGACATTTTTCAGTTCTAGCCCTCTCTAGTTCAGAAAACAAAAGCAGTACTGGTGAATAAATTAGCCAATGCAAGGAAAAATCTTATTTGAACAGAACAACAGAGAATTAGAGTTCCCCCAAATCTTTTTATCATGCTCCCAGTCATGCTCACGTAACTCCCAATACTGCATGGGGAAGAGAAATGTCAACCATAAACTATGTGTTGAGAGTGGTAAGAGCTTCTAAGACAAGCAGCACCAGACATCTCAGAAGAGAATATTTATGATGTCCCAAACCCTCTATAAAAACAGCTTTCATAAGTTAAAGCAATCATGGTTCCATGAATTTAAATTTTTTGATTTCCAAGTAACAATTCCATTTGAGATATCATTAGTTGTTGAAAATTTGCCTTCAATCATGTGCTATTATGTATATTTCATCATTATTGGTTTCATAATACAAATTTGTCTACATTAGTAACTCTCATTATGCTCTTAATACATCATGAACATTTCTTTCAAATGGTTATTATCATTTTCAATTACATAGTTATAAATGATTTCAATAATAGCCTATTTTGCTTGCCAGTATATTCTCAATGTCCAGTGCCTGGTAAGCTTTAATAAATATTTGTTGATTAGTTTGACAGGTGATTGATTGTATGAGTTAGCAAGTTGGATTACAAGAGAATCAAAGTCTTTGGCTTTATGATAACACATATTTCTGCCCAGACAGATTTCTAGTTGATCCTGGTGGATGCATCCTGCTTCATAGCTAGACATACACAGTGAATAAAAGCTTGAGCTCAGAAAAAGAGCTGGGCTAGCTCCACTGCTTCAATGTGTGATAATGGGCAAGCTATCTAACTTCTCTGTCCAAGGTTTCTCATTGATAAAACAGGGATAATAAAAATTATCTATCTCATGGAAATTTTAGGATTTAAAGTCCTTAGGAGAGTGTCTGGCATGTAAGAAATACTACAAAATGTTGGCTATTATTATTATATGATTGAAAATCAATGAGCTTTCTAATTCCCAGGATTTTAAGTTCCAACTTTGCATTCATCAACACTGTGGTAAGATCATTTGTCACTCACAGTTGGATGCTTGCTAATGGACACCAAGGTGCAAACCCCGGTATGTGTTTCAGGAAGAGTGAGGTCTGGGCGAAGGGTTTGTTTCCCTGGGGATAGGTCAGGAGCTTGTCATGGCACGATTGAGAAAACATAGGAAAAGGAAGAGAGAACTGCAGTGCTCTGCCAATGGCGCCCCAGTACTCCTTGGAGCAGTTTTCTCTCTGGGGGATCCTGTTCACCTGGATGCTTTGCTGACTCAGCTCTCTGAGTTCAGCTCAAGAAAAATTACAATTTTGTACCTTGTCCAGATTTTTCTCATTGTTTGAGAGTGGTGACAGCCTCCTGCAGCTTTATACATACTGATCAGAAGCAGAACCATCCATTTACTTATGAAACTCATCTATGCCCCTACACTTTCCCTTTTCACCTAGAATGAGGAGAACTCATTTAGTCATTTGGGTGGCTCTTTCCTCTCCTCAAAAAGACCCTAAGGGAATCTCAGGATCCGACTGTATCAGAACCCTGGATCTGGGTCTGTGGTGTTGTTGCCTTTGGTATTACCACATTGGTTTCATGCCACTGTGGCCATCCTGTTCCCAGCAGCCATTTCAGAATCCCCCTCTTCCTTCATGCCTTTTCTTCCCTTTACCATGGAGACAGCCTCCTTCAGGCTCCCCCACCTGGAGGCCAGAGACCCAGAGGAACTCCTGGCTCTGCCACCCTGGCTCTCTTGGTCTACCCAGTGCACAGGAAGCTCAGACTTCTTTCCAGTTGGATTGAGTCCTTTTCTCAAGCCCCCTTTCTCCACCCCAGTGCATCTCCTTAAAATAAAAGAATAGCAAAGCCTTCCCAGCTGTATGTTTCCCTGATCTGATGCGCCCTGTAATGGCCACTAGGAGGATAAATGGCTCTTGGTTGGAGTGAGTATGGAGAGTGCAGATGTTGCTTCCAGCAATTATTCTCATTTCTTAATAACAAATTCTGTTACAAATGTCCTATAGCTCTTCAGTTTCCAAATTCTGGGAACTCAAGTTGCCAATACAAGAAAATGATGGAGGGCTTAAGCTAAAAATAAAGAACCATGATGTGATTCTTGTGTTGAATTTGCTGATAAGACTTACAGAAAGGTACTTATAAGCAATTAGAACTTGCGGATTGTCCCTTGAGCTAGTGCACTGCAGGAATCTCTGTGATTGGATGATATTGTTGTCTGGGAAACTCCCTGTAGAGTCACTCTTCTCATTTGTCCCCAGAGCTCCACCCTCTCTCAAAGCTGACAGCCCTCTCTCCTACTTCATTGAGCCAAGAGAAGTCATCAGACACATACTCCAGCTCTTCCTTGCAATCCAGTCGCTCAGCTCACACCTGCACCCTTGCCAAAGGATGCTCTTCTCCACTAGCCCTGAATCTTTACTCCTGTCCTCATCACTGGCAGGCCTTTGCTTCCTGGCCTGATTATGCCCTCACTCTTACATTGTCAATCAACTTCTTTCTAGAGGAGCCTCCCTAACAGCATCGTGATTTGCCCTAGTGTTTCCTTCTGAAAGTAAGCAAACTGTTCTGTGGATAGCAAATGCCCTGCCAGCACCTGTTCTGGTTATTGCTTCCTTTTACAACTAAACGTAACTGAAGAAGCACTCCTGCCTGGTCTTTTCACCTGCCATTTTTTCAGCTACCATTTCTTCTCACTGAAATGGACTCTTCCCTCTGCTACTTCCAGTTTCACCTCATCTGTCTCTCCACAAGATCGACCATGGTCACTCTCATAAAGTAGGTTTTCCTCTCTGTCTCTTTTACAAAGCATCGCTCAGTTCTTTCAGACCTCTATTGATATATGTATTTTTGGTTTTAGATTTCTTAATGGAATGCTGATTGCTTTCTACCTTGCCAGAATATAAACTTGCAGACAGAAACTGGGCAGGGGGTAAGTGGCCACCTGTGATACTGGCATCCTATATCGGAGTGTTGGTTTGATTTCAAACTACTCTGCTCCCGATCCAGCTTCCTGCTAATAAGCCTCAGAGGGCAACCGAAGATGGCCCAAGTATCTGGGCCCCTGCCACCCATATAGGCATTCCAGATAGGGTTCCTGGTTCCTGACTTCAGCCTGTCCCAGCCCTAGCTGTTGCAATCATATGGGAGTGAACCAGCACATGGAAGATATTTCTCTGTGTCTCTGCCTCTCTTTCTTTCCCTCTCTTTGTCTTCCTGTCTCTCTGTGTTGCTCTGCCTTTCAAATCAATAAATAAATCTGAAAAAATACTATGTGATGACTGACTAATCATGTACAAATAAATAAACAAAAAAGTGCCATCGAAAACGGAGTACTAGTCATGATGGTTAAAATACATTCACTGGGGCTGATGGTGTGACACACCAGGCTAAGCCTCCGCCTGCAGCACCAGCATCCTAAATGGGTGTCAGTTCTAGTCCTGGCTGCTCATCTTCTGATCTAGCTCTCTGCTCTGGCCTGGGAAAGCAGTAGAAGATGGCCCAAGTCCTTGGGCCCCTGTACCCATGTGGGAGACCAGGAAGAAGCTCCTGGCTCCTGGCTTTGGATCTGCCCTCCTCTGGCCACTGAGGCCATTTGGGAAGTGAACCAGCATATGGAAGACCTTTTTCTCTATCTCTCCTGTCTATAATTCCACCTCTCAAAAAATAAATAAAATCTTTAGAAATAAATATGTAAAATACATTCATTGGAGAAAGTTATGTTATTCTGTTGTACAACATAAAAGCTATGAATAATGTACTGTATATTTCTCTACAAAAAACAACCTAGAAATAGAATTTTTGAAGCTATTACCATAAAGAAATATTCAATGTTTAAGGAGGTGGATATTTTCACCCCTTTTTTTTTTAAAGTTTTACTTATTTATTTGAAAGGCAGAGATACAGAGAGAGAAGGAGAGAGAGAGAGAGACAGAAAGAGAGAGGGAGAGAGAGAGAGAGATCCTCAATCCACTGGTTCATTCCCCAGATGGCTGAAACAGGCAAGGCTGGGCCAGGCCAAATCAAGGAGCCAAGAGCCTTCTCTGGGTCTCCCACATGGGGGCCGGGCTCCAAGCACTTGGGCCATCCTCTGCTGCTTTCCCAGGTGCATTAACAGGGAGCTGGATCAGAAGTGGAGCAGCTGGGACTCAAACAGGCACCCATGTGGGATACCAACATTGCAGATGGAAGGTTTAACCTCTTATGCCACAGCAACTGCTCAAATATTTTTAACCTTAGTAGACATTACATGATGAAAAACACATAGTGCCCCTTTCATATGTACAATTTCTGTATGTCAAGTTTTTTAAAATACCAAAAATATTGAAAACAACACACTCATTGGAATGTGATGTAGCTATATTCTTTAAAAATTGAATTGTATTATTCATTGTATTGGTTGAACTTGTAATTGCTTTTATTAAAATTCTGAAATGTCAAAGCTATATTGATATTAGGTTGTTCCCTTTGAGTATCTTTCATTGGTAATCTCTCTCTCTCTCTCTCTCTCTTTCTCTCTCTCTCTCTCTCTCTCTCTCTCTCTCTCTCTCTCTCTCTCTCTGTTTTTAATTCACTATTTACCAAACACAGCTACAAATATTTCAGATGTCTAATTTACAATTTTGAGAATTCTGAGAATAGATGATTTACAGTGTGCTAGTTCTCTGTGAAGTATATTTCCTCTTCTTTTCCCTTTAATCTTGAGCCCTGTAGAGAGTTGAACTCTTCAAAAATAAACAGGCAATAATTTTATAAAATATATGGAGACACTGTCATTTCAATACTGGCTAAAATTTAACTTTTTTAAAGATCTCCATGAATCAAGGTTCTTGTGACGTTCAAGAAGCACTAACACAAATTCAAATGAGCTTTTAAAAATGTTCTACAAAAGCCCATTAAAATACCACACACTTTTTTTTTTAAAAAAAAAAGATGCATTTATTTTTTTGGAAGGCAGAGTTAAGAAGAAAGAGAGAGAGAGAATGAGATTCCATCCACCGATTCACTCCCCAAATGACAGCAACAACCAGGGCTGGGCTAGGCCAAAGCTGGGAGCCAGAACTCCATTCAGGTCTTCCATGTGGGTGGCAGGGGCCCAAGTACTTGGCAATCTTCCTCTGCTCTCCCAGGTGCATCAACAGGGAGCTAGATCAGAGGTGGAGCATCCAGGTATCAAGCCTGTGCCCATATGGGATGCCAACTGCAAGGGGCAACTTAACCTGATATGCCACGGCACTGACCCTAGTGTATTTTTATTTCTTGCATATTTGCCATTTCCGGTAGTAACCACTACAATATTTTTAAATAAGTCAAAATTTTCTCCACTGTCCAGATACTTTTCGTGTCTTATCTGAATGTGATGTCACAGAGAACTGTTTACACATTGTGGCACCCTATCACAAAAATGACTGTGACAACGTGAACCTCATTTAGAGAGTCAATGCAACTACTATATCAGCCTTTCCCCCTTGGACATTATCAAGATTTCACACTGAAACTATCCTTAGCTTATATTCAAAATAATGTGACATACAGAAATGATTGAAAAGGAAAAGGGGGAGGGGTGGCACCGTGGCACAGTAGGGTATTCTTAATATGGGCGCCAGTTCTAGTCCCGGCTGCCCCTCTTCCAATCCAGCTCTCTACTATGGCCTGGGAAAGCAGTAGAAGTGCTTGGGCCCCTGCACCTGCATGGGAAACCAGGAAGAAGCTCCTGGCTCCTGGCTCCTGGCTTCTGATTGGTGCAGCACCAGCCATTGCAGCCATCTGGGTTGTGAACCAACGGAAGGAAGACCTTTCCCTCCATCTCTCCCTCTCACTGTCTGTAAATCTACCTGTCAAAGATAGAAAGAAAGAAAGAAAGAAAGAAAGAAAGAAAGAAAGAAAGAAAGAAAGAAAGAAAGAAAGAAAGAAAGGAAGGAAGGAAGAAAGAAAGAAAGAAAGAAAGAAAGAAAGGAAGGAAGGAAGGAAGGGAAAAGGAATTTTATGAAAAAAAAAAACCACGCCTACACTGCTAGAGATATCAGAAAAGCACAAACTTTCCACCCATCACCTTTTGGAGTTCAGGTTGCCAAAGAAAACTCAGACTTGACTCACTCCAAAGACCAAAAGGCAGGAAACATTCAACTGTCCAGGCATTTCCAAAGACTGCAAGCACTCTCAGCCTCATTTTCCAGGAAAATTAAATTCTAATTTTCTTTCCTCCTCCTCCTCCTCCTCCTCCTCCTCCTCCTCCTCCTTCTCTCACTCTCCCTCCTTCCCTCCCTCCCTCTTTTCTTAACAGCTTTGCAGATACTAGAGACAATATCATCAGCATGTGTGTGTGTTTGGGCAGAATTGTTTCACTCAGAAACATCTCCTGTTTTCTATTCCAGTTTGTTTATTTGAAATGCTCTTCCATTCCAAAAGGACTCAGCCAGTAAATTATTAATCCCTTCTAGCACCGTGATGTTTGATTTCTGAGCCGAGGCAGAGCTTCCATTCTCGTCCGTCTTTTCTAAGAAGTTAAACTTACCGAAAGGGCAGCTCTGTGCCTGATTATAGAAGGAAAAAAGTACCTTTGTTCTGATTTATTGCTTATTTTTAACTGGGCTTAGTTTTATCACATCACTCGGATGATCTTTGCCTTTGAAAAATCTGTTGGGTTCATAATAGCATGTTGTGACTGCTTAAAATAAAACAACTTATAGAAAAGGAATGGTTCGTTTTCCCCTCTCCTCCAAAGAAACTTAAAAATATCTAAGAAATGTTGAAACTAGTGCTTTTTGTTATGTAATGCTTTTTGTATGTAACAATTTTATAAGACATTCTTGGATTAAAGGGAATTTTAAAAATGTAATTGCTACTTTCCTCAAGGAGTAAAGTTTCCCCTTATACTAATTATGAAAACCCTAAGAATATCATTCTAATGTGTTTTTTCCCTGGTACCTCTTAATGCACTTGATGTCCATGTGATAAGTAACTGCCTTTACCATCCAGTGGGGCTGCTCATTTTCAGACTCCTGTGGTTTCTCAATAGGTTGCCTCAATGTTAACAAGGAAAGAGTGGATAGTAGAAGCCTTAAGATCAAGGTACCCTTTCTATAATGGTCATCATTATTCAATAGCTTAAGAATCAACAACTTTAAAACGATTTTGGACACAGTAGTTTAGTTTACCACTGCTATTGCAACATTATAGTTAAAATCCCTAACCTGGAAAAATATAATTTTGTGTTTATGCTTAGTGCTATCCATGTGCATACAGGTGTGTGTGTGTGTTTTCTCTAAAGTACTTAAATTCTGACTGCTTTATTTCAAGTTCACTTTCTACTGCTGACGTGAAAAAGCCATATTAATAGAGTTAGTATTGGCTTACCTGTTCTGGAGTCCTTGATGCACCATAATCTTAAAATAGGGAGACCACAGGCTCTGGACATACAGCCAGTATACTCAGCTCTTAGTCCATCTGTAAATGCAACATACTTCTAAGCATAACAGGTCTGCTGTGACAAGGGCAAAATAACACCCCCTTCTATCTGTTACTTTTGGGGGATTCCTGTTTTCAATACTGATGTCATGGTGACATGTCACCATACTGGTTTTCAATGGTCATTCCAAGATTTATAAATGCTCAAATACTTTCTGTCATTCTTTGCTGAAAGAGTGTCAGAATTAATGAGCCCCTGTTATGATTTTGATTGCACTAGGAAAAAGCATATTGTAATTCACCCTTTTTTTCCTTACCAGTTTTTAAAGGTTTATCTGCTTTTATTTTTTTGAAAGATCAAGACACACGATGACAGAGACAGAGATCTTCCATGCACTGATTCACTCTCCAAATTCCCAAAATAACTATGGTTGACTCAGGCTGAAACTAGGAGCCTGAACTCAATCCAGGTCTCACAGGTGCTGCTACTCAGAGTGCACACTAGCAGGAAGCTGGAGTCACAATTTCAGAAGCAGAGCTTGGATTTGAATCCAGACACTCTGACATGGGATGTGAACATTTCAAATAGTGTTAATTGCTGCACCAAACACCTACCCACCAACCCCCTTTCCAGTCTTCATGCTATCACTGGCTCAAATTTTGAGGACAAACTCCCATTTGATTTTACTCTACATGCCCATATAGCTTCAACTGTCTTTTGTTTCAATTCATAAATATAAAAGCAGTTTGGAGTAAAGATTACTTCCTTTCATTCCTAGTGACATTTTCTGATTTTGTTCTTACCATTATGAATATATGGTAAGAGTCCCAGAAGACAAGGCTGGTATGTTACTTTCGAATTTTGTACATAAGCACTTTTGACAATTCTTCCCTTGAAAGCTGAGTTCTCCCACCTTGAGTGTGAGTTAAACATCATTGCTTACTTCTAGTGAGGCCAAAGTGACCACATCTGAGTTCTAAGACTAAGCCATAGGACAATCAGGACAATATCCTTGCTCTTGCTCTTGGAATCCCCATTCTAAGGGCCATGCTGTGAAGATACCCAAGCAGCCATGTGGAGAGGTCCACGTGGTAAGGAACTGTGGCCTCCTGCCAACAGTCATATAAGTGGGCCACTTGTGGAAGTGCATCTTTTCCCTAATTAAGCTTTGTGTAAACATAACTTTTTCCTCTCTCTTGAAACATTACAAAATCATGAACAATTTACCAACTCTCCTGAGGTGGTATTCATCCAACAAACCACTGGGTAATCATCTAGCAGTGTACTTGCTGGATTATAAGGTGGGCAAATGTTCAGTTTTGAAAGAAACTGTTAAAATGTTTTTCAAAATCGTTTTTATAATCCCTCCAAACAATATTTTAAAATGTTATGATTGGGTCTGGCATTGTAGCATAGCAGGTTAAGCTGTTGCCTGCAATGCCAACATCCCATGTGGATGCCAGTTCATGTCCTGGATGCTCCATTTCTGATCCAGCTTCCTGCTAATGGCCTGGGAAAAGCAGCAGAAGACGATCCAAGTGTTGGGGACTCTGCCACCCAGATGGGAGATCCAGATCAATCTCCTGGCTCCTGACTTCATCCTGACCCAGAGCCAGTCTTTGTAGCCATCTGGGGAGTGAACCAGCAGATGGAAGATTTCTCTCTCTCTCTCTCTCTCTCTCTCTCTCTCTCTCTGCCTCTCCTTTTATTTCTGTGTAACTCTTTCAAATAAATAAATAAATCTTTAAAAAAATGAATCATGGAAGATGAATGGCTAGGACTATCAACTTAAGTTTGCAAGGGCCAGTCGTTAACCAAACAAATCAAATTACCCCAGGATCTCCAACCATCTCCAATACCCCCAGCCCTGGCTAAATCATCCTTCTCTTTCTCCAACCAGTGCATATTAGTAAATGTAGAACTGGATCCCCAGGGGGAGAAAACCTTTGATTTGGAACATTTGCCAACTTCCATAGTATAAATAATCCTATCAGTTTCAAATGGCCAATGTGATGTCACTGAATGCAGAATTAGGAAAAGATGCACCAATTTGATCTTCTAAGCTTATATGTGCTAGTTACAGCAGACTCCTGTCTCCAACTTAATCTGGAGAGGCAGCTCTTGTTTTTATAATGCAAGTCATTCTGCCACCACACTTCTTGATTCTATAACCACATTAAAATTTTTAAATAAAATCTAATCATGTCTCACATGTCTGCCACCATGTACCAACACCAACAATGGTTTCTTTACAAGGGTCCATTTGATTTTGTACTTTCCTAACTCTTACCAATTGTCACATACAGGCCCCCAATCTACTTCTTAATTATATTTCCTGCTGTCTTCCCTGAGATTTTGTCCACATTCGCTAAACAATATTTTTCTTCATTATATTCTTACACCCATGTTTCTTTCTCAAAGAACTTGCCCCACTACATAGCACTAAGTGTCACCGTTTGGTTAATATCTATTGTCCCACAACATGTGAATTCTACAAGATCAGGGATTGTATCTCTATTTCCCCTGGTACTTAACTCTCCTAGGAAAAGAGTAGATTCTCAATAAATAGTTGTTGAATCCATACATGTATGAATAAAACCATTGATTTACATCTATCATCCAGTTGTTCAAATGTACCTGTTAGATTTTTTTTCAGATTTATTTATATATTTGAAAGTCAGAGTTACACAGAGAGAAAAGGAGAGGCAGAGAGAGAGAGAGAGAGAGAGAGAGAGAGAGAGAGAGAGAGAGAAAGTCTTCCATCTGCTGGTTCATTCCCCAAATGGCTGCAATGGCCAAAGCTGCGCCAATCTGAAGCCAGGAGCTAGGAGCTTCCTCCAGGTCTTCCCACGCAGCTGAGGGGGCCCAAGGATTTGGGCCATCTTCTACTGCTTTCCCAGGCCGTGGCAGAGAGCTGGATCGGAAGTGGAGCAGCCAGGACTTGAACTGGCGCCCATATGAGAGCCAATGCTGTGGGCAGTGGCTTTACCCGCTACACCACAGCACCAGCCCCTATCCTGTTAGATTTACCTAGCATTCATTGGATATCTACTATGTGTCAACTCTGAGTTAGCCATTAAAAAGAGTATGGTATAATTCAACAAAATTTGCAATATTCATAATTATCTAATTCATTCAACAAATTATAGTTTGAGTATCTATAATGTATAATATTTTACCTTAGGCGCTTAGACAATTTATTTGGTACAGTTGTGAACCTAAAATCATTTAAGCAACAAGATGAACCATAATTTCTTTCATATATTTTAGAGAAACTGTTTGACTATAAAATTGTTGAAAATCAGGGACATTCAAAAATATATGGTCTCAATTTACTTGTTAATACAGGTGCAAAAAGAGAAAGGAACCAAGTTTTCTGTTCTTGTTCTATAGTATGAGGTGAATCAGAAAAACATGTCTTTCTTTGACCCATGGAAAAAGCAATTTATTCAATTTAGCAAAGATATTTACAAATTTTATAAGAGAAAACTCTGAGCACAGATGGTCAGAAAAACAAAAGAGATGAACATGGAGAGTTTAATGGGAAGAATTGAAATTGCTAAGTTGGGAAGGGTTTGCATTTGGTGCCAAATGTAGCACAGAACTAAATGCATCAGTTCAGGGACACATTTATCAGCTTAACACATGCCTATTGTGTGGCTGCATCCCACTTGACTCTACTGCTCATCCGTACTCAGTGGAATTGGCTGGAATCTCTTTATTTGTTTATTTTTGGATGTGAGAATCTGTGCCCAGTGCCCAAAAGTTCCTCTGGGTATACCAGCCATATCAATTAGCACTCAGAGACAAAGGACAAAGGAAACAAGACAGTAAATGACAAAAGACTCAGATCCTCTTCCTCTATGGCAGAGCTTCCAATCAATATGGAGGAACTGAGATTGAGCATGAAGGTCAGTCATCTGGACAAGACCCAGAGGACATTCCCTGATTCTCTTTTGTCAATAGGCTCATGCTAGCAGAAGGGCAGGAAAGGCAAATCACACTTGGTACTTCTTTCTCTTTTCTATTTTAAATTAGTTTTTTATTTTATTCTTTTTTAAAATAAAGACATTTTAAAGGCAGAGTTACAGAGAGAGAGGGAAAGACAGAGACTGATTGGTCTTCCATCTGCTGGTTCATCCCCTAGATGGCCACAAAGGCTGGAACTGGGCCAATCTGAAGCCAGGAGCCAGGAGCCACTTCTGGGTCTCCCATGTGTGTACAGGGACTCAAGCACTTGGGTCAATCTCATCTTATTTTCTAGGCTATTAACAGGGAGCTGGATTGAAAGTAGAGCAGCCAGGACTCGAACTAGGGCCCGTATGGGATACCAGTGCTGAAGGCAGAGGATCAACCTACTACGCCACAGCACCAGCCACTGGTACTTCTTTTTTCTTGGTACTTTTGCATAGCTGAATTCATATCAACAAACATTTACTGAGGGAAAACATGGTTAAGATAAAATAGGTAGCATATTTATAAGTTGATAGACACTATTTTGCCATGCACACATGTGTTCTTCTATAAAAGATTTATTTATTTATTTGAAAGTCAGAGTTACACAGTTACACAGAGAGAGAGGGAGAGGCAGAGAGAGAGAGAGACAGAGACAGAGACAGAGACAGAGAGAGGTATTCCATCCGATGGTTCACTCTCTAGTTGGCTGCAATGGCCGGAACTGCGCCTATCCGAAGCCAAGAGCCAGGAGCTTCTTCTGGTCTCCCATGCAGGTGCAGGAGCCCAAAGACTTGGGTCATCTTCTACTGCTTTCCCAGGCCATAGCAGGAGCTGGATTGGAAGTGGATCAGCCAGGTATTGAACTGGCACTCACATGGGATGCTGGCGCTTCAGGCCAAGATGGTAACCCACTGTGCCACAGCCCTGGCCCCATGCATGTGTTCTTCTTTTAGTCTACACACGTTCTCACACACACATTAATGTGAAGTGACATGCAAAACAGAAATTGGAAGACACTAACTGTTAACTAATTAAAATTGAAATATAATGTCAAAAATTGTTATGTCTTAAGCCATTTTCAATGTAATGAAATAATAAACTCATCACAGAGGATCTCTTTCACCATTGATTTTAGTACAAAAAATTAGATATGTAAGGTAAAAAGTTAGTGAGTAATGTCAGACAGAAACTTAGGTTATTTTTGATACCATTTTTTGAAATTTATATCTTGACCACCTGATATCACCTGTGGATGATGTGGATGCAAGCCTTCTGCCGTTAACAAACTGAAGTATAAGCATTCTTAGGTATACGAAAGACAAGGATGTGTTACCTGGTTTTAGTTGATAATTAGCTAGGCAATATTTCCTTCTAAGGATAACAATTTAGAAGATAAAGTCATTGTTTCTTGTCATTGACTGGTTTTTAGCCTGTTCATTATCCCTCCTTTTCCAGAGCACAGCCACTTTCTTCTTTTTTGAGCCTATTTCCTATGATTCTGGTGGAGGCAAATCTTCCCTGCCAAGGAGTGAACAAGTGATCCACTTTGTTCAAAGAAGTCTATCACCACGGTAATTAGAAATCACTGACACATGACATGAGGGCCCTGAGGCAGACACCTTAGACTTTCATGGAGATAGACAGCTAAGAGGACAGCATTAACACCACGCTGATAGTCGGCTTTCCCTCTAGGAAGAGAGAGCCTGAGAGTGAAGT
Source organism: Sylvilagus floridanus (assembly GCA_949820135.1). NCBI lineage: Eukaryota > Metazoa > Chordata > Mammalia > Lagomorpha > Leporidae > Sylvilagus > Sylvilagus floridanus. The sequence goes on from OX463241.1 coordinate 100,129,379, forward strand.
GATACTGAAGAAAAAGACAGACAGAGACAGAAAACAATGCTATTTGAATACTGGAATACCCAGCAGTTACTGGGGTACTTCTGAACTTCTCAGATTCATGAACCAGTAAATTCTCTTTGTTGACTAAGCAAAATTAAATTGTGATCTGAAACTTATAACAGAAAGAATCCTATAGTAAATATATCTCAACACTTTTCTGGTCAGCAGTCATAAATACTGTACAACAAATTTAGTCAACATTCAGCTAGTTGGCAACACACAATTGTCCAATCTTGGACCTCATGCAGGGCAGCCTCTTATAAACATGAGATGGCCTTGAATCAGAAGTGCAAAAGAGCATGTCCAAAAGTTAACTCTGATCTCCACGCAGCGTCTTCCTCTTTCTTTGTTTCACATCCTGTAATTGCATCTCCACACACCAGTTACATAAACTGGAAACATAAGACCCATTCTTGCCCTTTCACTCCTTCACATGGCAGCAGCAGCCCTTCACTCAGTCTGCCCATGCTGTCTTCAAAGCACTGCTATTTCCATCCACTCCCCAGTGCATCTGTTGACTCCATTCCATCCAACTCTCTATCAACTCCTACTGAAGCAACAGTGGCAGTGATCTCCAAGTTCCACGTCTCTACTCCTCTCTCATCTATGCTCTTCCTATTTGCTAAAATACCAGACACTATATATTTAGTAAACACTAATTGTAAGAATTAGCTTTCTAGAAAAGTGTCTATACTTTTAAAGCTTTAGAAAATAAAAAATAAGTATTTTCGAGAATGCTGTTAAATATATAAAATATAGAGATCCCTAAATAATTTTTGTGAATTACTATAATTAATCTATCACATTAATTTAATATTCTTTGTGTTAGGTTTCATTGGAAGCCGCTCCAACAATTCCTTGGTCGATAGTTATGCCATAATGCATACAGCAACTTGACTTGTGTCTACACATGAGGATGAGGGGAAAACACTCTATCTTCCCGGTAAGTTAAGAAAAAATAAATCCAAACCATCTTGACTAATTTGGAAATTAGACTATTGGTTAGGATTATGATAAATCCAAATACATTTTTATTTTGAAAATTTCACTAATTCAGCTATGTAAATTAACTGTACAAACAAAATAATTTTTGTATTTCCAAAGCAGTCCTATTAAAGTACATACTTGAATAGAATAACATGACTAGGAGAAAACACATCCACATTTTTACTATGGTTTCTTCTAGTAGTTGAGATTAAATATGGTATTTGCATTTCTAATTTACTGATTTTCAACAATAAGTTGAATCATATATAAAATTACAAATAAATTTTGCTTCATAAAGGGTAGAAATTCAAATAATATCAAAGAGATGAAATTACAGTCTTGAGAATCCAACATTTGCATATATTGCAGGCCATATCACAGAAGGAAATATAATAGAAAGTTTGCTGTTCTGGTACTGTAAACTTCTGGGTCACAGCACCATCATGTCCACTATCATGGGGGTATAATTTCACCCCAATACTGTAAGAGTTTTTGTGACTCAGAGTGACTAAATTGAATGAGTATGAATATTTACTGAGATTTCACTGTGCACTAGGCATGGTAATAAATCCTCATTATAAATTATCTTCACCCATCCTTACTATAATCTATAGCTTGGATCAGATATTGTTATGATTTGATGGCTTAATTCAGACCTTTGGGGCAGGGGTCTCTAAGTTCCTCTCAGGGATCTTCAAGTTCAAACTATTTTAAAAATTATACAATGGCATCATTTTGTATTTTTGACTCTCTGTTTTCTAAGTGAGAATGTAGGCTCAGCATTTAAATAAACCTAACAAGACCAAATAAATGATGGAGCTGAGACTTGAACCTTTGACTCTCACCCAGAAACCTGTGCACTTCACAACTGCACTCTGTTTTAGATTTATCCCACTCCTAGAATAATGGATTTGCAATGTGCAATTGAGAAAATCTTTAAAATTTGTTAGTGTACTTGTTGATTTCATGCAGCTCTGCATCGACAAGGACCTCAAAAAGTTAAAATTTTGCTAGAATGAGAGACAACAAGAAAAAGCACCCTTTGTGTCTTTTACATTGCTAGGTTTGGGCAGGAAATTTTATGGTCATTTAAGGAAGCTAGAGAACTCCTTGGATTTTCTATAAAACTTAACCTAATCTTGCCTCCCAACCTGTCCATCAGTCCCTTCTTATCCCTTGTGACTTGAGGTGCCCTTATTAGAGCCACTTTTTGGATTAGAGGCTCCAGTAATTCTTCGTGGGGTTCTGCTAGCAGGACATTTAGAAGCCTTGAACTCTGGGTCAGTAAATACCAGTAGCACACTTCCTCTCACTGAGATAAACAAAAAATGCTACACCACATTTTTATACTTTCCTTATGTATGACTCTCAGTTAAGAGCCTTGGGGAGGAGGCGTTGTCTCCAGAAGACTTTATCCGCTAAACTCACACTAATCTAGAAGGCAAAAATCATGTATTAGCATAGAAGAAATATGTATTTGTTTTCAACAAAAACAGTAACAAAAAACTGATTTATCACATTAGTTCATCACCATCTTAAAGAGAAAAAGAAACATTAAAATTTTAAAAGTGAAGTAGGAAACATTTCACAAGCAGATTGAGGTCATCCCAAGCAAACCAAGCGTATTGACACCCTAGGCTTACAATGGAGTCCTGTCATAGCAGAACTGGAGACAACGAAGCCACAGTGAGGACCCTGGGCCCCTGGAGACTGGAATTGGACTGGGATGAGCATTTCCTCATTGATCATATATTTCCGTATGTGCCCACTGAAATGCACATCCTGCCTACCCAGGTGGCTTCGCGGATCTGGTCAAGTTAAGCTGCTTTCCAGCTAACCCTTGGGCCAGGAGCCCTGATGAACCTTGTGATCTCAGCAGTCTGTCCTTGCCATGTGACCTTTCTTCTCTGGAGTTTTTAATTGCTTTCACATAGCTTTATTGAGAGGAAAATCACCTATTACACAATTCATCTACTTAAAATGTATAATACAAAAGTTCTTGGTCTCCCTATTTTATACATTTAAAAATACGCATACCAACTATCTATAGCATGTCCTTTGAACAGTATTTTTCATCTCCCCTTTCCACTTAAGCAGTCAGGTCTCTGGTAACCAGCATTCTACTCTCTACTTCTTTTATGTATTATTATTATCATTTTTCACTGTTGAATCAAAGTGGCACAAAATTTACAAGACAAAAACACAAAGTTACATAGTTGAAGCAAAAAACTCTTAGATCTTGTAAGCAGATTTTGTTTTTTTCTAAACAAAGAATTTAATAAAGTCAACATGAAGCACTAGAAATTCTTTTAATAAAATACAACCTAAGCCTAAAGGTAAATAAAAGCCTTTCATTATTTCTTACTAATAGAAGAAGCCATTATTCCAAGAAAATCTTGTTATAACAAAAGTAACAAATTCTAATTTTTTAAAATGTATTTATTTGAAAAAAATTTATTTATTTATTTTTAAAGCTTATTTATTTATTTAAAATTTATTCACTTGAAATTACAGAGAGGGAGAGGCAGAGAGAGAGAGAGAGAGAGAGAGAGAGAGAGAGAGAGAGAGAGAGAAATCTTCCATCCGCTGTTTCACTCCCCAAATGGCCACAACAGCCAGAGCTGGGCTTGTCCTAAGCCTGGAGCTTTTTCCAGGTCTCTCACATGAGTGTGGGGGCCCAAGCACTTGGGCTATCTTGTGCTGATTTCCCAGGCACATTAGCAGGGAGCTACATTGGAAGTGGAATAATCAGGACTTGACCCAGTGCCCATATGGGATGCCAGCACTGTAGACGGAGGCTTAACCCATCATGCCACAGCACCGGCCCTATTCTAATTTTTATCTGTGTATTCTTTTAAGTCTTGTTGCCTCTCTGGATGTTGCCAGAGAGCATCAGGAAGACTACCAGCTCACAGGACCCACAAACCTCTCTCTGCTACTTCTGTTTCTTCCACACTTGATCAGAGTAAATCCAGAGAAACAACCACTCAGAATGGGAAGAAGGAAGAAAGAGGAAAAAGTTGGGAAAATTTCAAGGAGAAAATCAGTATATTGAAAAACTCAACCCAACTTCAAGTCAGAAAAATGATCATTTTGACATGAGTTATCATCACAGTTTTATGGATAGGAAAACTGAAATCCAAAGTAGCTAATAATAAGTAAATACAATCTTTTCATAGTTACACAACTGTTACATAACAGACTGGGAACTCTAGATCTGACTGCCCCCAGAATGTACAATCATACCTATAGAATCCATTGTACAATAGCCTAGGTCATAGAGAGGTGGGATATATTTTCATCTAATTTGGATATTGTATCCAATTAGGAGATTGTTTGATTATGAGGAGGAAACTTGTCAGCGTTGCTCGAAACTGAAATGTGGATATATGTTAAATGTTTCTGCTTTTAAAAAATTGTCCTCATGAACTTGACTACAATTGTATTAACTCCACCTACATCACCCAGAAAATGTATTTTCAAGGCAGCTGAAAAAGTTGTGATACTGTAGAGGATTTGAACAAGAACAATCACTCAGTGGGACATTGCTTGCCAAATTCTCCTGCCAGTTTCTGGCTGTTAGGCATTTTGACAATGATGTAGTCTTTAATATGCCTCTTTGTGAATGCCTGCTCCTCACTTTTGGCATTAACTGCTAATTAATAAAAGCATGAAAATGTCACTGTGTCAGCATATGAGTCAATACCTTGAGGGTGAGAAAGACATAGAAATAAGAGCTTTTAGATTTGGAATAGGTAAAAAGTAAAAATTCAACAAGTTCCAAGATCCCATCTTCAAACTTACCCTGGGGTACCTGGCAGGTCTGCTTTCACAAGACCTCAACACTTCCCCTTCCCAAAGAGACTTGTTGCCACACCCAGCAAAGCACCCACCTACCTTCAAAAGCAAGGTGGAGATTTGCACCACCTGAAATTACTACTTGTTAAATTCATGAGATCTTAAGTATAAATACACACACACACACACACACACACACACACACAAATAGTACAAACATGAGTGGTCTCCCCACTTCAGCTCCCAATTATTGGGAGAAGATTTGGGTTTGGCAACAGAAAGATGAAAAACTACCCCTTAACTGTGAACTTAAGCCACCTGTTCCAGCCAAGGCTATCAAAGAGCTCTGGACTGCAGCAACAAGCAAGAGCCTCTCTGGTAAGGAAGGGACACTCCAAATTTTACTTGCTCTCGCAAATCACATAAATATATCCCCTGGATTCACATGAGTGCAGGGTTGCAAATAGTTGTCACCAATAGCATTCATTAAGTACCAGGATGTATCATCATTTAGAGCTCAAAAAGTAAACAAGCAGGGAGAGCTCTTTTCCCATGACTCTTTCTGCTCTGCACAAACTCTTCTGTTAAAGCAAATATACATATATATATATATATATATATATATATACACATACATACACATATATGTAGAAGTAGTCTGCTTAAAACAAAGGCTATAGTAAATATCTGTGCCTTGCTGCCACTAGGGTCGTGTTGAACTTGCATTTGTGAATTTGTCACAAATGTATAGTTCCCACTGAAAGCATAGAGGCTTATTCTCCATTCAAGCTTTTCCTTATTCAGATAGTTTCTGCTGCTTAAGAGCAATATTTTCAATTAATAAAGTATCTTGATTATTAAATAAAAATTAAAATAAAAAATTGAAGTGGAAAGTGAAGGCCTTGCCTTTTTTGAATAGAGTAGATAGTCTAAAGGCATTTGACTTGAATTGGACTCTTGTCATTCTACATGAAGCACAGTCCAAGGTTAGGTTTAGTGGCAAACTCTGAAGAACTTAGCACAGTTGCTAAAGGAAAATGGGATTATTGCATCAATTATCCACTTGAATTTTTTAATGAGATAAATTCAGAATATTTTTATGGAAAAGTTGCAAAGGTATTAAGGCCAATTTCTTTACACTTCTCACTCAGTTTCCCTTAATGTTAGCATCGTTGATTACCATGATACATTTGTCAAAAATAAGAAATCAATGATGGTTCATTACTGTGAACTAAACTGCAAACTTTATTTGGATTTCACTCACTTTCCCACTAATGTCTATTTTCTGTTCTGAGATTATCCAGGGTGTCATACTGCATTTAGCTCTCAGGTCTCCTTGTGCTCCTCAGATCTGTGACAGTTTCTGCCTTCTTCTCTTTCATAATCCTAACAGCTTTGAGGAGCATTGGTCCAGTGTTTTGCAGAATATATGATGTGTTCTAGGGTTGAGAGTTTGGGGAAAGAATGTCACTGAGGAGAGGTACCTTTCCCATCCTATTACACTGAGAGGTGTTTGAGATATTTGAAGTATTTGATATCAACGAAATATAACATGGTGATGTGATCCTTGATCACTTGATTAGCACATTGTCTGCTAGATCTCTACAATGTGGAATTACTCCTATTTCCTTCCTATAATCTCTTCTTTGAAAGTGAGTCCACCAAATTGAGCCCACACACAATTGGTAAAGAAATTCACCCATCTTCTAAATGAGGACCAAGTATCTGTATATGTCATTTGAAGGACTACAATGTATATATGATATATTAAATATATAAATCATACAGTGTAATACATTATCTTAAGAATAATTTATCCCTTTTCTATAATTGTTTATTCAATCATTTTAAGAATCATTATGGATTTATATATATTTTCCACTTTGGTTATTCATTAATAATTTCCTTTTTGCCCAAATTATTTTGATCACTGGGGGCTCTTTCTGGTTGGTTCTTTTGTTCCTTTGGCATACTCCATGCTCTTGAGATTTTCAAAATTTTTATTTTATTTATCTATTTATTTTTTAAGATTTATTTTATTTATTTGAAAGACAGAGTTACAGAGAGAGGTAGCGGCAGAGAGAGAGGTCTTCCATCTGCTGGCTCACTCCCCAGATGGCAGCAATGGCCGGAGCTGCGCCAGTCCGAAGCCAGGAGCTTCTTTCAGGTCTCCCACACCGGTGCAGGGGCCCGAAGACTTGAGCCATCTTCTACTGCTTTCCAGGCCACAGCAGAGAGCTGAATCGGAAGAGGAGAGGCTAGGACTAGAACCAGTGTCCATATGGGATGCCAGCACTTCAGGCCAGGGCGTTAACCCCCTGTGCCACAGCGCCAGCCTCTATCTATTTATTTGAGAGACAGAGATATAAAAAGAGACAGACAAGTGGGCACATATGCAGAGAGTTCTGACCTTCTTGTACACTCCTCAAAGGCCTACAATAGCCAGGACGGGACCAGGCTGAATCTAGCAGCTGAAAACTCAATCCAGGTCTCCTATGTGTGTGACAAGGCAGGGACCCAATTATTTGAGCCATCACCACTGCCCTCTAGGGTGTGTATTAGGCAGGAGGTGGAGTCAGGAGCCCAAATTGGTACCAAACCCAGGTACTCAGACATTGACAGTAGGTGTCTTATCATTAGGCTAAAAGCCTACCCCAACCTCTTGTTTTTTGAGCACTGTTTGACATTCACGTATTTATAATTCTAAATCTCTCCATCTGTATAAGTATTAAGGTAAACATGACGTCATAGTGATGTCTCAAATCTTAACCCTGTGTTCAAAGGTTCACTCTATCCTTCTCCCCTTGTATATCAATAACTGTCTTTGGACACTGAGAAATCTCTCTCCCATCACTGGTGATTCATAGATTTATTTGTTCAATCCCAGTTCACATTACTTTTTGAAATGGAGATGTACATCAGAATGTCAAAATACAAAATAGAATTGAGGCAGTGGTCTGTGTAATTCACAGAGAGTGAGATTTTTTAGAAATATTTATTAATGGTTTGAAAGGCAGAAATGCAGAGAGAGACAGAAAAAGAGAGAGAGGGAGAGGGAGAATGAGATCTTCCATCCATTGTTTCACTCTCCAAATGGCCTCAGGATTGGGCTAGGCCAAGCTGAAGCTAAGAGCCACGAGCATCTTCTATTTCTTCCAAGTGGGTGGCAGGCCACCTTTCACTGCCTTCCCAGGCCTAATAGCAGAGAGCTGGATTAGAAGTGGCACCCATAAGGGATGCCAGCCCTGCAGACAGTGGCTTAACCTGCTACAGCACAGCACTGGTGAGACTTTTAATCTTCCTCCTAATACAGTATAATATAATATAATTTCATCTTGAGTACTGTTTAAAAATATGGTTAATCCCTGCATTTTAAAATGTAAAGAGTAATCATTTCTGGCCGGCACCATGGCGCAACAGGCTAATCCTCTGCCTTGCTGCACCGGCACAATGGGTTCTAGTTCCGGTCGGGGCGCCGGATTCTGTCCCGGTTGCCCCTCTTCCAGGCCAGCTCTCTGCTGCGGCCAGGGAGTGCAGTGGAGGATTGCCCAAGTGCTTGGGCCCTGCACCCCATGGGAGACCAGGAGAAGCACCTGGCTCCTGCCATCGGATCAGCGCTGTGCGCCGGCCGCAGCATGCCAGTCGCGGCAGCCATTGGAGGGTGAACCAATGGCAAAAGGAAGGCCTTTCTCTCTGTCTCTCTCTCACTGTCCACTCAGCCTGTCAAAAATAAAAAAAATTTTAAAAAAGAATAATCATTTCTATACCATGAGGTTACTTGTGAGAATTTAAAGGAGACAACACATTTAATTTTAACAAATACTAAGCTTACAATAGATATCAAACCCATTAAAATGATTGTCCATACATTTCTAGTTTTCAAAGTATAATTTTCCCTTTCCACATGAAAACTTCACATTGGTTGGACAGAACCAAAAAATTGAGACTCTCATTTAGAACAAACTGGAAATTGGCTTTGAGACCAAAATTGAGGGTGGGAGGATGGACAAACTGGTCAGCAAGTAAAAAAAGACGTTGTCAATAAGGTCATGATTCTGCAGTTAGGCTGTCCCTAGTGAATCCTCTACAAAGACAAGGAGACCCCAGACATAGGTGACACCACAAAGGATCATTAAGCAGGAGTTCAGTGGCCACACATACTAGAACACTTGGAAATGAAGCCCAGTACAAAGGAAAACAGCCCAAACCCAACTCACCAAAGATAAAAAGAGGAGTCTTGTTCTTTCCAAAATAGATAAAAGTTACTTTCTCCCACTCAACAGCAGACAAATGAAAAGAGCCAAAGATACCAGAAAGATTAAAATATAGTCACAGAAGATGAAAAACAAGAGCAGATAAGACATAAAGCCTCATACAACATCATCTCTTCTACCAGTGAGGATACTAAATCTCATGACAGTAGAATCTAGAACTATCATAACATCCAAAGGTCAGTGATGGTGAAAGTATGTGATCAGTGGCCTACTGTTAAGGGGTCTCTGGAGCAAGCTGAGAATTAATGCAAAATGCAAATCCTTTCTTAAGTTGGAATCGGTAAGATGTATTTTCATGGATGTTGATTTTTACATTCAATTTGGTCATTTTCAAGAAGACTCTAGGGGCTGGCGCTGTAGCACAGCTGGTTAACGCCCTGGCCTGAAGTGCCAGCATCACATATGGGCACCGGTTTAAGACCCTGCTGCTCCACTTCCAATCCAGCTCCTGCTATGGCCTAGGAAAGCAATAGAAGATGGCCCAAGTCTTTGGGCCCCTGCACCTGCATGGGAGACCCGGAGGAAGCTTCTGTGTCCTGGCTTTGGATTGGCGCAGCTCTGGCTGTTGCAGCCAATTGGGGCGTGAATAATCGGATGGAAGACCTCTCTCTCTCTCTCTCTCTGCCTCTTTCTCTCTGTGTGTAACTCTGACTTTCAAATAAATAAATAAATCTTTGGAAAAAAAAAAAGACTCTAGAGTTACCTAAGACCAGCACATAGAGTAGAACCCCTTTTCCACATTTTCACTTTTCAAAGTTTGGTTATTCATGGTCAACCATGACCTGAAAATACCGTAGATTGCATTAAGATATATATCTACCTAACTTTTAGTAAAAAGAGAAAGATTTATACGATCTGAAGAAAAATGAGAGTATCTACCTAACTTTTATTACAGTGTATTTTGATAATTATGTATTTTATTATTAATTATTATTATTAAACTCTTACCATGCATAGTTTATAAGTTAAACTTTGTTGTAGGTATGTATGTGTAGGAAAAATCATAGAACATACCTACAATTTGGACTATCCATGGTTTAAATATCCACTGGGTCTTGGAACATATCCTTTGAGGATAAAGGGTGACTACTGTCCTTAAAATTTGACCACTATACAAAGCCGGGTAACATTGTGAATCGTCATTGTGTACTTGCATGACTAGCCAGCTGGATCTCAGAATTTGATCATTCGGGGAAGGACCATAATTATGAATGCATCATTAGTGTTCTCAAATCAGTCATGCTTTCCATTCACAGCTATTCTTATTTTAGTTATACAACACCATGAGTTTGCTTCTTCCACTCAAACTGTAGATTGGGATTATTTGGTTTATCCTGCAAGTAGAGTGCTATCTGCCCACATAAACACCATCTGAGTTCTGCAGTTCATGTTGGCATTTTTCATTAAGTCATTCATGGCCATAGTGTTAAACCAGAAATACCTAATAATGGCCATCACACACTCCTTAACAAAATTAATGTGGCTAGATAGTTAACACCAAATTGACCCCATTTAGATTATTTTTTTCTTAGTGAAAGGTATTTTAAAGAAGAGTCAGGTGCAGGAAGCAGAGGGGTCCAAGGCCAGGTCAGAGTTGGCAGCCATCAGCATGAGACTGAACTCCCACTGAACTGTCCCCAGAGCAGCTGACATCAGAGGTAGGAATGAGGATGTGCATTGGAGCGTAGAGACCATCTGCTCCAGGTGCACTCAAGCTGCTCAATATTATCATTTTAAACCAGAGTGTGTCTACTTCAGCTATTAGGAATTCCCATTCTAGGATGGTTTATATGTTTTATTCTCACTTTAAAGTAACTAGGAGATCAATGTACAGAGGGTAAGAACATCATGGGACATTGTATTCATCATCATACTTTTTAGATTATATACCATACCAATTAAAAGACAGTTTGGAAATTAACCAACTATTTGTATATTTAGCTGCTTACAAAATTTATACAAATACTGTCACTATTATCTTATATAAGTAAAATATTTTATAAATAACTTTAATAAGGTTGAAACAAATGCAAATAGAAGTTCTATTTTTTTTTTCTAACCTCAGTATATCATCTGACATACTTGTATTTTGGAGACAACAGATTTTTCATAAAACTTTTTAATTTTTTCATAATTCAAGTCTGCAATAAAGAAATTAAGATTGCACTGTTTAGCTTCCATTTAAAATTTGTGTCTGTGGCCGGCGCCTTGGCTCACTAGGCTAATCCTCCGCCTTGCTGCACCGGCACAATGGGTTCTAATCCTGGTTGGGGCGCCAGATTCTGTCCCGGTTGCCCCTCTTCCAGGACGGCTCTCTGCTGTGGCCAGGGAGTGCAGTGGAGGATGGCCCAAGTCCTTGAGCCCTGCACCCCATGGGAGACCAAGAGAAGCACCTGGCTCCTGCCATCAGATCAGCGCTGTGCGCCGGCCGCAGCATGCCAGTCGCGGCGGCCATTGGAGGGTGAACCAAAGGTAAAGGAAGACCTTTCTCTCTGTCTCCCTCTCTCTCTCTCTCACTATCCACTCTGCCTGTCAAAATAAATAAATAAATAAATAAATAAATAAATAAATAAAATTTGTGTCTCATTGCTAAAGGCCACCAATGCATTCCATTTTGCATGAAGCTCATTAATGTTTTAAGCCTCATGAATATATCCTAATTTCTTTATTTCCTGGTAATAGTATACTGATAAAAGAAAACCTACGGCTGGTGCTGCGGCTCACTAGGCTAATCCTCTGCCTGCGGCGCCGGCACCCCAGGTTCTAGTCCCGGTTGGGGCACCGGATTCTGTCCTGGTTGCTCCTCTTCCACTCCAGCTCTCTGCTGTGGCCCCGGAGTGCAGTGGAAGATGGCCCAGATCCTTGGACTCTGCACCCACATGGGAGACCAGGAGGAAGCACCTGGCTCCTGGCTTCGGATCGGCGCAGCGCACCGGCAGCAATGCACTGGCTGTAGTGGACACTTGGGGGGTGAACCAACCAACAGAAAAAGGAAGACCTTTCTCTCTGTCTCTCTCTCTCTCACTGTCTAATTCTGCCTGTCAAAAAGAAAACATGTTCCTCTGTTTAGTATTGTCACTGTCCACCCTGAAGCGAAGCCCATAATCTACTAATTAGGCTTGGAAAGGCTTTCTCTTCTTAACTTATGAATGAGATGAAAAGTACACTAATTGTAACCTTGCAATGCTGCCATATATGTGCAAGCAATTAAATACTCAATTCCATCCTAAAAAAGATATTATAGCAATTGTAGACGACACATTAAAATATTTCTAATATTCACTAATATTAAAGCTTATGAGAAGTCAAATTTTCCATGATTTTAGGAAAAATAATTATGTGAGCAATCAATACGTATTATTCTCCATTTATAAACATATCTTGTTTCATCTAGAGGTGAAAATGATTGGTTTAGCTTTTTTCCAAAGATCAGCTGAAAAATATCAACTTACCTGATGGAGATTTTAGCAGAACTATAATCTGATTGTGTTAATCAGTTTTATAACGAGCTTTTGGGGCATCCTATTTCATAACTAATCTCCCTAATCTCAAGATCTTCTGATCATTTTCTCCTAGTGTAGTCTGTTTTTAAAACTATTTTTCCGTTTTGCTTATACAGAGTGTTTATGACTGCTTTGTCTTCATCTTGTTGGCTTTTTACTTTTTCCTCTGTGCTGGTCCGTAGCCTTAGCATAAGCCTTGACTTTCCCCCCAATGGCTCATCATTTTTTAAAGGTTGCATGGAAAGTGAACTATGTATTTATCTTTCTAAAAATGTATTGAAAATATATGCACATATTTATGGACCCCAGTGAAATGAATGGATAAAGAAAATATGGTATATGTGCAGAATTAAGTATTATGCAGTCTTACAAATCTTTTGATGTTTGGGATATTTCTTGATTATGCAAGATAATGAATATTTACTCAATCTGTTATAGAATTTGATCTGAACATTTTTATAGAGATTATATCACTTTGTTTTCAAACTAGTAGTATGTGCTCACACATGGCAGTGTTTTAAAACATACAGATCCTATTATTTAAAACATTCACAAAAGCACAAGCATAAAATTTGAAGTCATACTTAAATAAATGGCGATAGAGCAAAATGTTTATGTCCATATTGTTAGGCAAGATAACCAAAATAATTTAATTTTATCTTGTGAAACAAAGAGAAAGTAAAGGAAGAAGATATTGGAAGCAGTCCACGGCAGAGGTCTTTGAGACTGTTGTGAAATCATCTCCCTTGCTTTCTGATCATTGCTGTCCTATCCATCACAAAGACATGCACTATGGACATTGCTTTTGACCATCATTCCTTTGGAGGGAAGGTATTATCGGGAATACAGGAGGAGAAAGTTTGCTCCTGTATATAAAGAACAATACCAGACAAATCACATCTATTGCATTTTTCTGAGGATTCTACAAAACCCTGGAAATTGCCGCTGTAGGGAATACTGCAGCACTTAAAAACATGCAGGTGCTACTTAGACCAGCTCTGTCATCTATAGCTCAATGAGTTTGGGAAAGTTGTCAAAACTCTCTGTGTCTCAGTTTCTTCCTCTGTAACATGAGGACAATAGGAATACTTGTCTTGTAAGATTGCTATGAGGATTAAATTGCATATGTGTTTCCAAATGCTCATAAGAACGCCTTATATTTAAAATACAATAAGTGTGTTGTTAAATAAATAGTAAAAATAATTGAAATATCATCTCTCTTTTTCAAATTTTCAAATATCTCATCACTCTATGTAAACTCGAAGCCCTCCAGTGGTCTGTTCCTTTCATTTCCTGTGTTCTGTGTTCAGTTAGATCACAGTTTCTAAGTCCCTTTGTACTACATGAGGTCATGTAGCTGACATCTGGACATGTCACATGGCCCATGATGATGTACTTGAAGATCTGGCTGTACTCATCAAACATCCTGGTTTACTCTGGTCTGCCTCTTTTTTTTTTTTTTTTTTTTTTCGGACAAGCAGAGTGAGATAGTGAGAGAGAGAGAGACAGAGAGAAAGGTCTACCTTTTCCATTGGTTCACCCCCTAAATGGCCGCTGCAGCCAGCACACTGCGCCGATCTGAAGCCAGGAGCCAGGTGCTTTCTCTTTGTCTCCCATGCAGGTGCAGGGCCCAAGCATTTGGGCCATCCTCTACTGCCTTCCTGGGCCACAGCAGAGAGCTGGAGTGGAATAGGAGCAACCGGGACAGAATCCGGTGCCCCAACTGGGACTAGAACCTGGAGTGCTGGCGCCACAGGCAGAGCATTATCCAATTGAGCTGTGGCACCGGCCCTGTCTCTGTTTCAACAAGGAAAATCCTGCATCCTATGGAAGCCCTCATTCCTAGAAAATGAGACTTCCTTACCTCTACCCACTCTGGATTGTTCTTGTTTTCCACGGCACCTACCATCACCCAGATCTCCTCCTCTTTCTCTAAGATCTCCTCCTTCCTTTCCTCTTCCTCCTTCTCCTTTTTACCTTTTACTCTCATACACTACCATTTATTCTCATTCTTATGTAGTTTATTGTCTGCCACAACTTCCCCTCTAGAGCAATTAGACTATTCCACAAAGCTGTTACTCATTGTACAGCTCAAAAGTCTAGAACACAGCCTGACACAGTATGAACTCAATAAATACCTGTTACATGCATGAATTACTTTCATTTATTTCATTTTCAGGGTTCAACAAGTTGATCAAAATAAAGTGAAACCTTAGATTCTCCCACCTATCTTGTCCTCCAAAGGGTAAGACATTTGACAGAGCTTTAATATGATGGTTCCCATCAAGGTTTCCAAAACATTGCTATAAATTTTAAAAATTATTGACAATAATCATACTATTCACCATTTTTGCAATAATCTTTGTTTCTCTTTTCCATCTAAATTTCTCTAAAATACAGAACCTAGAGTGAATGTCTAAAATCAGATATGTAAGTCTATGAATGTCTTGACACAATACTTATCTTAATTACTGGTTAGACTCTGCTGCTCCTCACATCATGTTGCCTGTGTTTTTAGTGCCTTAGCATTGAAGCTGTCACAATAGTGACACTCGAGCTCTGTGTGCTTTGCTACACTCTTATCAGTGCTTGCAAGTCTTGGTAATTCTGGGTGTTTCAGTATTAGAGACTTATCCAATATTAAGCCTTGAAGTTGTAAATTCTTAGCAGTTGGAGGCACAGAATCATTGATCAGGGCGAAGAGATAATCAGAATTAATTGTTTCTAGTATTGTTCCATTATTCAAAAGTAAAGAACACATTGTTCAGTTTGTTCTCTTGCTTAGAGCAGGTACTGTGTAGCTGCATTCTGTGGCACTGATTATAGTGAATATCCACAAACCAGAACTTGTGTCTCCTTTTCATCCAATAAATAGGACACGAGGTATCATTTGTTCTATGCGCACTCTTTTTGGTAGAAGGTTCCAGCTAATCAGGACTAGGAGTTGGCAGGAATAGCATCTCAGATTGATTGCTTTCAAAGTGGGAGAGCTTTTGTATTCAAGGTAATGTTACCATGGAGAAAGTCCTCCCTCCACTGATAGGATCAGTGTGATCCTGGAAAAGATTAAACAATCCACTACTGTGTAATTCCATTGTTTATTTTTATACCACTGAGAACCATTTCAGAGTTGCTGTTGTCACTGAAGGGCGCATATTCACAGAAACTGCCTACAGACAGATGTTTTGAGTAACTAGTTACAGAGGGCCTGATCCAAAATCTTTCAAAATTAATTTTATGCTTGATTGTGAATTTATTTGCCTATGAGCTTTTCAATCCCTCAAACCCTCAAACCAACTTCACACCCAGAACTAGGCTGGGTGGGTGGTGGGATGATGTAGCGACCAAATCACCCATGACTATAAGAAGCTTGCCAGCCAAGGTGAGGGTAGGGATGAGTTAACCAAAGGATAGATCAAGGCCTTAATTTGGTGGGTACAGAGAATCCAAGCCAAGTTTGTTTTGCCAGAGGAGATGAATGATGCGAATGCAGGTGCCCACAAGCATGGTGCATTGGGGGAGCTGAAAGCAGTTCACTGTGCTGGTTTGATGTTGAGAGGAAGTGACCTGACATGACCAAGGAGTGAAGACAGGGCTTGCAAGGGGGATTTCTGCTTATGCTACAAAGGAGATTGAATGCTATTTAGAATACCGGGAGAGTCACTGAGTGTAAGCAGTGGAGATGGTGTCATAGCGGCCTGTTAGAAAGTACTATCGATGGCAGTCAACATACTTGAAATTCTCTGAAATAGAGAAATCATTTCTGCCTGATGCCCTTTCCTTTAGAAAGTTCACTTTCCTCTAAAGAGGCGGAGGAATTAAAATGGTTAAAAAATTAACAAGTATATGGGGCTGTTCTATTCCCGGTTGCTCCTCTTCCAGGCCAGCTCTCTGCTGTGGCCCGGGAGGGCAGTGGAGGATGGCCCACGTGCTTGGGCCCCTGCCAGGTCTGTGGAAGACCAGGAAGAAGCTCCTGGCTCCTGGCTTCAGATCGATGCAGTGCCAGCCGTGGCGGCCATTTGGGGGTTGAACCAACGGAAGGAAGACCTTTCTCTCTGTCGCTCTCTCTCTCACTGTCTAACTCTACCTGTCAAATAAATTTAAAAAAAAAATTTTTTTAATTAACAGGTTTGCGGGTGGGAGGGAAGTTATGGGGGGGGAGCCATTGTAATACATAAGCTGTACTTTGGAAATTTATATTCTTTAAATAAAAGCTTTATATAAAAAATTAACAGGTATAAAATGGGAAATCAAGAGACCTACTGTGACAGACTTTGTTTAAAGGTCAACGACAGTGGTCCCCAAAATGGTAAAGCAGAGAGGCTGAGACAGTGGAGGAGATAGACGCAGTGCAAGCCACGTGTGTGGATTCACGTTGCCATGGCAGGAAATGTTGGGAGAACGGGTGACATCAGCATGGGTGACTTGAAAACTGAGTTATTGGCAGGACAACTGAAAGACATCCATCCTCTTTATGTTACTTTCACATTTCTTACTCTTGTGAAAAGTCTAATCAGGAGGAAATTAGAAAAATCCAATTAGGAAGAAAAAAATATTTCTGTATTTCAGAGACTTTCAGATTTTTTGACTGCAACCCATAGTAAGAAGTATGTTTTCCTTCATTATATATGGACACAGAAAAATGGAAACAAAAAATTCACAAAACAGTAATTCCTTTCATTATGTATAATGCACTCTAATATTTTCTATTTTGCTTGTATTTTAATTATCTCTTCACTGTATACTACATTTAATGACTGTGAACACAGAAGTTCAGCTTGTAACAAGGAGTGTTCTGGGAACATTCGGCCCCTTAGAATGGAAGGCTTTATTACCCCCAGAAAACGATCTGGTCTTTGAAATCAGACCTAAGTTCAATCCTAGACTTACATTTTACTAACTGTGCTGCCTAAAGCAATATACTAACCCCTTCCACCAAAAACACATGGTGATTGACACCAGTTCTCACCCTTTTCTCCATACCAGGCACTGTGCTAGTCCAAACAACAAAAAGAATTTAGGATATAATAGCAATACCAAACTAGAAGATTGTTATGACTGACAAGAATAGACCCTGAAATAGAATCTGGAATGTATCAGTTCAGAAACAGATTAAAGAAATACTAGCAATGGAATAGTGATCTTTCTACTTTTTACTTGTGGAGCATTAAGCCTGTGATTATAAAGTAAATTAAAAATTTTTAAAACATAACCACAATACAATTATCAAAACAAGTAAGTCATGAACAATAAGTTATGAACATAATCAAAAATACATATAATGCATTTATTAAGCTCTTATTAACCAGGATCTATTATATTTCTATTTTATAAAGCTGTTTCTAACATTCAAAAGACTACAAATATATGTGCAAATACATATGCACACCTACACGTGAGTGTTCGAAGAATTATAAAATAAAGTTTATGTTTGAAATTTCTTTATTGTCATTTTTTTAAAAGGTAGAGAGACAGAAACAGACATAGATCTCCCATGGGCTGGTTTACTCCCCAAATGCCTGCAACTTCCAGGGCTGGGCCAGGCTGAAGCCATGAGCCCTGGACTCCATCTGGGTCTCCCAAGTGGGTGGGAGGGACCCAAGTCCTTGGGCTGTCAACTGCTGCCTCCCAAAGGTAGGAAGCTGGATCAGAGAACATGCAAGACTTGAACTCAGGTACTCCAACATGGGATGCAAACAAATACCAAGTGATGTCAATTATTACCCATACATCTGCCCACAACGTTTATGTTTTATGAAAACAAAATACTAATTCATGTACCCAAGATAAATCAAATATGACCCACACTTCCAAAGTACTCTAGGGGCTCCTCTGCACCACGTCTTTCATCTTTCTCTCCCGAAGTGCTCACTAGTCTGAATTGCACATTTGTCTCCTCCTTACTTATGTTGCATTTTTCCACTTTATATAAATATTTTAAAATGCATTATTTCCTTTTATATCATTTAAGTTATATATGTGGAATCACTTTGTATATATTTCTTCCACGACTTGCATTTTTCCTCTCAGTGTCAAGTTCATGATATTAATCCAAAAGGATGTGTGTAACAGAACTTTAAACACATCTATTTTTAAATATTTATACATCTTCATTTATTTATTTATTATGTTATTTATACATCCTCAAGCTGATAAATGTGTAATTATTTCTGGTTTCTTTGTTTTTATGTTACAAGCAATGCTTCTATGAGCAACCTTGTATATGTCTTTCTTGCACATATGCACAACCTTCTAGAACTGTTAAGTAAAATACAGGACACTCAGTTAAAATTTTAGAGAAGCAATGAATATTTTTAAAAATATAGGAATGTCCTATGCAATAGTTGAGACATACATAGCCTGCAATTTATTTGTCATTTCTCTGGGATAAAATTTAATTTGGCAACCTGTATTTTTATTTGCTAAATCTGGCAACTCTATGAAATTTTCATATCTAAGAGTGAAATTACTAAACCTAGGGAAGGCACACTTCAACACTTTGGATTGTCAAAAAACCTTTTACTGTCAAAATATTTTCTAAAATAGCTCAAGCGATTTGTCAGACACACCTCTACTATGAGGAGATGAGTTCTCATCGCTTTATATTCACTGTTGTTTACTGAAATGTGTCCCCTAAATTCATATACCAAGGTCCTAACCCTCAGTGTGACTATACTTGGAGAAGGGCATTTAGAGAAGTAATTAAGATTAAATAAGGTTGGAAGGATGAATCTCAAGGG
The DNA here is from genome assembly GCA_949820135.1 of Sylvilagus floridanus. Classification (NCBI taxonomy): domain Eukaryota; kingdom Metazoa; phylum Chordata; class Mammalia; order Lagomorpha; family Leporidae; genus Sylvilagus; species Sylvilagus floridanus. The sequence continues at coordinate 100,148,720 of OX463241.1, forward strand.
CTGGTAGGTCTTCATAGGAATAGGAAAAAACACCGGAGGTCTCTCTTTCTCTCCATGGGCATGCAGAGGAAAGTCCAGGTGAGATCACGGTAGAAGCCAGGAAGGGAGGCCTCAACCAGACCCCAGTTCTGATGGCATCCAGAACAGTGAGAAATTAGTCTCTCCCAAGTGTGGCATTTTGTTGTGACATTCCTGCCAGACGAATGCACTCACCCAACATCTGGTTTACTAAACATCCCAATTTTTGTGACTATGGTGAAAGGAAATGGTATTTTTTGTGGTTTTGGTGTGTGTTTCTGGTTACTAGCGAAGGTGAGCATTTTTCATATGCTTAGAGGCCATTTAAGCTTCTTCTTCTGTGACATCCTTACCCACATTTTGCCCAGTCCCTTGTGAGCTATTTGGCTTTTTGCTATTGGAATATTGGATATTTTATACATGAAATCCAGCAAGTGTGTATGTGTAATATCCAGTATTTACTTTTATGCACATACACATGCACATCCCATACTACATGTTAATCCTTAGGTAATTTTCCATATGTCAAATCTTTTGCACTTTGTGGCTTGTCCTTTCCTGATATTAATGGTACCTTTTAGTTCTGATGAAATTCAATTTATTCATCTTTTCTTATATGTTTATATATATTCTTCTTGCTTAATAAATCATTTCCTAACATAACTTTAAAAGAATTTTTTCTTTACTTTTTCTGTAAACTTACATTTTTCTGTTTCTTGTTTTCACCTTTAATCCATCAGTAATGATTTCTGTATATGGTAGAAAGTAGGGATTCAATTTCACTTCTGTCCCATTCTCTCCTAGAATCATTTATTGAATTAAACACCTTTTCTCCAAGGATCTACAACGTCTTTTGTCTCTTAAATCAAGTTTGAATATATGTTTGACTCTATTTCTAAGCTCTGTTCTCTATTTCGCTGCTCAGAAATTCTATTGGTATCCCACAAGAGACAGCATCTTCGTTACTATAACTTTATATTAAATCTTGGTAAAGTAAGGCCTCCCATCCTATAATTCTTAGGAATTTTAAGGTCATTTTTCTTTCATATAAATTTAGAATCATCTTGAAAATTTTCTTAAAGAATGACATTGGGATTTTCATTGCCTTGAAGTGAAATGCAGTTCCATTCAAGCTATCAATTTAGAAGAATAATTGCAATTTGGAATCTTCATGTCCATGAGCACAATTTAAAACACTGTTTATTAAGGCATTTCAAAAACAGAATTAAATAATATTATGTGTTTTTCCAATACTGCTTTTAGATACTTTTAGTTGAATGTGTTCCTAGGTAGAGTGTGTTCTCCTTCAATTTATATTTGTAAATGTAATAATAAAAAAAAGTCCATAGGTATAAACTGTGATCAGTACTTTGGAATAAATTTACATTACTTCATGGATTTCCCCAGCAGGTTTGTGCTTTTGATCACCCCGCAGCAACAGTTAAATACCACATAAACATATATGCATGTAGGAAGCAAAGGTGAAACAGATTGCACACAAAATCCATTCATCTCCATTCTTCTCTTAGCCCAGTTACACCACATCCGTTTTCCCATAAAGGACTTATTATATGGTTCTCCGCAATCTGTTCAGATGGTCCTTGACTCCATCACTCAGCAATTTAACAATTCTTTAGGTTCCGCTCTCACCATGATTCTTTGCCTTTTAAAAAAGTAAGATCTTAACACTTATTTATGTTAGCATTTCTTTATATAGCAGTAACACAACAACATTTATAATTGTGCCTTATTTTAACTAAGTTAGCTATAATTTTAATAGTGATCTGATTGCAAATTTGTGAAGATTTTCACAAAGAAGATTTCATATAATTTTGAATGTGAAATTTAAATAAATCAAGGATTTTTGAAATGTGTCAATGACAACATAGTAGAAACAACTTTATATATTTTGTTTTAGTTATATTCAATTTTTCACAATTATACAATCTAAGTATTTACTGTTGGTGCAGATATATGCAATTAAGCTTTGTATGCAGATCCCATAAGAATCAGCATTTTCAGGTATCTTTTTAAAAATATGGTATTTTTAGCGAAATTTTAGGTTCAGAGAAAGATTGAGGGGAAAGTACAGATAATTCCCATCTGCTCCCTGCTTCTACACATGCACAGTTTCCTTCATTATCAATATAAGCCACCTGCAGTGGTACATTTATTATTATCAGTTATGATTATTTATTATCAATGAACCTGCATTGATGTATTGTCATCACCCAAAGTCCATAGTTACACCAGGGCTCACCTTTGGTGTTGTAAATGATATAGATTTGCACAAATTTACAATGATATATATTCCATTTTTTGGTAAAATACAGAATACTTTCACTTCCCTAAAATTCCTTCATGCTCTGCCTGTCATTGGTCCTTGCCACCTAGTATATCACTGATCAATCACTGATCAACCACCTTGTCAATCACTGATCCTTTTACTGTTTCGTAGTTTTACCTGTTCCAGAACGTCATCTAGTTGGAATCATACAGCATTAACTTTTTCCATATTGGATTCTTTCACTTGGCAATATATATTTAAGTTGCTTCCAGGACTTGATAGCTCATTTCTCTTTAGCAGTGAAAAATATTCCGTTGTCTAGATTTACCATACTATATTTATCCAGTCACCTACCGAAGGACATCTTGATATCTTCCAAGTTTTACAAATTATGAATCAAGCTGCTAAAAACATATGTGTGTAGGGGTTTGAGTAGACATATATTTCCAATTCAAAATTCCAACTAATGTGACTCCTAGATTATATGGTAAGCGTATGATGTAACAGTCAAATTGTCTTCCAGTATGGGTGTAACATTTTACCTTCCCACTAGGAATATATGAGCGCTCCTGTCATGCACTAAATCATGTCCCTCCAAGATGAGATGCTGAGGCCCCAACCTGCCAATGTAGATAAGGCTTTTAGTTAAATAAAGCCTTTAGGACTTGCATCCATGTATGTGTTCACCAGATATATCTCTTTCCATGTGCATTCAGAGAAAAGACCTTTAGATGACTCACCAGTTAGGCAGCTGTCTGCAAGCCAGGAAAAAGAGCCTCAGAAACATATCCTAACAGCACCTTGATCTTAGACTTTCAGTCTACAATCCTGTGAGAATATGTTTCTGTTATTTAACCTGTGTCATATTGTTAGGACAGCCTTAGCAAACTAATACAGTTCATGCTGTTCCTCATCTTCACCAGCATTTGTTGTAGTCACAATGTGTTGGATCCTGAAGGTTCTAGCAGATGTGTAGTGGTATCCCCTTGTTTTAAATTTCACTTCTCCAAACACATGACATTGAGCATCTTCTCATGTGCTTGCTTGCTATTTGTACATCTTGTGAGGCAACTGCTGAGGTCTTTGGTTCATTTTTAATTGAGTTATTTGATTTCCTGTTGTTGAGTTTCAGAAGTTATTTATATACTTTGAATTACAAATCATTTAGCAACTGTTTTCTTTACGAATATTTTCTCCCAGTTTGCCTTTTCATTCTCTTGACACTGTCTTTCACAGAGCAGAAGTTGTTTTATTTTTTTTTTTAATCTCAATGAAGTCCAGCTTTTCTGTTATTATTTTCATGGGTTTTAATTTTTTATTTTATCTAAAAAATCATCACTATACCCAAGGGCATTAAGATTTTCTCCCCGAGGACTGATGCTGTGGCATAGTAGGCTAAGCCTCCACCTGCCGTGCCAGCATCCCATATGGGCACTGGTTCGAGTCCGGACTGCTCCTCTTCCAACCCAGCTCCCTGCTAATGTGCCTAGGAAAACAGTGGAAGATGGTCCAAGTGCTTGGGCCCTTGTACCCGTGTGGGAGACCTGGATGAAATTCCTAGTTTCTGGCTTCGAATAGGCTCAAGTCTGGCCATTGCAGCCATCTGGGAAGTGAACCAGCGGATAGAAGACCTTTCTCTCTGTTTCTCCCATCTCTCTCTCTCTAACTCTGTCTCTCAAGTAAATTAATAAAATCTTCAAAAAAAATAAAATAAAAAAAGATTTTCTCCCACATCATCTTCTTAAAGTTTTATGATTTGATTTTTACATTTAAATTTGTGATCCATTTTGAGTAAATATTTGTGAAGATCGTGTAGTCCGTGTCTTTATTCATTTTTTACATGCACACGCCTTGACTTTCCAGCACCATTTGTTGAAAAAACTATATTTGCTCCTTTATATTATTTTTGCTCCTTTGTCAAAAACCCATTGATTTTTTTTTATGTGGATCTGTTTTGTGATTCTTTATTTTGTTCCATTAACCTGTTCATCTATTCTTTCTCCAATACATCATTACCTTGGCAACTTGAACATTATAAGAAATTTTAAAATTACATAGTGTCTGTTCTCTCACTTGTTTCTCCTCTGTCAATATTATATTGGCTATTCTTGGTCTTTGATTTTCCATACACACTTTAAAATCAGTTTGTTGATTCCCATAAAATGACTTTATTGGACTTTTATTGGGATTGGATGATCTATATTATTTTCCTTATCTTTGAAAAAATTCTTTTAACATTTCTTGCAAGGCAGTTCCAGTAAAAACAAATTTCCTCAATCTTTGTTTGCGTGGAAGTTCTTTATTTTTCTTTCACTTTTGAAGGATAATTTGAGAGGGTAGAAAATTCTGGGCTGGTGAGTTTTTAATTTCAATGCTTCTTATTTGCACGTTTTCTGAGGAGAAACCAGATGTAATTCTTATTTTTGCTTCTCAATAGGTAAGGTGGTTTGTTTCCTTTTCCAGTGGATGGGAGACCTTTCTCACTGTCTCTGCCTCTCTCTAAAACTCTACATCTCAAATAAATAAATAAAATATTATTTAAAATAAAGTGCATGAGGAGCGTAAGCATTCTATAGTACTATGATCAGGTTTCAGTGTCAGTGAGTCCATGTCCCTTGCTGTGAGTTTCATAGGTGCCTCTTGGGTTTTTCTCCTCCCCAGGTGTGACAAGATAGCTGAAGGGTGCTGAGTTGGGTATTTCCCTGTCTTGGGCTAGTTAGACTCCAGGAAGGTTGTGAGTGTAGACCTTACTAAAAACAGAAAGTTCAAAAGGTGTTCCAAAATGCTCACTTCCCCCGCTTTGTCTCAAGTGTGAGATCTCCTCTGAAATTCACTGCTGAGTAGCTAGCAGGGCTCTTGGAAGTAGCGTCTATGACCCAACCCCTCCGGAGGTTCTGTCAAGACTCACACTGAATCTCCAGCAATTTGTCAGTTACAGGTTAGATTTTCCTACTCTGATACTAGTCTCATTTTAAGTTTCTACTTGTGGCTTTTTGGCCTGGTAAGTTATGATTCTCTGCAGTTACTTGACTGTGTTTCCTATTTGGGGCTTTGGTTTGTCATATAACCTAATGCCTCTGAAAAACATAAGGAGAGTTGTTGATCTTTCACTTTATTCAGCTTATTAAGATGGAATGATTTCCAAGTGCTTTTCACACTACAATGAAAACCAGAAGTCCAGATGTCTCTCATGACTATCATTCCTGCATGTAAACTATAGATTATATTTGGGTTTTCTATGGAAACAATCATATTATCAAGTAATACAAACAGAAATTTGTGTTTCAGGGTTTCACTGTTTTGTAGAATAACTGGACAACTACACGAGTGTTAGTTAATTTATATTCTGGTAACAATCCCAAAAATCTAAGTGGTTGCTGAGCTGGGCTAGGCTGTGCTCATTTGAGTTCCACAAGTCTTCAGGATTCAGGTCAAACAGCAGCTGTGTGCAGGGCTGTGACCTTTTCACAGTCAAGCTCAAAGTCAACGGGAAAGCCGAAAGAATGGAATGAGGATGCATGATCTTATTCTTGGGTGCCAAGGGAAGATAGACGTTATATTACACACAGAGACTATTCTACTTTCTATGTTTAAAAAATTTTGTAAACACTTGCAGTAATCTTTTTCTTGAATATCTGGCGAAAGTTTCCATAAAAGCTTCTGAGTCTACCTAGTGTTTTATTTTTCTTGTCGCTGTTAAAGAGAGTTTTCCTATTATTTCAATTTTTTAATAGCTATGAGTCTCCATATTTTGTTTCTTCTCATTAGATAAGTTTTTTTCTAGAAATATGTATTTTATTTAGCGTTACAAAATTATTGGAATAAAATTGTGTTAATTATATTTGTAACCTCTACTGGATCCCATATCTATATATGCTTTGAGTTTCTAATGTTACTTGTCTTTTTTGTTTTTTGCTGTTCCTCATTACATAAGCTTTTCTATTTTACTATTTTTTTTGGTCAAAGAACCAACTTTTTACTATGCTAATTCTCTTGACACAATTGTCTATATATTAATAGTAATATTGCATTATGATAAATTTTTAACCTCATTTTAAAAAACACTTGAGGTACTGATTCATGTCCCTGCTGCTCCACTTCCAATCCAGCTCCCTGCTAATGGCCTAGGAAAGCAGTAGAAGATGGCCAAAGTGTTTGGGCCCCTGCCACCCATGTGGGAAACCTGGATGAAGTTCCTGGCTCCTGGCTTCAGCCCAGCCCAGCCCAGCACTGCCTGTTGTGGCAATCTAGGGAGCAGAGATCTATTTCTCTCTCTCTCTCTCTCTCTCTTTCTCTCTCTTCCTCCTTCTCTCCCCCCTTCTCTCCTCTCCTTTCTCTTTCTCTCTGTCTCTCTGTCTCTCTCTGTCTCTCTCTCTCTCTCCCCCTCTTTCTCTATAATTCTGTCTTTTAAAAAATTAAGGAAATCTTAAAAATATATAATACACGTGAAGGAAAATATTGTCTATTCTTTCTGTATAAAAAATGATTCCCAATTACAGGCTAGTATAATTTTACAGTTATTTCAAAGGATGAAAAGTTGTTAATAGATTGAATGCAAATATTTATAGTGTAAATTGTCTATAGTATAATCAATGTCTTTGTAGCCTATAACAAACTTGACAAATTTCGATAAGTTCTTAGACTCACTAAAAATTTTAAAACAACCTTTCCTGAAATTAATATTACATATCACAGAGATGTTTCTATCTGTTCTTTTTTTTCTTTCTTTTTTTTTTTTCTTTTGACAGGCAGAGTGGACAGTGAGAGAGAGAGACAGAGAGAAAGGTCTTCCTTTGCCATTGGTTCACCCTCCAATGGCTGCCACGGATGGCGCGCTCCGGCCGGCGCACCACGCTCATCCGATGGCAGGAGCCAGGTGTTAGGTGCTTTTCCCTGGTCTCCCATGGGGTGCAGGGCCCAAGCACTTGGGCCATCCTCCACTGCACTCCTGGGCCACAGCAGAGGGCTGGCCTGGAAGAGGGGCAACCGGGACAGAATCCGGCGCCCCGACCGGGACTAGAACCCGGTGTGCTGGCGCCGCAAGGTGGAGGATTAGCCTGTTGAGCCACGGCGCCGGCCTCTATCTGTTCTTGGAACTTAATATTAGCCATATATGTATGTAACATGTATAGAGTTCTGCTTCTTTTGTTAATAGTAAATGTCACCTTTCTATGATATATCAAGGTTACACAACACACTAAAACACACAAGGCAAGAATATTTAAAGGAAATGGGTGCTTATGGATAACTAGTTTGAGATTTCTTAAATATGTCATCCACATTAATAGTGGATATGTCTGCATATTAGAGAATATTACAAACAATATTGCCACCACCAGGAACTTATTTTTTAAAATATTCAACTATTTTATGGCTCTCTGCTCATTATCCACATTTTTGCATATGTTAAAGTCAACATTACTCTGATTCATGGCTCACTTTCCTTCATGGATAGGGCGGGCTCAGGACATCTGCTCTATTACTTTAGCTTTTTATTATTCTTTTAGAGCAAATATTTACACGGAAAGTTCTAGTACTCTTTTTAGTTTCCCAAAGTCTATAGTAACTTCAATTAGTATTCTTGAACTTTGTAAAATTAAAAAAATAGAGAGGAATATAAATAAGCAGAAGAGTCACAATAGCTAATGTTCTACCTTTTCTACTGATTGTATGATTTCTTTCTGTTTTGTGAGGTAAAACAGAAAAAATAATGCACATTATTATGAGCTTTCATATAATATTTCTAAAACATAAATATATGATAAGTGAAAATACTCAGTATTTCCTGCTTAATTTATTTTATTGCTAAAATCTGATTACACATATCAACTAATTCATTAAGGATTACCCAAAGTGTAAAAGAGTAATGAAAGTTATCTTAAGTTTTCCTCAAGCCCTGTTAAATATTTCTCAAATTTTATAGGAATTTCTTAATTTTGACATTATGGTAAAAGTTATTTTATACATAAAGTTGCTTGATGAGGGAGTCAGAGAAAATAATTTTTTCCTATCAAATTAGTACTTTCATCTAATGAAGTTTCATAATAAAGGGAAATGATTGAAGTGGTAAAATGGATGATTGTAAGATCCCTGGAAAATTTTTCCTTTTACTAAGATGAACTAACTTCTCCTACTAAAAATCATGTAAATTAAGCTTCTGAAGATGAAACATTACAATGTAGAAGAAAAAAATCACAGTGGATGAGATTAAAAGATTATTCTTTTCACAAGGAAAAATAGATGAACTTGAAGCCAGTAATAGATAGTACCTCCAAATTTTTGAACAACAAATGAATGAATAGTCCATTTGTGGGCTATGTGACAACATCGTGTAATTATAATCCCAGAAGGAGAGAAGAGTAGAATACAGAAAAAAAAAAAAAAAGAAAAACTGAAGAAATATTAGTCAAAAAAGCTTTAAGCCCAGTGATTCAAGAAACGCAATGAACATCAAACACAAGAAGCATGAATACAACTACACTAAAACATGCAATGATCATGTTGTTTAAAATAACTGAAACTGAGAAAATCGTAAAGGCAGGAACAGGAGGACTGCATTGTTTATGGAGAAATACACTGTGAGTCAAGAATCAAAACAGAAATAGCTTCAACCTAAAATTCCATACACAAAGAAATGCATTCAGAAACAAAAGATGTTACAAACTTTCCCAGACATAAAAAATCTAAAAGGTATATTTTTCTGACAAATCACGTGATAGCAAAAATCTACATTAATCATTTTGCATTTGACGTTATGCTCATTATGTTTTTATTGATCACTTTCATTAAACTTTCAGCAAGTGTTCCTGCAAAAAACAACCAAAACAAAAACAACCAAAAAATAGAAAAGAATTGATCATAAAGAGAACAAAATTCTAATATTAAAGGAAGTTCTTGGGGCCAGCGCTGTGGCGTAGTGGGTAAAGCCGCCGCCTGCAGTGCTGGCATCCCATATGAGCACAGGTTCAAGTTTCGGCTGCTCCACTTCCAATCCAGTTCTCTGCTATGGCCTAGGAAAGCAATACAAGATGGTCCAAGTCCTTGGGCCCTTACACCTGTGTGGGAGACCTGGAAGACACTCCTAGCTCCTAGCTTCAGATCTGTGCAGCTCCGGCTATTGCAGCCAATTGGGGAGTGAACTAGCTGATGGAAGTCCTCTCTCTCTCTCTCTCTCTCTCTGCCTCTCCTTTTCTTTCTGTGGATGCAGGAAATGATAAAGGATGAGGATACACAAAGTGACAAGCATGGATAAATACATATAAAGGTCTTTTCTTGAATTTTCAAGTCTTTTGAAAAGATAACTGTTGAAACCAAAAATAATGGCTGTCTACTTGATGTAAAGAAATATGTAGAATAAAATGAATAACAACTATGAATGTACTTCAAAAAAATTCATGGATAAGTTTATTTTGGTGCAAAATTTTTTTGAAAATCAGGTATAGATTTTTTTTTTCAGAATATGCATTTCCATGAACTTTTAAAATATCCGTCCGGATTCTAGTCCTGGTCGGAGCGCCGGATTCTGTCCAGGTTGCTCCTCTTCCAGTCCAGCTATCTGCTGTGGCCCAAGAAGGCAGTGGAGGATGGCCCAAGTGCTTGGGCCCTGCACCCCATGAGAGATCAGGAGAAAGCACCTGGCTCCTGGCTTCAGATTGGTGCAGCGCACCGGCTGTGGCAGCCACTTAGGGGGTGAACCAACGGAAGGAAGACCTTTCTCTCTGTCTCTCTCTCTCTCACTGCCTGTCAAAAAAAATGTAAAACTGTATGTTCCTTATTGGTAGACTATGATTATACTTAATCTTTGTACTCTAAACCCTAAAGCAAACATTAGAAAAACAAATGACAACTAAAAACCAAAAATTACATAAAATGGAATCACAAAATGCTCTCAGCCAATCAAGAATCATGACAAAGATGGGAAAAGGAAAACTAAGAACAGATGGAAAAAATAGGAAACAGAAGAAAAAAAGATTTTTAACAAATATACAAATAGTCATGCTAACTACAAGTGACCTAAACATTACATTGAATTTAAAAAAGCAATACTCAACTATATGCTGCCTAAATAAAGCCAATGTTAAACATAAAGACATAGTAAAACTAAAATGATATAAAAACAGACACACTGTGCTAACACTACTATACACTAAGCCATTGTGGTTATATTAGCAAAGTATATTTGGAAGCAAAAACTATTACCAGGAATACACAGAGTCATTTCATAACACAGTTGATTCAGCAAAAGGACATAGGAATCCTAAATATTTATTTACCTAATGTCAGAGCTTCAAAATACATAAAGGAAAAACAGAACAGGTATAAGAAATAGATAAACACACAATGTAGTTAGATATTTCATCAACCCCCTTGTAAGTAGGTGATAGAATAAATAAAGATACAACATTAAGTGTAGAAAAAATTGAAAGACATAAGGCAGGAGTAGGCTAGAAGGGAGTTAATTACGTTTAGGAGGCAGGGAAAGTAGAAGGACTCAATGAGGGAGAGAGCAACAATGCAAGCATAAGTAGTTTCAATGAGTGAAGAGTCCCAAGGTTGCTGGTGGGGGCAGGAGCAAATGCACAGATGGATGAGTCAGCCAAGGCCACAACACAGGCATAGACAAAGGAAGAATGAAGACTCAGAAGCTTTGAAGTTTAGGAGAGTTAAATTAAAGCCTACACACTTTCTTCTCATCCTTCACTTGGTTGCTCGGAATCCATCAGAGACCATGTGGTCTTGCAGAGAAGGGTACTGGCAGAGGTTCATGGTTTCTACTCTAATTCCACCTTTGGACTGTATTCCATGTCATTTGAACTATCATATCCTCTTCTCCTCAAAGATTATTCCAGAGCATCTACCTTCTTTTGACATCACTCCCTTCCTGTATGGAGTCTGTTTGCCCTCAGATCAATTTTCTCACTGCCCCTGCCCTCTTCTCTCATTTCTGCACATTGTGTTTTTCAGGATGGTTACTGTCTATGTCCTCCAATGGAAAGCATGGGTGGGAGACAGAGGAAGAACAAGAGAAGTCTGGACATACTTTGCTCTTCCTTTGTGTTTCAGGCAGGTGCAGCCCTGCCACAAGCCCTGGTCTACGGGATGATACTCTTCAAATTTCTGAAAAAAATAAACATTATCTCCTGATTTGGGAGTAATCTTAATCTGCTAAGGATCCAGCTTCTATCTGGAAGTGCAGGCCATCAGGTATCAACACACAGATTGCCCTCTCCTTCTGCCCCAGAGATGGCAGTGGCTTCCCACTGATGCTTGTTTCTGGGGTAAATGACCATTTTTGCTTGCTTTCTTATCTCTGCCATCAACCAATTAACTACACTAAAATTTAGCTAAGCACATATTCACATAGTTTACGAGTTCACCTCCTGTCTGAGGCTAACCATTCAACTGTGTGTAAGATCTTATCTCCTGCCTCCTTTGGAATTACTTTGTATGTCATTTTCATTCTCCATTATCCTTCTAACTGAAGCCTTCTTTTGGGCCACACATTTTTTTCCCTCTAGCTTGTGATCTTGCGTTCCTGGAAAATATTTCTACAAAGATTTATCTGCATTTACTAACTCCACCTTCTTACCTTCCATTAACCTCTGAACCCACTCAAATATGGTTCTATACTTGTTATTCGAATAGGCTTTCTGGTTCTTCTCCTTGATTGCTTCTCAGTATCCTCTGTAACCTGCTCATTCTTAAAGTAGTTGTTCTCAGGCCTCCCACTCCTCAATTTTCCCACTTATTTTCTCCCTTCATCACTCTATATATGAGCCCTGGAGAATCTTACACATGCTCATGGCTTTCCTTATAATCAGGTTACTTACAAGTTTCAACTTTATAACTAAATCCAACATCTTACCTGTTCCAGATCCATGTTTCCAATGTCAATACTTTAAGTTAGCTCCACAAGAAACATTCTCAAACTCAACACATTCAATAAGGGATTTATCTTCCTCCAAATTAGGGGGTTTTCGTTCATTACCTTATCATTTTTCTACTATAGATCCTTGTCTTTTTTCTTATAGAAAGACATCCAGAACATCCTATGGTCTCTCTACTTCAAATTTTACTCAGTCTAAGTCATCCCTCCAGTTTTCATTTAGAAAATGTTTGGACCATGCCATTGCCATAGTTGTAAGTGCTTTAATGTCTGATTATCAGACCAAATGGTAAGATCAAACCGTCTAAACAATTTCTTTCCACCAAAGCCTCATCCTCCCTCTTTAGCTTCATATTACATAATATTTAGTGCCGGAGCAATTCATGACTTCAAACAGTTATGTCTGCAAATGAAAGACTTTCTCCCTATACATGCTCCTTCTATGTCAATATTCTTGAAAGTTTCTACATATCATTTAATAATCTTCTTAAAAATCTTAACCGTAACACTTTCTACAAGTCTCCTAGTTGGTTTTAAATTCTCTTTCTCCTATGCATCTGCTTGCATATTAAGTTTAATATGCCTAGGTGCTGAAAGAACTCAGTTCAAATAAAATTGTGATAAATCATAGCATGCTTTCATACCTATATGATTATATAAAGTTTCCTAAAGTAGCTGGGGGTTGGGTTAGGAAGGAAATTTCAGAGGAAAATGAGTTTAAATCTCTCTTGCCCTGTTTCATTTCTACTGAGTTCTTGGAAAGAAGGGGGCAGTGACAGGGGAGTATAGCAGGAAGCAACTCAATGCTCAGAGATTTGGAGGATCAAACAATTGGAATATGTCTTCCTGCTCCTGAGGGAGCTCGTGAATAATAGGAAAAAATAACTACCTGGCATATCTCAGCAGATGGAACCTCCCAGGATGGAGCAGAAATAGGGTGATGATGTCATGGGCCTAAGAGCTACATGCTGGCAGAAAGGACCCTAATGAACTTCATGATGTATTTTCAGGCCCATGGTTTTTGTGGAAATAAAATTGATCTTGTGCACCAATGAAGGGTGCAGATGGCCAAAAGAGTCAGAAGAACCTGAGCCTTCATATATTAACCATGAATGACATATGATAATTTTCATGGACAAGTGACTTATAGCCAGCCAAGGTTTACTCTTGGATTTGCTCAAATTCCAACTTATTCCCTCATGTTGAGTATGAAGAGCTGCTTTTATTTACTGTTAGGCTATGGTTCTTCTTGGAGAATGCATTTATAATCATGTCCTGCATGGCACAGCTCATTTTGAAATTCTTCTGTGATTCCACATATACCATCATGAGCTTCCCCTGTAACTTTTCCCATCTTGTATGCCTTGTTTTTATGTTTTATTGGATACGTGAAAATCCATTCCCCATGCACTAATATACAGACCACAGATCTGGCAGAAATAGTACTGGTGGTTGATCAGAAGCACCAATGTGAATCTTCTTATCTTATCAAGTACATAAGTATTTTAAACCAATCACTAACTTCATTGACTTATTCAGGCAAATACAGTTTTAATTCATTAAAAGTCCCTGGATTTCCAGTTGATGAATTTGAAAGAATGTCAATGCAGACAAATCACACATTTTTTTTGAAGATTTATTTATTTGAATGGCAGAGTTACAGAGAGGCAGAGAGAGAGAGAGAGAGAGAGAGAGAGAGAGAGAGAGAGGTCTTCCATCCATTGGTTCACTTCCTAGTTGACCACAACGGCCAGAGCTGAGCTGATCCGAAGCCAGGAGCCAGGAGCTTCTTTTGTCTCCCACGTGCATGCAGGGCCCCAAGAACTTGAGCCATCTTCTACTGCTTTCCCAGACCACAGCAAAGAGCTGGATCCGAAGTGGAGCAGCCAGGACTCAAACCAGTGCCCATATGGGATGCTGGCACTGCAGGCACCCGCTATGACACAGTGCCAGCCCCACATCACATCTTTTTAAACTGAATATTTTGCCACTGTCACAACTTTTTATATCTCTTATATAGCTTCTCCATCTCACCCTACCCAATGGAATTGGGCTTTTGTGGATTTCAACTTTCAGGATTGCAATATTTTGGGATTTTAATCTTTCAAGTTTATGCATTTGGGTTTTTTAAAAGATGTATTTATTTCTTTGAGAGGCAGAGTTACAGACATAGAGGGAGAGACAGACAGAGAGAGAGAGAGAGAGAGAGAGAGATCTTCCCTCTTCTGGTTCACTCCCCAAATGACTGCAAAGGCCAGAGCCAGGCTGATCCGAAGCCAGGAGCTTCTTCTGGGTCTCCCACATGGGTGCAGGGGCACAAGCACTTGGGCCATCTTCCACTTCTTTTCCAAGTTATAACAGAAAGCTGAATGGGAATAAGAGCAGCCAGGACATGAACCTGTATCCATATGGGATGCTGGCGCCACAGGCAGAGGATTAACTTACTACATCATAGTGCCAGCATGGAGATTGTGTATTTTGGATTACTATTGGCATCATTGAAAAATACATGTTCAAAGAACAGTAACTACCACTTCAAATGTATATGGATTTTATTTTTTTAAAAATAGTAAAACTTCATTTTGGGCTGTTGGACACGAGATTTGAAGTGACCAGGATGCCAAGTGACCCCAAATTTCATCATAGTGGCTGAAATGCAGATTTACGGAAGCCAAGAAATAAACAAAGTCCTCAGTGACTCCACTGGTCCTGTGAACCCAATCTGTACAAGACTGTTGTAGTTATTGGAAGAGAGAAACAAAAATTCTGCCACCATGCTATGCGATGGTTCTCTAATCACACATTCTTTTCAACTCTCTTCAAAGAGAATGAAAAGCAGTCTGCTTTATTCTGGGAAAAGAAAGTTCACATTCATTGTCTTTCCCCAGGGCTATGTTAATTTTCATGCTCTGCGACAATATAGTTGACAAGGATATAGGTTTTCTTGAAATTCTGCAGAATGATAAATTTATCCAATACATTGATGACCTCAAGCTAAGCAAAAAGTAGGAAGGATACTGGTTGCTCTGCTCATACAGTTGAGTGCCAGAAATAATAATAAAGAATTTTCCATGTTTCCCATGTTGGTAAATTTTATGTAAATCTATCAGTTAATGTCCTCATATCAAGAAAATTTTTCTTAGGTAAAGAAAGAGTTACTGATCCATGATGTATAATGCTTGTAGGGACTATTTAAAATTTTTTATTGTAAAATCTTTTCTATTTATTTGAAAGGCAGGAAGAGAGAAAGAGAGAGAGAGAGAGAGAGAGAGAGATCCTATCTACTAGACTCTTCCCCAGATGCTCTCAATGGCCTGACTACCAGGTACACAATCCAAGTCTCCCATGAGGGCATCAGAAGCCATCTCCACAGCCTCCCAGAATATTCATTAGTTGAAAGTTTGAGTCAGGAACCAGAGGTGGGGCATCAAACCCAGGCACCACTAAGCCAAATGCCTGCCCCTGACAACTTGGATTTTGAAAGAGCAAAAACCATACTGGAAGAAATTGTCCCACTTCAATCTCCATTAGGTGACTTAGAAGACTATAAGTATTAAATGGAGGACAAACCAACAAACAACTTTGCAGCAAGTCCAAGCAAGGGTTCAACATTTCCTGCCACTTAGGCCATAACAATTTACACATCCATAACACACTGTTAGAGCCCCCACCCAAAAAAAAAAAAAACACCTCACACAGACCTTCTTCATCAAAGAACTAGTCATCACTTGAAACACAGGATGCACTTCTGACTTGCAATCTGGCTTGGAAGAGGTTAGAAGTTTGTATTCCATGCTAACAGTAAAAAGCTGAGCAAACTGAAAACAATTTGATAACCTTCTTAAACCCACCAGAGAGGCAAAATCCCGAACAAACAACTCCTAAAACTGGAGAGACAGAGAGGCGTTCAGTGAAGCACAACCTGTTACCGGAGAATGGAGGGTTCTTGTCTTCGCACAAGAAAGAATTCAGGCGTGAGACAGAGTAGTGGAAAGTAAAACGTAGCAAAGTTTATTAAGGTAGGGACATCTGTGAAAACGGATGGGCACCTCTCCAGACAGGACCTGAGAGAGAGTGCAGTCGCTCGGGCGGGGAAGGAGCGAGTAGAGAGATTACACCTGGCCAGACCAGGTGGGCGGCTCAGCAGAGGCAGAGGGCTGGGGGGGGGGGGGTTGAAGAGATGGGTCTTTGTCTTCACATATCTCCTCCTGAAACAAAGGATTTTATGGATGTAAATATTAGGAAGCTCCTAACTGAGTTTTCCCTTGAAGGTATCAGACAGGAGGAAGCCTAGCTAGCACCATCCTGGGTTCAGAGGAGGGGTGAGCAGGACCCCTTAGAGAATGGGGATCCAGAGCCCAGAGCCGGGTGTTTGAAATGCAGATACTGGACTGCATCTGGGAGATTGTGGAAGATTTGTCAGGCAGAAGGGGTGGGGACCTCCACCTGGCAGGTTATCAGGTAGAAGGGGGCAGGGCAGGATGCAAATACCGGGCTGCCCCTGAAACATTGTCAGGATGACTTTGAGATGCAGATGCATATGCTGGACATATGGCCTGTTACACACACATAAGCTCATATCTGACTTCCTACCTAACAAATCTAGGTAGAAAATTCCAATACTCTTCTAAGTAACACATGGGCCAAATCTAATCTTAAGAGAAATTTAAAACTATTTTGAATCACACAAAAATTAAAATACAATCTACCAAAATTTGTGGAATGCAGCCAAAGTGTAGTTTAGAGGGAAATTCAGCATGAAAATACTTTGGCAGTCTCTTACAAAACTAAACATACTCTTATGTGATATAGAAATCAGGCTCTTTTGGGTTTATGCAAAGGAAGTGAAAATGTATGTCCATGAAAAAACCTGCACATGAATGTTTATTCATGATTGCCAAAAATTGAAAGTAATCAAGGTATCCATCAGTAAGCAAATGGATAAATAAATTGTAGTGTAATCAGACAATGTGATACTAAAAGAAATGAAATATTGAGCCATATTGAAATGAAATATTGAGTGCTACATACTATGTGACTCCAATTATATGACATTCTGGAACAGACAAAACTATGGAGGCAGTAAAAAGATCAATAGTTTCCAGAAGTTAGTGAGGACTGAGGGATGAACAGGCAGTGCACAGAGAATTTTTAGGGCAGGAAAATTATTTTGTATGATATTGAAATGGCAGTTACATATATTTATAGATTTCATATGCCATTGAATATACACCAAGAGTGAACCCTAATATAAACTGTAGCCTTTAGGTAATGGTGATGTGTCTATGTATTATTATGTATTTCATCAGTTGTAACAGATGCACTATGCTGATGCCTGATTTGACAGTAGGGGAGGTTGTGCTTATGTGGGGATGGAGGTTTATAGAACTCTGCAATCTTTGCTCCATTTTTCTGTGAATGTAAAATTTCTCTGAAAAAAATAAAGCATAATAATTAAATATATAATGTATTTTGGGATGCTACTTAGCACTATTAGGAACTTAAAAGCCTGATTACAAAATCTCAATAATCACACAACAGAAGGGCTTACTGTGAACTATGATTGTCAGATCCTCTAAGTCTTAATGTGGGTTCAAGAGCAAACCCTGCACAATAGAAATGATGCATTGGAGAACAAGTTCAGGTTGGCCCAGTGGGCATTAGAAAAATGCCATAAAAATGCGGCTCAGACCTTCATTCCACCTATTACTACTGTACCAACATGTACAGTATCAACATTTCTCCCTCACTTTCTAATTATAGCCTTATGGAAATTTCTTTATGGCCAGCAAATGATGTAGGAAAATGCTTAAGTCTGACTTAATGGATAGCCTGTCTTGATATATTGGAGCAAGCCAAAAATGGATGGCTGCTGATCTACATTCCCACTCAAAGTCGGCCCTAAATGATAGTGATGAGGGGAAATCCTGTAAGTAGGCAGAGCTCCACACATTGCAGGCCATCCACTTTGTATGAAGGGATAAATGATCTGGGATTCGAATATAAATAATGGCTTGATTGTTCAGTCAAGGATCTTGCTATGATCTAAAGGTTTGTGCCCCTCCCCCTAAATTCATCTGTTAAAACCTAATCCTCAATGTGGTGGAATTAATTGCCCCTGTGAGGCAACTAGAAAGGAATGAGATTAGTGTCCTTATGAAAGACATCCAAGAACACCCCTCCTCCCTTCCATCCTGTGAGGACACAGAGAGAAGGACCCATTTATGAACTAGAAAGCAGGACTTCACTGGACAATCGGTTGACATTCAGATCTTGGCTTCCCAGCCTCCAGAGCCAGGAGAAATTCCTGTTATTGATAAGCTGCCCAGTCTATGAGCATTCAGTTGCTGTATTTCCTTACAGCAACTGAATGAACAAAGACAAGTTAATATTAATAAGGAGTTTGAGGGAAGTAGCTTATGGATGGACCTGTGAAGTAGCCCAAATTGGGATGGTATCTGTGTTCATGTCTTTGCCAACCAGGGATTTTCCTCCATAAAGGATGTACTCATGAGTCCCCTAGGTTGGATGATTCATCCAGTGGATGTCAGCTAGCTCCTTTTCTAACCACCTAGTGCCCAAGAGGACCATGAACAGAGCAGACCTAGTGGTAGAGGTAAAACCTATCCAAGGGCATGAGCTCCCTCTTCCCACAGCTATTGCTGAAGCCTGACATCACAGCAGAGACCAAGTCTTTCAAATTTCTTCTCTAAATACTTATCTAGTCTATTTTTAAGGAACTAAGAGAAGTCGAGCGAAATGGAATTCTAATGTGCTCCTTTAGCTTAGGCATACTACATCATGACACCCCTGAGGACAAATTGAATAAACTTACTCTGTAAACCCATATTTAGGAATGGAAACAAGAATTCCCTTTGAATTGTCCTATAAAGTATGTGTCAGAGATTTTCCTACCAATAATTTCAGTGAAGACTATTAATTTATAAATGTTAATACAGGCCGGCGCCGTGGCTCAACAGGCTAATCCTCCGCCTTGCGGCGCCGGCACACCGGGTTCTAGTCCCGGTCGGGGCGCCGGATTCTGTCCCGGTTGCCCCTCTTCCAGGCTAGCCCTCTGCTGTGGCCCGGGAGTGCAGTGGAGGATGGCCCAAGTGCTTGGGCCCTGCACCCCATGGGAGACCAGGAAAAAGCACCTAACACCTGGCTCCTGCCATCGGATGAGCGCGGTGCGCCGGCCGCAGTGTGCCATCTGCGGCAGCCATTGGAGGGTGAACCAATGGCAAAAGAAGACCTTTCTGTCTCTCTCTCTCACTGTCCACTCTGCCTGTCAAATAAATAAATAAAAAATAAATAAAAAAAATGAAAGTACATAAATGTTAATACAATATGTAAATATATATAATAAAGCAAAGATCAAGGAAATTGGGAAATTCTGGTGAGTGTAATTTAATTATTAAAATATAAAGAGAAATTAACTGAACAAACAAATTAACCTCCTGCTCTAATATTATGTTTCAGTTCGGTAGAGCAAATAACATATTAAAATATTTTTTTACTCAGTAATATCATTGGTTCTCAAATTTGTTAATCAAAAAGGAAAGATTTACAGGACAGGTGTTGTGGCTTAGCAGATAAAGCCATTGCTTGGGGTTCCCGAATCACACACTGGAGTGCCTGGTTTGAGTCCAGCTACTTTGCTTCTGGTCTAGCTTCCTGCTAATCTGCCTGGGAGGCAAGAGATAATGACTCAAGTGCTTCAGTCCCTGCCACTCATGTGGAAGACCCAAATGGAGTTCCAGGTTCCTGGCTTTAGCCTGGCTCAGCCATAGCTGCTATGGGCATTTGGAGAGTAAAGCAATGGAAGATTCTGTGTGTGTGTGTGTGTGTGTGTGTGTGTGTGTGTGTGTGTGTGTATCTCTTTCTCTCTCTGTTGCTCTGCTTTCCAAAAATAAACATTCCTTCAAAAGTGAAGGAAAGCAATAGATTTCAAAAGTTATTCTGAGGGGCTGGCGCCACGGCTCACTGGGCTAATCCTCCACCTGCAGCACTGCTGTACTCTGGGTTCTAGTCCTGGTTGGGGCGCGCCAGTTCTGTCCTGGTTGCTCCTTTTCCAGTGCTCTGCTGTCGCCCAGGAGGGCAGTGGAGGTGAAGTAGGCAGGAATATAGGTTAAAATTGATTAGGTTTGTGAGCTGGAAGACCACGCCTTCACCACAACCCTGAGTGGCCTCATTCCCCTACCTGGCCACACCTGGGTGCCCACCAGCCAATCAGGTTAATTAACCACTCCCCTTTGGAAGTGGGTTAAAAGCCAGGACACATCATGCCCAGCTGTGCCCCTGGCCTCTTGCTAGGAAGGGGCTTGCTGTAGCCCCACACCTTCCTAGCCTAGATGCTCTTCCACGTGGCTGGTTCCTGGTGCTCGGTATGAACCCCTATTTATACTTCTCTCTCTTAAATAAAGCTCTCACTCTCCTATGCATCTTTCTCACTAAATAAAAGCTTAAAACATACCATGATGCCTCATTTATCTGTGACAGTATTTAGAATTATTCTCTAAATACTAGGCAAGAACCCTCTTGGGCTTATTAATATTGGGGATTCAGTAATAAGCCTGTGGTGAAATCGTAAGACACCCCAAATTCCGGTAGCATATGTGGCAACCTGGATAGCATTTCTAGGGAACTTTAAGGGGCCACATTTCAGTGTAAATGTTAGGGGATCTTGTCTGATTTCAGAGGATAGCCCAGGTGCTTGGGCCCTGCACCCTCATGGGAAACCGGGAGGAAGCGCTTGGCTCCTGGCTTCGGATCAGCGCAGCGCGCCGGCCGTGGTGGCCATTTGGGAGGTGAACCAACAGAGAGAAGACCTTTCTCTCTCTCTCTCTCTCTCACTGTCTAACTCTTCCTGTCAAAAAAAAAAAAATGTTATTCTGAGAGATGCATCTGAGAATCTCAAATATGGAGAAAAAACAAGCAGATGTACTCCTGCTTTCTAAGTAAAGAAATTCAGCTGTGGGTGATGGGAATTCACTTGCTTCTATATGAATTTATTAGCTACAAACGTTTGCTCTCTGTATTAGCTCCCTGGTGAGCTCAGCCAATTTCGGGGCTTTAAATGCCATTTTACTGCCAGCAACTTTCAAATTTATGTCTGCAGCTCATACTTCTCCCCTGAACACCAGACTCATACATCCACTGCCTCTTGAGATCTGCATGGACTTGTTAAACAAACATCTCACACTTAGCATATCCCAAACTTTTAATCTCCTCCTAAAGCCTCATGCAATTGCTCATGTCTCAGACTCCATGTTTAGCATCTCCATTCTTGCCACCATGCTTCTTGTCACATCCTGTATCCAATCCTTCAAGAAGTTAAGTCCTCTTGCCAATGAGAGTACACCTAGCCTTTCATTTCTCATCCCTTCCATCCTAGTCATATTCCATCATCTCTGGCCTGGATCTTGTAGTAGTCTCCTAACTGGTATTTCTGCTTCTGCCCTTGGCTTCTTGTGTTCTAATTTTCAAATGCCTACTAGAACCAGCCTTTTAAAACTACAGTTATATGCTGCCAATTCTCCACTCAAAGTCCCATAATTTATTCCCTTCTCTCAAGGTAAAGGTCCCCTTTACCAACCTCCACCATCTAGCCTGTCCCTCCCCATCCAGCCCTCTCAACTCACACTGGCTTTGCAGCTGTCTCTGAGCATAAATATATGTCTATTTAAACAGTGAATCTATTCAAATATTTTAGAAAATAAAAAAGCTTTGGCTATTGCTGTTCCATTTTCTGGAACATTCTTCTCCAAACTCCATCCTGGCTAGCTCCTCCTTCACTGCAGCTTTCTTCAACCCCTTGTGTTCATCTGGACCTTCCAAACAGACATTGAGATGTGACTAAGCGTACAAGGATTTTACTGGGGGGAAAAACAAGGATGTTATTAGGGGGAAGGAAAGAGGGAGGGAAGTTGGGTGGAAGTGCCCCAGACACTACACAGTTCTCTCCATGTATTCCTGTGTTCTTTCTTCAAGCACACCAGCTTCTTGTCCCCTCAACACCCTCAGATTCTTGTCCTTTCCTTGGAGTGGTTCTTCAGCTTTCACTGGGCAAAGTTCCACCTATTATTTTGTTCTTCATTTAATGTCACTTCTGTTGAGAGGACTTCTTTTACATCTTCCATCTCAAGTAATTTCCTCAGGATGAACATTTAATGAAATGGTTAAGCTTCCATATGGAATGCCAGCATCCCATATCCAAGTGCCTAGTTCACGTCCAGGCTCTTTGACTTACTATCCAACTTCCTGCCAATGTGCGTACTGGGAGGCAGCAGATGGTGGCTCAAGTACTTGAATCCCTGACACCTACATGGGAGACCTGGATAGAGTTCCAGGCTCTTGGCTTTGACCTGGCCCAGCCTTAGCTGTTACAGGTATGTGGTAGAATGACCCAGTAGATGAGAGCATTCTCTCTCCCTCTAGCTCTCCCTCTCTCCTCTCTCCCTCTCTCTCTCTCAAATGAAAATAAATTAAAAAAATGAAGTAGTTTTCTCCATGTGCCCCTTGTATTTATTATTTTTCTCTTAGAAAACAAACCATATTGGTTAATATTACCTATTTCTGTGGTTACTTGTTTAATTGGCACTCCCTTTGGGCTATAAACTCCTAATAAGTTGTATCATAACAACTTATAACTTGTAGTTATACAATCCACAATTGTATAACCAGGGGTTAGTACATTCTAGGACAGTTCTTGGAATATAGAAGACACTTGATATATACCTTTTTAATGAATCTTTAGGAAACATTAACTACCGTAAGTAGCTTTCTAGAAAAGAACATATATTAAAAAGTTTAGAAGATAAAATCTATTGCTAAACATGTCAGGATCTAAGGGAAGACTGTAAGGTCCACATCCTCACATCCTCAGGGCATGTGTAAAGATATTCCCACCATGTTTCAGGATCTCCTCACATCCACGTTGCAGATCTGTTTTGTCTGAGCATTCAACCATCTCTGTGATTCTAGGAATGAGGTCTTCTGCCTGCTCTATGTCTTCCTTCCCACTATCAGAGGTGGAAGCTTCTTTCTTTGTAAGCTACCAATCAGGCACTAAGACTATCACACTTTCTGACAGCCTCATTTTTGTAATATCCCTCAGTAAGATGTGAATACAACTCAATAATAACTGACCAACTCTGATGTGTTTCTTTTTTATTTTTTTATTTGACAGATAGAGTTAGACAATGAGAGAGACAGAGACAGAGAGAAAGGTCTTCCTTCTGTTGGTTCACCCCCCAAAATGGCCGCTATTGCTGGCACTGCACCGATCCGAAGCCAGGAGCCAGGTGCTTTTCCTGGTCTCCCACACAGGCACCCAAGCACTTGCGCTATCCTCCACTGCCCTCCTGGGCCACAGCAGAGAGCTGGACTGGAAGAGGAGCAACCAGGACTAGAACCCAGTACCTATATGGGATGCCAGCACCATAGGTGCAGGATTAACCAAGTGAACCATGGCGCCGGCCCCCTGATGTGTTTTTTACACATATGCAGACTATTTTACAAATGCCTGCATATATCACACCACCATGGGACTCCCATTCCCTCTGCAGCATGGCTGTAGATCACTGCCAATGAAATCTGTAGCAGTGGAGGTGCTATCCCGTGTCCCATCTGCCAACTAGGACGTTTCCTCTCCACCTGCTGCTGGGTGGTGGCTAGAATGTATCCAGATGCTTATATTACTGTCCATTTCCTTGGACCACTGGTGGTAGTAATTTTGTAACAACAGGTACTTCAAGAGGCAGAAACCAGACAGTATGAAATGTACATGGATTTTATTAGGAAAAGTTACTGTTTTGCAAGTCTGACCTGAGTGAAGAAGAAGGGGGAAGAAGGTTTGGGCAGAAGTGTCCTAGACTGCTCTAAGGAAGAATCTAGAAAGCCTTCATGGATGCCTCAAGTGGCAATCAGAAAAGTCAAGTATGGGCCCGCATTAATATTCCTGTCATGGTCAATCATTGGCTAGGCAGCTCCAAGGCTGTTCTCAGTGAAAATTCAATGGTGAGTTTCAGGGTTCAGTGTGGCTGGAGCACCTTGAACTCAGGGATAGATAGAGTACCCCCTTCAGATGTCCACATTTTCATCTCTTGAACCCATAAATATTAAATCACATGGAAAGGGGAATTTTGCAGCTGCAATTAGGGTCAGATACAAATATCAGGCCATAGGAAGAACAACGTTTCCACAATAGCCCTTATAAGCAGAGAACCTTCTCTGACTAAGACAGAAGAACTGTGACAGCAGGATAAGTCATATTTAAAGTATGAAAAGGGCTTGCTGTGCTGTTACAGTACTGAAGGTGACCTTCAGGAGCTGAGAGAAGACCCAGTTCGCTGCCAGCAAAGAAATGAGGAGTCTGCAAGGGAACTGAGTTTTGCCAATGACCTGAGTGAACTGGGAAGTGAATTCTCTCCCCAGAGCCTCCAGATAAAAAAGTCAATCAAGTCAACATCTTCATTTCATTCCGTGAGATCCAGAGCAGAGGAACCTGTCAACCCCACACAGGCTTCTGACTTACAGGAACCAAGCAATAATGATATGGTATTGGCCAGCACTGTGATGGCGAATAAAGCTGCCACCTTGGCCACTCATATGGGTGCAGTTCAAGTCCCGGCTGCTGCACTTTCAATCCAGCTCTCTATAAATGTGCCTGAGAAATCAGCAGAGGATGGTCCAAGCTTTTGGGCCCCTGGACCCACATGAATCACCTAGAAGAAACTCCCGGCTCCTGGCTTCAGACTGGCCCAGCTCTAACTGTTACAGCCATTTGGTGAGTGAACCAGCAGATGGAAGATTTTTCTCTCTGTCTCTCCCTATTTCTCTCTTTGTAACTCTGTCTTTCAAATAAATAAATAATATTTTAAAAAATAATGCTATGATATTGTTTTGAGCAGAAGATTTGGAGTAACTTGTTATAGCAACCATAGAAAACTAATACACATTCCTGTGGCTGGAAGTCTGCGAGGCACATTCTCCAGGCCTCTCTCCAATCCTATTTAAATTTGCAGCCCAACCTTTTATCTCTTTTTTCTGCTGTTTTACTCTATATATCACATATAACTTACTAAAAGTTTATGTAATCTGATTTATTTCATTTATTGGCTCTTTTCCTCTACAAGGGCATGATTTTCACCAGATATTCACTACTGATCCTTACATAGCTCCTGGAACACAGTAAAACACTCTTTAAAATTGAACTCATGGACGGATAAATATCAATTCTGCCACATTTTCATTTGGTCTGGAGAATGACAACATGAAGCCAAATGCATGGGATAGGGGTCCAGAATCCCCAAGAAGAGAAGAAAGTAAAGCTATAAACAATGAATATTAGTGCTACTGATCTCCTGTCTTCCTACCTGGGATTTATATGGTCACAGGTCATCTGCATAGCAGCATGCTCCATTGTATAACCACATAGTGATTAGTGCTTTGTTTCTAGAGATGTCCTCCTATAACTATATCAGTGCATTGACTGAACAATATGACCAAGCCCTCCCTCCTTGTTACTCCTTGGATATCCTGGAGCTGCCAGTTCAGTCCAAGAAAGTAGACAAGCCCAGACTTTGACATGGCAAAGTTTAAAAAATCAGATTGTCGTCTATGAACTGATTATTCTCGTGGAGTTATTCACTTCTGTTCCAGGTGATATAATCTCTGAATTAGAGATAGACTGAAGCTCAGAAAGATAGTCATTTTCTCAAAGTCAAGCTACTAATAAGAAGCAGAGGCTACATTTGGACCCAGTAATAAATCTCTTGTTTCTCACATAATGACATGCTTCTTTTGGGTATGATTGTTTTAAAGAGTGACTAACTTCTAAGGGTACAGTTTAAAAACTTGTTATGGAACTCCAAATCCCATTAAGCTGTGTGATAAAAATGTCATCTTCAGTGTTAAAGTGATCATATAAGTGTTAAAATGAACATAAAGATAGGATTAAGTGTTAAAATGACCATATAAATAGGATCAAGTGTAGGGTAATTGTAGTAGATAGAATTAAAAAAAGAGAGAATGTTCCAAAATGTGAAGCAGTCCACACAGCAGACTCATACAATGACAGTTGCTCTAAGTAACACTCTGACCTCAGAATCAGCCCTTAAGGCTTCCTGGTCTGACTGAAAAGCTTGTGAGAGCATTTCAGGCATGGAAAGCCAAGATACTGTGCCAAAAATATTCTACATGAAGGATATCAGTGAGTGAGATCTCAACAAAAAGAAGTAGCCATCAAAGAAGGATGTAGTTTTCTCTAAAGGGTAGAGAGAACTTCCACATTGCTTATGGCTTTATCTAAACACTGATGGAGTTTGTGGATTCAAAAGGCTTCCATAGTCTAGGCAGCTCATGTCAAGAGGGTCAGGTAGTCACTGACATCATACCTAAGAGTGTTAGTTGTTAAATTAACAACAGGAGTCTCTCTCTACTAACTCCCCATACAGGACCTCTGTCCTCAATGAGTTGTATTATGAGAGTTAACTGTAAAACTAGTTCTCAGTTTTGTGTATGTCCATGTGTGTGAAAATTGTTGAAATCTTTATTTAGTACAGAGTTGGTCTTCTGTGTACAAAGTTAATTGAAAATGATTCTTAATGGAGATGGTACTAGGAAGGGGAAAGAAGGAGGAGGAGGGGTAGGAGTGTGGGTGGGAGGGCAGGTATGATGAGAAGGATAACTATATTCTAAAAGTTGTACTTGTGAAATTTGTATTCCTTAAAAAAGTAATAAATTAATAAATTAATAAAAATATGACCTCCTGGAGCACACCTGAAAGAATTTCTCCAGATAATAATTTTAGAGCTGAAATAAACATTAATGTGCAGACAGCTTTTGTGTTTGCCAAATTAATTTCCTTTGGGTAAATTCCGAGGAGTGGGATGGCTGGGTTGTATGGTAGGGTTATATTCAGGTTTCTGAGGAATCTCCAGTCTGACTTCCATAGTGGTTTAACCAGCTTGCATTCCCACCAACAGTGGGTTAGTGTCCCTTTTTCTCCACATCCTCTCCAGCATCTATTGTTAGTAGATTTCTGAATGTGAGCCATTCTGACAGGGGTGAGATGAAACCTCATTGTGGTTTTGATTTGCATTTCCCTGATTGCTAATGATCTTGAACATTTTCTCATGTGTCTGTTGGCCATTTGAGTTTCCTCTTTTGAAAAATGTCTATTGAGGTCCTTGGCCCATCTCTTAAGTGGGTTGCTGGTTTTGATGTTGTGGAGTTTCTTTATTTCTTGGTAGATTCTGGTTATTAACCCTTTATCTGTTGCATAGTTTCCAAATATTTTTTCCCATTCTGTCTGTTGCCTCTTCTCTCTCCTGACTGTTTCTTTTGAAGTACAGAAACTTCTCAATTTGATGCAATCCCAATAGTTAATTTTGGCTTTCAGTGCCTGTGCTTCTGGGTTATTTTCCAAGAAGTCTTTGCCAGTACCTATATCTTGCAGGGTTTCTCCAATGCTTTCTAATAATTTGATGGTGTCCAGTCATAGATTTAAGTCTTTAATCCATGTTGAGTAAATTTTTGTGTAAGGTGAAAGGTAGGGATCTTGCTTCATGATTCTGCACGTGGAAATCCAGTTTTCCCAGCACCATTTATTAAACAGACTGTCCTTACTCCAGGGATTATCCTTGATCAAATATAAGTTGGCTGTAGATATTTGGATTGATTTCTGGTGCTTCTATTCTGTTCCATTGGTCTATCCATCTGTTTCTGTACCAGTACCATGCTGTTTTGATAACTATTGCCCTGTAGTATGTCCTGAAATCTGGTATTGTGATGCCTCCGGTTTTGTTTTTGTTGTACAAGATTGCTTTAGCTATTTGAGGTCTCCTGTGTCTCCATATGAATTTCAGCATCATTTTTTCCAGATCTGAGAAGAATGTCTTCGAGACCTGGAACCAACCCAAATGCCCATCAACAGTAGACTGGATAAAGAAATCATGGGACATGTACTCTACAGAATACTATACAGCAATCAAAAACAATGAAATCCAGTCATTTGCAACAAAATGGAGGAATCTTATATATATATATATATATATATATATATATATATAAAGCTTTTATTTAAAGAATATAAATTTCCAAAGTACAGCTTATAGATTACAATGGCTTCCCCCCCCATAACTTCCCTCTCACCCGAAACCCTCCCCTTTCCCTCTCCCTCTCCCCTTCCATTCACATCAAGATTCATTTTCAATTCTCTTTATATACAGAAGATCAGTTTAGTATATATTACATAAAGATTTCAACAGTTTGCTCTCACATAGGGACACAAAGTGAAAAACACTGTTGGAGTACTAGTTATAGTATTAATTCACAATGTACAGCACATTAAGGACAGAGATCCTACATGATTTTTTTTAAAATTGCTTAATTATCTAAGCAATTTCCAATTTAACACCAAGTTTTTTTAATCATTTTCAATTATCTTTATATACAGAAGATCGATTCAGTATATACTAAGTAAAGATTTCATCAGTTTGCATCCACACAGAAACACAAAGTGTAAAAATATTGTTTCAGTATTAGTTATAGCATTACTTCACATTGGACAACACATTAAGGACAGATCCCTCATGAGACGTAAGTACACAGTGACTCTTGATGTTGATTTAACAATTCGACACTCTTGTTTATTGCATCAGTAATCTCCCTAGGCTCTAGTCATGAGTTGCCGAGGCTATGGAAGCCTTTAAGGTTCGCCGACTTCGATCTTATTCTGACATGGTCATAGTCAAAGTGGAGGTTCTCTCCTCCCTTCAGAGAAAGGTACCTCCTTCTTTGATGGCCCCATTCTTTCCACTGGGATCTCACTCACAGAGATCTTTCATTTAGGTCTTCTGTTTTTTCCAGAGTGTCTTGGCTTTCCATGCCTAAAATATTCTCATGGGCTCTTGAGCCAGATCTGAATGCCTTAAGGGCTGATTCTGGGGCCAGAGTGCTATTTAGGACATCTGCCATAGCCTTGGCAACTCATGACTAGAACCTAGGGAGATTACTGACGCCATAAACAAGAGTGTCAAATTGTTAAATCAACAACAGGAGTCACCGTGTACATGCGTCTCATGTGGGATCTTTCCTTAATGTGTTGTCCAATGTGCCAATGTGCAGTAATGCTATAACTAGCACTGAAACAGTATTTTTACACCTTGTGTTTCTGTGTGGGTGCAAACTGATGAAATCTTTACTTAGTATATACTGAATCGATCTTCTGTATATAAAGATAATTGAAAATGAAAAAGAAACTTGGTGTTGAATTGGAAATTGCATAGAAAATTAATCAATGTTTTAAAAAAAATCATGTGGGACCTCTGTCCTTAATGTGCTG
This sequence comes from Sylvilagus floridanus, assembly GCA_949820135.1. Lineage (NCBI taxonomy): Eukaryota > Metazoa > Chordata > Mammalia > Lagomorpha > Leporidae > Sylvilagus > Sylvilagus floridanus. The sequence goes on from OX463241.1 coordinate 100,178,258, forward strand.
TACATTGGGAATTAATGCTATAACTAGTACTCAAACAGTATTTTTCACTTTTTGTTTCTATGTGGGTGCAGACTGTTGAAATCTTTACTTAACAGATACTAAACCCATCTTCTGTATACAAAGAGAATTGAAAATGAATCTTGATGCGAATGAAAGGGGAGAGGGAGCGGGAAAAGGGGGAGGGTTTCAGGTGGGAGGGAAGTTATGGGGGGGAATCATTGTAACCCATAAGAAGTACCTTGGAAATATATATCCCAAATAAAAGTTTTAAAAAATAATTTTAGAGGAGAAATTGCTGGATTATGATGTATTCACAATTATAACTTTACTTGATTTTGACAAATTTTCCCTATAATGGTTGAACGAACTCACATGTCACCAGCAATGTGTGAGAGTTATTTTCCTAACATACTTGCCAAAATTTCTTATATATGCATACATAAACAAGGAATCATACATCTTTACATAAGAATGTATTCTAGCTATTAACTTTGTTCTATGTTTCAAATATTATCTTCCATATAGGATTTCTTTTAAAACTAGATTATAATACAAGTTTCACATTCTATTATAATCAAATTTATCAATTTTGTTCTCTAAAATTGAGTACTTTTATTTCTTACCTAAAGAATCCTTTCTTGTTATTTATCATCATGTTGAATATTCAATGTTTGCCTTCCACCTTCCACTCTTCTAACCTCTTCCCCATGCCCTGAACACCCAATCTCTGTAGACTGCATCAAGTGATCTCTTGGCTTGTGGCTTCCAGTTGGCTTTCATTAATAGAAAGCATCTGCAGGAGATCAAGAGCCAGGAAGAGCACAAAATCAATAAATAGTACTGCTGATTTATTCCCTGGTTTATGAAAGTTTGGAAATGACTGCCTTCTTTTATCTGCCGTCACTGCTCTGGTTGAGTGGTCCTCTCTTCAGCCCTGGATCTCACCATTTCTGGGACCACTCTCTTCCCCGCTCCTTCTCTTTCAAGGTTAGGGATTATTACTGTCATGATATGCTGTTGCCAACAGCAGAATGCTTTATCATCCATGTTGGTTTCCCTTAGTTATCCCCACAGCTTTCTGAATAGTTCAATCATTGAGCACTCTTCAAATAACACCTTTGAGTAGCCTGTTTCCTTCCAAAACCCTGAGTAATATAATCATGGATATATTCTCTTATATGTTTTTTTAGCCCTTCTGAGAATTTCTTTAGAATTTTGTTATGTATATGGTTTGAGAGCAAGAACTAATTTCATTTTTTCCATTTGAAAAGCTGTATATCAAACACCATTTATTGAATAGTTTAATTTTTCTCTCACTAAATTACAATGTCACATCTATTACACGCCAAGGTAGCACATAGATGGTCTATTTTTGAGTTATTTGTTCAGTTATAGAAAGGAAAGATATTTAACCTCTTCACAATTAGTAATTATGTCTATTTCATATTGCTGTTGTTGTGATGAAGTGATTTAATACCATCTACTACTTTGATCAATGCAGGGAACATAAATTTTTTCAGTTATTATTTTCATGATTTATAGATAGCTCCACAAATCCTTCATTTTTTAATAAACTTTTTAGTTAATATTGATAACTTCTAGGACTCATTCCTTTTCCTGTTTTATTTATCAGAATTTTCTTAAATATTTTAAACATTTGTCCTTGTCATAAGGACTCTGTCTTGCATTAAAAAAAAATCATTGATTGGGATGATTATTGTAGTGTGCTTATTAGGATGCCTGCACATTATATCAAGTTGTCTAGAATAAAGTTCAACTTCAACTGCCAATCCTGCTTCCTGCTAAAGCACCTGGGAAACAGCAGATGTTGCTTCGAGTATTTGAGTCCCTGTCACCCACGTGAGAGATCCAGATGGAGTTCCTGGTTCCTGGCTCCTGACTTCAACCTAGCCAAGCCCTCCTGCCTGTTGCAGGTATTTGGGGAGTGAATCAGTAGGTTGAATTTCTCTTTCTCTCTCTCTCTCTCTCATGCTTCTCTCTCTCTTTTTCTCCCTCCCTCTTTGTGTAAGTCACTCTACCTTTCAAATACATAAAACTAAATAAATAAGCTTTAAAAAGTCATTGATAAACGTACTTCTAATGGTTATATAATAATATTCCATTAGGTATATTATTCCAATTTGCCTATTTTCCTAATTTTTGAACTTACAAAGTTCTAGTTTTTCAAAAGAATCAATAATCTTGTGACACATATTTTTATGTAAGTCTTTATCTGTATTTCAAATTGTTTCCTTGGGAATATAGCTCTCAAAGTAAATAAGCCAATTTTGGAGGAATCAGGGAACTAGGGATATTGAAGACCTGATTGTTTTTACACTTTTGAAACAATAAACTGTTAGAAAAATACCCTTCAGGCCAGTAGCTTCTGGACATAATTTGTGATAAGACAATTAGAACCCATGACTATGTGCCCACTGTTTCTTCTCTTTTGCTGTACAAGATGAAGACAATAATATGCCAGTCATACATCAGTAAAGCAGACACTCTATGGGGAAAATTGAGGTACTGAAATGGTAAGTACATGCCCAGAGGATGACTCAGTCCCTGGAAGTTGCTGACCTTTTCAGGGTACAAGGTGTCTGAGGAGCTCAACTTGCCATCAAGTGGCTGACTAATCCCCTCAATGATAGTGACATGCTGGAGGCTGAAAGTTGTCCTTGTGGCTGATGGGTTGAACATTTAGCTGCAATTGAAGCAGATCAGCCTTGGTGAGTGAAGGGTTACTCAGGCTGCCAAAACACTACGTCATAGACTGAGTAGCTTGAACAACAGAAATTCATTTTTCCACAGTTCTAGAGACCAAGAAGTCCAAAATAAGGTGCTGGCTGATTTGGTTCTGGATGAGAACTCTCTCTTTGGGTTGAAGATGCCTGAATTCTTGCTATGTTTTTAAATGATCTTTCCTTATTGCATACCTGTGGGGAGAGAGTCAGAGATACTCCTTCCGTTTCTAATAAGGACACTGTCAGGAGGCCCCCACCCTTTATGACCTAATCTAACCCTAATTACTTCCCAAAGACCCATCTGCAAATACCCTTACACTGGAAGTTAGTACTTCAACATAAAAATTCTGGAGGACAAAAACATCCATTCCATGACAATGAGAGAGAGACTCCACCCAACCACAGCTGTTTAATTCATGAACCCATTGCATGAACACAAGGGTAGCCTAACACAGAGAGACAGAGAGCATTATTTAGTGGATAATGTCTTCTGCAGCCGGCGCCGCTGCTCAACAGGCTAATCCTCTGCCTTGCGGCGCCGGCACACTGGGTTCTAATCCCGGTCGGGGCGCCGAATTCTATCCCGGTTGCCCCTCTTCCAGGCCTGCTCTCTGCTGTGGCCAGGGAGTGCAGTGGAGGATGGCCCAAGTCCTGAGCCCTGCACCCCATGGGAGACCAGGAGAAGCACCTGGCTCCTGCCATCGGATCAGCGCGGTGTGCCGGCCGCAGCGCGCCGGCCATGGTGGCCTTTGGAGGGTGAACCAACGGCAAAGGAAGACCTTTCTCTCTGTCTCTCTCTCTCACTGTCCACTCTGCCTGTCAAAAAAATAATAATAATAATGTCTTCTGCAGTGGCCGCTGTCAGGCAGATGTTAACACGAAACGCAAAGGCCCTTACCCTTTGTGTTGACTCCTGCTGGTCCTATCAAAATGCTACTTCCACAGAACTCTTAGGATCCAGTCTTGCATGATTACCTCATCTGAGCTGCGGACCAAGCAGTGAGACAATTCTCCACCACCTAACAAGTAAACCTTTGCTTCTGTTCACTTTCCTCTGAACATAAAGAGGTAATTCAGAACATTTCCATTCAAAAACCCCTAAGTGGGACTATATTTGCACTATCGGTCTGTTTTCAATGTGCAGCAATATACCCAGCCATGAATCAAGTTCATTTTCTTGCCTCTTCCATCAGCTGGTCATAGCTGTCCCTCATAAGGACATAGTTATGAGCTAAGGGAAGAGGAAATGGTGCAAAAATGATGGAAGGCAAGAAAGTCTTGGAACTCCTTGGGCCTGAATCTGGATGTATTAGCTTTGTCATGCAATAGGTTGCAATCAGCACCTCCATCCTTAGCTTTGGTAGTCTGTAGCACTTGCCTCATGAGGGTCTTCTCAATCACAGGTTGGCCTAGGGTTCAAACGGTCTCTACCAGGACCCAGAATAATATTGAGAGTAATTTTTGAAGTGGCAAATAGTTGCCCATTGAAGATGATTTGATCTTTATCCAGAATCTAGAGATATGAAATGTGACATTATGGTGGATTTCCATCCAGAGACTCCTGTGACAATTTTATCTTCAGTAGATCCTTCTAGCATGTTGGAATCTACCATTGGGACCAACATGCAAGTGAGTATGTGATTTTGGCTAAACCTCAGCCTGATCCTGCAAAGAAGTATGCAGTATAAATAACAGCCCAGATTTACTCCATTTTGAGCAAGTAAGTAATCTTCCACGTTTCTGTGTTAGTCAATGGGCTGCTTTAAATTGAGAGGAAAGTAGAATACTTCCTGTTCTCTTCTGTCTCTTATCTGTCTAGGTGGAGCACATTGAATAGCCTAGTGATGATTGCTGAAGAAGGTTATAGCAGCAATCCAATAAGCATGAAGTGTCTTGATGTGGGAGAATAGTGAAAAGTTGAAGGAACCCAAACAGAATGCCAGCGTCATCCATTATGACAGTTCCAAGCACAGTATTTATCCAAAGGGTAAAGGCATCAGTGGGTGGGCTCAAAGTCCTATTAAGCATCAGCTATCACATCAAATGCTTCTAAACAAAATCAGTCCTGCCAATAAAAGCACATATTAAAAGTACAGAAAGTACTATATTTTGGTATAGAGTGTGTGTAAACATCTGTAATATTTGTTGATCTCTTGGTTGTTATAATTACCCATTTGAGGCATCTGCTCATAAATGGAATTTTTTTCTTAGAAATTTATTCACTTTATGTTTTGGAGTTAGTTTTCTTTATTCTAACTTAACAGATGCCATTTTGATTCTTCTATTATTCTAAAAATTTAAACTTTATGCTATTGCATTTTCTGGATTTAAACCCAATGTTTTTGTGTAAAGGTGAAATTAATGGTGACATTTTCATCAAAATAACTTTTGATTATGGCTAATTTTGTAAAGAATCTCAGTATTTACAGCATATGGCTCTAGTTTTAGGATGTTTGTGGTTATGTGTGTGATTTAATAGGAAAGGCATTTATGATATGATAACCATGAGGCAAAAAAAAATGTGGTTATTACAACATCACAGAGGGAGGATGGTTGTTTTTATAAAAAATGAGAGAAAATAATTTGTTAATCATATGGAACCAGACAAAATTGAATAAAATTTTGGGAGTTAGATTATGGAATACTACGCAGGAAAGAAAGAAAGAAAGAAAGAAAGAAAGAAAGAAAGAAAGAAAGAAAGAAAGAAAGAAAGAAAGAAAGAAAGAAAGAAAGAAAGAAAGAAGGAAGGAAGGAAGGAAGGAAGGAAGGAAGGAAGGAAGGAAGGAAGGAAGGAAGGAAGGAAGGAAGGAAGGAAGAAAGAAAGAAAGAAAGAAAGAAAGAAAGAAAGAAAGAAAGAAAGAAAGAAAGAAAGAAAGAAAGAAAGAGAAATCCTGTCATTTGGAACAAATTGGATGCAACTGGAAACCATTATACATAGCGAAATAAGCTAATTCCAAAAAGACAAATACCATATGCTCTTCCTGATCTGTGGTAACTAATAGAGTACCTAAAAGGTAATTGTAATCACTTGGAGATGTGATGAATTTGAACAGCCTTTGTCTCAACTGTTGAGGAATAGTGGTTTTTTTTTCTTTTTTTTTTTCTTCATCCTATTTGTTGAACTATTTACTTAGTGTAGGCTTAATCTTATGAGTATAAATTTAGCTGAAAATAGCTCTTTGTAAAAAATAAGAATGAGAATAGAGAGGGAAGAAGAAGAGGGGTGGGAATGTGGGCATAAGGGAGGGTAGGGTGGAAAGAACCACTCTTTTCCTAAATTTGTATATATGAAATGCATGAAGCTTGTATATCTTAAATATTTTTTTTAAAAAATTGAGGAGTTAGGTATCATATCATTAAAATAGCAAATAATTCCTCATTTTCATACAAACTTATAGGAGACTATACAGTATATATGGTCATATATTCAGAATGACTGTGGTAAATATTATTACATTTTAAATGTATGGTTTAGCCATTGGGCTAATCTCAAGTGAAAAATGAAGTGATTTGTTCCATTAGACCAAAGAGTTCACAGAAGCTAATTATTCCATTTCTTCCTCTGGAAAAATCTCTGAGTCTGTTGCTTAAAGATGCTAATTCTCTGAGGAAACTTACTAGTGCCCCACAAGCGAAACAGTGCAGGTACTATGAATGCCATTGTGTTTCGAAAGCATAAATCTCCATTAATCATTTATGTTTACAGTTGACCAAGGACTAATGTCCCTAAGTAGTAATAGGAGATTACTAGGATAAAGTCTTAAGATACTGAGAGTTCTCTGAGAACAATGTACACTTGCATGTCTCTGAGCCTTAGTGTGCGTTGTCCTCTTGGCCTGGGACCACTTTCCCTTTTCTGCTATTGAACTTCTGCTTGTATTCAAGGCACAGATCAAATATTAGAACTGTGAAGCCTCTCTGCTCTCTCCAGTAAAAGCCATTCTTTCCCCCCCATTTGCTTATATGTTTATTTTTATTTACTTATTCATTTATTGCATTTGAAAGGCAAAAGAGGAAGAGGAAGATGGAAAGAAAGAGGCAGTTCTCCCAGCTACTGGTTCACTCCCCAAATGCTTCCAATGGCTGGGCTTGGGTCAGGATGAAGCAAGGAGTCAGAAATTCAATGCAAGTCTCCCATGTTGTGGCAGGGACTAAATAATTTAAGCTCTTACCTCTGACTCTAAGGGTGCACATTAGCATCAATCACAGCCAGAACTTGAATTCACGCACCCCGATATGGGTTATGGGCATCCCAAGTGATGTCTTAACTGCAGTGACAGACACCTGCTCCTCTGGGTATTTTAATATTTATGGAACTCTGATTATCTATGCATCCTATATCATCTTAAACTCCTAGAATGTATCTTTCTTATTTTCATTTTCCTGAAACACAGAACAATTCTTGATACCTAGTAGGAACTCAGTGAATGTCTACATCATATATTGCCCTTTTCTGAAGGAACCCTTCACTCCATGAATGCCTTCATCAATGCTGATATATGGAGGCCTCATTGCAAATGTTTGTAGAATTAAATATAGTCCATATACATGCAAGACAAAATTTTGATGATTAATTTCCTTAACACTCCTCAAGTGGCAATAAGAATAGCAAATCAATCCTTCCTGTCATTACTATGGGAAGTTCATAATGGCACTTAGGAATGAATACTTGGCTTCTACTTTCTCCCATAAAAGCCTATAAACTGAAACCACTACAGAGATATACACTAGAACCAAACAAATGGATGGCAGAAGATAAAAGACAAGATTCTTATTGTTAGAGTGGGAGGTTACAAGCAAGTAAGAGGGAAAGACTGGAACGGTCCAGGTGATCATAGATTAGAGTGAGAGACATCAATATTAACTCATATTAACTTAATATATAGATGTATATCCATATATATGTATGCTAATGTGCACATGTTTATTTCCATTCTCTGTCCATTGAAAAAGCCTAGAAATAACAGCATCCCAGTAGCAATAAGCACACGCAATTCCAATCTTGGTTTCTAGTGTCATTTTCTAATACAGAGAACCCAGGGCCCCTTAGAGAGACATCTGATTATAAAGTTAAAGCAGAAAATGAACAAGATGAGCCTGGAAAATCATGTATTGCCAGTAAGTAGGTAAAGTGCTAAGAAAAAATACCCTAAAATAAGGGGAACAGAGGCCAACTGAAAATCTCTCATTGGCCACAGTTGAAACAATTTGAGCAACAAAATTAAAGAAATCATTTGGATTGTAACCCAAAGCATACAGTAAATCTCTATAAGTCCATAATGATAAAAATAAGTCATAAGTAATTAAATGATTTACATAGCTACTCTTCTTTAAACATTGGAATGCATTTCCTCACTTTTTAAGTGTGGGCTTTGCATAGTGACTGCCCTCCAGAGAAAATAGTGTGGAAAGAGTAGCTTGACAGTGGAGAAACTTGACAAGTACTACGTCTGTTAAGTGATGAAGATTGACATCAACAGTCACAAGTCATGCCCACAGTGCAGTATCATTGTCAGAATGGCACGTTACTTCTGTGGTCTTCTTCCCCAAAACTCATATCCTCAGTCTAATCACATTGGAAAAAAAATCCTAAAAGAGGCACATCCTCCAAAATATCTCACCAGTACTCTTCCAAAATGTTAAGGAATTGAAAATCAGTCAAGTCTGAGAAACTGTCACAGCCCAGAGGAACCTAAGAGGTTACAGTGTTTAAAAGCAATGTGATATCTTGGATGGACTCCTGGAACAGAAAAGGGACACTGGGCAAAAAGTAAGGAAATCTGAATAAATTATGGACTTTAGTTAATTTTTTAAAAGCCTATAAGTACATAATGTAACAAAAAAATAAAAAACTCCAATGTAGGGTTGTACTGGAGCATGGTAGACAATTTATTTGCTGTTTATCTAATCTATATCATTGTTATTTTAAAAATATTACTAATATGTTATTCATCTGATGACAAATGAATGGCCTGTTGTTACAGTTATACTCCTCACCCGACTCCTGTCTTCATGCAGTGCACTTCCCATGTGGAAGATACAGACACGTAAACAAGCAAGTCAGTGCACAGTAATAAAACCACATACACCATCAATGAGGCTTTAACCAAGGGCATTTGATTCAGTCAGCCTTGAAGGGTGGATATGGATAACCTGACTAGACCTGGAGAAAAAAGGAACACTGAAGAAAATATTCATTTATCCTTTCACCTTTGGAAATGGTGAGAAGGAGGCCTAGGAGTAGAGTAGATCTGCTAAGGAAAATCAAGAAAAAATGCTGTTTAGTAATATTTGTCTTTTTCTTTTTAAAATTATTTATTTATTTATTTATTTATTTACTTAAAAGGCAGAGCAGGAGCATGGGGAAGATCAGGGAGAGACCTCCTATTTACTGGTTCACTCAAATGCTCACAATAGCAAGGGTTGAGCCAGACCAAAATCCAGATCCAGAAACTCAAACTAGGGCTCCTACATGGGTGCCAGGAACCCAACCACTCACATCATCATCTGCTGCCTCTCGGGTATGATAATAGGAAGGCACAGCAGAAGGATGAATATAGTCAGGGTTTGAAACAGGCTCTCTGATATGGGATGCAGCATCTCAAGTGATGGCTTAACCCGCTGTGCCAGTTTTTGTTGCTTCTGGCCCTTAGACTGGATGATGAGAGTTTAGGTTTTGGTGTAAGCCAATTGCAGTTCACATCCAACTCTACTATTTAGGACTTAATGCTCTACTTAAGCCCCGTCTGTCTCCGTTCTTTATCTGCAATGTAATAGAAATCCTGCCTACTTTATCTGGTGAGAGAATCAGGAAGATACTGTCATTCTTCAACATCTAGGAGGGATTGGTTCCAGGACCCTAAGCATACCAAAATCTGTAAATGCTGAAGTACCATATACAGAGGTAATTCAAAAAGTTCGTGAAGGGGCCAGCACTGTTGCGAAGTAGGCTAAGCCTCTGCCTGCGGTGCTAGCATCCCATATGGGTGCCGATTCTATTCCCAACTGCTCCTCTTTTGAATCTAGCTCTCTGCTATGGCATGGGAAAAAACTAGAAGATGGCCTGAGTGCTTGGGCCCCTGCACCAGCTTGGGAGACCCAGAAGAAGCTCCTGATTCCTGTCTTCAGATCAGCTTAGTTCAAGCCATTGCAGCCATTTGGGGCGTGAGTTAGTGGATGGAAGACGTTTCTCTCTGTCTCTCCCTCTCTTTGTCTGTAACTCTACCTCTCAAATGAATAAATAAAAAAAAAATCTTAAAAGAAAAAGTTTGTGACAAAAAACTATGCATGGATTCCAAGTTTTTGAGCACCAAAATAAACATTTTGGAAGTACATATTTCCACAAACTTTTTAAAGTTTTCCTATAACCTATGTACATCCCTCTGTGTTCTTTAAATTATCTCTAGACTATTTGTAATACCCAATAAAATGTAAGTGCCATGTAATTGTTGTTGTACTGTATTGCTTAGGAATGAATAGCAAGAAAAAATGTCTATACGTGCTCAGTGAAGACACAATTTTTATTTTTGAATATTTTCTTTCCATAGTTGGTTGAATATGCTGATGAAGAACCCATGGAAAGGGAGGGTAAACTGTGTTCAGCACTTAGCCTAGCTTGTGGCCTAGTATGAAAATCTAGCTCTCAAAACATATTGCTTTTATTTACATCAGTGCATTTTTAAAAATCCAATGCAGGCCTTCCCTATTGAAGCTGCTTGGTCCCTCTTGGATATTATGCTTGCATTTTGGGAGTCTGCCATCAGAGAATTGGTGGGACCTGCCTTTGGCTACAGAGCCTACCATTTGGGTTTTTCCCAAACATTAAAAATAAATCATCTTATATCTTTCATAAAAATTCTAATTTTCATTGAAATATTCTTGAGATTGCTAATTTGTTATTTTTGTTTAGCTTTTCAGGAAAAATACTGTCTGGAATACTTCTTAAAGAAATATGAACATCTATGTATAAATGAAGAATGTTTTTCAAATTTCAAAGAATTCCCCTCTGCTTCATGGGCGAGAGGTGCAAAGACGCACCAGAGGCTCTCCCCTCCACCCAGGCTTCCCATCTCACGAGAGGAGTAGAAGTTCTCATTTTTCTGTGAAATCCTGAAGAGCCATGATATCTTTGAGAGGCTCTTATCCTGGAAGCTCCCATCCTTTTTTCTCTCACAATGCCCTTGTGTTTCCTGTCAATAATATTACTTTACTAGTGGGTTGCCAACAAGATTCCTGCTTTAATTCCTAAGCACTCACTTCTTTATCTCATTACTTGGGACTAGATCTCTTCAGCTTCTAACAAAAAAAGAATCTGTTCTAGGAAGACCCTTTCTCCACCTTCGTTCCAAACAGGTAAAATGTATTGTATAACATTTTAACAAGGAATAATAGCTCATCTTTGTGGCTGTGGACACAGAAATAATTTAATGGCAGGTGTTTTCAGGCAATTAGAAAGTGTAGCTTTTCAGGAATCTGAAAGGGGAGGTAACTATCACCCTCAAATGTACATGGGCAAATAGTCACGGGCACAGGGCCATCCATGTAGAAGCTTTGGAACTTAAAATAACTCCAATATAATTTCCAACAGCATTACTGTAAGTGGGTAAATATTGTTAAATTTAATGCCAAAGGAGAGCAGAAGGAAAAAGAAGCTATCCGAGGCTCAAATTACATTATGAATAGGGAGGGGAAAGAACAGTCTTTCCAGTCTTTAGCTGACACTGACAGAAAGCTGACACCTAACCTGTAAATGTTCATAAACATTTAATCTTTTAAAACACCAATCAGCGGACATGACTCACTGCTCTTGTTCCACTGACTCCCTGAGTCCAGGTTTGTCAACGTATGGCGGCTCTTCACAGAAACCTGAAGGTAAAGTGTCATCATCCCAACTTGCCACAATCTAAGGTGACTTCTACACTTAGAGAACTGACATTTTTGGTCCACTTATATAAAATTACCCTTCAATATCCTCTGGAAATTGGTTCAAGGACCTTCCTTGGATACCAACAGCTTAGATGCTGCAATTCCTTCTTTGAACATGGAATACTATTTGCATATGGGCTATGCACTTCCTCCCATGTAGATATAAATCAACTCTAGGTCACTAATAGTATCTAATGCAAGATGATAAATGCTTATATATAAATAGCTGATGCTTGTACTGCCTAAAGAATAATTACAAAATGAACATATGTACATGTTTGGTGCAGACACAATTTTATTTACTGATCATTTTTGAGTCTGCAGTTGATCGAATCAAAATGCAGAATTTTCAGGTGTAGGAGACTGCCTTTACTCTCAAACTTTATCAAGTACATGGAGAACATGGTGGCTTAGGGAGACTTGTGTAGCAAACACATTGGGAGTAGGCTAGAAGATGAGGTGGCAAAGGGAAAGGAAGGGAATAACAAAAGGAAGAATCACTGAGTCTCCAGATTCCAGGTCCTTAAAGTCAATTCTTTCATCTTTTTATCCATAGCAAACTACTATATGAGTTCATAATGTGTATTAGAACAAAAATGCAAGGGCAGGAGTGGTTAAGTTACCACTTAGGACACCTGCATGCCATATTGGAGTGCCTGGATTTGAGTTCCTATTTAACTTCCAACTCAAACTGCTTATGCGCACCCTGGAGGGCAGCAGGCAATGACTCAAGTAATTGATTCCCTGTCACTCACATGGGAAACCTGCACTGAATTCCAGTGTTCTGGCTTTATTCTGGCCCAGCCCCAGCTGTTACAGGAACTTGGAGAGTGAACCAGAGGATGGAAGGTTTTTCTTTGTGCACCTTTCAAATAAAATGAAAATAAATATATAGAAATTTAAAAGACAAAATATAACCAACCACTTCAAAATGAAATAATAAATTCTAATTTATTATAAAACATATTTTAAGATAAACTTTTCGTATATAATAAAATGCATAAAAATATACCAGTTTTTAATCCTTGTACTACAAGTAACTTCTCTTTATAAAATTTGCACTATGGTTCCAATTTGACTCTTCAGTACCAACTAAAACAAGTTTTATCTCTCTTGAATAGGGTAGTTGTTTAAATATTGTGAGGTAAATTTGATGTCTATAACACTACTTAATTTGTCAGTGGTGATGATGTAGAATTCATTAGTTAAAATGAAGTGTAACTAAGATGCTAGTTGGCAAATATTGAAATAACTCATTTTTAATTTCTTCTCATATAAAATATGAGGAGATAATTAGTCCTAATAGCCCTGATAACTAGTCCTAATCCTTTCTCAGGCAAGGTAGTAAGAGAAGACCCTCTCAGGAACAACAAGGGACACAGGTGCAGAAAGAGGAAGTGGACATCCTCATTGTCTTGACTTAGAGTTGTAGAAAGTTGGTTAGGGGACAAATATGCTCTCACCCTGCCCTTCTGGGTGTCCCAGGGTAGGAAGGCACTTTAAGTAGAGGGAAGCAAGGAAAAGACAATCTCTAGCCCTATTCTGACCAACACAGTAAAGTGGAAGCATGGAGGGAGTGAAGCAGTACATGCAGTACATGTCTACCCCCTCTGTCTCTCTGCCTTCAGATAAATTTTAAAATTTAAAATTTTTAAATTAAAAAAAAAAATAAAAGTAGCTACACTCTCAGTTAAGAACTAGGCCAGGATGTGATGGCTATCTGGGTGTGACATCTGATCACCAGAGTTGATTCGGCTGTTCCAGCTAGCTAGGCATGTGTCCCCGTCCTCCCTCATCCTCCGTGTGCGTCCCTCCTGCAGCTACACGCTGCTGGAAGAGGATGACTTTCCCTGCTGCAGGAGGACTGGTCTTTGGTGAAGAGTGTATGAGCATCCGTGTCCCCTTAGAGAACCTCCAAACAAGCTCTCAAGAACTAGCGAAAAAACACATTTTAAGAAAATATTTTTTTAAGATTTTATTTATTTGTTTGAGAGGTAGAGTTACAAGCAGTGAGAGGGAGAGACAGAAAGAAAGGCCGTTGCTATGGTGTGAAAGGTTGGGCTGTTGAATCCTGGCTGTCCCATTTCCAACCTGGTAACCTATGGACCTATCTGGAAGGGCAGTGGAGGATGGCTGGAGCCCTTGGGTCCCTGCAACCATGTGAGAGACCTGGAAGAAGCTCTTGGCTTCTGGCTTCTGCCTGGCCCAGCCTCAGCCCTAGCCATTAGAGCTATTATGGGAGTGATCCAGCAGATGAAAGCTCGCTCGCTCGCTCTCTCTTTCTCTCTCCCCCCACCCTGAAACTCTGCCTTTCAAATAAATAAAATATTTAAATATAAAACAGGTGAACAAAGAAATTAGAAATGTGTCAGTAAATCTGAATAGTATACATTGATGATTTAAAAAGGCTAATTTAGGATAAGAGGATTTAAAAAGAAGGTGAAACTAAAATACTTGGCAACCTTAGAGAGGGAGATAAGATGAGCAGTCATCTGAATTCAGAAGATCTGAGTTGTTCTTGCAGTTCTTTAGAGTAACCTCAATTCGTTGTTTAGAGTTACACTTGCATATTTGAAATGTAAGCATAAGAACTAAACAAAAAAAAGGATCTATAATACTAAATTAGTTGAGAGGTGAAAGGTGAAGATAGAATAAAACTTCATGAATTCAAAAAAAGTTTCTGTGCTCCTACCATTGCACTTCTAGCTACATAATCAGGAAAGACTCTAGCACGTGCACATGCAATAATATCAACCACAGTATTTATGGCATCATTCATCTCTATCAACAGCAGGATAAATACATTTCCATAAGGTTATACAAAAGAATACTATGGGCAATTAAGATGAATTGACTCCGTCAACATGAAACAACCTGGAAAGGAATGTTGTGTACAAAAAATAGGTAGCAGAAACAAAGGTAAAAATAATACTAATTGCATCAGCTTAAACAAGTAGAAAGAGATCTCTGTTGTTTAGGAGTGCAGCTATATGCATAGCCAATTATACAATCATGCACAGAAAGAATTCATCCTCACTTTAAGACAGTGGTTACCTCTAGGGAGAGTGGGAGGAAGTGTGGGAACAGGGGTGTGGGTGAAATGATTTTAGCTCTGTGTGTGACACTTCATTCTTTTTTTAAAAAGAGAGCTGAAGAAATATGTCAAAATATTGACATATGATTTATCTAAGTGATGGGGAGACAGGTATATCTTATACTTTCTGTATTTTTCCACGTATTAGTTATTTATTGGAAAATATTTTTAAGCATTCAAATAATTCTTAATTATATAAGCAAAATACCTTCCCTCTTCTCTAACAATTCTATCTCCTCATATTTTTTGTTTTGTGTATATGAGAATATAGACATGCATTTTATAACTATCATTTTGTGCATACCATTCGATAACTTGCTTTTGGACATATTGTATAGTAGCTGATTTTTTCCAAGGCAGTACACATAGATCTACATCATGCTTTGTGTTTTTCCCTTTGAATATTTTCTTCAAGTGTATCACACTTTTATACACTGATTCTTCCACTGATAAGCATTTAGGCTTCTAGGGGACTTTTGTAGCTCTTTGTTTTGTGTACTAGGGGAAAACTTGTAACTAAATCTTCTATAACAAAAAAATTTATACACTTATCTCTATGTAATACAGTTTTATTTCTGTCACATAAATGCCCAGAAATGAAATTTATGGGTGAAAGACTATGTATGTTTCACATTTTAATGACTCTTAACAAACTTCTTGTAACAACAGTTGTAATATTTTATAGTCACAACAATTGTGTAAGAGGATACCAATTTCATACATCCTGGCCAGTGCTAGAAGTTATCAATCTTCTTTACCTTTGACACTTTATTTAAATCTTTGCAATTTTGTTGTTGTTTAACTTTTTCTTGACAATTTGTAAATTTGGACATTTCCTTTCTCTTCTCTGAGAATTGCCTGTTGGTAATTTTTGCTCTTATTATAAATAATTTATATCTACCATAGAACTTACTTATTTGTTCTACACACATTTATGGAGCATATAGTGTCCTTCTGGGATCAAGCTGGATGCTGAGCACAAATCGACAAATACAGATTTTACCTTCAGAGAGCGTACAGTCCAGTAGAGGGACATAAGCCAAGTTAAGTGACGATGTGTTATTGGCACTGGGAGAAACGTCTGTCTGAACAGAGCACAGTGAGCTATGTTTGATGGAACAGAAGGTCTGGGAAATCCTAGGGCAGCATGTGATATTTTTGCTGTTGGGTGGTGCAAATCAGTGGACATTCCCAGGGATTTTTGCATGCCTGGGGATCTGTGCAAGGGAAGAAAATCTGACAAGAAACTGAAACAGAGTGTTTATAACCATGCAAATGTGAACAGTGCCCAGAGTCCACATGTTTATTACAACACTATTAACAAAAGCCAAGAAAGGGAAACAACCGAAGTATCCAAGAATTGATAGATGAATAAAGAAAATGTGGTACATATATACAATGAAGTACTAGTCAGTCATAAAGAAGAATGAAGTCCTGTCATTTGCAATAACATGGATGGAACTGGAGAGCATTATATTAAATGAAGTCAGCCATGAACATGATTTCACTGTATGTGGAGCATAAAAAGTTGATCTTACAGAAGTTAAAAGTATAATGCTGACTACCATAGGCATGAGAGGAAAGAGAAGGAATAAGAAAGGTTGATTAACAAGTAGCTGCTTATAATTAGACAAGAAGAAGAAGTTGTGTGTGTCCAGTACAGTAGGGTGATTATAGATAATGTACTAGGGGAGAAATTGTAACTAAAATTTTATATATTTCTCTAAAAGAATAAATGTAGATGAAAGGATTTTGAATCCCAAACATTTGAAGAGAGAGATGTGTTTACCCTAACTGCACATTACACAATGCAGAAGGGATGGAGAATGGCCCACAGGCTGTATGAGACCCATAGAATATTTGCTAGGCCTAACCAAGGAAATCATAGGTAGAACTGAAAATTCAAGAGATCTATAGTATGCTAATTTTTAAGTTGATAATTTTGTATGGCCAGCAAAATATGTTATAAATATCCAAATAGCCTTTGGCACTAAAAAAAAAGAGTTCCATTCCCCACTCTTGACAGGATGATGAGAATATCAAATAGTACTCAATAAAAATAAAAATACATTTTAAAATCCCCACAGATGTGGAAAGTATAGAACCAAAAGATATAAGGTAAAAAATCAGGAGGCTGGGTGCTGCTTCAGAAAGAGAAAGAGGATTAAGAATGGGAAGTGGATGTGGAATGTTGAGCTGCTGACTTTCTGGGAATGGTTGGATGAATGTGTCTGGAGCATGGAAGAGCATGCCTTGTTAGAAATCTACCATGACGGTCATGAATATCCAGGAAGTAATTTGTTCTTAACTACAACACTAAGATGCACCAACTTCCTGGGCTTTCTGTTGTGTGGGGAGGTGCATAATCAAAGGAAATGGCTTCCAACTGCTATTATTGAAAAATCTTGTTCCTGATTTCTTTTTAATGTCTTTTTTCTTGTTGCTGTCAAGAAATGAAATTACTACTAAAGCGCTATCACACTCCTTTCTCTCCTACTTTAAAAAAAGTTCTCTACATAGAAATTGAATAATCAAAAAAAAAAAAAAACCTGGGGATTTTGTGTGTATGTAAATATCAATAGCTACTCATATACCTTACAAGAGGGGTAAATCTCTCAGGGTAAAATATTGAGACACCAACCTTGTGTCTTTTAAGAAATGCGTGATTTATTTATTTATTTATTTATTTATTTTTCAGGCAGAGTTAGCCAGTGAGAGAGAGAGAGACAGAGAGAAAGGTCTTCCTTTTTCCGTTGGTTCACCCTCCAAGTGGCCGCTACAGCCGGTGAGTTGCAGCCAACGATCTGAAGCCAGGAGCCAGGTGCTTCCTCCTGGTTTCCCATGTGGGTGCAGGGCCCAAGGACCTGGGCCATCCTCCACTGCACTCCCGGGCCACAGCAGAGAGCTGGACTGGAAGAGGAGCAACCAGGACAGAATCCGGCGCCTCAACTTGGACTAGAACCTGGGGTGCCGGCACCGCAGGCAGAGGATTAGCCTAGTGAGCTGCGGCGCTGGCAAAATGTGTGATTTATATTCTTGATTTAGCCTGTTTGTCAGGATAGATTGAGGAGTCAGATCCTTGGGTTCTGGATCAATGAAACCTTGCTATATTTATAGACTTGAACATAATCTCAGCATTTTTAATTATTTTCATTTTACAAATGAGCTATTTATGAGGTTTTTTTTAAAGATTTATTTTACTTATTTGAAAGAGTTACAGAGAGAGGTAGAGACAGAGAGAGAGGTCTTCCATCTGATGGTTCACTCCCTAGATGGTCGCAATGGTCGGAGCTGTGCCAATCCAAAGCCAGGAGCCAGGAGCTTCTTCCAGGTCTCCCAGGAGCTTCTTCCAGGAGCTTCTTTAGGTCTCCCACAAGAACTTGAGCCATGTTCTACTGCCTTCCCAGGCAGAGAGCTGGATCGGAAGTGGAGTGGCTGGGAATCGAACTGGTACCCATATGGGATGCCGGCACTGCAGGCAGAGGCTTTACCCACTACACTACAGAACCGGCCCCAGTGCATTCAGTTTTTAAAGAAAGGCTTTTTAAAAATTGTATTTATTGATTTGGGACTCACACACACACACACACACACACACACACACACACACAGAAAGAGAGAGAGAGAGAGAGAGAGAGAGAGAGAGAGAGATCCAATCTGTTGGTTCACTCCTAACATGTTCACAATGGCTCAGGCTGGGTCAGGAGACTGGGGTCTGGAATTGGCAACTGAATCCAGGCCTCTTATAAGGGTGGCAGGGACCCAATTAATTGAACCATCATATGCCACCCTAGAGTTCATCAGCAGAGAACTGGAGCCAGTAGTGGGAGATGGCATTCAAACCCAGGAACTCCAGTGTGGGACACAAACATCTTAATTGCAATGCTAAATGCTTGCTGCTTAAAAAAAAAAAAAAACAGATTTTAACCCAATGATTTACATTTTTATTTCATAGACACATTAAGATGAATCTGTCATAGCCCTAACTCTGTCACTGTTTCTTGAAGAGCCTCTTCAAGTAGACTATGATCTAACACTAACAAGGAAATGCAGGTCACATCCTCACTATTTAAAGACAACCATCACTGACTCCTTAGCTAAGTGAAGAATACTTTATAACTAAATCAGTACCCCCAAATTACTATGATTTATCAATTCTAATATTATCTTAAATTTTCTTTTTTTGGCATTATATTTTGTATTCCATTTTACTTTACCAGAGCAAGATATTCATATGGTTGAAAAAAATCAAACAGAAAGCTTTATAATGAAAAGAAAAGTTTACTTCTCTATCTTTTCAACTTGCCACCTCATGTTCAGAGATAACTCTTTAAAATCTGTCTCTAATTTCATCGAGCATGCCTCAACAATCTCTTACAATTTACCTATCAGTACTCATTGCTTACTAGAGTTTGTGGTTTTACAGTTTTATAAGAATGTCTACAAACTTCCTACTATGACAGATAAAGGTTTATCTAATCTATTCTTCCTCATTTCACATTCCATTTTTCTTCCCTCCCTATGTTGTTTTATCACTATTGTCTTCTACTGAATGCCTTTGCATTTTAAACACCTTAGTTACATCTCCAATTCTTCCATCAGCAATCATAACCAGTATTTCTGAGGCCACTGTCTACAATAACAGATAAGGATGTCAATACATCAACTTTCTTTCCATTGCTTCAATCCAACCCCATCTCCAATAAGGTAGATAACATCTACATTTTCTTCTAATAAGATCTCTGATTTGTTTGTGGTTTTTTTTAAAGATGTATTTGCTTATTTGAAAATATCAGTTACAGGGAAAAAGATCTTTAATCTGCTGGTTCATTCCCCAGCTAGCTGCAGTGATCAGGGTGGGTCAGTCTGAAGCCAGGAGCTTCATTTGTGTCTCCTATATGGGTAGCAGGGGTCCAAACAGTTGGGCCATCCAACTCTGCTTTTCAAAGGCCATTAGCAGGGAGCTGGATCACAAGTGGATCAGCCAGGACATGAACCAGTGCACACAAGGGATGCCAGTGTTGCAGGTGGTAGCTTTACTGCCACAGTCTCAACCCTGTTCATGGGTTAATTTTTCAAATTAAAAGTTTACTGGAAAACCTCTCATCTCTTGCAGCAATCTGGTTTGGTGATCACTGGGGAATTGTATACAGTTGTTCTTGTTTGTTACTTCTGTCTCCTAAAAGCCTATCTGTCTTCTTTCATAGTTTGATTGGACTACTTCTTAAAGTAACTGTTTCTGAAATTCTGAGTATAATAAAGACAGACATATGAATCAATGTAATGGGATGGGCTCCTGGAAACAGGCTCTCACACTTGATTTTCAACAAGCTTTTAAAACCGTTCACTGCAGAAACAATAGCTTTTTCAACAAATAATGTTAGGGAAATTATACATCTACATGTTAAGGAAAAACCCCATAAACAACAACAACAAAAAAACTAACTCAAAATGGATGAAAGAATTAATTGCAAGAGCTAAGACTATAAAAATCACAGACCAAAATGTAGAGAACGATCTTAATGACATTGGAATTGGCAATGATTTCTTGGATAAGACACCAAAACACAGGCAAAAGAAGAAAAAAAAAGATAAATTGGACTTCATTAAAATTTAAAAATTAATGCATTAAAGGACACTATCAAGAGACTGAAAAATTAACCCATAAAGGAAGAAATAGTACTTGCAATTTATGTATCATTTAAGAGATTACTTTCAAGAATATACAAAGAGCCCCTACAATTTAAAAACATGAAAAAGAACTCATGAACTTTTTAAATGAACAAAAGACTTCAATAGATATTCTCCTCTCCACATTATACAGTCAACAAGCATATGAAAATCGCTCAATATCTCTAATCATTACAGAAATATAGAGAAAAATCACAGTATAATACCACTTTATACGCAATAAAATGAATACTGTAGAAACACTACAGAAAATAACACACATTGTCAAGCATGTGGAGAAAATGGGAATCTTGTGCTTTGTTGATGGCCATTCAAACTAACACAGCTTCTGTGGGAAATAGAATAGCAGTTCCTGAAAAAAATGCTTATGCAGAATCACCATGTAATCAGAAATTCCCATTTTGGGTACATATCCCCAGGAATCTAAAACAGGGGCCAGAATAGAATTCCGTACACCAGCATTCTTAGCAGTGTTCTTCACGATAGCCAATAAGTAGAAACAACCAAAATGTCCACTAGTGGAAGAATGCATAAGCAGATGAAGCATGTGCATACAATGGGATATTATGTAGGCATACATAAAAAAGAGTGAAATTTTTATATATGCCACAACATGTGTGGCTTTAAAAAAAACATATCCTAAGTGAAATATGCCAGACACAGATCTAAAATGTTGTATGAGGCTCCATTTATATGAGTTACATAGAGTAGACACATTCACAGAGACAGGAGAGTAGAATTGAGAAGAGGAGAGGGTAATTGGTAGTTATTTAATCGACACAGAGTTTCTGTTTCATTCGATAAAAAGTTCTGGGACAGATAGTGGTGATAGTTGTACAACTACAGAAGTACACTAAATGACACTCAGCTGTATACTTAAAAATGCGTAAAATGGTAAATTTTGTTGTGCATATTTTACTACAATAAAATATGGGAAAATGAAGGAATTTACTTAGAATATATTTTAAATGATGAATGAAAAGAAAATATTTGCCCCCTTGAAGGTCTAAAAATCTAAATTTTCCCTCACAATTTATTAATAATTTAGCTAAGTATAGAATTGTGGATTGAAAATGATTAAAATATTTTTATTCAGAAATCTGAAGGTTTTACCTTGAGAAATCTTTTCATTTTTCTTAAAAACTATTAGTAATTGAATAATTTTCTTTTCATATAAGACATACCTACCAAAGAGCTGAAAAATTCAAAATGGTCTTTTATATTTTCAACAAAAGACAAAGTTTGAAATTTAACCTACAGATATTTGATCTGTTACAAAATGCAAAGATCGGTTCTGCTATTTAAAAATAACTCATACCCATAAGATTCAGATCTCTGCTATTAATTGGCCATGCATATCTGATTAAATTAGAATATTCCATAGCTATTCTAATAAGGAGTTTGAATTGGAAACTTTTTTCTTTTTATAACCCAGGAACAGTTATAACTTAGTGAAGTCCTACCTCCTAATCAAGCACCATAGATCTTAATAAAAAAAAAAAAAAAAGCATGGAAAAATCATGAAGTAATCATTAACTGTAAAGACAAAAGCCCAGTTGGGAATGATTTTATCAAGGGAGGTTCCTAGATATTTTAATATTAGAATTTTAATTAAAAATGATATGTTCGATTTTTCATTTTCTTCCTTTAAGTGAGAGGCCCGCGAACCCTGAAGCCTTAAATGCAAACCAGAAATAATTAAAATATATAATAAGGGCTAGAAATTTGAATAACTTTTTTCCATGTATGTTCTTATGCTCTGGGTTCATTTTCAGTAATTAGAAATAATAACTTAGTTGAGTTGTCCTGTAAATATTACTGTGTGGCCATTATAAGCATTAAAACCCAGAAATCCATAAGCATATTTCTTCATCCAAAACTGCCTTTGTGTTAATAATTGTTGCCAGAAAATTATCATCTTTTCAGCAACCAGAAGATCAGTGATGAGTGTCTCCTTAATGTTATCAGGAACTATAAACAATATTAATGATTATTACTTGTTCTTTAATTATGTTTAAAATTTGTGAGCAATTTCAGATGGCTTATTTCTGAATTTTGAATTGAATTATCTTTGCTCCTTAAAACCATTCAAGATTTGGGGCCTAATGATCTTTGTATCCACCATCACAACAACACAATCTGCTGATGCTGTTGTCCACAGTTCCTGTACCTGAATATAGAAACTCAAGATTCTGCAAGGAGCTTTAAGCATTACCATTGCCTTTATGGTCTTTAGGGCTCAAAGCAAAATGCATGCTTTCGTTTTGCAACACTCTATTGAATTTTCTGTCTGCCAGTTTTATTTTAACTTGATGTAATGCTATTACTTTTTTCCAGTAGTTGATGTTGTCTTAGACATTTAGTAAACAGTCAAATTATATTATTTTGTTTTATGGTATTTCAGCCTGCTTTTGAAATCTGGGAACACTGAGGCAAAAAATCAAGAGTAGGACAAATTTTTTTAAAGATTTATTCATTTATTTGAAAGGTAGAGAGAGAGAGAGAGAGAGAGAGAGAGAGAGAGGTCTTCCATCCGTTGGTTCACTCCCCAAATGGGCTGATCCAAAGCCAGGAGCCAGGAGTTTCTTTTGAGTCTCCCATGTGGGTGCAGGTGCCCAAGCATTTGCGCCATCTTCCACTGCTTTCCAGGCCATCCCAGAGAGGTCGTACCAGTAGAGCAGCCAGGACTCAAACTGGTGCCCATATGGGATGCTGGCACTGCAGGTGGCGGCTTTACTTGCTGTGTCACAGTGCTGGTCCTAAGAGTAGGACAAATTAACAGTTGAATGGGCCCAAGTTATATGGATCATTCCTTTGATATTGTCATTTTTTTTTAGTAGCAACTCCCCTCTGAAATGGGACTCAACTCCACCATAATTTTGTGTAAAACTCCCATTTCACTATATAAATCGTTTTTGAGAGTTACAAACCATATGGTGTAATTCACTGAATCTATCTCTAATATTATAATCTATGAACAGGGCACATGCCATTTTTAATATTTTACATTAATGTGATACTTCACATATTATGAATTGTATTTGACATATTTAATATCACTTAATCCTCAAAGAAATCCCAAGAGAAGGACATTATTAGTTCTAATGTATAGGCTCATTTACTTATTGTATAGCTAAAGGGATTTGCCTAGGGACACACAAATATTCCTTTTCAAGGCTAAGAAGTTAGCCTAGCCTTCTGAAACCATCCCTATGCTTTTGCAAATATCTACCTCCTACTCTACATATAACAATAAGAGAAATTAAAAGGAGACTAGCACTTCATTTGGCTTCTTGCTTCAAATGTCTCAATATGTTTCCTTAAAATTAAGTGAGAAATAGTCTATTGTTTGAAAATCAAGGTTTTCCAGTCTTGGATCAAATTCCATTATTCTCTAATCTCCTATGTATGCTTTTGCTGTCGTGGCAGTGAGCAACTTCTTTTCTAGGAAGCACTGAAAATTTAAATTGTTATAATAATTTGTGTCATTAATTGATTTTGATCAGGGCTCCACTGTTAGTAAGCTACCTAGAGGATACAAAGGGAAAGAAGAACCCACATTTGTTGAATACTTTTTGTGATTAATATCTTTGCATAGGCTGTTTTAATTAACGTGTAACTTTTTTTTCCAAGATGGTATATCCACTTCCTTGACAGAAACCAGGAACCTAAAACTTAGAGAAGCTAAGTAACTCACTCATTCTCACAGCAATGTTTTGAGCTTTATAGATAGTTGTGATTTCAATACTAGTGGTTTTTACTTTTTTCTCTACTAAATTTCTCTCAAATGGTGATCATCTAGTTAGAGAAAGTGATAATTTCAAAACTATCTGGAAAAGTAACTATGATAAAATTTAATACATATAATAATCCAGTACAATCAATACATTATAGAAGACATCTTCAAAAAATTCATGGAATATGTGTATTATGAAAAAAACTATGCATGGGTTTTCGAACTCTTTTCACCATAATGTATGTTCTTTAGTTCTATTCTCCATGAACATTTTAAAGTACCTCTAATTTGTCTATTCTAAATGTTACCATCTTCTACAATGAATGAGGAGTAGATAATCAATGTGTTACTGTTTAGGAAAGGACAAAAAGCCTTTTGCTATAGAAGGCCTAAAGGAGTAAATGGGACTTAAGGGGAACTTTCCAGAATTCCGATTGATGGAGAAAGAAAGAGGATATTTCAAGATCAGAACAGGGTGTGGTTGAAAGCATGGAAATGAGAATACTCAGGTTTGTTTGAGGGTTAGTGACTTGTAGAATGTGTGTAGGGAATGAGGGTAGAAACACAGGGTAGGGTCAAGTCATGGAACCATTTGGTCTTTAAGTTAATGTTTGCAAATTTATCCTACAGCCAACAGGAAATTGTTCCTAAACTAAGCTATGCTTTTTAAAATTTATTTATTTATTTGGAAGTCAGAGTTACACAGAGGCAAGGAGAGGCAGAGAGAGAGAGAGAGAGAGAGAGCGAGAGAGAGGTCTTCAATCCGATAGTTCACTCCCCAATTGGCTGCAATGGCCGGAGCTGTGTCAATCCGAAGCCAGGAGCCAGGAACTTCTTCCAGATCTCCCACGTGGGTGCAGGGACTCAAGGACTTGGACCATCCTCTACTGCTATCTCAGGCCACAGTAGAAAGCTGGATCAGAAGAGGAGCAGCCAGGACTAGAGCTGTCGCCCAAATGGGATGCCGGCACTTCAGGCTAGGGCATTAACCCACTAGCCACAGCGCCAGCCCCAGCTATGGTTTTTTTTAAAAGATTTAGTGGCAGCATCTGAGAGAGAGGAAGAGAGAGAGAGAGAGAGATATCTTCCATCTACTGGTTCACTCCTCAAATTGCCACAAGCCAGGGGGCTGGAACTTCATCCTGTCCAAACACTTACATACCATCTTCTGCTTCTTTCCCAGGTGCATTAGAAGCTTAACCTGCTGCATCACAACACAAATCCCACCCAGCTGTAATGGTCTTAAACCATCCTATAGTGGTTTGAGATTGGAGGAAACTGTTGACACAAGGCAAAGTATAAGGCAGTGTGTGTGTGTGTGTATGTGTGTGTGTGTGTGTGTATGCAAGACCAGGTTAGGAGATGTTCTGAAAGAAAAGTCCATACTGGATAAGTGACTGAATGTGTGGAACCACAGCAATAAGTTAAGATGGCTGTCATTGCTTTCATATTGGACACTGGAAGGAAAAGTGGCTCCATGAACTGACATGGTGATCAAGAGGAATTAATTCAGATGAATTAATTCGAAGTGACTGTATAATATACAAGTGAAAAGATATAATAGACAGTTGGAAGTGTAACACTAATTGCAATTACCAAAGGTTAGTCATCTGCATATGGATGAAATTTCTAGGGATGGTGATGCCTGCCATGGAAGAACAGCATTTTATAATAACTTTTCATATCTTGTAAAACAGCTGTTTTAAGGTTAGAAGCTTATTTATCTTTCTATCTTATGTTTATAATGCTACTGAATATAATCTCAATGCTACTTACATACCTACATCATCATTGTTTGATTTCTATATTTCCCTTTCCTCATCATTTATTCTAGTAGTACAATTTTAATGTTCCTCTTCCTATTTTCCTCTTTAATTGTTTATGTGACTCTTTTCCAACTCCTTCTAATCCGGCCACATTCTTCTGGTAATAAAATGCACAGAATTGACTGTAATTTTCCAGGTCAAATCTTAACAGAGTCATTTAAATGTCAACAGTTACATTTTTCAAATGGGGATGCCAGGAGTATTTTATGGCTCTGCAAGCTACACAATAATATTGTCTATGGGCAATCAAATCTCATGCTTCAGGGAATACATGGAGAGTTTGTAAAGCAGCAGACAAGTGTTTTGTCCCTCTCTAGCATTCACTGTTTAACTAATGCAACTTATTCTTTCTGAATTTTTGTTATTTTTTACAATTTCAACTTTTATAACTATAGGCTATCATCTTAGGCTATAAAGAAATTTATATAAGCCAATAATGTGGCATTGCATTGAGAGTTTTATGCTTTGGAACACTCTTGAACCTGTAATTTTTTTAAGATTTATTTATTTATTTGAAAGTCAGAGTTATACAGAGAGAGAAGGAGAGGAAGAGAGAGAGAGAGAGAGAGACAGAGAGAGAGATCTTCCATCCACTGGTTCACCCCCCAGTTGGCCACAATGGCTGGAGTCTCGCTGTTCCGAAGCCAGGAGCCAGGAGCTTCCTTTGGGTCTTCCACGCGGGTGCAGGGGCCCAAGGACTTGGGCCATCTTCCACTGCTTTCCCAGGCTACAGCAGAGAGCTGTATTGGAAGAGGAGCAGCCAGGACTCCAACTAGCGCCCATATGAGATACCTGCACTATAGGTGGCAGCCCTACCCACTATGCCACAGTGCCAGCCCCCTGAACCTGTGGCTTTCTAAAAAAGATTGTTTCAGAAGCACAGAGACAGACACACACACAGGGAAAGAGCTCCCACACTCTGGCTTACTCCCCAAATGCCTGCAATGGCTGGACCCAAGCTTAGCCACAGCTGAGAACTGAATCCAGATTTGCCACAACAGTGGCAGGAACTTCTTGAGGCATCACTTACTATCTTACCACTTACTATTGGTAGCAAGCTGGAGTAAGAAGCTGGAGTTGAGTATCAAACCCAAGCACTCTGACATGAGACATCCTAACCTGGTGTCTTACATGCTTGGGTAAACATCTGCTAATATGTGATATATGCTAGTGAAATTTGCTTATATTTGCATTCCTATTAATTTTCAATATTCTCATTATTGATGTTCAATACTAAATGCTTTCCAGCAGTCACTATGTTAAGTTCGTGGCATAATTTTAGTGAATATGCAATGCTGGGATGCTCAAAATAATTTTATATTTATTACCATAATATACATTACCACAAAGGAAAGTTACAACATAACTTAATCATCAGTGAGAATGATAATTGTCAGACTTTAGATCCCAGGAATGATCAATATTTCTACTTGGTGCTACAATGAAGGTTTTGAAGGATCAAAAATGCCAACTACAAGGAAAACCAATAAACACAGCAGCATTCTATTTCCATTATTCTTGGGATTAATAGCCCCTTTGGAGGTAGGCTTCTGTTTTGTGTATTTTCAGATCAGGCTGTGTTCTTAGAAGGAGCAAAGGCACTGTTCAAGAGTCTGCCGTGTGCCACAATTTAAACTCAATTGATTTGTTGAGTCCTAAACCCACTTGGAAATTTCTCAGAAAAGACTATGGATAACTAATTTGATCTCGTTGTCATGGTTTTGATCTTGGCTTGTGACAGACAAGGTCCTTGCCTGGCCAGGAGGTACATATTGTATCATCATATGTGCTTTTTATTTATAATAATGAGAAGTCAAGTGGAAGATTGAGAATAGTGTCCTTGTATTTTCAAAACAGCACTTCAGTTGTGACTGGGCTTCACTTATTTTACTATTGATGAGTCTATTTTCTTCTTTTCTTAAACACAGCAATTGCTTTATTTTACTTTTTTTTCTGTGATCCTCAGAATCTTCCTGATCACTTGTGTGGGAGGTGTACAATCTAGAGCTGCTTAGTGCTTCCAGGTGATCCACACAGGTATCTTTTGTATGTCAGCCTGAAGGATTCTATCCCAGTCCATAGCTACATGCTTCACATACAAAGTGCTCAACCTTGTCACATCAAATCTGCAGATCCACTTTGTTGGTCAATCAAAATCAGTCTACTTATTAGGGAAACAGCAAGTACATGTCATACCTCCATCCTCCTTCAGGATCAGCAACACATTATTTTCCTCAGGTAGCTTGTGGTAATCCCCACATTTATCTTCATCAGATTTCATTTCTAAAAGTTAAAAACAATATCTTCCACATTTTCACACAAGAACTTGAGACAACCTAGTGAAACAGCAGAGGATGTTATCAATGTGAAGTGGAGGAAAATATAGCTTAAATTTTACTATTTTTAAAGATATTATTTATTTGGGAGGCAGAATGACAGCAAGAGAGGGAGACAGGCAGACAGATGGACACACACACACACACACAGAGGAAGAGAGAGAGGGAGAGAAAGAGAGAGAGAGAGAGAGAGAGAGAGAGAGAGAGAGAAATCTTTCAACTGTTGGTTCACTCCTCCAATGGCTGCAACAGCCAAGTCTGGGTCAAGCCTTAGCTAGGAACCAGTCATTGCACACGTGTCTCTCATGCAGGTCGGGGTCCACGCATTTGGGCCACCTTCTGCTGCCTTCCCATGTGCATTAACAGGAAGTTGGATTGGAAGTGGAGCATATGGGACTTGAACCGACATTCCACTAAGGGATGCTGTTTTCGCAAATGGCAATTTAACCTCCTGTGCCACGACACCGGCCCCAGCCTAAAATTTTAAAGGCATACTGCCTTGGATCAAATTCCAGTTCTGTCTTGTCACAGTAGGATCTTGGGACAATAAAGTAAATTTGGCCTACTTCAGTTACCTCCTTTATTAATTAGAATATTAACAGTAGTATCTATCTTAAAGAGCTATCTATGGCCTTGATAACATTTCCCTGTTACTGCACAGCACAAGTATATAACAGATGAAACTCACAGAAATCTAATCCTTGCTCCATCATGCTCCATAATATTGTACTTAAATTTCCGATCATAAGTGGTATAGTTTGTAAATTTCCAAGTCATAGTCCTCACAAATCCTTTACCTAAGCCTTTTAATTTCTAGGAACATGAGGCTGGCACTGTGGCACAGAAGGTTAATGACCTGGCCTGAAGTGCCAGCATCTCTTATGGGCACCGGTTCTGGTCCCAGCTGCTCCTCTTCCAATCCAGCTCTCTACTATGGCCTGGGAAAGCAGTAGAAAATGGCCCAAGTCTTTGAGTCCCTGTGCCCACATGGGAGACCCGGAAGAAGCTCCTGGCTCCTGGCTTCGGATTGGCGAAGCTCCAGCTGTTGAGGCCATCTGGGGAGTGAACCAGCAGATGGAAGACCTCTCTCTCTCTGCCTCTCCTCTCTCTGTGTAACTCTTTCAAATAAATCTTTAAAAAAATTTTCTAAGAACAAACTACATTGTTTTAGATACTATTGACATCTGAAAGCACGTTTGAGGGTACACTCAAACACAGTACTTATACTATGCTATTGTGTGGCAGAAACATTTTTTTAAGCATCTACTGTCTTTCAGAAAGTTCATGCTCAGAACAAGGACTGCCTAAAAATATACAAATAGAGTCAGTCTGAAGCTTATTTCTTACTCTAAGTCTTCAAAGGACAGCCAAATCTGTCTCAACTAAATCCCAAGGAATCAATGAAATTGTACTTATCTCCTCCATGGAGAATATACAGCTCATTTATTTTTCAAGTCCGTACTGAAATGTGTGAGTGTAGTATTTCAGGGGCTGCTAAGATTCTCAGTTGCTCAAAATTGTCTGGACTTCCCTACACTTTTATTGAGAAGGGGAAAAAAATACACATTAGGTGTAAGAATATGGTCAATTCTAATTACCCTTCAGTGGCCACTTTCTTGTATGACAATGAGAACCAAAGTAGTATCTGCCATTACTTTTAAAAGTATAGTCTTGAGCTCTGTATATGATTATGTTTATGACTAAGAATGTAAGATTGTGCTCATGGTAATGATGTTTGAGGAAGGTTACTATTTACCCATCTTTTGGTATAACCAGGTTATACCAAATGAAACAAAACTTGCCTCCCAAATCGAAGAACATCTGTTTGTTAATATATAAATGTCCTTCCAGAATACACACCTATGTGCACTCCCACACGCATTTACATATATGTTTGTGTATTATGCCTTTATTTTTCAAATATTCTTATGAAATTCACTTTTGTTTTTGTTTAGCTTTATTCAATATATCATATATTTGCTTTCATTTCACTTCTTAAAAACATTTATTTGAGAGGCAAAAATACAGAGAGAGATACAAAGTGGACTTCCATCTATTGACCCACTCTAAATATCAAGCTGAGAGCCAGAAACTTAATCTGGTCCCTGTATGTGGGTGCCAGGGACCCAATCACCAGGGCCATTATCTAATGCACAGTAGTTGGACTCTGGGATATACAATAATAAAAGCTGGAATCAGGAGTGGAGCAGGACTCAAACTCAAAAGGCTGATATGAGATGTAGGTGTTTCAACCAGTATCTTAACTTCTAGGCCAAATGCCTGCCCCTCCATTTGATTTAAAAAAAAAAAAAAAAACTCTCTTTCTTTAGTCTTCAAAAATGTGTAAATTACTATCCTTATACTTTTAACATTTTGAAGTATGTTGATTTCCCAGCCTTTACTGCTTATTCTAATCTACAGACTATCTGTACAAATGAACTTGCCAACACAAATTCCAAACTTGGTAAGTTAATAATATTGGTAATGATATTATTAAGATTATACTAAATATTTCAAAATATTGTATTCAAGAACAAACAATCCAAGAAACTATTATACTTTATATTGTGTGTATATATATATACACACACACATTTATATTTCTATACACCACTATTTTGATGTATGAAGAAACATTCTTCTAAATTGAATCTACTGTTATGCATAAAGGTATTTCAGGTTAAACTTGTATTACAGCTATTTATTTTACCCAGTATTATGAAGCAAGCATTTTGACATACTAAATAGACATTTTTCCACTTTAATATAATTTCACCACATCTCAAGGTAAACCTGAGAAATTAAAACACAAGCCAAAGGAACATTTCCAAAAATATCAATAAAAAATATTAAAAGAAGACAGCTTAAGGAGCAATGTGAAACTATGTCTGACTTTTCAGCTAGATCATTTCATTTTTTTTCTTTAGAGAACAAATTAAGAAAATCCTAATTGTGTATCCCGAGATGGAGCCACATGATATAATAAACACAAGAGTCTGCAGCTTTCCAGAATTCAAGCTGTGCGTATGGAGAACTCTGCTATTCCCAACAGTCTGTATCCATGAGTTATTCTCTATCACCCATTTGGACTATGAGTAATTTCCTAAGCAAAATTAGATTTTTCCCCCTCAAAGACTGTTTTTCTTATCATTACATGTTTACAGACACCACTTAGGCTTGATGGATAACTTACTTGTAGCACCTGCTTCCCAGAAATGGAGATAGTAGCATTGTGTCTTACACAATAGAAAATGTGCTCTCTTGACTAATGACGCTCACATAGTAAACAAATGGATTAAGGTTTTTTAAATATAATGGAAAACCTCAGTAAATGTTTAAAGCAAATACTTGTCAAATAATTATTACTGGTCAGTAACGTTGATGTTGGACTAAAATAGTAACAGAATTTTTCACACCTTGAAATTCATAAAAGGTTATCATGCTATTTAAAGTAAGGCACCCACCAGCACTGTGGCATAGCAGGTAAAGCCTACACCTGCATTGCTGGAGTCCCATATGGGCGCTGGTTCGATTCCCAGCCACGCCACTTCTGATCCAATTCTCTGCCTGGGAAAGCAGTAGAACATGGCTCAAGTTCTTGTGGGAAACCTAAAGAAGCTCCTGGGAGATCTGGAAGAAGCTCCTGGCTCCTGGCTTCAGATAAGCACAGCTCCAGCTGTTGCAGCCATCTGGAGAGTGAACCATCAGATGGAAGACCTCTCTCTCTCTCTCTCTCTCTCTCTCTCTCTCTCTCTGTCTCTGCCTCTCTTAACTCTGTCTTTCAAATTAATTAATTAATTAATTAAAAAAATAAAGTTAAGCACATTCAAAATAAATCATAAGAAGTTTTTCTAGGCTTAGAATACTTTATAAACTCCATTCAATTAACAAATATCATGTCTGACAAAAGTTGTAAAATGAATGTTTGTGACAAGAATAGGTTTCTTTTGCAGGCATGGTCTTGGGAGTAAGAAGAATAAGGCCTTGGAGCAACTTACGATTTTAAATGGTAAGGTATGTACTTAAGGAGTGTGTATATATATATATATATATATATATATATATATATGTTATCAATAGCAGTAGAAACATATCTTTACAAAGTTTTCTGGGTACCAAAACAGTACAGTTAGAGATGGGGAGTAGTTCTATTGGTCTATAGTATAGCACAGTAGTGTAACTATAGCCTGCAACAACTAATCATACTTGTACCTTTCAGAATAACTGGAAGAGAAGAGTTGAAAGGTTCCCAACACCTAGAAATGGTATTTGAGGAGATGGGAATGATAATTAACCTGATTGCCATATTACATGTTGTATACAGGTATTGAGTTATGATACTGCATTCCATTAAAAGTACAAATATTAGATGTCGATACATAAAATTAAAATTAAATAAAGTTAAAAAAGACAGTTGGGAAATTATGCTATGGACATCAAAGGGACTGAGTGGTCAGGAAGTGGCAGAGTGTGGAGTGGACCCTGAAGGACTGCAGTGATTTGGCCCTGAGACCTGGGAAGGAACATACCAGATGGAGAGATACTCATGTGTACAACTGCACAGACGTGTGCAGACGCTTTCTGGGAGCACATGGGAAGCCACGGGCCATTTGTAAATGGGAAATGATGCAGTCAGGGGTGTGTTTGGAGAAGAGTCATCAGCACAAAGTATGTAAACTCTATGAAGAACAGAAAGACTTGCAGGCGAAGAAATGGACTTCCGGCAGGTCCCCGGAGATGTGGAATTGGAGCTTGGGAACAGGCCAGGGTTGGAGATAAAGGTTTGGGGATGAGGCCATGCTCATACTTGAGGCTGCGAGACAGAGCAGAAGGCCAGGGCAGGCTCTTGCTGGGAGACAATGGTGTCAGAGGGCCATTTTCCAGCCTGACCATGTAGCCGGATGCCTGACATCTGAAACAACCACTCAGAACAAGGTAAGACCAGCGGGGACGCGTGAGGCCTAGGTGTGGAAACCAAAGAAAAGAGCAAAGATTTAATGGGATGCACTTAAACCCGAGTGAATTTGGACTTTAACACTCGTCTTTCTTGTTCTAAAGCAGCTCTAGAATCCCATCTTTTAAGATACCTGTAAAGGGTTCCCCAAAGCCCCTGTAAGCACGTGGGCTGTCTCTATTCTGCCCTGTCAAAAAGCATTTGGATCAGGAACCTGTAGGGCCAGGGACATTGTTCAAGTTCATTGTCTTTATTGCGCCGCGAAGATGCGGAAAGGTTGCATATCCACCCTGACACCTCACTAAGGGACAACTTGGCACAGTTTCCCAGTTGGGTAAGAAGATGGACAAAGGAAAACAAAAACAGAAACAAAAACCCAGGGTCTGAACAGCGCCCCCGTGAGTAGCAGGAGTTAAGGCTGCCACCAACCCGGCTTTACCCTCAAAGCCAGGAAAGCTGGGTTACAGTGACGGCCCCGGGCAGGGCTGGAGGTGCCCAGAGGAAAGTCAGATCCTCTCAGCGCTCCTAGTTAACCCCGCAGATCCTTCCCGGGCAAGATACTCCTGGCCCCACCATTCAGGAGCCATCTGTCCTCGCCACAGTTTCCCGGGTGGAGCGGCGAGCCCCGGGGCAGAGTCGTGTAGGGGGCAGGCGCGTGGGGGAGAGCCCAGCCGCTGAGAGCAGAAGGGCCGGGGAATCCCGCGAAGCCGCCAGAGCGCGTCTCGGCGGGGTATCCCGGGCTTTCCCGGCCGCCGTGCGTGAGGCGGCCGCGGGGCCGCGGACCCTCTAGCCCAGCGCAGCCGGGTGGGAGCTGCAGAGCGAGGCAGGTGGGTGTGGAGCTGGGCCTGGGGGGCCGGAGGGAGCGGCGGGCGCGTGGGAGCCCCGGGAGGCTCCCGCCGAGGTGTGGCCCGCGCCTGCCTGCCCGCCCGCGCCCGGGCCGCGCCCCGGGGCACTGGGGCGCTGTCCCCTGCCGAGCGCACAGCTCCCGCACCGCGAGGCCGAGCCCTGGCGTGCCCCCGTGGTGCCGGGTCGGCCACACAGCCTCGCCACCCCTCCCCGCCGCCCACCTCGAGCGCCGAGGAGGAGGCGCAGGCGGCGGCGGCCGCTCCAGCCCGCGGGTGCGCGGAGCGCGGGAGGAGGAGGAGGAGGAGGAGGAGGAGCGGGAGCTGAGGTGCCGCGGGCGAGTGTGCGCGCCGGGCCGGCGAGCTCCGGGCGGGGGAGCGGCGCCCCCGGGCGCCCCGCCTCGCCTCCCGCGCGCAGCCTCTCCCAGCTCCGCCACAGACACACACCCACCCAGCGCCCAGCGCCCAGCGCCCTCCGCCTCCGCCGGCCGCCGCCGCCGCCGCGCTTCGGGCAGCCCGAACAAGCGGCAACTCCCCGGCTGGCGCGGCTCGCCTTTCCGGCTCCTTCCGCGCGGCGAGCTCAGCCACGCTCGATTTTTCCTTCTCGCTTCCAGCGCTCTGTCGTCTGGGCGGCGGCGGCAGGGGGATGGGGACCCCGCGCGGGGAAGGGGTGAAGATCCATGAAGATTCTTGTTCTTTTTAAGGATGCCTTAGCTTCCTCCCGCCGCGTCTCCTCTGAGCCTTCCTCTTAGAGACCGGGAACCAGAGTCAGGGATGTAAAGAGAGGGGGCAAGCCCGCCGGGAGCTGCAGCCAGCCGGGGAGACCCTCCTCTCGGCGCAGGGGCGGGGGACTTCCAGCGACAGATCCTCGGCGAGGGGAGCCGTCGCAGGGAATCCCCCGGCCCGCGGTGGCGCCCGAGCCCGTGCCGCCCGCCGCGCGGGGTCCGCGGGAGCTAGGTAAGTGGAGGGGCTTCGCTGCGCCCGGATGGGGGCTTCCGCTGGGAACGGGCGCCGCGGCCGCCTAGCCAGACCCGAGTTGCAGAAGGATTGGAAACTGCCCTGTGGTGCCGAGCGGGCTGACACACAAAGCTGACTTAGCCCGGAGAGGGGTTTTGATGAACCCGGTGGGGGAAGGCACGCAAGTCTCAGCCCCAGAAAAGCGTCCCGGCAGCCTGCCTGGGAAGGGCTGGAGCCGAGCTCTTAATGCCTTCTGCTCGTTTGTGGGGAGATGCCACACTCACATGGCACACACTTGTGGGACCGGATTTGGCGAGTGCGGATTCTCTGGTGCGTGAACAGCCCTCGGCAACGCAGGGACATGTATGCGTTTTATTCTTCGAGCGGTGCGTGGTCTGTGCTCGGAGGCTGGGTTCCCCACAGGGTGAGCGGGTCTCTAAGGAAAGCTCCATGGCTGTTTCCAACACACTCTGCTAAGGGACTGGGGAATGCAGTTGCCCTGGATGGCACCAAAAGCCGCCCACCATTTGCCTCCTCATTTGCTCCCAGTGCTTAATGACCGTTTTTTTCCCCCAAAATAGTATGCCGCCATCTATTTTCTCCAATTATGAGTATTTATGAGTATCCATTCATAAAAAATTGCCAGTGTGCAATATGACAGACGTGCCATGTACACAACATTTGTGACTACACAAGTGTCTTGACAATATGTTATGATAAATACAAGATTACCCTGGGGAAATTTAGGTTGCACCGATGGGCACTGGGTTGATTCCATGCAGGTTCAACATGCCTTGTAATCAAATTAAGCATGATGTCAATATTTTTAATAGCAGCTCACATTTCCATTATTGTATTGATTGGGTTGTTTTGGGTCTTGGTGGGAATCTTTTTTTTTTTTTAACCCCAGGTCAAAGGAAAAGTAAGCATCTTACTGCTACTGCTTTTAAAGGTCTAGCACGGTGTGGGACAGAGGACTGGTGGTTTATTTACCAATGCAGATCAGCCACAGCATCATATTTCACAGGACAAGTGAGAGATTTCAGAGATCTGACTTCTTACCTGTTATTGTGGAATAACTTGCAGAAAAGACTTTGAAAAAAGAGGGTAACATTTAAAACTATGTGTGTGTATGGGAGAGAGAGAGAGAGAGCGAAGAAAATCAAGTTTTGCTTTGCTTCAGTCTTTAAGAAAGTGTATGTGTGTGAAAAGTTGTCTAAGGCTTAACTTGTAACATGTGAACAAAACCTACAGACTTCTAGACTAGAGAGTTTTTTGTTATTAAAGTAACCAAAACTTGAACAGTTTGGTACTTTGGCACATCATGCATGTGGATGTGCATTTAATTATTGCTGGAGGTTTTTTTTTTTTTTTTTTTTAATGTAGAGCAGAAATAAAGGGCTTATCCGTGAGGCCGCACAGGTATCTTTTCTGGTTACCTTCTAGTGAATGTCCCAGGTAGAAATAACTTTCCCCCAACTGAATGAAAAGTCTCCTGGAGACCTAGACAAGCTAATGTGCTCCACAAAGTCAATACTCTCATCCTCTCCCTCTTGCTGGTCAGGTTCAGACCGATTGTTTATCACAAATAGCATTCTGTTTAATGCACTCTTGTTCCTCCTTTGGCACTACTCAGACTTTTGGAGAAAGGAGTGAATCACTCGGCCGCTCTGTGCTTCCTGGTCTCCTTTCACCTTCACCTTTCCCTGACCCTGTTCCCGAATCTCCTTCATGCACTGAGCCCCACGTGGACTCTGGAAAATAACTATCCTGCCTGCCACTTTAAGAGTTCTCGTTCCCAAATCTTCTGTTTTTATTGCCCCTCGTCCCTTTTTCCTTTCTGTTTGCCTCTTTTTTTCTCATGGAGTCGACCCATGCATCAGCTGAAACTATTTCCAAATTTGCTTCTCTTCACATCCCATTGCTCCGTTCCTTAAGCTTGTATGTTTATGGAATATTCAGATGGAGTGGTGGCAAAGATTGCCTCATCCAGTGTTTTCTATTTGTTATTAACACTTCCTTGTTTATGCTGTGGGGCAACTGAACATCAGCCGGTTTTTCTGCTTTTTGGTATGGTGATAAAAATGAGATGTCTAGAAAAAAAAATGAAGTGGCAGGATGTGGCTTCAGTCACTTTTCTTGGCCACTTAAAATCCCATCTGTCCAGGTTTTATGTAAACCTGCCTATCTATAAGTGTGAAAATCTGTAAAGCATCTTCATTAAGCACTGAAAAAAAAAAGAAATATTTTCTTGAATTTTCATCTAGCACTTCGAAATGGTCTTCCAAAAGGTCTGATATAGACTGTGCATGTACTAGGAAAGTAGACCAAATTACTGGTCAAATTTAAGAAACCTGGAAGATACAGTTCTTTCTGCCCTAATGCATTTTTTTCCTTGATAGAAAAGTAATTAGTTCCTTGAAATGTGCTATTGCCTTAGAGACTGATTCCTGAGGAAAATCCTTAAAGTGGGTAGAAAAATCTACTCATGTACATTTTAGGATAACTATTTAAGGTTAAAGTTACTTGTTTCAGAATGTAATATTACTTGAAATTTGCCTACATTGTCATGGATTTTGCATGAAATAGTGATGCCTATTATTTTTATAGGAGCTTCAGAGGAGTGGAAAGTATGATTGCTTTCTATGTGATATTTTTAAAGTTCAGAGTAGTTTTTAAGGTAAGTTTATGGCCTTATTTCTTCCAGAGTGATGAAATAAACTTTATAGAGCAGAGCAGTCCTAAATTTTGGAGTCACACAGTACAAGTATCTTCATAGTCTAGATCTATTGCCCTTTTATTATTCTTATTATTACTTATTTCCTCCTGTGCTACTCCCCACTTCTTTACTGCAAGCATAGGTTAGGAGGCAGAAAGCCCAGTGTGTGAGACCAGGGGCCTCTTGACCCCTGCCAACGAAACTGTCTTTATTATCTTGAATAGTGCCTGTTCCCGTAAGTTGAATTGAACCTATCTTTACTATCTGATTTAATGTCGGCTATCCAGTCACCAACTCAGTCATTAACTCACTTATTACTTATTAAGTATGTATAAAGACAAGAATACTTGAACAGAATATAATACCGGAGATAAGGAAGGCAATCCTTGTCTCAAAGGACTTTCTACAGTGTAGAGAATAAAAAAATTAAATAAGTCATTGAAGAATCACATTTATAGTTTAAAATGAGAGACCTCCTTGCATACAGAAATAAACTTAGCAGTTTTATACATAATACATTAAGCCAGTCAAATTCATGAGGTGGAACATGAAAATTCATCGCAGTCTATGCATTTGAGAATTGTTAGCAAATAATAATAATAAATAAAATATGTTGAAATATTTACCTTTTTCTTTTAAATTAAATTAGAATAATACTATGAATAATGTTTTTATTTTACTTACATAAATAAAGTTATGAGTGAGAACACCTAGTTGAAACAGTACTGTTTTAAACATTTTGCAGATACTAATATTTTAGTTCTTACAGTCACCCATTAGGTAGCTGTCACTCATACCCTGTTGTGTAGATTTGAAAACTAATTTTCAAAGACTTTCCTTGATTTGTCTGAAGTCACATAGGAAGTGAAAGATAAAGTCATGCTCGAATCCAGGCACTCTGGCTCCACTGTAACACTGTGAACTTAAGAATCTAAGAAACATGATCCCAGCAGAAGAAATGAAGCCTGCAGTCCTATGTTTTACTTGAAGTCACATCTCCCCACTAGTGGATGCTATGTGTCTTATTGTGGCAGGGTGCTTGGAAGGAGAAAACCCCAACATTTTCAGCATGACTTTGAAATAAGAAGGTAGCTTATTTGGAGGCTGATTTTGAAAATGGGGGTGGGATTTTAGGAGGATGCTAAACTAAAAGTTCTGCTCTTAACAATGACCACAGAAAGTGAGGATGGTTGCCCAAGATGCTCTCTCATGGATCAATTTTGAATGCTTGCTTACTTCTGCAGGCTTTTAAACATCTTTGCAAATTATTTTCAATATAGTGTTACAGTGTGTTTTAATCTGCTTTTAAAATTATATATTCATGTCTTAAAAGAAAATGCTTAGTTTTCCATTGTGATTTTCTTTTACACGTGTCCTCATTTTTAATGAGTCTGTAACCCCAATATTTTTAAAACTTTATTTATGGACTCAGAGAGACTGAAGTGGGAGAGAGAGAGAGATTGACTGACTGATTTGCCTCAGCTGGGTCGCTCCACAAATGCCCACAATAGCTAGTGCTGAGTCAGGCTGAAGCTGGGGTCTGGGAACCCCATCCAGTCTCTCCTGTGGAGCCATCACTGATGCCCAGGGAACATATTTGTAAGAAGCTGGAATCGGGTACAGATCTGGGACTTGAATACAGGCATTCTGATATGGGATGCAAGATGTCCCAACTGTAGTCTTAGCTGCTAGACTACATGCCCATCCCTTAACCCTAATACTTTAATGGAAATTCAAATATAGTCATGTATCAGATTTAGTGGCTAGTGTATTTTTCTAGAATGCATTTATTTTATTAAGTGGCAAATAACTGTAAAAAAATTGTGAAAGCATATATCACATCATAAATTGACATTTTCATTAAGAAAAGTTTAAATAATTTTGAAGTGAAATGCTTTCTTACTAACCACTATTTTTCTGTTTATGATAAAAAATCATCTAGATTAAATTTGAAGGACAAAATGATTAAATATTGCTCATGAGATATCATTAGAACCAAATATTAGATCCATCCTCATGATGGGCATTTTTTTTCTGACATGGATATTTGGTCTCATACACTTAATCACATTGAATAGCCAACTTCTAACTGACAGTTGGTTTTCAGTGTATAAATTTGCTTTAAAAATATTAGAATTTTATACATGCCCTCATAAAAACGGTAGTTTAAATAATGTTCAGGTCCTCAAATCAAACCCTCTCTTCCTTCAAGCCCTTTGAATCAATAATATAACTAAAGTATAGTATTCTCAGCACTAAAAATCCCAACCATTATTTATAGCAATATTCTGGGGGAATCATTTGATTTAAATAGTGTTTACTGACTTACTCAGGCTCTTTGGGGATACAGAAATGAATGCAGTACTGCAGAGGCCCACCAGGAGGAGAGAAAATGGAGAGAGTTTTTATGCAACTCTGAT
Source organism: Sylvilagus floridanus (assembly GCA_949820135.1). Classification (NCBI taxonomy): domain Eukaryota; kingdom Metazoa; phylum Chordata; class Mammalia; order Lagomorpha; family Leporidae; genus Sylvilagus; species Sylvilagus floridanus. The sequence goes on from OX463241.1 coordinate 100,218,502, forward strand.
GTTAGGCAAGGTGGAGAAAGCTTCCTAAGGTTGGGATGGGCAGAATGCTGAGCATAGGTCTGTCATGAGAGGCAAGTTTTGCATATCCCTGTGGGATTCTTGTTTGTTATTTCATCCTCAGCGGATCTACTCAGCTCCTTCCCTGTGCGATGCCCTAAGCTACTTATTAGGGGCATAAATATGAATAAGGCATCATGCACTCACAGCCTATATGTGGAGAAAAATAAATCACATACAAATCATAATTTTTGTTGGCAAGGTGTCGTGGTAATGTGAAGGAAGACTTGCACCACGGAAACATCCCAAGAGTGAGAAACACATAGTTGTTTTCGCTTCCTGATTGTGTTTGGAGCCATGATTCTCTCTTCAGTCAGATCCAAAGGCCCCTTTTTATAAACAGTGTTTTGTATGTTCTTTTTCTTTTCCTGAAATGATATTTATAGGTAATATAGACTGTACATATGATATTTTAAAAATCAGTATAAATGTCTTATCTGGAATAGGAAGGGCAAATAAATGGAAAGTAGATGTCTCAATATGTCTGTGTTCAGGTGTAACCACACCAGAAAATGTAATAAAATATGTGCCTGGCTGCTAAAAAGGTATGAATTTGGATTAACATAAGTTTAGATAAAAGAGAAAATGTCTGAATAAGAAGATAATATCCAGTTAGATATTGATTACACTTTTGCATATTTGACAATTTGCAATAGAAGCAAAATAAATATATTCATTGACTGTGGCAGCTGCAGTTGCAAACAGATGGGTGTGTGCTGGGTTACTGAATCAGTTCATGTGAATAGGAGTATAGATGGAGACTTGCCAAAATGGTGATCAAATCATGTAAAGCTCCAAATAAAGTATATTTACGTTTTAAGATCTAATCACTCACTGATAGCAAGCAAGATTTTAACTTAGTTGCCTGCTGAGATGTAAAAGCTATGAAGGATGCAGGAATTCTTAGATTCCGTTGGAGTCTTGCCCTCCAAATACTTCACAACCTTAGAAAACCCATCAAAAAAGCATTGTATGGATCCCATTCAGCAGACCTAATGTTGACTATGTTCTCTCCTTGAAGGGAACCAGTCCGTTTCAAATGCGTGGCTATTTGGCAAAGCAGTACTATGCAGTTTTTAGTAAGAAGGTAACTGTAGTGGCTGACTCATTAACAAAATATCTAGCAACAAAATCAAACCCTATAGATTGTTAAAGATTCCCAACGTCCTAATAGTAGGCATGATATGTGAAGCTGGCTGATGGAGGTGATCTGATCATAACAGAGCTTCATCTTCTACATGGGAGTGTCGGATAAGACTTCACGGATGAAGTGATATCTAAGCTTGGTTTTCAAAGATGAGTAAGCATTCCCCAGGCAGAAAGGAAGCAGGTGGAGCGTATTCTAGGCTGAGGGAGCAGCATTTACAAAGCAGTGTCACGGAAAGGGCTTGGCTGGTGATTGGGGCTCAGGACTGGCATTTGTAGGGGACATGAAGCTGAAGAAGAAAAAGGTTGGGGAATACATATCATTGTATGTGTGCATTCCTAAATCACTTGGACTTTATCCTTCTTGAAGGACAGGAAGTCGGGGGTCAAATACTGTTTTTAAAAAAGTAACATAGTGCACTTTATTTTTTTCCCCTATAAATGCTGAACTAATATAAGGGGGATGAACTATAAAAATTAAAAAAAATTATACTTGGGATACTGGCGAGGAGTCTGTTAAGAACAGCTGGTACATGGCCTGGAACTGATGTTAAACAGAGGCAATGCTAAAATGATAAAGGGGATGGTTTTGGATTCCTGGTAGCAAACATGCAATTAAGTGTCATCGTGTCATGCAGCTCCCAACAGTGGTCATAATAGCAAGGAATAGCCTCCCTCTTTTCTCTTAAATGGTCATTGTGTTAGCTGAGGTGACCTCCATATTTCAGTAGTTAATAGAGTTTCAGTGGCTTCTAACTTGCTCATCTGTCAGTCCATTGTGTGTATTGGGTTCAGTGATTTGGAGACCCAGGCTCTTTCTCTGGACACTAGGAACTTGGAGCTTTCCGTGTCTAGCTGGAGGTTGTGGATGAGAATGAAGATAGAAAAGGAACAGCTCAGACATGACATGCCTTGCTTCCTTTTGCTAAATGACTGTTTCTACCATATCCTGTCTCTTCAGACACATTCAGGAAAACTGCAACCACAGGAGACAATCCAAATCCCATGTAGATGCTGCATCTATCTCAAAGTCCAGGTTCTGTGGGTGATGCTAAACCCTCCCCACCCCCCAGGTAAGTCTGAATATGGCCCCTATTGTCCAGAAATCTTTAGACTAAAGGGCATGTTATTGATTTCCAAGTATACATTGATAATTAGTTTTGGAATAATTGCACTCAAAATTCCCATTTGGAAAAGGGAAGAATAAAAGTCATTAACACATAACATGGGAGAAATCATACTAGCCATCCTATTAGAGCCAAACTAATAGTGCCAGAAATTCCTTTATTAGACACTGGCTTTGGAGGAAGTGTGTTGTTTGATTTTCTTTGTAGCCCTGGCACCCTCTGGGAGGTTTTTCATTGTCCCTTACTGCCCATTGCCACATCTGAAGTAGTTGTTGGGAACTATGCCCTTTATAGATCTCTCATGACCTTCTCAGGTGCTTCTTCCCAGTCCAAGTCTGAACACCTAGAGGTTGTTTTATCTTTATCTTTTCTTTTTACAAAGCTCCAGTTTGTTTATTTGATAATATAGTTCCCTCAGAATTTTCTTGGGTTACTTATCTATTTGCTTTCTTTATGTTCGACTACCAACTATAATGAAAGTTGTTTCTTAGCCCTGTTTCTTGAACCTGCTTCATTTCTTTACCCATGTCTTAACCATCCATGTCTCCAGTGGTTACTTTGGGCTTGAGTGCTGAGGTGATTTCATTAATCAGGTCCTTGGGCATTTCTACGTCACTGTGGGAAGTCATCATGGGCGTGTGTTACATAAAACCTTTTTCATTTGTTCTTCAGCGTCACAGTTTCTGAAGCTGTGGGCTTTTCCAGCTTTGCATTTCTAGACTTTGGCTTTTCCTTTTTATCTCTGGTCTCAAATTAGCAATTCTTTCCTGAAGTCATCAGGTATTTTTTGAAACTTTTCTACAGGCAGGGAGGAGAAACTACTATACACTAATATTTCAGCTCTTTCCAACCATTGCCTTCAGTTATAGATCTGTCCTCCCAGCTGTGGTTTTTCCAGTGCAGTACAGGGTTCCAGGGTTGTCATCTTCTCTATCTGTATCTTTGCCGATGGCCAACACTTCATAGTTAGATTTCTGTAAAGGCTTCACCCCTCCCCAAAAGGTATCATTTTCAGAATATGTTAGGATAATACTAGTTGTTATAACACACACCAGAATGTTAGTGATTTGACATAATAAATATATTTCCCACCCACATAACAATCAGCTGAAGAGAACACAGAAAAAGCACAACCAGTTGTTAAGTATCATGGCTCAGATGTAACAACTGCACTTCTGCTTATACTCCCTGATGAGAAATGGTCACATTACCCCACTTAGCATCAGGGGGCTAGGAAATGTCGTCCTTGGCTCAACAGGAACTTCTTGGTGATAGTTATCTCTTATGAAGGGGAAGCATACATTTAGATAAACAATCAGCTATAGTTTCTGGAGTCATCTTCTTTCAAAAGAAATTGAGATGTGGGGGCATGAATTATATCTATCACTAATTTCTCCATGCCAAAGATGGCATTTTACCCACTTTACTTCCCTGGGTGTCAGATTTTTCTTCATTGTCTAAAACATTGCTATTATAAGGCTCTTGTATACGTAACACACTCTGGATGAGTGCTTTGGGATAAAGGATGGTAATTACAGCATAAACAAGAAACTAACTAATTAAATGTTAGATGTCACTGCTCCTAGAACGTAGTTACCATTTTCCACCACAAGGGTATTCCCATGTGCCTATGTCTCACTGGGCCAGGTCTTTTCCTTCCTCTAGACACTTCCTTTCATCTCCTCATTCAGAATTGCCCCACAATCCTTTTACAAGGAGCCAGTGGATGAGTACAAAAGACAGAGTTTACTTGTTATGCAGAACAATTTAACTATTGTCTTTAAATTCCCAAGCACTTGCTTGGAATAGACAGTAGTTCATAGAGGTTTTTACCATAACAGTGTAGCAGGGGTGAATGGTTAGCTTAGTGTTTAAGATGCCTGCAACCCACTTTGATGTATCTGGATTCAATTCCCAGCTCTGGCTTCTGCTAATGCAGATCAGGGAGGTGACAATGACGATGGTTCAGGTAACTGAGTTCTTGCCATTCACACCCGATATCAGGATTGAGTTCTTGGCTCTTGGTTTTGGCCCAACTAGGAGGCTATTGTGGGCATTTGGGAATGAATCAATGGGTAGAAGTCTCCCCGCCATGAATTAATAGTTCAAATACAAAGAATTTCTTTCCTTAATAGGATTTTATTGTTTCTCATAGTCTGACCAACTTGAAATTGTAGGACATGCACTCAGCAAATATTTATTAAGCATTTTTCAGATATGTAGCACTTTCCTAAGTTTGGAAGTTAAGCAAGTTTAATCCTTACCTTCACTTGGCTTCCAGTCTATATGCAAGCAAACATGGAATCCCGAGGTCCCTTGAGTGGTATATGTGTCCTGCCCTAGACTGAGGATTCTTTGGATAATGAACTATATTGAAAGGAAAGGGGAGGAGGCTCTGTGGCCTATGATGTGCTAAACTGAGGGAATTGGAGACTTATGCCACCACTATTTCCCAGGGATTTGTTGTTGTTCTGCTTTTGGTTATCTGGTCTGTTTTTTTTTTTCTTTTGGTAGAGTCCTGGACTCGAGTTATTTTTATGTTCTTTTTTTTTAATATTTATTTATTTTTATTTGAAAGTCAGAGTTACACAGTTACACAGAGAAGGAGAGGCAGAGAGAGAGAGCGCTCTTCCATCCACTGGTTCATTCCCCAGTTGGCCACATCAGCTGAAGCTGCGCCTATCTGAAGGCAGAAGCCAGGAGCTTCCCCTGGGTCTCCCATGCAGATGCAGGGGCCCAAGGACTCAGGCCATCTTCCACTGCTTTCCCAGGCCATAGCAAAGAGCTGGATCAGAAGTGAAACAGCTGGGACTCGATCTGGTGCTCATATGGGATGCTGGCGCTGCAGGCGGCGGCTTTACCCACTATGCCACAGTGCCGGCCCCTTTTTATGTTCTTTCCTTCAATTTTTTAACAAGAAGAGCAAGTCATTCCTAAAAGGTGAACATCCAGGTAGGGGATTGTGGCATTGGGAAAGAATGGAGCAGATGACAAATGGCAGTTCCAGCAGGCAGGAAGTTAGACTTTAGGAATATTAGAAGATAGTCTGGCTGAGTATGGAAAAGGTTGGATGTCAATGTTTGGAGATTCTCACAGGCAGAGGCGGGAAGAGGCAGGCAGGATTAAAATGGTCTGTTCCCATAAGCTCCCAGTGCTGTGGTTTGTGTGTGGGGGGAGTTTAGAAGAAGTCTCTTAAGTGGCTAGCAGGGATCCACCTGGATTAGAACTGTAGTCAGAAAAATCAAGTGTTGGTCATGTTATCAATGAAGGGATTCAAGTACAGTGAATAGCACCATTTTTTATGCCATCATCAAACTGCCAACCTGTCTTTCCTGGACTTTCATTATAGCATATTAATTGGACTTGGCTACTTTTCTTGTTCTGTTATTAATTTTGTACACTTTAAAATTTTTACAGAAAGCAAATCTGATCATATCATTCTTCCACTTAAAACCCTTAAATAATTTTTCCTTTTTTTCCTTTTTGGCCTGATGATGAACCACTGAACCATGGCCCAGCAGTGTTTTCACTCATGTGCTTTTGACATTCTTCCTGACAAGGCCTAGGATGCTCTTAAAATCTGGGAGGGAGCAGAGTTTGTAAGTGGAGGCCCAGGCTCTGTCGCTGGTGAGAATGAGGTAACTGGTGGACAGAAATGCCAATAAAGGCAAAGTATGGTGTTTCCAGTAGAATTTTTTTCTCTCATCCTTATGAAAAACAGAACTTATTTAAAATAGAGCAGAATTCTGCCTCACAACTTCACAGGAAGATCATCTAGACTAGTGCTTTCCAATAGAACCTGATACGATGATGGATATGTGCTGTATCTCTACCTTCCATGTACAGTATCCAGTAGCAGCAACCTGAGTGACTGGATACTTGAAATGTGGCTTGTAAGAGAAATTTGATTTTATATTGATTTAAAGTAATTTAAATTTAAACAGCTGCATGATGAGTGACTACCATACCAGATAGTCCAGGTCTAGACTACTATTAGCATGAACTAATTTAGGATACTCTAAGTTTCTAAAGCAGTGTGGTTTAAATCCTAGAAACTGCATTTACAGCCCATGTCAGCTCCCTATTTACCATATATACACATGTTAGCAACCTCTGGTGCCCAGTGCCTGTTCTAAGGATCTCTCAGGCACATCCTGTTGAGGACTTTGTGTACGCTGTCTCTTGTTTCTGTCCCTAGGCATTATTCTTTATTGAGGACATTTCTTTCTTTATGTGAACTACCCAGCCTGTAAGGTATTATACAAATGTAGAGCATTATCTTTCTGAGCATCTATGCGACATGACCTTAAATGCTTTCTCAGGCCCGCTTGTCCCAAACAGGACTATTCTTTTTTTTGATCCCTCCTTCCTTCCCCCTCTTCTCTTGCTTTCCTCATTCTCCTATTCTTATTTCCTTTCTAACCTCTAAAATGTCAGCCTACAACACTGGGTCCTTTAACAGGTTCCTTTTCTTTGCATATTGATTTCTTTTCCTTTGTGCTTATTTGTGAAAGCTATCTCATCAGTTCAGATCGTTAACAACAACAACAACAACAACAAACAGAAGCAAAAAATAAAAGACCCCCCCCAAATAGTTCAGATTATTAACTATGAAAACAAAATCTCTGAAATGATGGTATTTCTTAGCATACCCATGAATATATGTTGACAGTTTATCAGTTTCCTGATAGTTTCAGTGTTATTGATGTGAGGAATGTATGGTGAAGTATTGTCCTAGATTTTTTTCCCAATTACCACCTAGATGATAGTTTAGTTGGTTTTAATCCTTTGAAAGTGCCTATTTGTCTGTCTCTAATTCTTTTCCCTGCTCTTCACAAATATAAAGCTTTCCAGTGAGATCATTCAAAATGCAAATGTGGTGTTTGGGAGTCACAAGTCTGAAACCTGATAGTACGGGAACATTTAAAAAGAGATGGCCCATCTTCATGGCCTTTTCTCTCCTCTGAGTAGCTCAGAAGAAGTGTGTCTAAGGGCTTTCATGCTAAATGTCTCCAGTTCATAAAATCAGGATTATTAATCAGACTGTCATTTAAATATTAATCTACATTTGAGATAAATGTCATTTTAAATTTGGATCCTAGTTTTTTCTAAATCTAAGGAGAGCATTTTCATTAGGCTTTATAGAAAGAGTACAAATAGAAAGCTTAGATGCTATTAGGAAACTATTTCTGAATTTTGGCCTCTGGTTTGGTTCAGGCTTAGCAAAACACTTGATTTTTAGCATAATCATAGTTTGTAATCATGTTCATGTATATACATATATGCAACTAAAGTGCAACACAATAAAAGTTTAGCCAATTTTTTAAACATTGTTGTTGCCAGAAATCATTAATAATGAGATTAAATTTGTCAGTATTTATACCAGGGCACTTCAAAACATTTATGGAAAATGGAATTAAAATATAAGTTTATTTTGATGTAAAAATGTGAAATTTTGATGTAAAAATCCATGCATAGCTTTTGTATACACACTTTTCATGAATTTAAAAATATTTTATTTATTATCTGTATTTGAATGGCAAGGAGACAGACACATGTAGCAGCTGGTTCACTCCATAAATGTCCACAATAGCTGGGCCAGGCTGAAGCCAGGAACCTGGAACTAATCCATCTTTCCCATGTGAGTTGCAGGGATTCAACTACTTGAGACATCACATGTTGCCTCCAAAGCACAGTTGGGATTTGATCCCAAGCACTCTGATAGAAGATGTGAGTCCCAAGCAATGGCATAACCACTGTGCCAAAAGCCCAATCAAATTTTTGAAGATCCGTTGTATGAAAGGGTTGGATACTTTTGCATCTTTTCTCTTCCATCATTTCAAGCTTGTACCTTTTTTTTTTTTTTTCTGTCTCTCTGAGGTAGTGAGGTCTAATGGAAAGAACTTGGGTTCAGTAGTAGAATCCTTGGCCACTCACTGTGATGTAGTAATCACTCCAATGGAAGGCATGATTCGCCCTGATAGAGTGGTCGTCTTCCAAATACTGTGAATTTTATATCTTTGGCATTTAAAAATATTTTAAGCATTTATCTTGACTATAAATCGTGAATAGTAAGATGAAGCATTTCTGGGAGTCACAGACTAAAATTTATGTTCAGTTTTAAAAAATTAGAGTTCCAAAAGCAGCTGCCAATCTTAGCATCTCTAAGAAAATTATAAAATACACAAGATTTTATGCATACATTTTTGCCAAGGGGTATTCATAATATTATGGGAATTATTTGGGGTTCAGTCTTTCCTTCTACTTTGTGTTAGTAGGATTGCTCATCACTAACCTCATATTTCCATTATTTATCTTTCTGAGACATCTAGAATCAATTCAAGAAAAATCCACAGTACCTTTGAGGTGAAGAACATGGACCATTTAGATAATCTTGGAGTGAAGCACTTACTAGTTGTTTCATGTTGAACAGGGAACATAAGTTTCTAAACCGCATTTTATTTTTCTATAAATAAAAGATAACAATGCTCACCCCAAATTGTGTTGAGAAAAAAATGAAACTTTTCATTATTAGAATTTAATGGTGCCGGCGCCGCGGCTCAATAGGCTAATCCTCTGCCTTGCGGCTCCGGTACACCGGGTTTTAGTCCCGGTTGGGGCACCAGATTCTGTCCCGGTTGCCCCTCTTCCAGGCCAGCTCTCTGGGAGTGCAGTGGAGGATGGCCCAAGTGCTTGGGCCCTGCACCCCATGGGAGACCAGGAGATGCACCTGGCTCCTGCCTTCTGATCAGCGCGGTGCGCCGGCTGCAGCGCGCCGGCTGCGGCAGCCATTGGAGGGTGAACCAACGGCAAAAGGAAGACCTTTCTCTCTGTCTCTCTTTCACTGTCCACTCTGCTTGTTAAAAAAAAAATGTAATGGCATAAGCAACTGCATAGAATAATCACTCAATATTAGGAAGATGATAAAAATAATTATTAACAAAATTTGCAAAGCTATTATGAGGTCATAATTTTGGCTGTCCTTCAGATACAACTCCAAGAATATCCCTACTTTCTAGGAAGATCCGTTGTATGAAAGGGTTGGATTACTCTTTGCATCTTTTAAGTAAATTTTACTTATGCACATTTTGATCTTAAGGTGAGGTAAAATCCAAATTGTAAATCTGAATCTTATTATAGGAGTTTCTGTAATACTGATATGCTCTTCAGTTGTAATCCTGACTACATGAGGCTTGCAAAGATCAAAAAGAGTGGCTTACATATCATAATTTTGAAATCGAGTAATTTTTGTCTCCTTAAAAAAATGAAAAAATTAACATTAAAAAAAGAGCTATAAAAAGGAAAAAAAACCACAACTTTACTATCTTTGGCCATGCTTTTCCTTTCAGTGAGGATAATAGGTATTTATTTCTGAATATTTTCTCCCTTGGACCAAAATAACAGTTCCTTTTATACCATTGCAGCCATAATTGTTATGATTTTTCCACATTGTTTTTCAAATTATTTCTTTCAAGATTGTGTCATCTGGTAGAAATCACATGAACTCAGGGCTTCAGTCAGTCCATCTGTGGTCCCCAGTTTTCACATTTGTATATTGTTGATGGAAATTGTTGAGTTAATTTTTTCCTTATCAGATGCTTTGATGTTTTCTTATCAAATTGTGCAAAATTATAGCATTAGCAGGAAATTTGACATCCAAAGATTCATAGACGCTGATTGGTCATCTTGTCCATCTGCTTTACATTCTTACCAATAATGATTCCAATAATTATTATCATTGTTGTAGCTCCCTAGCTTTTTGTACAACAGAGGCACGTGGTAGCTCAAGAGAGGACAGGGGTGAGGCGAGGAGTATTTATAAAGTGCCAAAAACAGATGGATGCCTTAACATGCTGTTTAATGATCCTCACTGATGGCACGGGTGGAAGGAAAGCATCCATACAGGATATGGAGTTGGTGTCTAAGTGGTATCTATAGTTCGGAGAACCTTTTCACTTTTTACGTAATAATGAACAGAGAAAAATGAAACCTGCAATTACTTGTGAACAATTCAGGATTTTAAAATTAGTTCCATTAATGCTATTGATTTGTTAGCAATTTTTTTTCATGCTAGAATCTAGAACATGACATTTTGAATACATTATTCAAATATAATCTTTTTTTCCATCAGAGGAAGGAAAGGATGGCAGGGAGGTATGGCTCTGCTGAGTGTTCTAAGCTGAGTTCTGGCAGTGACTTGCTTTGCGTCTGAAGCTAAGATGCTTTAAGTTGTTTGGGCTGCTACAACAGAATACCTAAGACCGAGTATTTTATGAACAACATAAATTTTCTACTCTCAGTTCTGTAGGCCATCAAGTCCAAATGTTTGCTGCCAGCTGATTTGGTGTCTGGTGAGGACCAGTTCCTTACACATGGAGGCTTCTCACTGGGTCTTCGTATGGAATAAGAGGCAAGACAGTTTTCTGGTTCTCTTTTATAAAGACACTAATCCCATTCATACAGTATGTAATTACTTCCCCAAGAATTCCACCCCATAATACCAACAACTAGGGGGTGGAATGTTAACAGAATTCTGATAGGACATACACCTGTGTGTTATGAATAGGCTATACTGGGAGAGATTTCTACCTTTTACCTTCAGTTATTTTCTCAACTCCAGTAGTTCTCTTCTTACATTTCTATTTTGATAGGGTTATTCCTGTAAGTCTTCACATAGCAATACATTATATTGCTCATAAACAGAAAAGATCATAAGGATGTAAGCTAATCTTTTGAAAAAAAATGCCAGACTCGCTAACTTTGATTGTTTCTTTTCTTTATTCTCTTATTGATAGAAATTCCATTATATTCACTTTTCTTGCATGAGTGTCTTTCCTACAAGTGAGTATAAGCTGAGAAATAAAAAATGTACTTTTCCAAAATTTTAAACTTAAAAATTGACCATGGTGAACTTTTCCCATTCCTTATCTGTCCAATAGAATATGTAAATGAGCAGTATTCACATGGAAATGTCAATGAACTATAAAATCTCAGGGATAGAAAGCACCTTACAGGCCATCTTGCCAGTCTCCCCATGAGTCAAGGTTTTCTCCTTGCACACCTGACAAAGTAGACCTGAAGTCTACTTGAACACAACACCCACTGACTGTTAATTTTTTGAGGTAGCACGTTCTGTTGTTGGGCAGCAATGATTACTAAATTATTAGTCTTATTTATTGTCATTTGTTCTCTAGTTAAGGAAAATTTGACTCTTGTTTTGAATGAGGCTTTGTTAAAATTGGCAAATAAGGGTCAACAGAACCAAAAATAAAACTGAAGTTACCACAATAAACTAAGGTTAGAGAATGTCAACCAAAACATCTGACAAAGAACAGGATACTAGTGCTTTGAAATTAATTATTCACACATTTGTTCATTTTTTTTGAGGTGGTTCACAAACATTTGTTAAACATTGACAACATGTGCCCTGCTAGGTGCTGAAGATGCAAATATGTATAAAAGATCTTCTTCACTTTTAAGTAACTCACAGTCCCAAGCAGTGGCTTAACCACTGTGCCAAATGCCCAGTTAATAAGGTGTTTGGAGTTAATAAGCTCACATGTTGCTGCCGTCTCCTTCACTGTAGCCTTTATCACAATTGTAACTAGTTGCTTGCATGTTTCTTTGTACCATGTCTGTCTCCTTATACTGCGGTATAAGCTCCCTGATGTCAGAGGCTTTTCTTCAAGCAGAGTAGGCACTCATAAGTAGAATGAATAAATAAGAAAGAATTCTAATTGAATAGTTAGGATATGGTGAGAGCAGCATTATAAAAGATAAAACTTCTAATACACTAGAGCAAGAGAGATGAATTCATTCTCATCTCCAGGAAAGTATGTGCTCTTGACCTTGAATGAATTGGAGTTTATCAGACGGAGAAAGTGGGAAAGAGCATTTCATACATAGAAGTTATATTTCATCTGGGGAGTGGCAGATAATATGAGGTGACTGGAATGAGAAGAAAATGATTTTTTAAAAAATAAAATATATGTCTTATTATTTATTTCTTCATTTGATTAATATTCATTATATATTACCTGGGATACAATAATGAATAAGATTAACCATGATTGTTACCTTCAAGGAGCTTACAGTCTGGTGAATAAGGTGGATATTAATCAACTTACGAAATAACCATCCAACAAATATAAAACTGATGGTGTGACAAGTCTGCTATAGGTGAAAGGTGTCTGGTTCTGTATATGGGTTAAGATGCTACCTGTGATGCCAGCATTCCATATGAGTGCTAGTTTGAGTCCTAGCTGCTCTACTTCCAGTCCAGCTCCCAGATAATGCACCTGAGAGAAGAGCAAAGGATGGTCCATGTATTTGAGTCCTTGAACCCGCATGGGAGACCTAGATGGAATCTCAGCCATTGTGGCCATTTGGAGAGTCAACCATCAATTAGAACATTCTCTCAGTCTCTCCTTGTCTCTCTCTATCTCTAATTCTGCCATACAAGTAAATACAGAAATCTTTAAAAATATATAGAACTATTGTGTAGTCAAGGAGATCTGGGAGAACTAAGACATTATCCTTGAGTTGACATTGGTAGGCAAAGAGGGGAAAGAAAAGATGTGCAAGTCCTGTGGCAGAGATGAAAATGGCACATTAAAAGTAAAGATAAAAGAATCTAGAACAGAAAAGTGAGTTCTAATAGTCTCTTAGTGGAATCTTTTGGTTCTCATTTATAAAGGATCATGTCACCTGCAAACGGGGATAATTTGACTTTCTCCTTTGCAATTTGTATCCCTTTTATTTCTTTTTCTTGGGTAATAGTTCTGGATAAAACTTCCAGAACTACATTGAATAATGGTGAGAGTGGGCATCCTTCTCTGATTCAGAATCTTAGTGGCAAGGTTTCCAGTTTTCCCCATTCAATATGATGCTTGCTGTGGGTTTGTCATATATTGCCTGATTGTGTTGAGGTATGTTCTTCTATTCCCAATGTTTTAAAGGGCTCTATGGTGAAAGGATGTTATATTTAATCAAATGCTTTCTCTGCATCTATTGAGGTAATCATATTGTTTTTAATCCTTCATTTTGTTGATATGATATATTGTGTTTACTGATTTGTGTGAGCTGAACCATTCTGGCATTCCACTTAGTCTGGGTGAGTATGTTGTTGGATGTAGTTTGCTAGTATTTTGTTGAGGATTTTTGCATCTATGTTCATCAAGAATATTGGTCTATAGTTCAATTTTTAAAAATTTTTTTTTGACAGGCAGAGTGGACAGTGAGAGAGAGAGACAGAGAGAAAGGTCTTCCTTTGCCGTTGGTTCACCCTCCAATGGCCGCCGCGGCCGGCGCGCTGTGGCCGGTGCACCGCGCTCATCCGATGGTAGGAGCCAGGTGGCAGGTACTTTTCCTGGTCTCCCATGGGGTGCAGGACCCAAGCACCTCGGCCATCCTCCACTGCACTCCCTGGCCACAGCAGAGGGCTGGCCTGGAAGAGGGGCAACCGGGACTAGAACCTGGTGTGCTGGCGCCGCAAGGCGGAGGATTAGCCTGTTGAGCCACGGCGCCGGCCTCAATTTTTTTGTTATGTCTTTCTCTGGTTTTGGAATTAAGGCAATGCTGGCCTCCCATGAGTTTAGAAGGATTCCCTCCCTTTCAAAAGTTTTTAATAGCTTAGGAAGAACTGCGATTAATTCTTCCTTAAAAGTTTGGTATAATTTAGCAGTAAATTCATCAGTCCTGGGCTTTTTTTGTTGTTGGGAAGGTCTTATTACTGGTTCAATCTCAGTCTTGATTATTGATTTATGCAAGTTTTCTGTGTCTTAATGCCTCAATTTTGGTAAATTATGTGTCTAGGAATGTATCCATTTATTCTAGATTTTTCCAATTTGTTGGCATATAGCTGTGTGTGAAAATCATCAAGGTGCATGAGAGAGCACAGGGATAAGTACAGGACAGACCCTAAAGTGTTTGTGTTGCATGTGTATTTATCTGAAGAGTCAAGACCCATGGAAAGGTCTTCTACAAGAGATGGCCCCAACCTGCAAATCTTTGGGCTGTGGTGTGCCCAGCTGACTGGAGGTGTCCACAGTGGAAAGAGGTAGATATTTTAAAAACTAGTGCTAGGGAAGCAGAGGTAAGGAAAGGCTCTGGAATTGTACCCTTTTTGCAAGAACACAAATTGCATGCCAACAACCATTATCCTTCACTGGAATGAAAAATATGTGGGAGATAACTCATCTCAGTTTAGTGTACTTTGAATCAGTGTTTTGAGATGAGGGTAAACAAAGAAATAAAAGTTCTTGAAAACTTTGGAAAGTCAAAAGCTAGGAATAATGAAATGAGATGTAGTAGAAAGAGACTTGTTTAGACATCTTCAGATCTAGGTTCTCGTTCAGGCTACTACAAGGATGTGACCTTATTGCATCTGAGTTTCAAAAAGTGGAAATAAGCAAATTGGACCAGATTAATATCCAAGCTTTCTTCTGCCACATCCTGTGGTTCTAATCTCAAAACATGGAAATATATAAAGCATGACATAATGCTAAATCATAGAGATAAATTTCAGTATTTGAGCTTTTTTATTTATTTGAAAGTCAGAATCTCTCTCTCTCTTTCACATATACACACACACACACACACAGAGAGAGAGAGAGCACGAGGGAGAAAGAGAGAGAGAGAGAGAGAGAGAGAGAGAGAGAGAGAGAGAGATCTTCTCTCCATTAGTTTACTCTCCAAATGGCCACAATGGCCAAGGCTGGGCCAGACCAAAGCCAGGAGGCAGGAGTTTCATCCGGGTCTCTCATGTGGGTATGGAGGCCCAAACACTTGGGGCACCTTCTGCTCTTTTCCCAGGCACATTAGCAAGGAGCTAGATCAGAAGTGGAATAGCCTGGACTTGAACCAGTGCGTGGGCGCTGCTGACAGTGGCTTAACCACTGCACCACAATGCCAGCCCTAGTATTTGAGCTTTTAATAGAGCTATAGTGACAAGCATTGGCATGGAGGTTAACGTGCTAGTTGGGACACGCTCATTCCATAGTAGAGTGCATGAGTTCAAGTCTCAGCTCTGCTTCTGATTCCAGCTTCCTGCTGATGTGCATGTTTGGAGGTGACAGATGTTGGCTCAAGTAGTTTGGTCTCTGCCACTCATATGGGAGAATAAGACTGAATTCCTGGCTCCTGACTTTGGTCTGGCCAAGCCCCAGCTATTGCATCTGTTTGAGGAGTGAACCAGCTGATGGGGGGAGGGCGGGCGTGTGGGAGTCTGGGTGTGTGTGTGTCTCTCTATATATCTGTCTTTTAAATAAACAGTATAAATACACGAATAAAATTTTTCAAAATATAAAGCCATATAGTCTATAATATATTTGATTATTGACAAGTAGGACAGGAATGTAATTTGAAAGTGCATCTTTACTATTAAAACAGAGTCTAGCTAAGTAACATCCTTTGAACAGCAATCTTACTACTGAATATTCCAGACTGATAATTACATGATCTAAAAGCTATTTTTATCAGAAGAAACCTAAAATGTTCAAATCCTATCCAAATTTCATGAACATAGCTTGATTTAGTTTCATAGAAGCTAAATTTATCCTATGCCAAACATCCAAATGAAATAGGAAATTTAAGTCAATCACTGAAATAGCATAGAACTCCAGGTAGCTACTGAAGTTTGTGATATTTTTCAAGATATTGCTTCCCATTTCTTTCAGTGCTACCAACAGTCTCTCTGTAGGTTGCATTCTTTATTTCCCTCATTTCCTTTCACGTTTATTTATCTCCTTCACTTGGTTGTGACTATTGAAAGACTTTTGTCAAAGGAGACATTTCAAAGAACATATCTAAAGCCCCAATGTATAGGGTGCTTTTACAGTCATAATAGAAAGTCTTCTTACAGAGTGGCTGAATATCCATATAAAAGTTTGAGGCTTTGTGTGTGTGCATGTTTTAATGAAGACTGAACATTTCCATCAATGATTATACCATGTAGTTTATAAAAGGACCAAGATGCTTTGGCATTCAGTGTTCTATTTTTCAGAGTAAAGAAGGACTTTTTAGTAGTTATATAAGAGGTCATTTTTTCTATAGGGAAATTCAGTAATTCAGTATTTTATTCTCTAATTATAGCACACATATATATGGGGGAGGTTAATTCTTTAATTTTCTATTCTGATGAAGTTAAATCATATTCATCTAAATAGTTTATTTATAAATTTGGAAACATCTATGATATTGAAAGATGCTCGTATTACATACCCTACCTCTTATCTATCTTTTCCCCTTCTTACTGCAACACAGTGTTTTCTTTGACCACTGAAAGCAAAGCTTTTAGGATTTCATTTGAGTGCATCTAAAAAAAGCATCGGTTATATCAAGGATAAAAGTCTTAGACTTTTTTTAACTAAGGATTTAACAGTGGTGCTAAAATTGAGGAACATATTGATATTAGCAGGCTTTGATTACAAGAAAGGAATGCCACATTTCACCTGTCTGTTGACAAGGACAACATTTCACTTATTACCAGAACTCAATGTAAAAAAACAGTAAACAATATGAAATTTATTAATATTCTTGACCAAGTTCTGGAGTAATCCAGATTTGTTGAATTTCTTAGAATAGCTGAAAGTTTCTAGAACTTTACTTTGAAATGTTTTCTATGTGTGGATATATATATATAATAAATGTTATTTATTTTAACTTATAATTTTATTGTTTTCATTAGTAAATTTTGGAGGTTCATTTTAAAATTCCATCAGTTATTAAATTTTCAAAAGTGCATCAATGAAATTTTCATCTCAGAGATACGGTGCCTTTCCAGACATCACTACAAATAATTTTTGTGGCTCTTTAAAACAGAAATCAGTGGGTATCAAAACTTACTGCTTAATACTATACATGCAAGTTTAAGAAAATTCCTTAAGAACTATACATGGAGTGATACTGTCTTAAAGGTCTCAGAGCTGTTTGTTTGCAAATGCCTGCTCAGCATGTACTAACAAGACAAAATGCAATGTTAAACATCACATAGATCTTTAGAAAGATTTGCTTTTTCTCTTTGCAAGATTGCACATGAGGCTTATCCTGCCTGGCTACACTCAGCAAGTGTCAAGTGTATGACATAATGCTAGTATTTTTGAGACTACAGTAAAAAGCCCATTCCACCCCCCACTCCCACCCCCCTAACCTGGAGCGGCGAGCTGTAATTATGCTGCCATGATCAAAAAGTTGTGTTTTGTCAGGTTTGGTGGTGAACGGTTGCCAGCATAATTCCACGCTATAGTTAGGAGTAGAGTGCAGCTGTGCAAAACTCAAATGTTTGTTGTTGTTTATTGTTCAGATTTGCTTTTTTCTCTAACAGACTAATGAAGGGATGTTTAGTACATTTGCAGTGGTGGACTGATTTGTTGCAAGCTTGACTTTGAGTTGGTTGAAGAGGTGAAATGAATCAACAAACTGCCCAAAGAAAATAGTCACTGAAATTTTGCCCTTGACAAAAATATGTGTCATTGGCTTATTACTGGTCACTTATGTATATAAATTCTATGTGGTTGCATAATATCTATGTGAGTTAAGCATTGAATGATTACATTTTATATTATATACTGAATTCAATTACATGATTTAATTCCTAGGAGGTAAAATTATTATGATAGACATAATTTCACCTATTAAACCATATATAAGAAGATGTAGCTTCATATTTACTTTAATTACTAAAATTAAAAACATAAATTTTGCGAACACTCTAGAGTTGTAAGACACAATGCCTAATCCAGAGGGAATGGGCAGATTCACTGTTAGATATAAAATGACTATGGCAGAAAAGAACATAGATGAAAAATGAAAAGTTAGAGTATAGAAAATCAACTAAACACTGAATTAAATTAATGAAACTTTTATAATGTTCTGAAGGTAGTCTGTTTCCAGCTGTCATAAATATTAAAGGGTTCTTGAAATGAAATATGAACACCACCTTTTTTTTTTTTTTTCAGAAACTAGCCATGGAAAAATGTTTTCATTGACTGAGGTAGTAGAAGTTTATTTCTGTCTAAAAGAAGGCTGGTGACTGGAGGTGGGTGGAAGTGGTAAATGCCACAGATTCATAGTGGGAGGGAAGAACTTAACCAAGTGTCACAGGAAATCAAAGAATTGTAGGCATGGGAATACCATTGTTTAATGGTCGAGGACAGTCAAGTCCAAGCAGAAAGGTGAAAGAGGATGTAGAAAGGTCAGCCCAACTGGACCCAGGTGTCCTGAGTCTCAGAGCCCCTTTCATGATCCCAGGCAACCTTCCAGAAAGAGCAAGTAGGTTTAGATGTTTTTCTATTCTGCAAGAGGGAGACGTGGTATTTTCAGCTCAGAAGACTTTAGATTAAGAGAAAACAGAAAACTTTATGAAGTATGTACAGGTTTGAAAATGTATAGTTTGGTTTGATGGTTGTTTAAGAGGTTTTGAGGATAGAAAGCTCTGGAGAGTAGGTTAGGAAGAAGAGGGAAGGAATGGAAGAGAGCTGGGCAGTGTGTAGGGTCCTAAAGACGGGCAAGGTGGGAGAGACAACCACAGAGGATGGGGGAGAAGGGAGAATAGCAATTAAGCAGACAGGCTGTGAGTCTCAAAGGTACCAATGATCAGGGCTTACATGCTGCAGGTGACTTGAATTATAGGCTTATTCTGAAGTCTTGATTACCTGTCTGAATGCTAGTCACAGCTCTTCAGCTGCTCAGAAACTTATGTTATTGAGCTTGTACTTTTTATCAGGTAACAAGCAGAACATTCTGCCAAGGAGAATAAAAGAGTTTTAACTACAGTAACAATCATCAGAGCAGATCATCTTAAAGTCTTAAGAAAATCAAATCAACAAGCCATCTTTCACCCTATTTCGCCATCCCTGCTTTAAAGAAAGGGCATTGAATTTCACTCTGCCTTTTATTGTGGGCTTTGTAATCAACACTGGATTTCTTATAAATAGAAAGTTCTTGACCGGTAAAGAAGAGATTTTGAAATTTAAATCTTTTGACCTCTCTTCACATACCCTACTAAAGGAAAATTTGCTGTACATCATAGACATGATTTTTGGTAAGACAGTCAGTGACCTAACAGTGATTATGACATAGAATTTGCTTTTGTGGTGACTTTTACAAGATAGCAAGTCACACTATGCCCTTGACCACAAACATGAGATATTTCTGTCACATTGGAGTTAGTGCGCTTTCTGAAAAATTTATAATCAGTTCAAAAACTGCAAAATAAAGTAAATTCATTTTGTTTATTCATATACAAATTCAATTCATAATGCTTATTGTCCATGTGGATTATTCACATAATCCATATGGATTGTCACTATATCAGTACATCAGCAGAAAAATTATATAGTGGGGACTGAGCATTCAGATTCACCGCTGGAATTGCCCCATCTTTAATATTTTCAATTTTTTTTGCAATATTGCTGCTGAATTTATAGTTTATAGTTCACTGTCAGCTGAATACAAAAGTTGGATGTGAGCAACAATAACACCAAAGATACATGCTGTGATGTGCCTGTTGGTTTTGGGTACAGGGATTGGTGGAGAAAAGGTGGGGCCCACAATTTCTGGCTTATGATCCACTGGGGAAGACAGAAGATACACCAAAAGAAACATTAAAGTCATACTTTATTTAGTAGAGCTTTTCATCTTAGTTTTCTTTGGTGGTTGGAAATCAAGCTTCAAGAAGAAATATGAATATTCTTATTCTATTCAGATATATCTTCCTATAGGGAACACTTCACAGAAACTATCTCATTTAACTACCATAACACTGTCTATGAAGTAGGTACTGTTATCCTCATTCTACAGATAAGGAAATTGGAGTTCAGAGAACTTAGGTTACTTAACCAGCCATTAACAGCTCTTCTATATTTTTTTGTAAAAATAGGCATTTTTGTCATCTGAGATGAAAGTACGTATGTATAGCTTAAAATATTCCTGTTCCTGTGTAGTTGAAAAAACTCCCAATTCGAATATATTTACTGGCCATATTTGAAACACTTCTTATATAGTCCATCTACATCTTTTCATAAACTTGACATATCCATATGAGAGGATACTTGGCCTCCAGATGGAGAAACAAATATAACTTACAGGATGGAGAAACCAGAGGCCTGCAGAAATTGATGTGGATCTTCAAGGAGAATTCTAATTATAAGGACCTCTTCAGTCTAGATGCTTTCCCTTCTTATAAGTCATTGGCTGTGTGAAATGTGGTGTTTTACATAGAAAGCAGTGTTTTGGATGAATTGCTTGAAGCTCCATGATTTCCTGCAGAAGAATTTTGTGGAAAATAAGAAGATGCTTGCTGCTGCATATGAGAATCATAGACCAACACAAGGGAATATTAGAGCAGTAATGTTTTAAAGAATTAGGACACAGGAGGAAAGAGGTGTGAAGCAAAGGAATATACACACACATACCCACACATTTGGACATCTACCATATACACATAACATGTAAACATAGGTACATTTCAGGCAAGGGGTCCTGAGGTACTGATAGCTTTGTTTATGCATTTCATTAGCAGTCTTATGGAAAATAAGGAATTGATTAATTTTTTAAAACTTTAAAAAAATATTTATTTATTTACTTGAAAGGCAAAGTTACAGAGAGAGAGAGAGAAAGAGAAAAAATCTTCCACCCGCTGGTTCACTTCTCAAATGGCCCCAATGACTGGGGCTAGTCTAGGCAGAAATCAGTAGCTCAGAACTCCATCCAGGTTTCCCACATGGATACCAGGGACTCAGGCAGGTGAGCCATCTTCTACTGCTTTCCCACACTCTCAGGCAGGGAGCTGTATTAGACTTGGGGCAGGCAGGACTCAAACTGTACCCCAATGTGGGATGACAGTGTCATAGGCAATGGTTTAACCTGCTGTGCCACAACACTGGTCTCCATTATTTAACATTTTAAAAAGTTGTTTATTTGAGAGACAGAGAGACAGAGAACCAGATAGGAAGACACATAGACAAAAGCAGAGAGAAATCTTATCATTGCTGGTTCACTCCCTAATACCCACAACAGTTGGGGATGGGCCAGGCCAGAGCCAGAAGCCAAGAATTCAATCTAGGTCTCCTGCGTGGTAGCTGAGACCCAAGTACTTAAGTTCTTACTTGCTGCCTCCTTGTGTGTGCATTAGCAGCTGTAATCAAGGTGGGCGCCAGTACTTGAACCCAGGCACTCTGATGTAGGATGTGGGCCACTGCTAGGTCAAATGCCTGCCCCTATTTAATGTTAAACCCCTACCATGTATAATCAGTGTCCTCAGTGACTGGGATCTAGTTATAGAAGAGATGGTCTACACGAGCTCCTAGTGCAGTGTGAGAAGGGTGTTTCTGCAGTGGTATGGTGAAATACAAGAGACATGCATAGAGTTTCAGAAGACTCTCTGGGGGAGGTGACAACTGAGGTGAGTCCTAAAGAGTAGTCAATCAAAAGGGAGCAGGAAAGGGGGTGGCCTTTCTATGGCACAGCATGGAAAGGCCAAGAGCTTGAAATAATGTGTGTGCAGTTTGGGATTGTGGAAAAACAGTTTTCTCTTACCCAGTTTTGTGATCAGATGATGTCTGAAAGTGTTACGTGGAAAATGCCAGAAATAAACCATTCATAAGTTTAAAATAAATTTTATTACAGTATGTTATAAGTATTCTATTTTATTGCTTGCTCTTACTGTTCATCTCTTACTTGCATAATTTTTAAAGTTTATCATAGGTATGCATGTGTAGAAAAGAAAATGGTAAATTAGGGTTGATAGCTGTCTGTGGTTTTAGGCATCTACTAGGGATAAGGGCAGATATCTGTATTCCCCGTGGATTGGAGGGCTGCTATTCTAGGGTCCTTCAAAAAGTTTGTAGAAAATGGAATTAAAAGGTAAGCTTATATTGGTGCAAAAAAATGTTTGAAGTTCAAGCATAATTTTTCCATAATACATATTTTTTCATGGCCTTTTTGAAGACCATCTCTATAAAGGATTCCAACATTTTTTAGAATTAATTAAAATAAACTTTTAATTCAGTTGTTCCATGGACTTTTTGAAATGCCTTCAAGCAGTGATGGGGGCGGGGTGTTGGAGAAGTAGGTTTGACCTAGTAGGGCTAAGCAGACGTTGACGTGTTGGTAGAACTTTATGCCTCCAGTAGCAATGGGCTTTGGCAGGGATTAAAGCAAGTGAGTGGCAAGGTCAGATTTGATTCTTAGCAGATTATTATGGTAGCTGTGTGAAGAACAGTGTTTAGATGGACAAAATCAGAATGTGGGATCCAAGTTTAGAGGTTGTAGTAACCTGTAGCCAAGGGATGCAGAGGATTTAATGCCATATTTTGCAAATGGGGATTAGTTAATATTAGTGGAAGACTAAAGCACTGTTAAGGAGATATAATTGGTAAGACCTGGTGTTTGTTGGATGCAGACCAATGGAGCAGGGCTTCTCACAGTTTCAACGTGGGTAACTCAGCGTGGGCATGCAGAACTCCGTAAATCTCAGAGTATGGTGGATAGGACTGATATGGCATGCTGGAGGCATGATCATTTTAGCTTAATTTGTAAGAGTTGATCAACAGGTGGATATTTAATGAAGAGGTCTCGAGACAGATTTGGGAGTTGACAACCTAGAGGAGTGTACACTTGAATACATAATCTTTTCTAAAGCAAAGATTTCTATCTGTAAAACCACACCGTCCTTCATGTGTAACATGTTGTTATCAGCAGCATGAGCGCGTGGACTAGGAAATAGGCTAGCGAAATGGCCAGTAACCACATGGCTGTTGCTTTCTTCCAGCTGTCATGCTTGCCCCGGAGGGAAACTGCTTCAGCTGACCTCACTTGTTAAGCACCCTGGCGCTGCGGCTTTGTCCGGTTCAAGATGGCAGAGAAGGCTCCCCCTGGCCTAAACAGAAAGACTTCCAGGTCGACACTGTCCCTTCCTCCCGAACCTGTGGACATCATCAGGAGCAAAACGTGCTCGCGGAGGGTGAAGATCAACGTGGGGGGCCTCAACCACGAGGTGCTGTGGAGAACGCTCGACCGGCTGCCGCGGACACGCCTGGGCAAGCTTCGTGACTGCAACACCCACGAGAGCCTCCTGGAGGTGTGCGACGACTACAACCTGGGCGACAACGAGTACTTCTTTGATCGCCATCCGGGGGCCTTCACGTCCATCTTAAATTTCTACCGGACAGGGAAGCTCCACATGATGGAAGAGATGTGTGCGCTCTCTTTTGGCCAAGAGCTTGATTACTGGGGGATCGATGAGATCTACCTGGAGTCTTGCTGCCAAGCCAGGTACCATCAGAAGAAAGAGCAAATGAACGAAGAACTGAGGCGAGAGGCGGAGACCATGCGAGAGCGGGAGGGGGAAGAATTCGATAACACTTGCTGCCCCGAGAAAAGGAAGAAGTTGTGGGACCTGCTGGAGAAGCCGAACTCCTCCGTGGCTGCAAAGGTAGGAAAAAGGGGCGTGGTTTGCCTGGACATGGTCGGAAAAGGTGGCACCCACGTCCCAGAGGGTGTCATTTTCTCTTGGTAAGGCCCACCAAGATGTGGCTACCAAATAGTAAATACTACTTTCTGAAGTTTTTTTTCGGGGGTGAGACATATACAGTTATTCTTTCCATGTGATGTTATAAAATGATATTGCTATTTTTTTTTTTTTTAAAAGACATTTATGTATTTGAAATTCTAAATGTCATTATCTGTAGGAACAGGCTTGAGTAACAGGCGAAAAGACAATTCTGGTTTCCCAGGTGCTAAATGGTGTTGGTGAGTTGGAGGTTGAGGAGAAAGCTCAAGCTTAGGCCCATACTACTCAGAGTGTTGCAGAAGACAGGGGCACAGGCTCTGTCTTGAATACTATTATCGGGGTGCAACCTGGTCTGGTTTTGTGGAGGTTCAAAGAAAGAGAGGAGAGCATGGCCCCTACTTGTGCCCTGGAGGCAAGAGTAAGGAGGGGGCTGTGTAACTAAGCTATATAAGGAATGAATCAATGGACAGAGTGCACAGCCAGCCTCCCCATGTGGGAACTACTCTAACAGTGATGTTGCTGGCTGTTGGTGTATTGTGTTCACAATCAAAGTGTTTGGAGGTCGTGAAGTTCTTGCTTATGATGAAGGCAAATTCCTGCCTTCCCATTGTGCCTGTATATGTAAACTACAAAAGTCAATTTTTTCCTAGTGTAAATTTTTGTTGCTAATTTCGGTATTTAGTTCAACTACATGATTATGGCATTTTATCTAGAGCTTTCCGAGTCAGCTTAAACTGATTTTCATCACATATTTTGTTCTGTATTGCAGTATGAGTGATAAGTAAAAAGTCAAAGGAGTCATCTTTATCAGTAGGAGCATAGTGTTGATGTTTGGTGCATGGAGTTTGGATGAGGAAGGAAAGAGTGCCTTTCTGTGAATAGTTATTATTACTGACTGTTTTTTCAGATATCTTCTTTCTTAAAGACAGTAGTGATTACAGAAATACAATAGGTTATATGAGCTTTTTGATTGGAAATTCAGATTCTGCATGATAATCTACAACACATAAATCATGTAAATGATCAGCTGATGCAGATGATCATAAAACTCCGTCTTGTGCTGTTGAGATGTCTGGTTTTGTTTCTGGTTGACTCCAAAGGCAGTGTATTTTGCAGGTTAGACATATACCTAAGTGAAATAAAATGCATTTCTGTTACACAAAATGAAAATATGTATTCTGTGGCAAAGAGAAGATTTCAAACAGGCTTTTTTTTCGAATAATTGTTTACTTTTGTCTTATCTGAAAGAAATAGATATGCCTTATTTGTGAATTTTGATGGAGAAAAGCTACTGCTTTTTCCAGTGGCAGGTGTTTAGTTATATATATGAGTTATTTCTAAAAATATAATTTTGAGAGTGAATGTGAAAAGACTCTGGATCAAAGTGAGTGTTGTGGGTGTTAACTCTTTCAAGACTGCAGGCAACTGTGGAGTAAATCACTGTTCAATCAAAAGTTCCAGAGGAGTGAACCAACGAGGTTAAAAGAAATAGCTAAATCAAAGATGATTTGAAGGATTGGTATGATTTACTTGTTTATAACAACACTATTAATATTTATCTAAAGTTAAGAACTGTTATAGACTTTCTAGTAATATTGGAATCAGGTCAATAAGCTGATTTCTCAGACAAGGGAGTTCATTTAACCTCTAAATTTTGAAAGCACCAGCTATCTCTTGATGTCTAAGAAGGTAATGATGATAGTGTCCTATTAAAATACACCATTACATACCCTTGTGCATCAGACAGATTATGTCAATTTGCTTCAAATTATGTGTAAATGGATAAGATATGTGCCTATAAACCATACCCAGTGCCTATGGACTCTTAATTTTGGGAAATTTTATGTGGTTATAAACAAATTGTTTCCAAATATTCATTAAGCTAAATGAATCTTGGTTACCTCAAGTAGATTGTTTACTAAGTATTCATGAAAGATTGGTGTTTGTTTATTTGAATGTCTACATTTTCCTCTCTGTTTGAATGTTGAAATATTGTGGAAATTATTTACATTTGATTATATACCAGTTTAGTGAAAGTATTGTTCATTTGTCTGAGGTTTAGAGCATGTTAAAAAATAGCTCTGTATGATGTCTTACATAAGCCAATACCTTTTCCTGTACTCTTCTCAACTCATGTAACTTGTTATTTTTCTGAAATAATTCTTGGTAAGGGGAGTGCTAATGCAGATGTGTGTGAATAGTATTTTCACAACATAAGAACAAGTGGTTTTATTATAGCCGCAGGAGGATGGTACTCTGGCCCTGACTGTTGCTATTATGGGTACATCAGCCTCCTCCAGACCTTGTGGAACTCTGGTGTAGAAATGCTTGCAATCCATGTGTTCTTCTTACTTGTTTAGGAGGTAGGATGTCTTTGAGAGAGAATATCGGTTTCCTTTATCTTTTCAATGATTGAATATTCAGTTTGGTAGCTCAGATGAGCATATTTTCAATGTGTACTAAGTACTTAGGGAGATGCACCCTTCTCTCCAGAATTTAAAAATCTGTTCCCTGATCTTCGAGATTTCATGTCACTGAAAATGTTTCCTTTTTTTTCTATATTTTACGATCCACAATACTTCTGTGATAAAAAGATATAAAAGTTAGGAGATTATTTGTCACAGCCCTAGGAAGAAAACCCTAACCCTTTCTATCAGATGTTTGAAGATAGGTTTAAAAATCTATTCACTGATACTAAATCAGTACTGCACAATCAGTTAAATAATAATTGTTCAGTTCTTGCTATAAGCATTTACTACAACATGCAAATTATTCCGAGGCTCATTTCCCTGTAATTCTTTGTGTTTGGGATGACCCTGGGATTAACAACTCAGTTATTGTAGAATGTACTCCCTGGTGTCACACAAGGAGCTGCTTCCCTTCTTGAACTTTCTAGTGTATTAATAACAGCTGAAAACACAAAGAATCAAAACAGGATTTTAAAATGTGGTATATTTGAAATTCTTGTATTTAACCAATTAATATTTTTGCACATACACAGAAGACCATGAAATAGAATTGAACTTTTCACAACATTGTGATAGTACTGGTAGAAAATGTTCTTGCTAATTTCTCTGAGGCCTCTTGTGAGCTGGTGATGGGATACAGCTGTGTCCTGTCTCTTGGTGCCTGTTTATACCTTTAGGTAGAGATATCGTGCAAAGTGTTAAGATGAGGCTATTGGTGAATGTGTGGCCCAGCCACATGGGCGTGGAGAAGGGCTGGGCTTACTCTTAGGGATGCCAGGATGTGGGTTTCTGGCTGTGGTCTGTATGACTTTCACAAGAATGTGCAAGGGTAAGAGATGAGATCACCTGACTGCCAGTTTCCTGGACAATGAAGGGAATTAGACTTGATTTTGTACTTCTTCCAGACCAGAACAATTTAGTCAGTCTCTGGATTGACAACATTTTTCTCTTTTTTCCTTGGCCTCTTCCCAAAGGAACTGCAGTAGCTAGTCCCTGTAAATATTGCATGCAGTGACTTCAGCCTGAGAGATGTTTAAAAGCATTGAAGAAGATCTGTCCTGTGACATGCAAAATTCTCCACCTTTGGGATGAGACAGTAATCTGAGTGGCCAAGTCAATTTGAGGCCTGAGGGAAACTGCAATCATCAGTCACACACACACACAGGACCCTCATCTGGGTGTCTGGAGAAGGTCAAGAACAGAGGAGACCAGTTAGGTCTCAGGCAGAACCAAACAGGCACAGCTGAGCCCTATGAGGAGCGCCTCAGCCCTAGGGAGTGATGGGGTTTGCAGGACAGTGATGGGCAGCAGGCTGAGCTGAGGGGTCAGGACAGGAAGCTAGACTGTGAGCATCCCTCATCTGATACGAACTAAGGCAAATTCTGCACAAATCTACTCCCATCATCTGAACCAGGCAGAGAGAGCCACCTGTAGCTTTGTGCGGGTGGTGTATAGGGTCAGGTGGGGGCATTGTTTATTGGCTACTTCCCTCTCCTCAGTGTCCTTATTTATCCACGACTGCCACTTTTTTGTATGTTATTCTTTCATTCTTACTCATCTTCCTCTTCTCCTCAACTTCTTTCTAATGCTTTGAATGAAAACAATAAAGATATTGGAGCACACCCATACATTATTTCATTTTGATGCAAGAACAGAACCTCTACATGTTGTGCTTGTGGATGTGGATAGTCAGGTGAACAACTCTGGTCATGTGACGACCTCCTCCTCCTCTTCGTCCTTCTTTTCCTCCCCTCTCTCTCTCTCATCTTCAGGAAGTGGCTTCATTTTCCTAAATGGCTTCTCCCTCCACTTCCTCCTTTTCCTTTTTCTCTACCTTCTCTCATTCACCTTGGGTCTTCAGGAAGTGATTCTACTTTAGCTTAGGAAAGAGGAAACTGAGTGACTCAAGAAATATTTCTCTGTTTTTCTTTTATTGTTGTTGTTGTTGTTAATAGCCCACTGAGGAGCAAAATTAAGTTAAATTTAAATTCTTTAGTGAGCGGATACTTAGAAATGAGATGGAATAACACTTTGTCAGGTAAGGTGCTACTCAGGTGGCCACAACTTATTGTAATGGCTAAATTGTTCCATTCCTCCCCACTGGAACTAGTTTTCTCCCTTTGGAAGTATTACTGCTTCTGCTTCGGTTGAAAATGTATGGAATAGCAGGAAATAGATGAGTGTGTTTCCTGCCTCTGGCTTATGCCCTCCACACAGGCCCATGGCTATCAGCATTGGCAGCTGGAATACAGAACCTAAAGCAAGCACAGCAAGAGAATCACCCGAGGATCAAGCAGTGATTTGGTGGTGGCACAGGTGTGGTTTGTCTGGAATTCAGCTCCCTGGAGAGCCAGGGTTCAAAATTAGGGTTGCCCAGTGGATGGGATCTGTGTGGTTGTCCTGAAGATGATGTCTCCGCAAGAGCCACACTCTTTCTTTCAGTGAAACTAGTGTGTGGCCTTTCAAATCATAGAAACAGAAAATGAAAATAACTCAAAATGAAACAAAAACCCCTGTATGCTCATCAAGGAGGAAAGAAGGCATAACATTCTATTTATAGTAGGTGGACCAATTATTCTAATGCTTTGAATGAAAAAAAAAAAAGAGAAAGGTATTGGAACAGAACCATAAATGATTTCCTTTTAGTTCAGGAACAAAACCTCCACATGTTCTCTTTGTAGAGAAAGGGACAGTCAAGTGAACAGCTCTGGTAGGCGGCATTTCTCTGGTTCTCTTTCTGATGACTTTCTTAGTAATAAAAGATAAAAGTAACAATAACCTCGCAGACCATAAGTTTACCAAGAGATGAGCCAATGCAGTGTGAGCACACAGAAATCTCGCTGCATGGAGGCGGCTCTTCGCCGGGTGCAGTCCTCTAATTCTAATCTAGGCTCATGGGCAGCCGTTAATTAGCATGCCAGGCCTGCTGTTTCTGTGCTGATTGTTTACCATCGTCCTTTCTGCATCCCGGCTGTACAGATTAAGCTGTTGGTGCCCTCTGATAGCATAGCAGGCAAGTTCAGAAGGGCTAACAGGAGGTAGAATTTAGAAGAATTTGGACAGTCTGAGGAGGTCTAGCTTTCAGGTCTGTTTTTTTTTTTTTTTTTTCCTTTCTTAAAATATACCATTCAGGCAGACTAACAGATCAAAAACCTGAAAGAAATTTGGCATAAACAAATCAAAACAAATTGAAAGTATGTCACTGTAAAAATTAAAAGAAAAATAAGAAAATGAGGAGGAAGAAGGGTGAGAGAAAGGGACAGAGGGAGGGCAGAGTGGGAAGTAGCATTATGCTGTTAAATCTATGTGATACATGAAATTTGTTCCTTTTATATAAATTTAAAAATTTTGAAAACCAGATTAACCATTTCAGAAATTAAAATAATGCAAAAATGAAAAAAATCCAAAATAGATAAGATGGAAAGCAATACTAAGCTTTTAAAATGCTCCAAGCATTCTGTTCTGGAGCTCCCATGGCCCTGTTTTTAAGTTTAAAGAATATACCCATGGTGCATTGCTGTGCTTCTCTACTTTCCCAGAAACGGCACCCTGAAGAGTGACCACTCTGCTTTCCCGACCACATTTGATCAGGATGAGAAGGGCAAGAAAAGAGGCAGCTTTTAAAAGCTCACACTCTGAGTCCCTATAACCAGGGGCCATAGGCCTGGGAAGTAGTGTTGGTTTTTGTCTGTCTCAGTCCAAATTTCTAATAGTGTCTTTCACTGTAAACATGTCCCAGTTTAGTGATCATGTGACCATGTGATCACTATAAATGTGAATATTCTGGCAAAAAAAATTACTCAAAAATCATGTTTTTGTTTTTCATTTCCTTTTTCCTTTCCATCTATTTCAAAAAAAAAAAAAAACATTGGTTGCCATTAATATAAAAAGGAGACATTCCGATTCCTTTCAAAATTGATTTCTTCCACAAGTAGTCATCATTTTCAAAGGATAAAAAACAACTGAGGCTTTCTTTCCACATTACTTAATGTTATCACAAAACAGAATGCATTGACAGGATTTAAATATGCTGGCTTTGAAAATCCATGTGCACTGCTTTGGCTATTAACAGATTTGTTTTCTTTATTTCCAGTGAAAGACTTTTAGGTAAGCATAAGTATTATGATGGAATGGTCACAATATTTAACACCCTCCTCTTTGGAAGACTCTTGAAGGGTTTGAATAATGTTTTTGATTAAGTGTTGTTATCTGAGTTTTATCTCTCATTAAAAAGGAGGAAAAACAAATACTTTCTAAATGCTAAGAATTGTAAAAAATCCCCATGATGCATATGCCTTGACCTCAGATAACCACTCAGATATTGTTTGGT
The DNA here is from genome assembly GCA_949820135.1 of Sylvilagus floridanus. NCBI lineage: Eukaryota > Metazoa > Chordata > Mammalia > Lagomorpha > Leporidae > Sylvilagus > Sylvilagus floridanus. The sequence goes on from OX463241.1 coordinate 100,249,141, forward strand.
TTAAACATTTATATTTCTAGTGGAACTTTGTTCCAAAATGCTTCCAATAATTGCATAAAAATGTTTTGATTCCTCAAAGAGACAAATAGCTATTGTCTCATCCATGTTTTTAATATTGTTAGTATTAGCTTTCTTCCATAGCATGTTAGAGAAGACCCAAGTCACCCTTTATAAGGATTTACATATTGGCATATCCATAGTCATACTGTTGATTAACATTGTGATAGAGTAGTTAACTGCACTGGAACAGAATATGAGAAGACGCTGATACTTTCCCTTTTGTAGGCCAGTTTTACATTTTGTAGAAATATTTGTCATATAGCATGAAATGAAATCATCTCTTGCCAGAGAAGATTTATATATAATTAATTAATATGATGTTATTTGTTATAGAAGGTTAAATTCATTTTTATTGGCTGTTACATAGCCAATGTAAAATGTTGAATATTTATTGAATGTTAAATATAGCATAAATTGAATCATCAAAAATGAAAGGATTATGGCACTCTATTTTTAATTCCTCTACATTTCTACCTCATTCCACAAAAGAAGCAACTACTAGAAATACATACATTAATTCACTGAAATAAAATATCAAATGATTTAAAAACAAAAAGCAAAACTCGAAGAATTATGTTGTAAATCACCAGAGTAATTCTAGGAAATACTTCATTTTTGGATTCTTTTTTTTTTTTTTTTGACAGGCAGAGTTAGACAGTGAGAGAGACAGACTGAGAGAAAGGTCTTCCTTTTCCGTTGGTTCACCCCCCAATCAATAGCCGCTACAGCCGGCATGCTGTGGCCGGTGCTCTGTGCTGATCCAAGGCCAGGAGCCAGGCACTTCTGGTCTCCCATGCCGGTGCAGGCTCCCAAGCACTTGGGCCATCCTCCACTCCACTCCCGGGCCACAGCAGAGAGCTGGACTGGAAGAGGGGCAACCGGAACAGAAGCCGGCATCCTAACCAGGACTAGAACCCAGGGTGCCGGTGCTGCATGTGGAGGATTAGCCTAGTGAGCCGCGGTGCCAGCTGAAACACTTCATTTTCTACAGAATGCTTCACATGATTTTAATTTTTAAATGACCATCATAATTTTTAGTTGGAGTTTGAAATTCAGCAAAAAAGTATTCATGATTAGAAAAACTTAGCTGTCCAGCCCTAGTAAACATCATTAACTGACCCAAAATAAATCATTTCTAACACAGACTCAGTATACCCATTAAATTTACCACTCTGACAAAGGAAAATGTTTTCAAAATAATTCATAACGTTTATTTAAAATAAATAACTGAAATAAAAATTCATTTTTGATCAGAATTTGGTTGCATAAAAAAAAAAAAAAAACAGTTACTGAGGCCGGTATTGTGATACAGTGGGGTAAACCAGCGCTTGGGGGACGGCTATCCCATATCGGAGTACCAGTTCAAGCCGTGGCTGCTCCATTTCTGTTTCAGCTCCCTGCTGCTGTTCCTGGGAAGGCAGTAGAAAATGGCTTGGGTCCCTGCCACCCACATATGAGACCCAGATGGAGTTCTGGGGTTGTAGCATAGGCCTGGCCCAGTCCAATCTGTTGTGGCCATTTGGGGAATAAACCAGTGAATGGAAGAGCTCTCTCTTTCTCTCACAGGCTCTTCCCCCATCCCTCTCTCCCTCCTCTGTCTCCCTCTGTCACCTGCATTTTAATTAATTAATTAAATCTTCAAAACAGAAAAAACAGAAAGCAGCAAGGAAAATATAATTCATGAATTAATCATGGGTTACAAAATGTTTTTGATTGGGCATTGTTTTAGCATTGGTGGTTTTGTTTCATATGAGAAATAACCCCAGTCTTCCATGACATTTAGTAACCCATAGTGTTCTGAGGCACAAATCTAAATTATGTATATCGTGAGCTTGGTCTGTTCCTACTTTTATGGTGAGTCATCTTAACTGGCCACCAGCACTTTCAGCTTAACCCAATTTGTTATTTTCTCCTCATCACTATATACAGTAACTCTCATTAAACATTACTGTATTTTATAGAGCAGATTATAGAGTAGAGTAGAATTCATATAGCTCTGAAAACATATCTCTCATTAAAAATATCCTACCTGGGTATTCTAAGAGGTGATAGAAACTTTTTAAGTGAGCAGTCAGACTGGAATTTATTTTTGCTCACCAACAACTCTGCCAGCCATTAAAATACTTCCTATCGCTGCAGTGGGATAGAGAAGGATACAGGTGTCCCCAGGCTGTGACAGCAATCATATTCTGCATAGCTTGTGGGAACTGATGACAAGGTGCAATTCCTGTATCTATCAGCAGTTTCTGGCTCGTACCCATGTTATTCTTCTTCTATAACTCTTAGACCATAATTGTTGATGACTTTATTGTTTATAATGAGAACATAGAAGGACTTGAAGACACTAAGACTTCTTTGAAATTTCCATGTCACCCTTAATAGACACAATCTGGAATAAAGCAGCTAGTCATGGACCTGGGAGAATGGAGAAGTATAGGAACTGGCATAGAGGCAGGTGATAGAAATGTGGAAAAGGAAGATGTTTGCTTCCATCCCTCCAAAGCTTTTCCAGGAGAGATTAGAAGCTAACATTGGAACTACACCATAGTTTGAACCTATATATCACTTATTTTTGGCTGTGTGTATATCTAAATTTAACTCTTTATCTAATACATAAAATGAATGGATGTTTTCCCTCTTAAATCGTCTCCTTTAATGCCTTTATGTAAAGGAATTGCTGTGGGTGTTACTAACAACAGATACCTGAAGTAGATCAATGCAAGTGATGTTTTTGTTCAAGTTTCTGTGTCTAGGATGGGTGAACCAGGTAATAACAGCCCTTACTGAGTGATATCTGAACTAAGTTAATTGCTGTGTGTGTGTGCATCTGAGTGTAAGCTTTTGAGATGCCTGTTGCTCATACACACTGCCACCTCTCCTTTAGAGCATGTTATATTATGAATAACTCACCTGCAGAGAAATCCAATGAACTTCAACAAATATTCGATAATTTAGGACAGATTCAATGTTGTCATCTGAATAAGACATTCCATTTGGGATAGAAACCTTTGTGATAACCTAATTGGGTACAAAATCCATGGAAAGGGCTCTAACAGTCCAAGAATAGAAGGAAGAAGTATCTTCTTTAGTCTCCCAGGATTTTGTTTCAGGACACGCGAGGTCATTGTCACCCTGGATTTCATGCTTTAACTTATCTTGTTGAGTCACTCCTGACGCAACCACAGGTGTTGAATGCCACTTTAAATAGCTGCCTCCATCCTACACCACTGCAGTGCCAAGGACACTCATAATCCGGGCTCAGCTCTGGATCAGGTTGCTTGATTGAAAGAACCTCAGGATGTTCGCACGTGAGCATAGAGCTGGTTCTTCAAGTCACTGTTCAGCTGTCATCAACAGAAAACCTAGAATGCACCTTTGGATATTGAAGAGTGCAGTTGTTTAGTGTTGTCTAAGATAAGACCTGAACCAAATGGTTCTTCACATTTGTTTATAACATTCAGGTTTTATTGTACATCTCAGAGTTATACCTGTCTTTGACAACATTTTGTTTAGGGCCATCTGATTGCACATTGGTGTCAGAGCATTTAATTTCCACCAGAATTTGGTTGGTTGGAGGGAGAGTAGGGTGAGAAGTATCACTGTGTTCCTTAATCTGTATGTATGAAATACATGAAAGTTGGGTAACTTAAATACAAATTAAAAAAAAAAAAGAAAAGAAAAATAAATCAGTGCCTCTGTATGAAGTACAGCAATGGATTTGCGCTGTGACACATTAGATGTATTTCCTTAATACAAAGGAAATTTTCACTTTGGGGAAGTAGTAGAGGTCTTGCATAATATCCTTGAGGTGAGCAAGCTGTTCCATTTCAGTGCAGTTTTTAAAGGGAGAAAATCATTGGCAGTCTTTTTTTTTTTTAAGGTGACAATTTGCTATACTACAGATGCAATGAACAAGGTAAGCGATGAGAGAAAAATATGAAATAGTAGGCTGGAAATTAGGATAATATGAAATTGCCATTTTATATTTGCTATTATAAAGAAAGCTAGTGCTTTTTATTGTGTATCTTAAATGAATTCAGCAGGTGTGAAAATTATTACGTAAGTAAAGTAATTATATTATGAGTATTTTAAATTTCAAAGAAAAATCTGTTTTAAGCATTGGTCTTTATTTTTCAAAGTCTAGCTCCCAAGCCATTATAAATATTTTAAATTGCTTGAGAATATTTACAAAGTGCTACTCACACATACTCCCTCTCCCCCAAAACTGTTATGTACAGATTAACACAGGGTAGCCTAAAGGGTAGCAAACTGTTTTGACAGGCATATTTTAACAATATATGAGGTACATTTATGTGCCTAGAGAAAGAAGTATTATGTTACAAATTGAAAAAACAGTTTTGGATTCTGAGTTTACCTGTCTTTGCTGAGCAATTTGGCAAATGCCAAAGCTTTGATGAGCTTTTCTGTTGCACTTTGATTCACATCTGAAAATGAATGAGCCTGAAGATTGGACATCAGGTCTCCCACAGGGCTCTGATGGGGTGGCCTCCTGTGTGCTTTTATTGCTGAGCAGGGTCTCCAGGGCACCACACTGCCACCAACAGGTATTTGCCAAATAGCGAAATGGCCTCTTCATTGCAGCTCAGCCCAAATTAGGAAATATCTTTATTACTTCCTTCAGGCTCTGTCTGCCTGTGAAGGGTCAAACTCACCCTCAGTCCCTCTCTCAGTCCTTGCTAGTTAGCGCCTTCATCGGAGCCAACCCTTCCAGAGAAATGCAAAGAAAACCCTGTCTCCTTGCCCAGCCTGTATCCAGCTCTGTGGAGCCTCTCAGGAGCCCTCCTCCTCTGTGACTGTTTTGGTGACACTTTATGGAACAACAGTTGGTGTTCATCTAATTTCTTAGGCTCTGATCACATTGCTTTTCACTCTCGTTGTTAATAGTTTCATGAAATGATATCCAGACTTCACTTTGCCTTTAACCCATAGTACACCATATCTTTTTATTTATCCTGAACACCAGAGGCTGAGAGGAAGTCAGCCTTCCCATCTCTGCTCTATAACATTAGCATCTGAATAGTGCTTTTCCTCAGCCTCCAGAGCTGTGGCTGCTTCACCAACCCTCCGCCTCCCCTCATCTGTGAACTCTGGCAGTGCACGCACTTTATTTTCCTCTCCCCCATAGCTTTCACAAACTCCAGAGCACGAATTCAACTCTAGGGGAAGAGACTGGGGTTAAGTGACAGCTGATAGATGATGGGTGCTTTCCACAATGCTGGATTGTTTTCTCTTTACCAAGCTCTTTGGCCCTCACATCTCATTCTTTTTCTACACAGCAGGGCCGCTGGATATACAACTCTGATCATCTCCTACTTGGACTATTGCAATGTCATCACACTTTCCCACTTCATTTTCCCTCCCAGTTCTCACTCATTCTTCATTTGGCCCATAGAACTACCTTTAAAAATGTGATGGATCAATCCGGAATTAGAAGCCACAGTAATTTCCCATTTCCTGCAGTCTAGTCCAGAGTCTTTCACATTGCAATGAAGGTCTCTCACTGCTTCCCATCCAACTGCTTGCTTCACTGCCCGGAGAGGCAGTGCTCCATCCACCCACACTACTAACTATTCCTGAGTGGTTCTGACAGCCATGATCTAGGCAGGCTGTTCAGTGTACTCATCAGACTGTATTCCAACATGACCACATCCATCTGGAGAGGACATCATTTTTGTTTATATTTTTTTTTTCTAATGTGCACAAGGGTTCCCTATGTAATAGCTGTAGCTCCACCTGCACAGACTGGCACTTTCATGCCTCAGTGACCACCACTACTTCTTTGGCCTGGGACACTCTTTGCCCATCTCACTCCTTCCTGTGTCTCTCTTCTGTGGTGTCCGCTTGACTCCTTCTCCCCTGTTTTCCCATATCTTTCTCTCCATACTTGCAGTCTGGAGATTCTATCTTTGCTCTGCTCATCTCTTCAACCGTAACCCTTGAGGGATCAGACCACCTTCCTTATCTTCAATTCCTGATACCTAGCAGAGCCCCTGACACATGCAAAACACTCACTACCTGCTATTGAATGGCACAGAGGGACAGAAATAACAGCAAGACTAATATTGCACAATATTTCTGTTTCTCTGTGAAGATTAAACAACTTAGATAGAGGGTGAATATCTCATCCTAGCGATTAGATCTGAGTAATGCTGGTTTGTTTTAGACAGTCTAAGAAAGCTGGTTGTCTTATCAGTTTTAAATGGCTTTATGTTTTTAAAATAGGCTGAGTGGCGCAGATGTGGGTTTTACATTTTTACGTTGTATAAATTCTGGGTCTAGAATAGCAGTGTAGGCTGCTCTGTGTGCCATGGAGTTTATGTGAAGAAAGAATCAGGTGCTGCTGAAAGGCAGTCTTTCAGATGCTTTGCTGTGCTCGGGTTGCTCATTTTGTGAACTGAACTATAGGTTCTGGGAACTCTTGTCATCAGTAAAATGTAGCCTCTGTGTGGGTAGCAGGATCACAGAGCTTGCTGTGATCCCCCCAGGGGTGGCAGTCCTTCCACAACCTATAGAGTTTGGATAGATTATTTCTTCACATCCAACTATCCACCCTTTAGGGGATTTTGGGCTCACGTAGGGTGTCTGAAGGAGGTTCAGCATTCTCTGCTCTCTGGGTGCTCTAAATCCGGTAAGGCAGAATACCCATGCTCACCACAGTTACATGACACAGATTTATCGCTTACAAAAAGTAGTAAGGTTCAGTAGAAGCCTGGGATTTAGGGCAAGCTGGTCCGTGGCTCAGGAAAGCCATGTAAGATGGATAGGATCTTACCTGCATGTGCTCCAACTTGCACTGCAGCTGAGGGACCCTGGAAAGAAACCTAGGTTTTATATCCTGGGGCTGTAGGAATCACTGAGCTAAAGCATTGCAGGACATCCTATTTCTAGGGTAGACTGGAGCAGAGCCCAGAATGTTGAGACCAGTACCTCTCTAAGTCTGGACGTTGCATTCCCAGCACAGTCTACAGATATTTTGGAGAATTACAGTGAGAAAGGGGAGTTGGGGTTGATCCTATGCTACCCGGAGATCTCTCCTGTAGGGTTAGCCCATTACTTAGGAAAGTCATAAATGGGAATAGATCTAGGATTTGAATCAAGACAGACCTCCACTATGGTGTCTTACTGTGAAAATTTGGAGAATCTGAAAAAAAAATTTTTTTAAATGGCATAGTATGAAAAAGGGAGATAAGAATCTGCATTTTTACTACAAAAGGTACAATAATCATAATTATTCTTAGACATGATTCTATTATAATCTGCAAAGAATTTTCCAGAAACTTTTACACTGCACTTTTTAAACAGAGATTAAACGTTCATTTTTTTTTTTGAAAGTCTTTCCTGTCATCTTGCTGCTTGGTCATCAAGTGAATTCAAGTATCATTGTATTTAAGTGAATCTTGATAAGTTCTTCTGGTTTAGTCTTTCAGAAAGCAACTTAGTCAACCCCTGTGAAAATTCCCAGTTACTTAGGAAATGATTTTTTCTTCTTTCAATTCAATAATTCATAAAATTATTATTCAAAGGTCTAGTTAGTTTGAATATAAGCCTTAAATATGTCCTAGAATCTTATTGAGATAGCTGTTAAGAATCAAATTGTTCTTGTTTTTTAAATTCTTTGATACCATCATATCTCAATTTTTGAGTTTTAGTAGCATGATATTATTATAATCTGGATGCTTTCAGTTACTCTATTAAATATATACCAACCAAAGTAAAAGTAATATCTGCAGAAGTGAGAAGTTTTTATGGGAGACAAAATTGATAAATATGAAATGATCAGAAAATGTTCCTTATTTATATACAAGAACATTTTTAAGTAAACTTCTGTTTTGTATGATATTTAGAATTTCAGAATAGGGATCTAACTATGCAATTTTTAGAAGGTACAGAGGGGCTTTTTAAATTAGAGGAAATCAAATAGGAGAAATAGAAAAGTGCTTAGAAAAAGCATAAACAGGCAAAAGGAGAAGGGTTAAGATTCCTGATGTATGCAGTAGGCATTAGAGAAGTTGTCAGTAGTAGAAGGGTACTTCAAAAAGCTCATAGAAAAATGGAATTGCAAAATAACTTTCTTTTGGTGCAAAACCATTTTTAAATTCATAAATACTTTTTCCATAATATGCATTCCCATGAACTTTTTGAAGACTCCTTATATGCATGGATTTCAAGATTTTTTTTCACAAAAATAAGCATTTTTTTTTTTTTGCCAGGGACAGAGAGAGAGAGAGAGAGAGTTACAGAGAGTGAGAGAGAGATTCAGAGAGAAAGGTCTTCCTTCTGTTAGTTCACTCCCCCAATGGCCGCAACGGCTGGCACTTGTGCCAATCTGAAGCCAGGAGCCACGTACTTCCTCCTGGTCTCCCATGCGGGTACAGGGACCCAAACACCTGGGCCATCCTCCACTGCCCTCCCAGGCCACAGCAGAGAGCTGGACTGGAAGAGGAGCAACCGGGACTAGTGCCCCAACCGGGACTAGAACCCGGGGTGCTGGCACCGCAGGCGGAAGATTAGCCAAGTGAGCCACGGTGCTGGCCCAAAAATAAGCAACTATTTTATTTTATTTATTTATTTTGACAGGCATAGTGGACAGTGAGAGAGAGAGACAGAGAGAAATGTCTTCCTTTCCATTGGTTCACTCTCCAATGGCCTCTGCGGCCAGCGTGCTGTGTCTGGCGCACTGCGCTGATCCAAAGCCAGGAGCCAGGTGCTTCTCCTGGTCTCAGATGCGGGTGCAGGGCCCAAGGACTTGGGCCATCCTCCACTGCACTCCCTGGCCACAGCAGAGAGCTGGCCTGGAAGAGGGGCAACTGAGACAGAATCCTGCGCCCCAACCTGGACTAGAACCCGGTGTGCAGGCGCCGCAAGGTGGAGGATTAGCTTATTGAGCTGTGGCGCTGGCCAAAATAAGCAACTTTTAATTCTACTTTTCACAAACTCTTAGAAAATTTTGTTTATGTATTTTATTTGAAAGACAGAGAGAGAGAGAGAGAGAGAGAGAGAGAGAGAGAGAGAGAGAGAGAGAAGAAATCTGTGATCTGCTGGTTCATTCCCCATATGCCTGCAACATCTGGGACTGAGCCAGGATAAAGCAAGCAGAACCAGGAATTCAGTCTGGATCGCCCACCTGAGTGGCATGGACCCATGTAATTGAGCCATCATTTGCTGCTTCCCAGGGTGCATACTTGCTGGACGCTGAAATTGGGAGCAGAGCCAGGACTTGAAACTGTGTACTCCAAGATGAGATGGTGGCACCTTAACTGATGCACCAAATGCCTGCCCCACTTCTCATGAACTTTTTGAAGTACACTTAAGGAAATTGAGTCAGGAAGGCATGCACTACCCTAGCTTGAGGTCTACCTCAGAGTCCATGCTCACCCAGAAAGACACAAGAGGATGGCGTTTTATCCTTGTGCATGTCAGTTTCTGGGGTTGGGGAAGGCTGCTAGGAGGTGGGACAACATAATAGCTAGGAGCACAACCTCAAGGGAAAGAAATGCTTGGGGTGGAGAGCTGACTCTGTTACTTAACCATCTTGGTGACTCTGCTAAGCCTTAGATTTTCAGCTGAATAGTAAAGAGGATCCTAGTTCATACCTAATACTGTTATTGTGAGGATTAAATGATTTAGCGGAATCCCTGGGACACATGCACTCATAGAATATATTGCATTACCAAATCAATTCATTCTGAACCATCACAAAGAGGAATTTTTCCATAAACATTTTGTGTTCTTCAATTGCATTATGAGTAACCTTATTGGACTATGAAGGACAACATCTGTGTATGGGTATAGTTAATAAATTATTTTTTAGTCTTAGGTTAGATCTAAAACTTTTAAGAGTAGCTAATTAAGGTTTATTGATTTGCCTGAATTTTCATTAAAATGACATTTTAGATAAATGAAATCTGAAATATAAATATAAGTTTAAATCTTGATGAATCTGTTTTTGTAAATGGATCAATTTAATGGAAAAAAATGAAAATAAAAAAGGACAAACTGACCATTCCAATGTTTTACCACCAGATAGCATTTGTATTCATATGTTCTGTCTCCTGGTTGTCATCATCACAGTAATCATGGATATTAATATAATTGTTTGGAAGTTAGGCAGCTATAGATAGCTCTGTTTTTGTTCACAAACAGTGCTTTTGCCTTGAAGACTGTACTTTGCACTTTCTGGTTGGACTCATTGGCTCATATTTCTTATCTGAGTATCTGTTTATAGGGTATGAAATTGAACACAGATCATTGACCTTGTAAAACCCTGTCATTATGATGCATTAACAGTAATATGTTTTATTGCAAATGATTATTTGGCTCAGGAAGTATTGGATTCAACATAAACATAGTTTTAGCCATAAAACAGTCCATTCTGAGCCTCAAAAACTCCTGAGTTTATTGAAAATGCTCTAGTAACTTAGGGAATGGCTGTTAGACACTCTTATTCATAGAAAATAACCAGCTTTTAATGAACTTTTTTCATGAAAAACCACATTTTCTGAATTCAAGATTGAGATGGGTTTTTTTTATTTTTAACTTTAATTTAGAATATAAATTTCCAAGGTACAACTTATGGATTACAATGGCTTCCCCCCCATACCTTCCCTCCCCTCTGCAACCCTCCCCCCCTTACCCGCTCCCTCTCCCATTTCATTCGCATCCAGATTCATTTTCAATTCTCTTTGTATACAGGAGATCAGTTTAGTATGTGTTAAGTAAAGATTTCAACCATTTGCCCTCACATAGCAACACAAAGTGAAATGTACTATTTGAGTACTGGTTATAGCATTGAATCACAATGTACAGCCCATTAAGGACAGAGATCCTACATGATTTTTTTTTAAATTGATTAATTTTTTATGCAATTTCCAATTTAACACCGAGGTTTTTTTTTAAAAAATTTTTATTTAGAATATAAATTTCCAAGGTACAACTTGTGGATTGTAATGGCTTCCCCACCCACACCTCCCCTCCCCACCGCTACCCTTCCCCCTTACCCACTCCTCCTCCCCTTTCATTCACATCCAGATTCATTTTCAATTCTCTTTGTATACAGGAGCTCAGTTTAGTATAACACCGAGTTTTTTTTTTTTTCATTTTCGATTATCTTTATATACAGAAGATCAATTCAGTATATACTAAGTAAAGATTTTATCAGTTTGCACCCACACAGACACACAAGGTGTAAAAATACTGTTTCAGTACTAGTTATAGCATTACTTCACATTGGAGAACACATTAAGGACAGATCCCACATGGGACATAAGTACACAGTGACTCCTGTTGTTGATTTAACAATTTGACACTCTTGTTTATGGCGTCAGTAACAACCCTAGGCTCTTGTCATGAGTTGCCAAGGCTATGGAAGCCTTTAGGGTTCACCAACTTCGCCAACTTCGATCTTATTCCGACAGGGTCATAGTCAAAGTGGAGGTTCTCTCCTCCCTTCAGAGAAAGGCACCTCCTTCTTTGGTGGCCCCGTTCCTTCCACTGGGATCTCACTCGCAGAGATCTTTCATTTAGGTCTCCTTTTTTTTTTTCCCAGAGTGTCTTGGCTTTCCATGCCTAAAATACTCTCATGGGCTCTTGAGCCAGATCCTGATGCCTTAAGGGCTGATTCTGAGGCCAGTTTGTTATTTAGGACATCTGCCATTCTATGAGTCTGCTGTGACTCCCACTTCCCATGTTGGATCATTCTCTCCCTTTTTGGTTCTATCTGTTAGTATTAGCAGATACTAGTCTTGTTTGTGTGATCCCTCTGACTCTTAGACCTATTAGTGTGATCAATTGTGAACTGAAATTGATCACTTGGACCAGTGAGATGGCATTGGTACATGCCACCTTGATGGGATTGTATTGGGATCCCCTGGCACGATTCTAACTCCATCATTTGGGGCGAGTCTGATTGAGCTTGCCCCAAATTGTACATATCCTCCCTTTCTTTTTCCCACTCTTATATTTAACAGGGATCACTTTTCAGTTAAAATTTAAACACCTAAGAATAATTGTGTGTTAATTGTAGAGTTCAACCAATAGTACTAAAACAAAAACAAACAGCAAAAAGAAATACTAAAATGGGTAAAGATTTACATTGTACATCAACAGTCAGCACAAGAGCTGATCAAGTCACTGTTTCTCATAGTGTCCATTTCACTTCAACAGGTTTCCCCTTTGGTGCTCAGTTAGTCATCGCCAGTCAGGGAGAACAAATGATATTTGTCACTTTGGGACTGGCTTAATTCACTCAGCATGATGTTTTCCAGATTCCTCCATTTTGTTGCAAATGACAGGATTTCATTGTTTTTGACTGCTGTATAGTATTCTGTAGGAGATGGGTATTTAGCATATCATTTGTTTCTTGGTGTGTATATTTATTTAAATAAACATTCTCTCAGAATCAAAATACTAGATTTTAAAATTTAGACTAAGAGCCTAAACTGTAGTTCTGTCTGATGCTTGTAACATTGGCATCACATATTGGAGCCCTTGCTTTATGATCCAGCTGCTCTGATTACTATCAAGATCCCTGCTAATGTGCTGGGAAGGCAGCAGAAGATGGTCCAAGTACTTGGGCCCCTGCTGCCCAAGTGGGAGACATGGGTGGAGTTTGGGGCTCCTTTCTTGAGCCTGGCCCAGACTTGGTTGTTGCAGCCATTTTGGGAAAGAATCAAAAGATGGAAGCTTTCTTCTTTCTCTCTGTCACTCTGCCTTTCAAAAAAATATTTTTTTTTAAAAATTAGACTAACATTTAATAAATCATCCTCTTAATTAGGAACAGGTATTGCCAGGTCTCATTTCCCCCACATTATCTAAAACAGTTTACAAAAATGTATGACATGACAGGATAATAAATAACTGAATGATAGAGAGATATATAGAGATAGATCTATCTCTATATAGAGAGATATATAGAGTAGACACACTAGATGAAAGATAGGCTCTATAGAACAGATAGATACTAGTTAGGAGGTAGGTTAGATAATAGGTGACTGATAGATGAATGGATGGATATATAGATGGCTAGATGATAGGTAGATAGATAGAAAATGTAAGTAAATAAAGAGAAAACTAGAGAGAATTACATATAAAAAATCATGACACAAGTGCCTACTATCATTGGTGGGGAGGGTGACAGACTTTTTGAGCAATCCTGATGCTAAAGCAAAAAGAGCAAAACTGTAAAATCTGGATTTTTTTAGGCAGGACATATGGTATCATCCTAAGCTGGATTCTTTGGAAAGAGAGGAGATCTATATGGTCAGTTCTTCATATGACCATTCATTTAATTAATAACTACATATAGAGCACTAGGCGCTGTCCTAGGTCCTGGGGCTCCAGCCTCAGAATGGACAACACTTGCCACTCCTATGGAGGGAGGAAATATAGTAAATGGATTGTGTGTGTGTATGTGTGTGTGTGTGTACATGCATATATATAATATATATAATATAAATATATAATATATAATACATATATACACATATTTTTGTATATGGTAAAAAGACATCAATTGTATGGGGAAAAGTAGCAGGAAGCTAGATTAAGGCGTGCCTGGGGGCTGGTAGTTCCACTTTAAATAGGCTTGCCGGGGAAGGCTTCACTGCAAGGGTCCTATTTGAGCAAGCTTCTGCTGCAGTGAATGAGCATTGTGGATGTAGAGGAGGGAGGGTCAACACTAGGGAGGGGGCGTGTCTAGTCATGGCGTTTCCCAACTTGGGATGAGTCTGCCCTTCAGGGAACATTTGATAAAGACAGGAGAGAAGTATTTCATTCTCAACTTTAGGAGAGGGCTGGCTCCTGTCATCTGGTGAGTGGAAGCCAAGATGCTGCTAACCAGAGAGCTGCTCCTGGCAAAGAATTAACTAGTCCTAAATATTAGCAGTGCTGGAGCTGAGACCCTCTGATGTTGGCTGCAGTGAGCATCAAACATGTCAGGACTTCTAGAGCCTGGGGCCTCAGGCGCTTTTCTCAGAGCCTCTGCCCCTTTTCCTGAGAGACCTTTGGGTGAATCCTAAGAGGTAATGATCTGACTCCATTGTAACAGGCTACCCCAGCTCCAGTATAGCAAGGAGGTTCAATGGTAAAGCTGTGTAGGATGAGTGAATATATTGTCTTTTCAATAAAGAAAATCAACCAGAATATCTACATTTTGTATCTTTCATGTTAAAACTGGTGTATATAGGTTCATCCTCCTAGCTGCCTACTTTTTTAATTGTAGGGAAAGTTGTCTATCTATTATCATTAAGTTTCAGCATTATAGCAATAGACTATCTCCAAAACAGAAGAACAGAAATACCTCTTTCATAAGCACCAGCCAGTTTAAGAATGCCAGTGGTGATATGTTTGTCCTCAGCCTTCCTTATAATTAATTAACCTTCTTTAGTGCTATCTAAAAAAAGGAGCATTTAGAGAAAAGTGAAAGCAGGCACAGACAAATCCACATACCTTTTTTAAGGGCATCTAAAGAGGATGTTTTTGGAAGTCAATTAGAAAAGACAAATAGATAAATCCAAGTATAAAACAAAAAGGCAAATCCAGACACAGATGAACATGGGGGATTCCGTGGCAGCTGGGAAATGTCAAACCAAGGAAACGCCTAGCACCTTACTTGTCCCTGGCGCAGGGAGTGAGGCTCAGTCAGATGTGACACTGCCAGATGTCTTTCCTATCTTAGCTCCCCTGGGCTAATTCAGTTTAGGTGGAGGATGCGATTCTTTTTATTGTTGTTTGAACATATATGAAAGGAAAATTGTATTTTTCTTAGCTTTTTTTTACATTCTTAACTATAAATAACACTCATGATTTACAGGAAGGGAAAATATTTCAGAAATTTAGCTCAACATGTACCTAGTGATATCATATGCCACTCCTCACTCCCTGTATAGCAAGTTTCCCTCAGCAAAAACAAGAGGACCTCAGGAAGTTTTCATGGGAAAATGGTATTGAAAATGTGAGTTGGGGCAGGCATTTGGTGCAGTAGTTAAAATACCAATTGAAGTGTCCATATCCCATACCAGAGTGCCTGGATTTGAGTCTCACCTCTCCTTCCTAACCAACTTTCCACTAATGCACACTTTGGGAGGCAGCAAATGATGGCTCAAGTACTAGGGTCCCTGCCACCCAACATGGGAGCTCCAGATGGAGCAGGCTCCTGGTTTCCACTTGGCCCAGATCTTGCCATTAATGGCATTTGGTGAGTGAACCAGAGGATAGAAGATCTGTTTGTCTCTGTCTCTCCCTGTCTCTCTACCTTTAAAGTAAATGAAAGTAAATTTAAAAATGTTAAAGTCTGAGTTTATTTAGGTAGAAAGAAGTTTTGAAATTCATGTATGGTTTTTCTATGTATTATAAAAAGTTTTTATAGCAAAAAAATTTGGAATATTGATTCACTGAGCAAATAAAATAGCGATATTTCTATTTGTGAAAAGGCATGGTCTTAGACATTTATAATGTTTAAAATCATGGAAAACGTTTTGACATTTGCTTTGTGGATATTTGCTGTTGATGAAAACGACCATCTGGAGTTCAGATTTGGAGTTGCTGGACTTTTGAATTTTTTTTAAAGGTTTTTTGCCCCTTTTCTGTCTCCCCACCTTTCCTTGTTCCCCTACTCCAGATTATTACAGAGCGTGAGGTGCTTAGGAGGGGGCCTCACCCGTGAAAGTCATGGTTTTGGACTTAAAGACAGTCTGCCAGTCTCCTCCCACTCCTTCTGCTTGGTGCACCTCATTTGTAACCTTCTCACATGGGCTTGCTGAGGATTGGATGGGTTAATACATGTCACGCGGCTTAGCATAATACCTGGCAAATGGTGAGCACTAAATCGGAGGTCTGTTGTTACTGCTATTATTAGTTTCTTTCCCTGGCCAAGTGGCGGAGTGTAGGCAAGAGATGCAATAAGCTTTGTAAACAACTCCCAAGTAACATGGGGGAAAGAAGCATGTAATTCCTTAGGAATTCTTCATAAATATAAATGGATGCAGTTTTCTTTTAATGAAATCCTTATACATCCATGTATCTCTTCCTTCTTACCTGCATTTTCTACAAATGGGTAGTCATTTCTCCAGTTACATATTAAACTCTGTGAAGGATAAAACTCCTGATTTATTTCTCCTCTCTTGATGATACTTAAATCTGTGTTACAGTGTGATGCCAAGCTGTAAGGCTTAGCTTTTGAATGTTTTCTTTAAAGATGCAATTTATATCAATGATACAAAAAAGAGTAAAAATTCCCTAAGATTTTATGCATAAACAATTGTGACAAAATATGATTTTTTGGTAACAGAACTCTATTGGGTTTTTTTTCTGAGCAGATTTGGAAAATACCTTATTTCAGCCAAATAGCAGCTGACATTTGCTTGAATTTGTCATTTGATGTTTTTTTTTAAATCTACATTTTTCAAAAAACAAAGAGGAAACACAGTTTGAAAAGGCACTGGTTTGAAACATTTAAAAGAGTATGGCATTTCTATCTAGTCAGATCTTTTCCAATAATTAATTGCTATGTCCTATGTTCTCTGTCATTCTGAGTGGACTCTTATCAACCCACCAGCATTCCTGAAAAGTGACAAACTGATGTTTCTCTGTGTGGAGGAGAAAATTGTCCACACTGCCAGATGCTGTAAGCTTACCAGAATGGGCTCCAGCCATGTTTCTGTCCCCTGCCAGTTTACTGCAAAACTGAAGATTTTACAAAATTAACTGCTTAGAAATCTGTGGGACTAGTTACCGGTACAGAATGCTTTACTGTGTTTCAATTCTGCTTTCGAAGACTGTCTGAAGAAGGAAAAGATTCCATTTGTAGTCACTTTATTTTATTGTTGAGGCTTTTAATGGAGTTCAGGTATAGTTAAATTAGGATTTCTCTATTGTGTACTTAAGTCCTAAGATGATTGAACTAGTTTACGAAATATATAATAAAATTTATCAATTAAAAATATTTTTGAGGAGAGGGCTGGCTCTGTTGCGTAGTGGGTAAAGCCACTGCTTGCAGTCCTGGCTGCTCTACTTCTGATCCAGTGCCATACTAATGTGCCTGAGAAATCAGCAGAGGGTGGCTCAAGCCCCTGTACCTACATGGGAGACCTGGATGAAGCTCTGCCTCCTGGCTTTGGTCTGACCCAGCCCTGGCTATTGCAGTCATTTGGGGAGTGAACCAGTGAATGGAGGCTCGCTCTCTCTCTCTCTCTCTCTCTCTCTTCCCCCTCCTCTGTCTCTCCTTCTCTGTGACTCTTTCAAATAAACAGTAATATACAATTATTTTTAAAAATTTATTTATTTTATTTGAAATGCAGAGTTGAAGAGGCAGAGAGAAACATGCAGAGAGGTCTTCCATTCACTGGTTCACTCCCCAAATGGCTGCAACGGTTGGAGCTGAGCCAATCCGAAGACAAGAGCTAGGAGCTTCTTCCTGGTTTCCCATATGGATTCAGTGGCCCAAGAACTTAGACCACCTTCCACTGCTTTCCCAGGACACAGCAAAGAGTTGGATCGAAGTGGAGCAGCAGGAACTTGAGCCAGTGCCCATATGGGATGCTGGCACTGCAGGCAGCAGTTTTACCCGCTATGCCACAGCGCCAGCCCCATACTATAAAATTTTTAAACAAATGTATTGAATATTTTTATTTGAGAAGCAGAGAGTGACAGAGACATACAGAGCTCCCATCCAGTTCACTCCAAATGTCCAAATGGCTGGGGTTGGACGAAGCCAAATCCAGGAGCTGGGTCCCATGTGAGTGACAGGAACCCAATAACGTGAGCTGTCACCTGCTGCCTCCCAAAGTGTGCATTAGCAGAAACCTGGAATTTGGAGTAGAGGTGGGAGTTGAACCCAGGCACTCTGATATAGGATGGAAATGTCCCTAATACCATCTTAACAGCTTAGTACATCAAATATAAACCCTGAACATTTTAAAAAATTTGTACACTTAGTTACAGAGGAACAAAACCTCTTAATAGAAGAGAACTAACAAATTGAGGACTGATGATTTGGTAATGCAGAAGGATGAGATGTATGGAAAAGAGACCAGCGTTGATTGTCTGCAGTATTTTCCACATTATTTTATTTCAGCTATGCAGTAACCCTGGGAGTTGGGTGCTTCCATTCTTACTTTGGAATATGAAAAATACAAGCTCAGAGAGGTTAAATAAAGCTACAGGCATTTCCAAAGTTCAAATTCTGGTTTGAGTAATTGTGTCACCCACACTGTCAAGACAGTGTAAACAATCTTTTAAAAAAAGAAGACAAACTCGATCAACAATCCAACTACATCACATTTTTATTAAAAGCCTCCTCAATTCTAGGACGGAGTCACTTCTAGTGAGCATTTATTTAGTTTCCTTGCTGTCACTCTTAAGCTCCACAGAGAAGTTAGCATATATTATCCTCTTAGAGGTTGCTAGCTGCTTTTAATCCTTGTTTTAACATCCCTTAGGTTTTTATTAAATTATGAGCTACAGAAAGCAAAACTCAAATCGTAAATTTCTATCTAACTTCTACAGTGCATTGCTGGCAAGATAGAAACATTTGTGGTACAGTTTACTCCATATCTGTAGACTGCACTGTGGACAAACAACAAATCTTGACTTTGTTACCTATAAAACAGGTTGTCAAAGCATGGGTGCTTTCATAGCCTGCTGCTTGAGTGACATGGTTTTTCACACTGAATGACCATCTGCATGGGTCAGCCTGTCTGCCTCAAGACCAAACGCTTTTTGAAGTTGAGAATTAGATCTTTTAGCACAGTACTAGTTCTCTGCTTCAGTGATAAGAACATGTTAAGTTCTCTGTAAATTGTGGCTCAGTGAAAAAATGTAATGAACAAATTTGTTACATCTAAACACACTTACGTAGTTTTTAGCATAAATATTGAAAATGTAAGCTCTGTAATATGGTGAGACTTTATTTTAAAATCATTTTTTTTATTTGTTAAAGTCATGAGGTCTTGATTACATGAAGAAAAATAGAATCAAGTGTTCCTTTTTTTTGGGTAGGAGTACATGAGCTAGAGCCAGAGTTCATTTTATTGAAATTATCATTGGAAATCCAAGAGAATGGATGTAAGCATCTTTCTACATTTAAGGAAAAAGGTTAACAGTGTGCTCCATGTGCACTGTTTTTGTGGAATACATTTACTGAAAAGTCCTTTTCCTGGTTTTTGGACTAGAATAGAACTGGCACTGTAAACATGGTCACATCTTTCATACCTGAACATCCTGGCTTCCTCATAAATGTTCATGATGACACAATTTAGATTTAATCATATTACAATTCTGAGTTTTCCTCCAGACTGAGGTTTTTGAGAATAAGACTTTTCTTTTTGCTAAAGAGTTAGGTTGACTTGGTCACCAGGACCCGTGATAATGATCAACACTCTATGCTAGGTACTGCTTTAAGCACTTTAATGGATTAACTCACTTATCATCACAATAAGCCTATGAGATTTGTATTTTTTTTCAATCCCACTTTATAGGTAAAGTAATAGAGGGGCAGACAATCTGAGAAACATGTCCTGAGTCACAGGGTTGGTTAGTGACTGAGCTGAGGATTGAATCTATATACTTAGCTTAGAGTCTGTGGACTGAATTTTTGTGTACCCTGCTATACTCAGAGGGAGCATTGCAAACATAGGAAGAAATCATACCAACAACTCTGGACACTCAACACTAGAAAGGGGGTAGCTAAACTGAAAGGTCAGCCAAGGGCCAGCACCAGCAGGTCATTTCTTACAGGTCCAAACATTAGGTGATCCCTGAATGTATAAGCGTGGGTTGCTGTTTCCTCAGAACCCATGGAATGGGTGATGGCCAATAAATAGGTTAGTGTGATTCACTTAGGAGGTTTATGTGTAACTTTGGATTTTGTTTCTGTTGACTGCTTTGAGTTGAAGTTTGTGGGATGGAGAAACTGAGAAAGTAAATCTATCTAGCTCTTCAGCATCCACCTTCCCTTTGGTTTAATATGTAAGTTAGAACAGTGGTTCTCAGTGGGAGTGGTGGCTCTCTTGGAGAGGCAGTGTGAGGGGGTGGCCATTTCCTTGGCTGTGGTACTCTTGGCACTCAGGGGGTGGAGACTGCGATCCTCTGCCTCCTGCCATGCATGCAGCCACATCACAGAAGACAGCTCTGTCATGAACTGAACCTAGAAACCTAACGCTGTTCACTTATTTTAAACCGCTTCTTAGTAAACACTTTTTCAGAAATGTATCTGAAGTTTAAATTTCAGTGTACTTAAATTTAATTAATTATACTTAAGTATAAATTTAAACCAACTCTCATTTTGCTGTGGATCTTACAGGAATGCTCAGCATGTCTAAAGATCATCTCAGTTGCAATACTGCTTGTGGTATTTGAGTGACTCATAATATACATTTGCAGATGTTGCTTTCATAATTATGCAGCCAAGGGCAGCATAGTGCCACTTTATTCTTGTTGTCCAGCCTTTACATTATGGAAATGCAAATTACTTTATTATAAATTATTTCCCTCTTATCTCTTTTATATTATGGTTAGGCTCTTATGATGAGTTTTTTTTAAAAGGTATATGTGTAGGTATGTTAATTATCTATAAATTTAATTTCAGCATATTAAATAAGGCCACAAAAAATTAAGGAACTGTTGCAAGGGAAAGAATTGAGAATCCGTGGGTAAATTCCATTTGGAGCAATAAACAGTTAGAGTCATTAATTTTCCTCTTCAAAATTTCACAGCAGTTTTAACCATAGGTAATTTAATCACCCTGGAATTACTTCCTTTTTAGATCCCTGGTGGGACAATTAAGATATAGACGTATATCATCTACCTGCTTTGTACTTCATTTAAATTTCACTACATCCAAAAGCAATACAAGGATGGAGGTGTCTTTCTGAGATGATTCTCTGCATTTCCCTGCTGCTTTTATTTTACTTTTTTTTAGATCTTCTCTGAAAGAACACTGGAATCAGAAGGGAGCTAATACCATTGAGCAAAAGGGCAAATTTACTTCTTTTAAAAGAAAAGCTCATTTTTCACCATGGTAACCAGCATATCATATGACATACATGCCACATGGCCCATGAAATATGAATCCTTTCAGAAATAAATTTCTATCAGAGCATAATGAGCTTTCGTGTTAGGGTAGCAAGGACTAGAATAAGGTGACACCTTAGGTGGCTTTGGGTCAAACTATCCCTGTGATATCTTGTAGCATTTTCCTTGCAGTTTGCAAGAGATGACACTAGCATTTCATTTTTTAAAATGCTTAATGAAAGTGAACCATATGCTATGAGCACAAGATAAATACATTCCATCGAGTCCTAGAAACGGCACGTTCCCATTTCCTATGAGTGTCAGGACCAAGGACAAACCTAGCATTCAATCTTCCTTCTGTTTCTCACAATATGTAGTTATAACTGCTTCATACTAAAAAGTTAAATACCATAGCTGAACATTTAATTATGGGAGCTAAAATCTTTGGTTCAGACTTAAATTTAACAGTATTTGACAACAGGCTTTCAAAGGAAAGGAAGAGGGAAATCTTTTGTAAGTATTCCACATCATGTCTTGGGAGAAGTAAAAATGAGCATTGTAGTTGTTTCACTCAACTTTTGCATATCCTTCACCCTCTTCATTAAGAAATGCCTTTTATTCAGTCAGCTCTTCTTAGTTAGCTTTTTTGAAAATCTCGTGTGAAGGTAGTACTTCCTAAGTGAGCTTTCCCAAAGCTAGAACATATCATATTCAGTGGATAGAGTTTCTTAAGCTTTCAGAGCCTTAGGTCCCCCAAAGCTCTGCACAGCTTCAGACCCGATGACTCAGCCAGCACAGCTTTCCATGCTTCTGCAGCCAGACCTGATCTGCTCCTTTTATGGTATCCAATGGTATTCTGCTGATTTTGGAGTGAAAAATTTTAACAAATATACATGAGTCTTTTGAAATATATGAATGTTTGTAGATATATAATGTTTATAAATATATAAATTAACCAAACATACCTTGATTGTCTGGCCTGAGCTAGAAGTTGATGGGAGAATGCAGTAAGGTGGACTTCTTTCAGAAAGAATATAAAATTAAATTTGTTATCTGCCTATGAAAGTAGAAATCGCTTATTCTAGCAATATCTTAATCCAAAAGCATAGAATTGCTCCCCATGTAGGACCTCTGTCCTTAATGTGTTGAACTATGAGAATTAACGGTAAAACTAGTCTTTAAACAATACTTTATACATTGTGTGTCTGTGTGGGTGCAAACTGTTAAAATCTTTACTTAGTATAGAGTTGATCTTCTATATATAAAGATAATTAAAAATGAATCTTAATGAAGAATGGGCTGGGAGAGGGAGTAGGAGGTGGGACTGTTTGGGGGTGGGAGGGCGGTATGGGGGGAAGAACCATTATAATCCAAAAGTTGTACTTATAAAATTTATATTTATTAAAAGCTTTCTATTAAAAAAAGAATTCCATCACACAATTCGTTGTTAGTGAAAAGGAAAGTCAGGAATTATATTTGAATTTCTTAATCCCACTCCTCATCTTCCCTACGTCTTTTTGGTAACATAGACCTATTCTTCGCAAGATTTTAAGGAGAGCATGCAAAGATAATATTCTTACACATAATATAGAAAACTCACTGATCATACTGCCAAGGGATTGATTATAGCCATACCTCATTCAACTTTGGGTCCCTTGTAGGTAGCATGAGGCCTAACAGATACTCAGCAGATGTTTAGTGAATTAAAATTATTTGTTTATTATTTTGTTTAACACTTTTCATATTATAATGTTAGCCTTTTGAGTTATAAGAATAGTATCACTGAAAATAACCTTACATAATTTTATATAACTAAGAACTAGATAATCTCTTGAAATGAATATTTAGCTACATAAAGTATACATCTAAAACTTAAAGCATATAAATTTACATTTTGGCTTGGGCAATTCACATTATTATTGAATTATGCCATGTCCATCTGCTCAAGTACTGGATATATTTAGCCTCTAGTGAGCTGGATTATTCAATGGATTCTTCATCTGCCTCATGCTCTGAAACACAGAAACCTTCTGATTTGTAAATTTTATCTATAAGTCTCTCTTTGTTTCATGATAAGGAAATTATGAAATTCTTACTTGGGTTAAGAATGACTTTGTATTTTTTTCTCTTTACCCTAAATATAGCAGAGTGAGTCTTGCACTGATGCTAAATTTGAAAATGACTTTTCTTTTCCTTAATCTAATATCTCAAACAATACATCACTGTATATTTGCATGTTTTAGGGGTTAGCTGAAAGCAGTTAAGACTTGAGTGGGGTAAAAAAATGGAATGGTGATTTAAATGGGAAAGAATTATCAATTGTTTGTGTGTGTGTGTGTGTGTGTGTGTGTGTGTGTATGTGTGTGTAACTGGTTTATTTCTGGATGTAAAGTCTACATAAAATTAAAATAGTCATTTAGACTGTTACAGACATTTCTGCTATGGATCATATGGCTATATGACTTGCACTGGCCAATGAAATGTGAATATTGTAGCAGGTGTCCCCTCTGGACTGATAGTTTAAGATTCAATGTGCAGTTTGCACGTTTCCTTCTCCCTGTCTTAATAAATATGGAGTAGAGTGCTAGGATGGGTTTTCTCTCAACCTGGGCCTCTTAGTGGCCCTATTATAGAGCAGGACACCTTGGTCTGTAGAGTGAGAATCAGAAAGACAGGAAGAGACTTGTATGTGTTAAGCTTCTGAGATCTGGAAAGTGTCTTGTTGCAACAGCATAACTAACATAACATAGCATATTTCATCAAAACCTGAGACATCCGTTCAGATAATTTTTGTCTTTTTCACCTGAAAGAAAATGAAGGTTTGCCTGAAATAAGCATTTATAACAGAATCTGAGGAAATGCAAGTAAATAAAAGATTTTTTGATTCCGAGTTACTTTGAAGTGTGTAGATTTTTATTTTAGGCTTCTTTGGTAAAGTAGTCAGAAAACAACATTTAGTAAAGTTTGCTTTTATTACACTGAATATTTGGCATGCTAGGTAGTTGGTGGTTGTCATTTAAATCAGAAAATGGCAACTACCATATTTAGTATTCATGGCTGTTTGTAGACATCTTTTAAAATTTGTATAATTTACATTAAGATATACTGAGGCCTAAGTATCTGTGTGATAAGAGGTACTTTAAAATGCATAATAACTATAAAAGAAATATGGCTTATGGAAAGAATTTCATTAAATTCTATGTCCTTGAGGCACACTGGTTTTGTTTTGGGATCCATAGGTGCATTACTTTAAGATATATTGGATCCTATCTTTGTGGTAAAGACAGAAGAAACCAGCTGTAGGGTCTGTAGCATCTAAAGGGAAAGATGTTAAAAATTCAGTTCAATGGGAGAAAACATAGGCTTTTAAAGGACCTGTCACTACTGAGATGGCTATTGGGAAAACGAGTGTAACTGTTTTCTGTTTTAATTCCCAGGCAACTCCAAGGAGACAGTTTTAGGGCTGATGTGAGATTGGGGCTGGGCTGGGTTCTGAAGACATTCTCAGTTCGTTAGTCCCAGGAAGCTGTGTCTGAAGGACAGTTACAGGGATTAGGGAATACTGCAGCTCCTGGGTGAATTTCCAATCTGCTCCATGATTGAATTGATTAGGGAGTGATCCATTGTGAAGACAATTGTTATAGCATCTGAAATTGTTGAATCTACTGGGTTATGGTTCATGTCATAAATATTGAATGAGCGAGAGTCTGCCAAATGGCTTTGCTGTGTTTATTGGGCTCATAGGAAACAAATGGGAATTTGTTCTTTGCTGGTTTTTTTTTCAGAATGAAGAGAGAAGAAAGCCTCCATGTGGAATGTCAGTACAAAGCTTTCACTAAGATTAAGAGAAGATTGCTTCTCTTAGATCTACTCAACATTAATTAATTGAGTAAGATACCATACTAGACACCATGGGGAAAAGACAGATGAGTAAAACTAGCCTCGCTTTCAAGCAACTTAGAATCTAAATTGGAGGAAATCATAATCTAGTTATACACCTCATCTTGCTATTGCATATGACTCAGCTCCATTGATATTTATGATAGCATTTAAAAGATTCAAAAGTAAAATAAGAAGATAAAATGAATTCTTTTTTGTTAAGAATTTAAGATGTTTTCGATCTTTAAAATGTTAAAATTACACCGTGAAAAATAAGCAATTTACCCCCTCCATCCCTGTTACCACTATCAGTCCAATGCATGTCTACCCTACTGTTTGGTCAAGATCATGAGCAATATATTTTCCAAACCAAATATAATCAAGCAGGATTTTTAAATTGCTTTGGCTTGTGATGAGTAAGCATGGAGATGTAGCTGAGGGGAGAGGAAATGACATTTCATGTATATTTTGATGGTTTTGGAAAAAAGGAAGTAGAGTATTTCATTTTGGTTGCTGTAGCCTAGGTTTTTCTTTGGGTAATGATCAAAATTTCTAAATGTGTTGGTGGAAAGATGACACAGATTTCAACACGCTTTGTGTGCTCACTTCAGTGTTCCTTTTCATCACCTGAGACTCACTGACTTGACAACGCCACCTTAGGAAAAACAGAGAGCAAAAGAATACAGACACCCTCCATCCCACCTGCAGAGTCCTATAAAAAATTTTCCTTGGCCAATTTGTTGACTTCTTAAAGAAAAGAATAAGCCATCTTAAAGCATTTGAATGAATAGTTTTAAATATTTTAGCTGCAGGGTTGGGGAACGTTCAGCCTGCAACCGTATAAGGCTTGTAAGATCATTTAGCCTGGCCCTGCCAGGACAGCTGCAGGTGAAACTCAAAATTCAATAAATCTATAGAAGGCTAATTTTATTTTATTTTTTATTATTATTTGACAGATAGAGTTAGACAGTGAGTGAGAGAGAGACAGAGAGAAAGATCTTTTTTCTTTGGTTCACCCCCAAAATGCCCACTACGGCTGGAACTACACTGATCTGAAGCCAAGAGCCAGGTGTTTCCTCCTGGTCTCCCATGCAGGTGCATGGGCCCAAGCACTTGGGCTATCCTCCACTGCCCTCCTGGGCCACAGCAGAGAGCTGGACTGGAAGAGAAGCAACTGTGACTAGAACCCGGTGCCCATATGGGATGCTGGTGCTGCAGGTGGAGGATTAACCAAGTGAGCCATGGTGCCAGCCCCAACAGGCAGGCTAATTTTCAAGTTGAAAATTTTGTGTGGCCTGCAAACAATGTTATATATATTTTAAAGGTTTATTTATTTATTTGAAAGCCAGAGTTACACACAGAGAGAGAAGGAGAGACAGAGAGAGAGAGGTCTTCCATCCACTGGTACACTCCCCAGTTGGCAGCAACATCTGGAGCTGTGCCAATCTGAAGCCAGGAGCCAGGATATCCTTATGTGTTTCCCACATGGGTGCAGGGACCCAAGGGCTTGGGTCATCATCTACTACTTTCCCAGGCCATGGCAGAGAGCTGGATCGGAAGTGGAGCAGCCAGGTCTCAAAGCGGCGTCCACATGGATTGCAGGCACTGCAGGTGGCAGCTTCACCTGCTAAGCCACAGTACTGGTCCCCAAATGATATTAAAAATATACAAATGGTCCTTGACAGAAAAAATATTCCCCACCTATGTTAGCAGATTAAACACATCAAATTCAAAGATTAAAATTTCCTCAATATATTCATTCAGAAGTTATAGTTGACCAGCACCTGGACACTTGAGGAGACAGAAAAACCAAGAAGCACTGGAACACACACAGAAAGCTCAGTAACTTGGGGCCATTGAGTGTACTGGAATTGCTCTTCCTAGACAGCAACCCCCAGAGTGCTGCTGTTTTATAGAGTGATGGGATCTGAGCCTATAACTCGCTGGAGTAGAACCAGCATCTTCCCATTAACTGCAACTCCAAACTCCTTCCCAGAGCCCATGGTTTTTTCCTGCCTGCCATCTGTGCCTACTCCTCTCTGCACCTTGAACAACTTCACTTGGTCATCTTCAAGTGTGTCATGTGCCTCTCTTGTCTATGCGCCTTCTAGTCTCTTCTTCCCGAAGTCCTTCTTGCTAATTTCTGTTCAGACTTCTCTGATCCTCCCAGTAAAGTGGCCCTACCATGTGTCCCCATAACATTCTGTATTCTTGTGTCCAACCCATTCCACAGTGTGTTATAATTCCTTAAGGGTCTTGAGCAGGAGTTGATGAATAATGACACATGCATCCAATCTGCTTCTGTCTGTTTCTGAAAATGGTCAATGGAACACAGCTATGCTCATTTCCATGACTCCTTTCACACTACAGCAGCAGAGTGGGGTGGATGAGACAGAAACTGAATACCCCAAAAAACCCAGAAATACTTACTCTCTAGGCTTTTCCAAAAAAAAGTTTCACTGACTTCTGATCTCGAGAACATGCAATAGGGGCCAGCATTTTCACGCAGCTGGTTAAGCAATTGCACATGATGCTGGCATCCCATATTAGAGTGGCAGTTGGAGTCCTGGTGGCTCCACCTCTGATCCAGGTCCCTCCCAGTGCACCTTGGGAAGGCAGCAGATGATGGTCCAAGTACTTGGGCCCCTGCCACCCACATAGGAGACCCAGATGAAGTTTCTAGCTCGTGGCTTCAGATTGGCCTAGCCCTAGCTGTTTTTGGCATTTTGGAAGTGAAGAGGTGGATGGAAGGGTTCCATTTCTGTCTCTTCCTCTCTCTCTCTCTGTTGCTCTGCATTTTAATAAATAAATAACTAAATCTTAAGAAGAAGAACATGCAATATACCTACCTTGTTCACTATCATATATCTGATATTTAACATAGTGTTTGTACAAAGTAGATGTTCCATATATTTTGAAGGAATTAATTAAAAATAAATACAAAGAAGTTGGCCAAGAAAAAAGTATGGTAATGATTCAGCCTCTATCATGTGCTAAGTAGTGTTCTGTGTGCTTTGTGTGCACATACTCAGGTAATCCTCATAACAACCCATTAGGAAGGTGTTATTATACTGCATTTGTAGTAGAGACACTGAAATGTAAGGATGAGTACATGATTTTCTTAAATATTGCAAAGCAAGTAAAGTTGGCTCACCTAGAATTTCAACTCAGATTTCTCTTGTGATAAGATGTAGAGATGATATGAGGGAACTCCAAAAAGTTTATGGAATATGGAATTAAAAAACAAGTTTATTTTGGTGCAAAACATTTTTGAAATCCACATAGTTTTATTTTTTAAATAATGTGCACATTCATAAACTTTTGGAAGGTTCCTTGTATGTGATTTAAAAATATTTTTGCACCAAAACAAACTTATCTTTTAATCACATTTTACCTAAACTTTTTGAAAATACCCTCTTATATATGCTATGGCAGTGAAGAGCAGCATATGACATTAGAATACAAGTTTTGATTCTACTCTATTGCTTGCTTTTAAGACTCTGTACAAGAAGTCATTTGAGTTCTCGGTACCAGATTTTTCACAGCTGTAAGAAGTTATTTAACATCTCTGGCCTTTGTCTCCACATGGTAAACTAGATTATACTTATGAAGTTTAAATGAGACACAATGTATAAGATACTTTGAAGTGGTTCCCGTATAGCAGTCACTGAAGACATGTTCAATGTGGTATATGGATGTCTTGCTAATAGCTTCAGAATTTTCTGGGTATTTCATCCTATTCATAACTTTAATTTTGCATAATTTCAAAAAGGATTTCCAGTGGTATTTTGCCTTGTGTTTTCTATACTCCATTTATAAAGGTAAGGAAGTAGTTCCAGAAATAGCTATATTAAAAACAAAATAAAGTATTAGATCTTATTTTCTGTGTTGGGCTTACAAAGTTATCTGTTGTTGCTATTGGCATTAACTGTGCCTACTTTTTGGAATTTTCCAAATACCATCTACATGATGTCAAAATGTAATGCCTGAATCAGCGTGTGGTTTACCTCCTAAGGATTTTCTGCTGATGTTATTGTCTCTGATATTGGCCCAACATTGTGGGAGCACTGTGATATAGCCAACTTTTTTCCATTTTCCATTGCCTGAAGCTGGTATGTTTTCCTTTTCATAAATGAAAATATCAAGTCACTACATAAAGACAAAGAGAAGTCTAGAATCTAATTATAGTTTTTGAGTGTTTTTTGTTTTTTGGTTTTGTTTTTGCTGTTGTGGTTATTTTCAGTTAAAGCATTAGAATGGTATCAGGAACCATAAGAACATTTCAGGAAAATTTCTTACAAGTAAAAATATGGCTATT
Source organism: Sylvilagus floridanus (assembly GCA_949820135.1). Taxonomy (NCBI): domain Eukaryota; kingdom Metazoa; phylum Chordata; class Mammalia; order Lagomorpha; family Leporidae; genus Sylvilagus; species Sylvilagus floridanus. The sequence continues at coordinate 100,278,425 of OX463241.1, forward strand.
CAATGAAGCTGTCATTGGTTCTGCAATATAGAAATTGGTTTTCCAGTCTTATTTCAAATTATTTCTAGTCTAGAGACAGAATGTTTTCTTCTTCAAACTGTTATTAGAAGAAGTATTAACTTTATTTCATAGAATAGTAGAGTTCAATCCTAAGGATATCATTAAGATAGTTTGTTCTTGCTCTTTATGGTAATACTAAGTTGTCATGGGTCAGTGTTCTAGAATTAACCCCTAACTTTATTGGCCAATAAGTCCCAACACAGGAATGACAAAAAAGGAACAAAAATGTCATGTCCTCATCAGTTAGTCCTGTATTTTGGTCTTTAGATTGTACTACTACCTGTAAAAACAGGTGTCAAAAGTTATATTTTAGTTGACAGTTAAGAGCACTTTGTTTAATAGTATCTTTTTTTAAACTTTTATTTAATGAATATAAATTTCCAAAGTACAGCTTATGGATTACAATGGCTCCCCCCCCCATAACTTCCCTCCCACCTGCACCCCCACTGTCTCCTGCTCCCTCTCCCATTCCATTCACATTGATTCTCATTTTCAATTATCTTTATATATAGAAGATCGATTTAGTATATATTAAGTAAAGATTTCAACAGTTTGCACCCACACAGAACATAAAGTGTAAACTACTGTTTCAGTACTAGTTATAGCATTAAATCACAATGCACAGCACATTAAGGAGAGAGATCCCTACATGAGGAGTAAGTGCACAGTGACTCCTGTTGTTGACTTCACAAATTGACACTCTTGTTTATGGTGTCAGTAATCACCCTAGGCTCTTGTCATGAGTTGCCAAGTCTCTGGAGGCCTTTTGAGCTTGCCTACTCTGATCATATTTAGGCAAGGTCATAGTCAAAGTGGAAGTTCTCTCCTCCCTTCAGAGAAAGGTACCTCCTTCTTTAATGGCCCGTTCTTTCTACTGGGATCTCACTCGCAGAGATCTTTCATGTAGGTCATTTTTTTTTTTGGCCACAATGTCTTGGCTTCCCATGCCTAAAATACTCTCTTCAACCAGATCTGAATGCCTTAAGGGCTGATTCTGAGGCCAGAGTGCTGTTTAGGACATCTGCCATTCTATGAGTCTGCTGTGTATCCCACTTCCCATGTTGGATCATTCTCTCCCTTTTGAATTCTATCAGTTAGTATTTGCAGACACTAGTTTTGTTTATGTGATCCCTTGACTTTTAGTCCTATTATATGATCAGTTGTGAACAGAAATTGATCACTTGGACTAGTGAGATGGCATTGGTACATGCCACCTTGATGGGAGTGAATGGGAATCCCCTGGCATGTTTCTAACTCTACCGTTTGGGGCAAGTCAGCTTGAGCATGTCCCAAATTGTACATCTCTTCCCTCTCTTATTCCCACTCTTACATTTAGCAGGGATCACTTTTCAGTTAATTTTCAGCACTTAAGAATAATTGTATGTTAATTACAGAGTTCAACCAATAGTATTAAGCAGAACAAAAAAAATACTAAAAGGGATAAAGTGTTAAGTTGTTCATCAACAGTCAGGGCAAGGGCTGATTGAGTCACCATTTCTCATAGTGTCCATTTCACTTCAACAGATTTCCTTTTAGGTGCTCAGTTAGTTGTCACCGATCAGGGAGAACATATGATATTTGTCCTTTTGGGACTGGCTTATTTCACTCAGCATGATGTTTTCCAGATTCCTCCATTTTGTTTCGAATGACCCAGATAGGATCTGTCTAGTTTCTAGTTACCAGACCCTCAGAACATCATGGGACCTACTTGGAACCACAGCAAGGAGACATTGCCATTGCTGCTGTAGATGTATCGAAGAACGCAGAATCATCTTTATCCTGTCACATATGAGTAAATCATCTTGGTTTCCTCTGAGGTTAAGCACTCTAAATACAAATCAGCATGCTGGACAGTGACCATGAAGCCATATCTCCTACAAACCTAATGTCTGCTCCACCATTCTCTTATTTCTCATAGTAATATTATCATATTGAGTATTACCTCTCAAATTTAGTTCCTGGGCATCTGATACATAGCATCCTAATTAGTATCAGTATCTTTACTGTATCCTTTCCACTGCTGCTAAAATTATTATACTAAAGCATACTTGTGATTGGGACATTTCTCATTAATAGTCTAAGTGGTTGGTAAAGAAAATCCATGTGCTTTATCCTGGCACACAAGGCCCTCCATTGTTGGGTCTCAATCTTCTTTTTAACCAAAGTACACACAATTCACTTTGCAGTTCTTTCCTCACACCTATTTTGTGCTGTTGTGCTCTGGAAGTACTGTTTTGTGAACACTGCATGCCTGTATGCTTAGCAGTTATCTTCTTGAACATTGTCCCTTTTCTCCTGTGAGACTACTAAAGGTGGATGGCTTATTATCCTTCAAGGTTCCATTCAAATTTTCCCTGCCCTGAACTTCTGTAACACTGTTTTTATCACCAGTACAGAAGAAGCCCACTGTGTTGATTTCTTTTAAGTCAAAGAGGTCCTGGCATCTGGTAGTAGAAAGCACAACTAAGACTGCCCCAGAGGGAATCCTGGTTTCAAACTTACTAACTGTACTGGTTTGGTTGGTCTCCTCTCAAAATTCACGTCCTTTTGGAACCTCAGAATGTGATCCTATTGAAGATGCAGTTACTTAAGCTGAGGTCGTACTGGAGCAGGGTGGACCCTAATTCAATGTGGGGGGTGTCCTTATAAGAAAAAGTGGAGTGGGAGATATTTAGTCTAACAGTTAAGATGCTGGTTAAGGTGTCTGCATCCCACATCAGAGTACCTGGATTCAAATACCAGCCCGTAATTCTAATTTATGATGTAGACCCTGGAAGGCAGCAGGTGATGGTTCAAGTAATTGGCTCTCTGCCAGCCACATGGAAGACCTGGACTGAGTTCCCAGTTTCAGCCCTGGCACAGCCCTGGTCATAGTGGGTATGTGGGGACTGAACCAGTAGATCGGGACTCTGTGTGTTTGTCTCTATTTAAACCTCTCAAATAAAAAAAAAAATTAAAGAAAAGTTGCAGAGACAGACATGCTCAATGAAAGATGATGTCAAGAGATAAAGAGTGACTACTGTGTATCAGCTGATGTAGAGATTGAAGTAATGTATCTGCAAACCAGCAAATGCCAAGGGTTGTGGCAACACTAGAATGTAGGAGAAAACGTGCAATAGATTCTCTGCTAGAGCCTTTAGAGAAAGCCACTGACATTTTTGTTTTTTGTGCTTACATTTTCTACATCTGTAAGAGAATACATATTGTTGTTTTGATGCACCTAATCTGTAGTGCTTTGTTACAGCAGCCCTAAAATTTAATACATTAGCTGTATGACCTTGAGCAAGTTATTCATACTCTCTATACCTCACTTTTCTCATCTGAAAAGTAGACTTAACAACAACCATATTTCATGGAGCTTTTATGTGAATAAAGTTTTTCCCTACAATAACTTGGAAAACCATCTGCGCATATTAAATGTTCCTTTAGCTATTGCAATGCTTTATTCTTATGTTCTCCACCAGTATGGGAATCAAATCCTAAAGGTTTTCATACTTTATTCTACCTCAAGTAGTGTGCTGTAAGAGAATCAGTGCTCAGAAAGACTAAAACTCTGAGTTCAAGTTCAGGAGGTGGTATCTTAGAGCCACTTATGATTTTGAACACATTTCTTAAATTTGAACTTCAGTCTTCTCATCTAGAAGAAAACCAAATAATTCCTACTTTACAGGATTCTGGTGGAAATTAGAACTACTATCTATCTGGTACATAGTGCATATTCAAACAATGAGAGCCATACACTTTTCCCCAAAGTCAGCCACTACAGGGCCATGAACACACTAATTGCTCAGAAATGCTTTTTGATTGGATGTATAAATTAATCCCTTGTAGTTATTTAAGTTAACATGTTTTTGCAATTTTATGTTTTTCCCCAAAGTGGTTTTGAACTTTGTGTCCTTTCACTTGGATAGGTCATCCATATCTTGAATTAGAATGCTAAGTAGCAGCACATGATTTTTTTTTTAAATGTATCCTTCATTATATTATGAACTATCCATCAATCATACCTTCTCCTGTGTTTTATGAAAGAGAAGAACATGAACTTAATATTTTTTACAAGCTTTGCATGACCGCTTCTTGATGCCAAGTTGCTTTTCACTTGTTCTCCTAACTTTTTCAGCAGTCTTACTTAGAATATTTTATTTTGTTTCTGTTGTCCTATCACTTGTGAGAAGGCAATCAAACTCAGTCTGGCTCACTGTGGTGTGTGCCAATAAAGAATGCCACAAGAAAGCAGGACTGAGAGATGAAGATAATTAATAGGACTAGTCTGTAAAAGTCACTCAGGGGAACTTGCACCAAGCAATGCAAAGCCCCAACATACTGCTACTGTGCTTGTTACCAAGCCTGACACAGTGCAGCTGGAACACTGTGAACAGCAGTGCCAACAAGGCCATTCAGCTGCTCGGCAGTGGTTAGTGTCTCAGCCACATCAGGACCTCTGCAGATGAAATCATTAGGGGTTTTTACAGGGTTGGCAGCTTTTGATTTTGTTCTTTGGGCTTTTTTTGTGTCATTACTGTGAGTCTAAGACATGAATACTTCTAACAGTGAGTGAAACCATTGCACAGCCTTAAAGGATTTCCTTAGGAAAGAAAGAGAGCAGGATTTCAGGAGACTCATGTGATCTTGCTAAGCCAGCTTTCTAAGTCATTACTAAGGAAAGTCTTTCAACAGTTAGATGAACATATACAAAAAGAGGTATGTATTTCCATAGAGAATTTTTTTAATGCTGGGAAAACTGCTTCAAGGAGATTGTGGGTAAGCCTTTGAATTTACACTCAAAATAATTTAGTTGTAGACCAATTTCATTGGAAAGAAATGTTCAGATGAATCCTTTAACATTGCTTCTATCAACACACGTGATTCTTTAAAGATGCTAATGATGGCAGGAGAGTATAACATTATAGACAAGATGGTAATTAATAGAATTAATTTTATAGGAACATAAAACTCACAGTGTTTAGACTAACTTTTCAATAGAAACTACAAAAATTTCATATCCATAATACTCATGTTTTCAAAACAAGAGGGATGCTATCCCAAAAATTGAGGGAAAAAAGGCCAAAGAGTGGGAGAAAATATACAAGTTCACAGAAGTAATACCAAGAAAATGGAAATTGAAATAATAACCTACTTTTCTTTTTTAAGATTTATTTATTTACTTGAAAGAGTTACACAGAGAGAGAAGGAGAGGCAGAGAGAGAGGTCTTCCATCTGCTGGTTCACTGCCCAATTGGCTGCAACAGCTAGAGCTGCACTGATCTGAAGACAGGAGCCAGAGGCTTCTCCCGGGTCTCCCATGTGGGTGCAGGACCCAAGACCTGGGCCATCTTCCACTGCTTTCCCAGGCCACAGAAGAGAGCTGGTTTGGAAGTGGAGCAGCTGGGAATCAACCAACACCCAAATGGGATGCTGGCACTGCAGATGGCGGTTTTACCCACTACGCCACAGTGTTAGCCCCAGCAATCTACTTTTCAAATTGTCCAATGATAGAGATTGCAAAACGTAAGAAGAAAAAGGATTCGATACTGATGAGTATACAGTAGGTAGCCTCTGGAATGAGTTAAATTGGTTTCATTTTCTGGATGACATATTGGCAGCCCATCCACACCCTTTTACCCAGTGGTTTTATTTCTAGGAGTTGGTATTAGAGATTAGTAAGAAATTCACCCAGTATCAGGTGTAAGTACTTATTTTCACAGAATTATTATGATTAGAAAAAACTAGAGCAGGAATGGTTATATAGTAGTGACAGATACATGGAATCCTATGTACTTTGGGTGAATATTTAATGATATATGAACATGCACATGACCCAAGTAAAGAAAAATACAGAAATAGGCATGGAATATTATCCTATTGTATGTTAAAAGATAGGGTAGTGCATCAAAATGCTAATAGTTATGTCTGGATGACAGGATACTGGTGATTTATGAGTTTAACATGGATATTTGTTATACTAATTATTCCTTATTTTGCAAACAGAGATAAATGGGACATTATATTTTATTTATTTTTCAGTTTTATTTGAAAGATAGACAAACTGACAGAGATCTCTTCTGTGCTTTCTTATTTCCCAAATGCCTGCAACAGCTGGTGCTGGGCCAGGCCGAAGCCAGGAACCAGGAATTCAATCATTGCATACCTTGTGGATAGCAGGGACCCAAGTACTTGAACATCACCTGCTGCCTCCCAGGGTGCACATTAGCAGGAAGCTGGAAGCAGAAGCAGGGGTGTGAATCCAAGAACCTCATTAAGAAATGCGAGCATCTTAAGTGGTGTCTTGAATGCTGTGTCAGACTCCCATTTATTTTTTCACCTGGAGGCCTTTGGAAAGAGGTCCTCAGCTCCTGAGAACTCTGGTTTGGGTCTCTCTTAAGGCTGTGGTTGGTCAGCAGGACCAGTATGTGATTAACATGGAAATCTGATAAGCCATGGAGGGGAAGGAGATCATAAACAAATAATCAGCACTGTTACCTAAGCAGAAGAGACCCAGAGAAGTGGGAACGAATGTCTACAACTTAACTGCTGCCACCTGTGAGTGCCAGGTGATGAAACTGCCCTCCTGAGGGAAGCAGAGGTTAAAATGGAAATATATATGTGAAAAAAAGAAGAATATACCCGACATGAGACTCATTGCTGGGTTCTAAGACATTATTGCTTGGGAATGTGTGTCTACGTGTGGGCTGAACACCAGGGAAAGACTGAGATCCACTGACTGGAAGAGCAGGACAGAAGAACCACTGTTAGGGACTGTCGTGCAGGTCCTGTTGGCAAGAATAGAGCAGGGAAAAACAGAGGACCATGCCTGAGCAGGTTGATGTAGAGAGGGCATTTGCACCACTGACTGGTGTTTGCTGGGCTGATTTCTGAGTTACTTCCACCAGAGTGTGTGGGGCAGCACAGGCAGTGGTAAAGCTAGACAGTGACACACATCACAGGCACCCAGAGCAGCAGCAGCAGCAGTTGGTGAGGGGACGGAGCTTGAGAAACAGGGATAGGGACACTGGGGAGGCGTGAGAGGAGGAGAAGCAGCAAGGTGGTCTTCACACAGGAGGAAGGACCATGCCTCAGGAAGGATTGCAAGGCATTCCCAGGACCTTGGTTTTGAAATGCAGTGATTTGCAGAGATATGAAGAGCTGGAGTTGTAGCAGTGCATTTATTTTATTATTATTTCAGCTCTAGCCTGAGCTAGAGAATTTAATTGGGTTGCTGTTATAGTGATTCACGTTTCACTATTGTATTCCTAGGCTGGCATGTCCTGGCAAATGTGAAAAAAAATGCAATGCATAAAGAATAATGAGGATCAAACATGTTAAGTGTCTGACAATAGTACCATGAGCAAGGATATATGATTTTGTGTGAGGTGTTCAGAGGCTGGGGAACACAGAACAGCTTTGACCTGAGAAAGGTACCTGGACTGGCTTTTATTTGTCATGGACAGGCAATGGAGGGGTTGAAACAAAGTGATGATGTGATCTAATGAATGTTTAAAAAAATCACTGTGGCTTCTTTGTGGAAAGTGAACTCAAGGGTGTCCAAACAAGTTGTTCAATAGGAAGGGCAGAGAGAATAATGGGAAGCTGTGAAATAGGCAACTAGAGGCACTTGTGCACTTGTGAGGGTAGTGGTACTGGGGAGAGAGGAGAATGTAAGGTAGAGATGCCTGTTGGTATCAACCTGGCAGGTAGGGTGTACACAGAAGAGATTGTAGGTAGCCAGGGTCATACCAACTTTGAGAGGCAGAGTAGAGGAAGAGGAGCCAGCAAAGGAGTCTGGTGAAACTCAGAGTCTGATCTCCAAAGATGAGCAATGCAACTGTTTCAAAGAGGAATGAATGAGATGCCAGTCCAGGGGCAGAAATAGGCCACCACTGTGCAGACAAATTATATTGAAACCAGGAGCCTACTTAGCCTCAACTTGACCCAACTTACAGTTAACACATAGATGTCACTCATCCAATGACTGTAAAAGGACAGATACAAAGAGTAGTAAGATGTACCAACAAGTTACTTTACTCCACAACTCAATAATTGGGTACAATAATGTGTAACAGATAATTTTCTATAATGTAAGTGTAAATTTAAGCCAGAGCAATTCAATAAGGAATGGGAGAGTTGTTGTTACACAGAATATTAGAATCAGAAGAAGTCTGACTGGTTATAGTCTAACACCAATTTTATTTTACAGATATAGACATTGAGACCCAGAGCATTGAAGATAATTTGTTCCACATCATATAACAGTTAGTGAAAGAGGAAAAGCTAGAACCTTGGTCCATGTTTCTTAGGCTATGTATCTATGTACGTTCTTAATAGACACATACACATATACACACAAGTATGTATGTGTGTGTATATATATATATAATCACACATAGCATTAGGTGATAATTGTTTGCTTCAAAAGTGTTTTAAAAAGAGCAGTGCTGAAAAATAGACTCTCAGGCCTGGCTTCGTGGCACAGTGGGTTAATTTTCCTCCTGTGGCTCCGGCATCCCATATAGGTACCAGTTCTTGTCCCGGCTGCCCCTCTTCCAATCCAGCTCTCTGGTGTGGCCTGGGAAAGCAGTAGAACATGACCCAAGTGCTTGGGCCCCTGCACCTTCATGGGAGACTGGGAAGAAGCACATGGCTCCTGGCTTCAGATCGGCACAGCTCTGGCCGTTGCAGCCATCTGGAGAGTGAACGAATGGAAGGAAGACCTTTCTCTCTCTCTCTCCCTCTCACTGTCTGTAATTTTGTCTTTCAAATAAATAAATAAATAATCTTAAAAAAAAAGAAAAATAAACTCTCCTGGAGCATTTAAATAGGTATATTAGATTTATAAAACTTGAGTTAACATTTGTTTTCCAAAAAGTTCCTTAATGAAATAAGTTGCATTTACCATCTAAGAAAAGAAAACAATACCTTTATTCTTTCTAGTTAAAAATGTTAGCATAATAGATCTCTGCATTCAGGTTTGTAATTTTAATTCTATTTTTTTCACTAGGGACAAGTGCTTATTCCATAATAAATACTAATAGTATATTTTTTGTTGAGGTTTGATTATAGAGAAGAGTAGACACAGATACAATCAAATTTGGAATGTATTGTAGAACCTGGTATCAAGCATAAATACCAGAAAGAAATATTTAATATTTTATCCTGTGATATCAATTAGGATCATTTTGTATAACTTTATTTGTAGTTCTTGGAATATCTGCACAGTATTTGAGACCATTGGATAATATGTACAGATGTGCATTTATCTGGATCATTTTTCGTTCTGAGCCCCAGCTGAATACAGCATTATTGTCTAGACATCTCCAGTGCTGCCACATTAGATAACTCCAGGGTACCATTCCCATTAAACTCTGGAATCTAGGGGCTGCTGTTCTGATGAAATTGTTCACAAGCTCCCTACAGTTATATAAGGTGTGGCCCTGGATATCTTTATATGTAAAGAACCTTGGAAACCTAAAATAGCTTTTCCTTGCGTCTCTTAAAGTACAATAGATTAATAAAACTTGAGAAGAATTTGGTGACTTGTCTGACTGCAGTGTTGGGATAAGACAAGAGGGGAAAAGCAGCACATCAATGAACAGAAAAGGATTAGAGCAGTGAGTTGAGGTGGGGGAAAAAAAGATGACGACTCTTAAAGTACTTCAAATCATATCACTTGAAAAGTAGATGCTGTACTGAAATATAATCCCTTAGTATCAAGGGTTTAACAGTCTAGTCTTCCCACTTAAGTCAGTGGGATTTCTCCCTCCAACTGATATGAATACAAACTAGACTCTCAGCCCAGTCAGGAAAAATGTTTAAAACAGAATATAGACCTCAAGCAATTGAAGTTTTGATGACATGAAGATTATTTTGTTTTTTCTTATGTTCATCAGATAGTATTTTAAAAGCCTCAGTATGCAATTTATTTATCTCTTCCTGAAGTTTTCAAGATGGATCAAGCCTAACAAAAGGATAAAGATATGACCTCTTTTTGCATATGTAATAACAATCAAAATCAGACACTGTTTCTTATATGCAAATTCCAAATTCTTTTAAAATATAACTTTCATCCTCACCACCAACCCATTGGTGAAAGATCTCTTATTGGCTCCATTTGAAACTATGGTTGAGGAATTAAGATATCATTAACTTAAAGACAGAATCATTTTAAAGAAAAATGAAGGCAAGTCAACCATTACATTGAGTAAATTTAGAAGACAAGTAGTTTATATAACACATTCTGATTTTTGTCATTAAAAACATATAAGAACAAGACAGGTGGTTTATATCATGGAACAATAATGCAATGACTCAGGTCAAATTGAATGAGATCAGGCTTGGTTAATAATAATAATGATGATGATGATGATGATGATAAAGAGGCTTTTGTCTCCCATCAGTAAAGACTTTGTAGCCTGGCTTCGGGTTGAGAAGCCACCTTCAGAAAACTGTTGTTATCACTGATGTTGATTATCAACAATTACACTGAGTCAAGGACTCCAAAAAGTGTATGTTGAGATTACTCTAAATTCACACATCCTGAATTTTGTAGGGCGTAAGGAACACTAAAGAAAAAGAGGGGGGCCAGTGCTGTGATGTAGCAGGTAAGCCGTCGCCTGCAGTGCCGGCATCCCATATGGGTACCGGTTCGAGTCCCGGCTGTTCCACTTCTGATCCAGCTCTCTGCTATGGCCTGAGAAAACAGTAGAAGATGGACCAAGTCCTTGGGCCCCTGCACCCTCATGGGAGACCCAGAAAAAGCTTGTGGCTCCTGGCTTCAGATTGACACAGCTCTGGCAGTTGCGGCCAAATGGGGAGTGAACCATCAGGTGGAAAACTTCTCTCTGCCTCCTCTCTCTGTGTAACTCTGACTTTCAAATAAATAAGAAAATAAATCTTTAAAAAAAAATAGAGGGAAAGTATGTGTTATAAATCTTAAAAATGAGAGCATATTTTTGTTCTCAGAGTATCAATATTTTCATATAGATTCCTGGAAATTTGGATATAGGTGATGCTAAAACATCATTTTGATGTATCTTTCACAAAAGGTCTTACCTAAACAAGTCTGAGAAGTGGGTACAATCATCCTATTTGCAGATGCTCCTTTGGATTGGAGTTGGGTTCATTGCTTTCAAGCTTGCAACTTTTAGGTTTTTTTGTAACCCTGACACATGGAAATCTTACACAGAATTGGTAAACATCTCCTTTGCTCTTTAATCACCCATGATGTTAACATCATGCAACATGAATGTTCAGTGATCTATATTTTTTAAAGATTTATTTATTTATTTTGAAAGGTAGAATTACAGAGAGAGAGAGAGAGAGAGGGAGAGTCAGAGAGAGAGAGATCTTTCATCCATTGCTTCACTCCTCAAATGGCCACAATGGTTGGGGCTGACCGATCTGAAGCCAGGATCCATGAACTTCATCTGGGTCTCCTATGTGGGTGGAGGGCCCAAGCACTAGGGCTGTCCTCTTCTGCTTTCCCAGGCACATTAGCAGGAGGCTGGATCGGAAGTGGAGCAGCCGAGACTAGAACCGGCATCCATAGAGGAAGCAGGCCCTGCAGGCAGCTGCTTTAACTTGCTATGCCACAGCACTGGCCCAAGTGATCTGTATTTTTTTATGATGAGAAGAATTCCTGTGGCAGGAGAACTGCCCTTGATAACTGGGAACCTTCATGTGGACAGAGGCTGTGCAGAGCAGCTGGCTCTTCTGCTCATGGGCACAGTGCTGTGCTCTTTACAGTGGACTGTGGAAGAAATACCTTCCACCTCAATGCCATGCCTCCCAAACTGCAGCACATGAAGACCATGATGTGGTTCTTCCAGTCCATACTTTGTGCTTTATGTTTGTGATATGTGAGAATAGAAAATATCAGACATTAGCTCACTGCCATTTGGTTTATAAATTGTAGGCAACCCACTTGCTGCAAGCTCATGGGAAATCTTTTTGTTTATTAAGATTTTTACTTTCCTCAATGGGTACAGTGGTGATGAGTATTAACTGGAAATTAATCAGTTCATACCTATACCAGAAACACATTAACATCTCAACAAAATGTTAACTGTTATTTAAAGTAGTTATATAAGTGGCTTGCTAACTTATTCTTGAGTAAAGTGAAACAGTTTAAAATGTTAAGCAAAATAGAGTCTTAAAAATAGTTAAAATCATTTTAATAGTTTAATGATTTAAAACAATATTATTTAAAGTAGTTAAATAAGTAGCTTGTCAGCTTATTCTTGAGACAAATGAAATAGTGCATGTAAACTTTAAAAAGATTAAACAAATGTCAGGTACTCTAGTATATCCTATGCAATGCCATTATCAGTATTTTACTTAAAACTCCCAATCAATAAATGTTGTGACTTTTCTGAATGCATAGCTTTTCCAGCAATACAAAGGGTCTTCAGAAAGTTTGCAGAAAATGTATATTATGAAAAACTGCATAGTTTCAAAAATTTTTCACACTTTTAATTCCATTTTTTACAGAAAGAGCCCCTCAAATTAGATTTTTTAATTTTTAATTTTATTATTTTTAAAGATTTATTTATTTATTTGAAATCAGAGTTTGAGAGAGGGATTTGCCATCTGCTGGTTCACTCCCCAAATGGCCACAAGGGCCAGAACTGAAAGTTGGGCCAATCCAAAGCTGGGAGCCAGGAGCTTCTTTCAGGTCTCCCACATGGGTGCAGGAGCCCAAGAACTTGGACCATCTTCTGCAGTTCTCCCAAGCACATTAGCAGTGAGCTGGATCAGAAGTGGAGTAGCTGGGATTTGAACCCCTGCCCATATGGGATGTAAGTAGCAGTTTTACCCACTGTGCCACAATGCTGACCCCTCACATTCAGATTCAACATCCTAAAACTGATTATTGACCCATTCTAACAATAAACTAACAAATATGAATTTATTTATTGTTCTAAGAAGGATTCAACAATGCTGGGTTCTTATTGAAGAGTAACATTTAACGCACCCATAAGTGACTACAAATTTTTTATAATCAACTTTCCATAGTTAAATGACATAATCTTTGAAAATACCTGGCAATAAACTGAGCAGACGTCTTGCTGGTGAATGTCTGGGATCACACATCACTTCCAGATTTTTGTCATTCTCACTTTGCCCTGCCTTCTTACTGCCTTAAATTTTCCATCTCTTGTAAGCAAATTGCATCATGCAAGAGTCTACGGAAGTTAGAAACACAGCCTGAAGGCCCGGCTCTAATTCAAAGCTTCCTAGTAAAGGCTGATAGATTGAAGCAGACAGTGTCCGGAACCAGGACGTCAGGGTCAAAGTCTAGGGCAAGATAAATAGACACAGTTGCTGCCTTGGACTTTGTGGAAGTGGAATGGGTGTTTGAATACTACTGTGTGAAATAATTTTTTCCTGAGGCAAGTGTGTTAGTTTGATCTTAGGAAATCCTAATAAATTCTTTCAAGTCTTAACTTGTTGAGAATGATTTTTTGATACAGAGTGTGATATGAGAAAATATGCTAGAATATTCTTTTCAGTAGATTTCAGAGTTAGATTCTCTATGTTTAACACTTTTTTTGACAATTAAACATTACAGTATTGTTAGGAGACAGGATCCCCTGTTGAAAAAATGTCTCTATAAACGTAGTGTTATTTTATTTTATTCACACACAGATACAATCACCTGCGTGCAGGCTCACTAATAAACGTGAAATGAAAGAAAATAACAACAGATCAAGAGTGACTCCCTAGTTACATATGGACTAATTTGTTTTTGTCTCACTGTATCATTATCATGTTTTCCACACTATGGTCAGAGAGAGTGAATCTGAATTTAGAGATAAGCTGAAAATAAAAGTGAAAACAGTGGATTTTGAACAGGCAGTTATCTTCCAGCTGAATTCAATCTTAGCAAGCAACTGAAAAAAAAATGAAAAAGAAAAACATAACAGCCCAGGGTATCACATTTGGCCTCTCCAAATCCATGAGTAATCTGCTACTATATCTATGGAAATTATAAAAAAATAAAGTTTAGAATGTCTTTTACAGTTATCCAGTGTACATTGAGGTAGTGGCCATGATGATTTGCATTATACAGCTATAAAATATTTCTAATTAGTTTTGTGTGAAACATTTGACTTAAAAGAAAAAAATCACAAAAATAAATCCATGTTATACTGCATCAGTATTTTGCACTGTATTAAGATATGACCATCTGTGGAGTGTTCTTCACTGGGATAACATCATGCCATGTGCCACCAACCCTAGAAGACTCTACCTACTTTGCCTTTGCTAGCCACTCAGGGACATTGATTGCCATATTCGCACCGCCAACACAGTTATATGGTGAACCCTTGGTGTGGTTGAACAGTGGGCTGGTTAGTTGCTGTTAGTTGGCACACTGAGCACTGAATTAGTGGTGTTCCCTTTCTGTGCTGCGATTCAGAAGGATCCACATTGGATATTCTTCAGCAGAGTGAAGGAGCTGGGAAGGGTGAATCTCTTGAACTCTTGCAGTTGTTCAGATCGGGTCTTATCCGTTCTCAATACGCTGAGATTATGGGTTTAAACTCCCACACTGATGCTGAGATCATGACACTAACTCAAAGCAGAAATGGGGCCGATCTAATTTTAGGCAGGTGGCAGTGGATTCTCCTGTAGAAACACTGCCTGTCTTTCTGCTGGGAAGGACGGGGGAACACAGCTACTCACACACTGATGCACACCTGTTTTGCTCTTAAGAATGTGCGATACAGAGTCTGTATTAAGCAGTGCTCGTATCTGATACCACAGCCTCTTCTCTCAGTGCTGTTTTTTTTTCTTTTAATTTTTATTTACTTATTTCAGAGGCAGAGATGCAGACAGAATTCCCATCTGTTAGTGCACTCCCCCAGATGGGTGGGGCTGGGCCAAACATGGGAGCTGGAAACTCAACCCAGGTTTCCTGTGTGGGTGGCAGGAACCAAATTACTTGAGCCACCACCTGCTACTTCCCAGGATGTGCATTAGCAAGAAGCTGGAATCAGGAGTTGAGCCAGGACTCAAACTGAGGTGCTAATGAAGTAGGCAGGCATACAGGTTAAAATTGGTCAGATTTGTGAACTGGAAGACCATGCCCCTGTGTGACCTCATGCCCCTACCTGATGCCTTTGTCACGCCCCTGTGTGGCCTCATTCCCCTACCTGGCCACACCGGGGTGCCCACCAGCCAATCAGGTTAATTAACCACTCCCCTTTGGAGTGGGTTAAAAGCCTAGGGCACAGTGTGTTTGGCCTCCTTTTCTGACCCTGCTATTCTTCCCTGGCCTCTTGCCAGGATAGGGCTTGCTGTAGCCCTGCGCCTCCAAGGCACATGGCCTTCGGGCCTAGATGCTCATCCATGTGGCTGGTTCCTGGTGCTTGGTATGAACCCCCATTCACTTCTCTCCCCTAAATAAAGCTCTCACTCTCTTATGCACCTTTCTTACTAAATAAAAGCTTAAAACGTACCATGCTGCCTCGTTTATCTGTGCCGGTATTTAGAATTCTTCTCTAAATATTAGGCAAGAACCCTCTCGGGCTTATTGATATCGGGGATTTAGTAACAAGCCCGTGGTGAAATCATAAGGCACCCCAAATTCCAGTAGCATATGTGGCACCCAGGATAGCATTTTTAGGGAACTTTAAGGGGCCACATTTTAGAGTAAATTTTAGGGGGTCTTTTCCGATTTCACCAGAACTCACAAGCAGGTACTCTACAATGGGATGCAGATGTCTCAAGTGCATCTCAACCACCACACCAAACACCTGCCACCTGCAAACTTTTTGAAGTACCCTTACAGATGTATAATTTCTTCATGTTACCAGTTAAGGATCCGTTGCTGTTTTGATGGGCAAATGCATCATGATGAGCAAAGAAACAGAAAGGACTGGATTCAAATCCTGCCTCTGCCCTCATTGCACTGGGAGTGTATATAAGATTCTAAACTTGAAAACCTGGCTTCTTCTTATAAATGAATACTCTTCACCTGACTGTGTTGTTTTACAACTAAATGGGATCTCACAGTAGGAACTAGTCCCTGACTGTGGAGCAGTTGTTTTTAAGGGTGCCTGCTCTTGTGTGACTTTCCAGTGAGAATTGCTTCAGGATTCCTTCAGTTTTCCATGACCAGGAGATGGAAGAGGCCAGGGAGGAAGCGGCAGTGCACAGTGGACCATCACGTTATGCTTTCGCTCTTAAGTTTTGAGTTAATGGAGTTCTTTTAGTTTAAATATACATCCATACATTTTATTGAAATTAAACAGAGAACCTTACTGAATTGTCATTTCCTATTCTGCAGTCAAGTTTCCATTTAAAAATAGCTATAACACTAGATACAGGGTAGAAATACAGCTGTAATTTTAAAATCAATATGGATTTTGGTTGTGTAAGTGGCATGTTTTGTGGGGAGTAAAAGCTACCAACAAAACAATGTCATTTATATCCTCATTACTGTTAAAATCCACTTGCACCAGACTTTTTTTTTTATTACAGCATTTATGGAATTTTTTTTAACCACCAAAGTCAGGCATGCTCCAGTTTGTCTTACTGTAAAATTCTCTGAGGCTTTTTTTTTTTTTCTCTGAGGCTTTTTCTTTCAGGTATCAGTTCATATAGTCAGTGTTGTTCTAAGAGATTATCTGAAACTGCTCTACATTAAAGAGTCCCTCCCTCTTCTTTGAAATTGTTTGGTTTTATTTTCATAGCATGTAGCCCTGCCTGAAATTTTCTTATTTGTTTATGTATTCATTTATTGCCTTCCACTTCCCACTAGAATGTAAGGTTTCTGAGAACAAGGACTTTTGTTTACCTAGGTTACCAATCTCTCTCATTCCTGAAGCTTTACCTGGAGCATACAGAGATCAAATTAATAAGTGAATGTATGGAGAGACAGGGAGTTGATAGCATAAACACAGCTTCCTTGGCGCACTGCATTCTGTCTTTTGTCTATCATTGAAATCTGCTGGAGGAGGTTTGGAGGTGCTTAAAAGATTTGCATAGCTCTTTCACATTCCTTAACTAAATGGCTTCCAGAATTCCTGTCTCCTAAAGGTTATGACTTCACATCCTGGGCCAAGTTTCTGCTTTAAGAGAGTTATGCAGTGAAGACCAGTTCCAAGTGGCCAGTGAAATGGTAGCAATAATTAAGGACCTCTTGTATCAATGCCCACTGATCAAGAGAAGCCCTGGTTCATTGCCCATTGTTGCATTTCCATGATGCTTCTCTATACCAATCAAATGCACTGTTTTTGCTTCACATTGAGTAGGTGAGTACTAAATGGTATTGCAGGCTTGGAAACTGGTCTTGTTTTTCAAGGGTAAGAGTCCTTATAATCTCTTGGGGATTAGATGGAGGAAGCAGGACAACCTAACATGGGCCCCAAAATTATGCCTTCCTAAGAGGATGTTTCCCTTCTCATTCTATATCCTGTTGCTATCTTCCTCTTCCTTCTGAAACAGACATCACTGGCTGCAAATCTTTTGAAATCAGAAATAAGCATGTTTTCTTCTGAAACAGCATTCAGACATGGTTGGGGGAAGCTAATCATCTTGGAAGGGCTGGACACGGCGCTAAAGCAATGTTGGGGCATCATATCACTTGCTTGACAGTTGGAGCTTTAAGATAAAGTTCGACTGGGTAGAGAGTGGAAAGTTTTGGAAGACTTGGGAAAGCAAATAATATCTATAGACTTGGTCCAAAATAGGGTACACACATTGCAGGCGGAAGATGACCTGAGGATATCTCCCAGCTAGGAAAATTGGAAGAAAGGGCTGGAAAGGCAGGAGCACAGACCATTTCCCTGGCCTTGCAGATGAATCCAGAGTGACCCTGTTTGTCTCCGTCATCCAGGTTGCCTGCCTCCCCCTCACTTCTAACCTCCCCACCTCATGGTTTTCCCAGACGCTGAATTCCCCTATGCCCCTCAAAAGAAAATAAACAGCCAATTAAAAATAGAGCGATTTTTGGCAAGTGCTCTCTACAGCCTATTTTAGAAAACACACACCATAATATTATCTAAGCAGTGTCTCAGGCTCTTTAGCGAGGAATGGAAGGAAATATGTGGCAGAAGTGGTTGAGGGCTCATAGCTTTGCACATCAGCAGTGACATTTGGAGCCTTTCATTATGCAGTTGCTGGTGCTGTGTGCCTCCCACTCACCTGGGTACCTACACACTGCTCTTTCTCAAACAGTCCCTCGTGGCGCTGCATCTGGATGGCAGGGGAGCTAAAAATACCTTCGGGGATGGCAGTGAAGACTGACGTTATCTCATAATCCTTGTGAGCTGCAAAAAATGTGTATAGAAAAATGATCCCAGAGAACTTATATCTCAAGTGGTTCAAGTTTCTATGGGACCTAGAAACAGAGTAGGCACAACATGAAAACTAAATAGCGCCCCTGTTATTTCTGTATCCTTAGAATCAGATAAACTGTCCTTTTGTGTCTTACCAATTAATTCACCCTAAATACTAGTTTAAAAATAAGAAAGTTAAGTGTTGTCAAGTATTTGTCTTGCTAAAAAAACTACAAGATTTTGCTAAAATATAATTTCAATAGATAAAGTACTAGCAATGGGATTTTATTTTATCTTTAAAGTTGTATTTATTTATTTTACTTATTTATTTGAAAAGGCAGACTGGGAGATGAGGGCAGGGGTGTCTTTTCCATCCATGAGTTCCCTGTTGTGATGCCCACAACAGTTGGGACTGCGCCAATCCAAACCCAGGACCCCAGAACTCCATCCAGATCTCCCACGGAGGTGGTAAAGACACAAGTACTTTTGCCATCATCTGCTGCCTCTCAGGCACATTCACCGGAAGCTGGATAGGAAGTAGAGGCAAGACTGCAGCCCAGGTACTGCATTAGAGGATGTGGACATGCCACGTGGTGCATAGCCTGCTGTGCTACAGTGTCCACCTTGGGTCTTCATTGCAAGAACATTATTTCATTATTTATTTTTAAGCTTTATATCAACTAAATTTTAGAATCCAAATAAAAAGATTCATTCAATAGTTCATGATGTATAGACATGATCAGTTTCAAGTGACAATTAAAATAGTCTTCAAAAGTACAGTGGTAAAAGTGATATGATAAATTTTAGAAGCATCTGGTTGAAATGTTTTATTAAAGGATTTAATCCATTTATTGGATATGTTGCTACTTTACAGTTTTGCTTTCCAATATGGTAGCCTTCTGAACACTTCAAATATAATGTATGAATCAAAATGTGCTACAAGTGTAAAATATGCATTGGATTTATTTTTGAAAATTTAATACCAAAATATAAAATATCTCACCAAATTTTATGTTAGTTATATGCTGAAATAATAACATGTTGGATATAGTGCTAAATAAAATGTCTTCAAATTAGTTTCACCTATTTATACTTATGTCTTACAATATGGCATATTGACAGGCATTTGCCTGCATCCCATATTGAAGTGCCTGGGTTTGAGTCCTGGCTCAGCTTCCTACTCCAGCTTCCTGCTAACGCAGAGCCTGAAAGGCAGAAAGTGATGGCTTAAGTAGTCGAGGTCCCTGGAACCCATATGGGAGATGTGTATGGAATTACAGGTTCCTGGCTTCAGCCTAGCCCAACCCTGACTGGGTGAATCAGCAGATACAAGAGATCACTATCTCCATCTCTCCTCCTCTCCCTATAAAATACAGGATTTTTTTTCAATATAGTACAGAAAACATGAGATTAGTCTACTGGACAGTGCTGCTCTAAAGGAAGTATATTTTCTGTTTACTCTACTGGGAAATATATGAAGTTCCATGTTGCCAAGGGAGGAGGAATGTAGCGAGTGGTTTAAATTATATGCCCAGAGAGCCAAACCAGTGCTCCTCCAGAACCTTCTGGAAGTGTACCTCTGCAAGGAGGCAGGCGGTTTCATTGTTCACACTGCTTCAATCCTGGGCCCCTCTTCTGCAATATCAACCATATCAATTAGTACTGTCTAGCGGGAATTAAATGGTGTTAAATTACTAGAAAGAAAGGGATTCCATGAGCTAAGAGAGACAGCAGAGACAGGCATTTCACTGTCCTCTGTTATAAAGCCCCATATCCCTTTCTAAGCATTCATATTAGAAGATTGTTATCCAGTGTTGTCAAACCTTCTAGTATTGTGTTTTAAACATGTTAATTCAGTAGATTCTCTGTTAAGGCCTTAGACACAGAAGTGACTCTAGACTTTTGTTTTTCTGAGAAACCTCACCATCTGGTATGTGAGTATCCTAGAATAAGAAATATTACTAAACTCTAGTCCACCCTTATCCTCAAATCTGCTTCTGAGGTTTCATTTACTTGTGGTCAACCACAATCCAAAAATGCTAAATGGAAAATTCCAGAGATAATCATCCATAAGCTTTAAATAAGTTTTAGTACAATACATGGTTACAGTTCTCTTTTATTATTAGTTACTGTTAATACACTCTTCTAACCTCTAATTTGTAAGTTAAACTTTATCATGGGTATGTATCTGCAGGAAAAATCACAGCACATGTAGAGATCAGCAGTATCTGTGGTTTTAAGCATGCACTGAGAGTCTTGGGACCTATGCCCCAAGACTAAGGGGGCACCACTGTGTAAGTGACTCTGTTCCCAGGACTCGTCCAGTAAGATATGAGAAATGAGACTGCAGGCTTATGGAAATATGTTTTTTTTCCAAAAGAATCCCAACAAAAAACATCTTACATGCTGTTTACTTGAGCCTTTTTGATGCAATTCTTAAATTTGATCCAAATCTTTTAATCCAAACATGCCAGTAATGACCTCCCCCACATATCAAGGAACTTCTGCCACCTGGTGGTGTGCATGGAGGAGATGGCAGTCAAGTTCCTCCACAGGATCAAATCATCTAGTCCAGACATGGCTTCCAGATCTTTCTACGAGAACAAAAAAAAAAAAAAAAAGGGAAGTTGGAATGGACCATGACTCTGCCCTCACCTCAGCTAATGGCTCTTCCTACTGCTTCCCAGATAGCTTGTTTGCTTTGTCTTCTTGTGTCATAAGAACAGTGTTTAACTCATTTACTCCCCTTTACTGTTGGCAGTAGTTTTGTAAAGGAAGTAGAAACAAGAAATAATCTGCTATCAACATCATAGTTTTAATTGAATTCAGCTTATTAATGGTGAGTTAATATCAAAGATAATATAAGGATCTAATGTTACCTATAATAACATCACTTCTCTCTTTTAAAGTTCATTTTCGCCAGTGCCACGGCTCACTAGGCTAATCCTCTGCCTGCAGCACCAGCACCCTGGATTCTAGTCCCAGTTGGGGCACCAGGTTCTGTCCCCGTTGCTCCTCTTCCAGTCCAGCTCTCTGCTGTGGCCTGGGAAGGAAGTGGAGGATGGCCCAGGTGCTTGGGCCCTGCACCCACATGGGAGATCAGGAGAAGCACCTGGCTCCTGGCTTCAGATCGGCACAGCGTGCCGGCCCTGGTGGCCATTTGGGGGGTGAACCAACAGAAGGAAGACCTTTCTCTCTGTCTCTCTCTCTCTCACCAACTCTGCCTGTCAAAAATAAATAAACAGATAAAGTTCATTTTTATTTCACTCATACACATTACATTGTTTGCATTTTGAGACTTGATTATTGTTTACAGCCTTTGTTTATACTCTTGAGGAACAGTGTTTTTTTCTTAGTATTTGTTGAATACTTAGTAGGGAGTTAAGCTTGTGATTATAAAATGAACCGAAAGTATGTCATAAAAATTAAGAGGGGTTGGTGGGGCCAGCACTGTGGCACCGCCTGTAGTGCTGGCATCCATGTGGGTGCCAGTTTGAGACCCAGCTTCTCCACTTCCAATCCAGCTCTCTGCTATGGCCTGGGAAATTGGTAGAGGATGGTCCAAGTCCTTGGGACCCTGCATCCACGTGGGGGACCCTAAGGAAGCTCCTGGCTCCTGGTCTGGCCATTGTGGCCATCTAGGGAGTGAACCAGTGGATGGAAGACCTCTCTCTCTCTCTCTCTGTCTCTGCTTCTCTTTAGCTCTGCCTTTCAAATAATTAAATAAATAAATTTTTAAAAAATTAAAAGAAAAATAAGAGAGGAAGGAAGGATGATGGAGGGTGGGAGCATGAGTGGCAGGGAGAGTAGAGTGGGAAGTATCACTATCCCAAGAGATCTGTATATTTGAAATGCATGAAATTTATTCACCTTATATAAATAAAAAATAAATAAAAATAAAGTTCATTTTGAGAAGTTGTCTCCCAGTTATATGCGAAAATTGGCTTAATGAATCTCGTGAGTGGAATGTCAATCAAACCACATTCATAGGCAACATTTTCCTTTCCAATCTAATTTCACCTGATCTATTTGACCCTTAGACAAGTTATTTATAGTTAGTAGTTTGCCTTTTTAAAATATAAATTTGTGTTAAAGATTTATAATTTATTTTTATAAATCATCTTATCCGTTAGTGCATATTTTATGAATACCTACAATATGCTTAGTCTTAAGTGAAGTGTTGAGGATAAATTGATAAATATCAATCTAATTTTTAGAGAATATACATAGGAAATAACTAGACATGCTTTGGACTTTTCTGAGGAGTATGTTTTGTTCCACAAGACAGGACTCAAAGTTTTTACCTAGTTATAGGATATTAAAGATGGTTTTGATGATTTATAAGTGATTTTAGGAGAAGATCCCTATGTCTCTGGAACTAGCCATTTGGTTAATGTGAAGTCTCTCACTGTCATCCAGAGATACTGAGATGAGTTGGAGCTTTCTTGACCAGTAATAAGAGACACTGAAGCATAATCTTAAACATAATCTTCCATCATAGGCAATGGCTGAAATGTGATATTAATACCATGATCACTGGAAAAAATCTAAGAATAAATAGTATCTTGACTAAATAAATACCTTCCTACAAATGAAAGTAAATGGGAATGAAAGTCATTTTCTCTATGTAAAACCTCCCAAAAGAGTGAATTTATTAATCTGAACACTTCAGACAAAATTTTTAAAAAACAAATAAAGAGGGATAAATAACTCCAATTGTTTAGCTTCTTTAAAGGTTAGTGCACAGTTATGCCACAAGAGCTATTAATGAATCTGTTCTAAGAACCCTGTTCTGTCAAACATAATTTATGGGACTGGTGTTGTGACATAGCAGGTAAAGCTGCTACCTGGGATGCTAGCATCATAGATGGGTACCGGTTTATGTCCTGGTTGCTCCACTTCTGATCCAGCTTCCTGCTAATGGGCTGGAAAAAGCAGCAGAATATGGCCCTAGTATTTGTGCCCCTGCCACCCACATGTGAGATCTGGATAAAGCTCCTGGCTCCTGGCTTCAGCCTGGCCCAACTCTGACTGTTGCAGCCATTTGGAGAGTGAACCAGCAGAGGAAAACTTTCTCTGTGTCTCCCTCTTTCTCTCTCTCTCTCTCTGTCTCTCTCTCTCTCTGTAACACTTCCTTTTTTCAAAAAAGATATTATTTATTTGAAAGAAAGAGAGAGAGAGAGAGAAAATATCTTCCATCCAGTGACAAACCAGCCAGCAACCTTATGGGTTGCAGAATTTGAGATTTGTTCATCTCAGACCCTTATGTGTTAAAGTGCCAAAGGCATCTTAGTCACAAGCAATGAGTCTCGATGAGAGCCCCAGGACACAAGAACCTGTGATAAGATTTCTTCCAGGTGCACTGCACTCATCACATGAGGTTATGTGAGACACTTGGCCTCCTTGAGCTTGAAATTTCCCATCTATAAAAAAAGGGCTGGGCTTTGCTTATTGATTTTCCCAAAATCAGCATAGGGTAAGATGAAGGCAACTGGAGATTTATCAGTGTTATTTTTGGAGTGTCTTCATTGAGAGGGTTGTTAATCATGATGCCATTTCATTGCAGCATTTCTGGTGTCAGGATTTCTGTTCCAGTCAGCCAGAGTCAATCAATGATTGAGGTTAACTTTCTCCGACTCTATTGATCGAGTGAAATAGTTATCCCCAAAGCTGGAGGAAGGAAATAAATTCCTTCTCTCAGCTTAGATCAGAAAGATACTTGTCACAATTTAGGGCATTTCTGATCATTTTCCCTTTTGGACGTGATTACAGGAGTGCAGATACTGAACTTTAGCTTTGAGGAGACAGAGGGGCGGAGACGAGCAGAGAGGCATCTATGGACCTGAGAAGGCAGCCACCAAGAAGTGGGGCATCAGGAGGCAGAGACAGAAGAGGCAAGAAGGTCAAGGCTGTGCTTTGCAATTGGTGGGTGATTCTATTAGAGGGCGTTGGCACCCGTTTTGGACACATTTCAGGAGACAATGAATAATAAAAAAAAAGGCTGGCAAGTAGAAAGAAGGTGGATAGGTTTTGGGGGAAAGACATGGGTCATGATCCTGTGAACCTGAAATGAGGGAGGCTTCCAGCACACAATAGTCCTAGACCAGATTACCAGAACTCATTTGTAACATTTCAGAACAGGCAGCCTACATTGTACTGTTAGTTTGGAAAGCAATACAAAATAGCTCTTGATGATGGTACCTTAAAACCATCAATATGATATCCTCTTTGGATAGCAGAGTCAATTTGCAAATACTTTTTTCAATCTTTCTCATTTTTCTATGAAAGAAGGCATTTAGCTTCATTATCAGTTGGGTACATTTAAATCTGTTTTTCTGTCTTACTAAATCTTACAGCTAACATTTATCTTACTTGCTATATTCTAAATGCTTTGCCTGTATTAATTAATTCTCACAACACCAGTGGGGGTGGATCTGTTGATGTGAGGAACTTTTTTTTTTTCTTCAAAGGGCCATTTGGATATTTATAACATCATTCATGCTCCATACAAAATTATCAACTTAAAAATTAGCCTGCTAAAGATTTATTGCATTTTGAGTCCCTCATTTGGTTGCCTTTGCAAGGCCAGACCAGATGATTTCTCAGGCCTTGTATGGCCCACAGGCCAGCCATTCCCTACCCCTGAATAAATGAGGTTGTAGATTCATAAACATGTCAGCTACTCCAAGTTTCAACTGTGGGGCATTTGATTAACACAGGCTGGTCCCAGAGACTTGTTTTCATTTGCACAAAATGTTCTGTCTCTCAGTCCTCCCCAGATCACCCCTTCCTTTCACACACTCTCAAATGCTTGATAGCATGTTCATCCATAATAGACATATATTCATTAAATGGAGAGGTTAGCCTAGTCGAGAGCTTATCTATAAACCATTAGTATAGACAGAACTAGAAATCTTGGTTCCTCATGTTTCTATTCTCTCCACTAAATCAATCAAGTATACATGATGTTCATATTAGTAAAATTCTTAAATGTGAGCCATTTTACAAATGCGTGTTAAGTTTTAAATATCTTTTCTTGTCTAATGCATGCCTGGCTTTCTGTATAGTGTCTCAATCAAAGCATATGGAACTGGATAATTCCAAGAGCAACTTCTCCAGTTATCTGGATGTTCATAAAATCTGAGACAACAGCCTAAAAGAGGAGGCACAAATTAAGTGCCTTTTTCCTGAAATATTGTTCTCTGTCATGGGACTTCATCCCTTTGTGCTTGTGGGAATGCTTTCTTTAACAACCACACACACACACACACACACACAAATAGAGCATTAAAGTTCTGTGGTAAATTCACAGTCCCTTCCAAAAATTGTTTTTAAATATATTTATTTTAAAATTTATTTGAGAGATAGACAGATAGAGCTTCCATCCATTGGTCCACTCCTCAAATGACAATATGTTTGGGGTGGGCTAAGTTCAAGGCCAGGAGCTGGAACTCAGTCCAACTCTTCTTCCATGTGGGTGGCAGAAACCCAATTATTCGAGCCATCACCATTTTCTTCCAGAGTGTGTATTATCATGAAGCTGGAGCAAGGAATTGCACCAAGGCAATTGGTATGTGGTATGCAGATGTCTTAACCTTAAATACCTACCCCCACAAACTTTTTTATAAGCCTGAGATGGCTTCTGTCAAATCATTTTGGTCAGGGATATGTTTTTGCCTTTTGTTAAAGGAGCAATTGGAAATCTGGTTATAGTGGAATAGAGAATCCAAAATTTAAAATTACCTCATCTGATCATATACTATGATCACTTACTGTGATTCTGCCTTCATTTATTCGGTCAACACATCAGATTGAGCAGACTCACCATGGCTCCCACCTCCTTGGACATATGCTCTGCTGTCATGATATCCCTTTGAATGTTGGCAGGGCCTGCGACTTGATTCTGGCCAACAGAACAAGGCAAAGGTGATGGGAAGCACTTGGTCACCTTTACTCAGTCACACATACCATCGCAAGGTCAGCCTTGCTGGATCCTTCTTTTTTTCTTGCTGGCTTTAAATATGCAAGCTTCCATGTTGTAGGCTGCCGATGTTGAAAGCCCACATGGCCAGGAGCCGTGGGTGACTTCCTACTGCTGAG
Source organism: Sylvilagus floridanus (assembly GCA_949820135.1). NCBI lineage: Eukaryota > Metazoa > Chordata > Mammalia > Lagomorpha > Leporidae > Sylvilagus > Sylvilagus floridanus. Next base: position 100,304,863 of record OX463241.1, read on the forward strand.
GGCAGCCTCCATCCTCCAGCTGGTAATAAACAGGAGCCCTCTGAATCACAGCCACAAGGAACCAAATTCTGACAACCAAAGTGTCTTTTTCATCCTCACACCAACTAACACCTTGTGAGACCCTTGCAGAGGACTCAGGTAAGCTGTGTCTGGACTCTTGACCCCCAGAAACTGTGAGATGCGGAATGCCTGTTGTTTTAAGTGGGCATGTTTGGGGTAATTTGTTACATAGAAACTACACAAACATGCACAGTATTCTAGACATACTTTGAAGCTTTGAAGATTGAACACTGGACAACAAAACTTGTATTCCAACACATGTAGATCCTACATATTTAAGAAGCTTTAATCATCTAAGTTATAATTTTTAGATAGTCTCAGTGATCCTGACATGTGAAAGAAAAGTCCAAATGGCTTAAAACCTTTATTTCCAATATGGTAAATAAATTTGAGAATGGGGCCAGCGTTGTGGCATAGCTGGTAAAACTGCCACCTGCAGTGCCGGCATCCCATATGGGTGCCAGTTCGAGTCCCGGCTGCTCCACTTCTGATCCAGCTCTCTGCTAATGGCCTGGGAAAGCAGTAGAAGATGGCCCAAATCCTTGGGCCCCTGCACCCATGTGGGAGACCTGGAGGAAGCTCCTGGCTTCTGGCTTCAGATCAGCCCAGCTCCAGCTGTTGCAGCTATCTGGGGAGTGATCCTGTGGATGGAAGACCTCTCTCTCTCTCCGTCTCTGCCTCTCTGTAACTCTGCCTTTCAAATAAATAAATACATCTTTTTAAAAAATTTGAGGATTTTATTTGTGGTCCAGAGGAGGAAAAATTATGCTGCACACACCACAGCATTGACTTGGTTGGTGACACAACTCCAGGAAAAATGAGGTCAGCTCTGTCAGTGCCGAATAAAAGTTCTTCACCAACCCTAGCTTCAGAATCAGACCATTCCAGTGCCCTGACAATGACATTGCACAATATATGCAATAATTTCAAAAACAAGATACCTAGAAACTTAAATTCATTGTCACTCAAAGTCATCAGATAAGGAGGGAAATTCAAAATCAGCCAAGTGATTGTTTCTATAGAAAGATATTTTCTAAAGGCAAAACCTCGAATGTATTCTACATCTTTAGTAGACTGTGAATAAGCAGTTCTGGTGTCTGGGCCAGAGAGATCTGGAGGGCAATGTCTTGGGTTGACTCTATACAAGCTACCTAGGTTCACATGTAGCTCCAGAGCATCTAGCACACCAGCTGTGACCCACCTCAGACCAGGTGTCATTTAAGGGACCAGGACCCTATGTTTTATTCAGCAATCATTAAAGTGAAGGCCACATCCTATGGAATTATGTTTTTTGACATTAGTATGTAACCAATCACATTCAGAGCATATTTGAACAGTGTCGTTGTGTAATATGTTCCATGCAGTTAAATCACTAACACTTTTGTTGTGGTAGAGCTAGCTCTTACTGCATTCCTGTTATTGTTACTAATTATTTGTATTGAGCACTAGCTCTTTCTAGACACTGTGCTTTGATATAGTTAAGTTTTATTTTCTTAAAAGGATCACTGACTCTATTAAATGTATGAAGAGACTGAGCCTTAGAGAGCTCAAGTTTCAAGAATGAGAAAGTCCTGGGGTCAAAATTTTTATTAAAGCAGCTTGAGTGCAGAGCCAGTGTGCTCAACCACCATGCATACTGCCTCCTGTTAACATGACATGCATGGAGCCAGACACCATGTTCTTCCACTTACTCTTGCTAACAACCTTGGGGGTGGTGGAATGGGTCTTGAAAAAGTATTTATTATTTATTTAAAAGAGATGCAGAGAGAGATAAACAGAGAGAGAGGATCAATCCCATTAAGGTGGCATGTACCAAGGCCATCTCACTAGTCCAAGTGATCAGTTTCAGTTCACAAGTGATCATGATAGGTCTAAGAGTCATAGGGATCACATAAACAAGACTAGTGTCTGCTAATACTATCTGATAGAATTAAGAAGGAGAGAACGGTCCAACATGGGAAATGGGATACACAGCAGACTCAAAGAATGGTAGATGTCCTAAGCAACACTCTGGCCTCAGAATCAGCCCTTAAGGCATTTGGATCTGGCTGAAGAGCCCATGAGAGTATTTTAGGCATGGAAAGCCAAGACACTCTGGCAAAACAAACAAACAAAACCTAAATGAAAGATCTTTGCTAGTGATATCCCCGTGGGAAGAACAGGCCATCAAAGAAGGGGGTACCTTTCTCTGAAGGGAGGAGAGAATTTCCACTTTGACTATGACCTTGTCTAAATAAGATCAGAGACAATGAACTCGAAATGCTTCCATAGCCTTGGCAACTCATGACAAGAGCCTAGGGTGGTTACTGACGCCATAAACAAGAGTCAACAACGAGTCACTTTGCACTTATTCCTCATGTAAGATCTCTGTCCTTAATGTATTGTACAATGTGAATTAATGCTATAGCTAGTAATGAAACAGTATTTTACACTTTGTGTTTCTGTGTGGGTGTAAAGTGTTGAAATCTTTACTTAATATATGCTAAATTGATCTTCTGTATATAAAGATAATTGAAAATCAATCTGCATGTGAATGGGATGGGAGAGGGAGTGGGAGATGGGATGGTTGTGGGTGGGAGGGAAGTTATGGGGGGGAACCCATTGTGATCCATAAGCTGTACTTTGGAAATTTATATTTATTAAATAAAAATTAAAAAAACAAAAAAACATAAGTTTATCTTATTCTTTCATGAAAGCAAATTTTCTGGAGAAGAGAATACAAAGCTAGGAGTATCCAGGACTGAATCTTCTCTAGAGAAAGAGGTCACTAAGAAGTAAGGGAAAGGGCTAGATGGATTTAGGCATACAGCAACCAGGGTATTAAAAACACTTTTTGGAGGTTTTTAATTTGAAATTTTCTTTGTATATAATTATATTCTATCATAGATAACCTTATTTATAACCTGCAAGCAGTAGAAAGTGTGTAGTCAAAAAGCAAGGTACAATCAGTACTGCTCTGCACTTATTTTGAAAACTTGAAGTTGTTCCAATGCAATTTTGATGCATTAGGGAACAATTTGAGCATAATGTGAATTTCTTGTTTTCTTATGCACGATTTTTGTCCATTATAAACACAAGGTGAATAGAGAAAACAGCACCCAGCTGAATGGAGCTGTGTGAAATGTAGCCATCACACACATACACACACCACAGGCATCTGCCAGCTGCCCCATCCACATCTGATATCCCAATTTTTCTTCAGATTTCAGACAACCCTCCATCCACTAATTCACAATAATTTACAAGCTGCAGTTCTTCTAGTGCCCACTTCCACAAGCCAATTCTTGGTCTTCTCCAAGATAAAGTGTCACATGTATTGTAGTGTTTACACATTTGTTAACCATTTAGCATGTGTAAAACTGTGCTACCATTTTTATGAAGTTATATCTTTCAGTGTTTCACTGCTGAAGCTTTTGAGCATCCATTTCTCCTATGATCCCTGTCATTTGTGTTTGTGTGTGTTATCAGATTTTGCATAACAGTGATTTTTAGGAATGCATGTGTGATATTACCACAGAACTAATTTTATTATCCTGTATTGTGCAGATTAGGTCCCTATTAGGGCATGTATGTGCCTGTGCACTTGAAAGAGTATCTGATAATTATTTAAAACACTTGTTTTCACAGTGATTTAGCAGGTAAACAGACTTCTCCAAAGAGAGATGAGCTAACCAAGCATTAAAAAAAAAAACCACACTTTCAGGTGAATTTCTAGAGAATAGTCTAGGAGAACAATGCCTGGCTAATTCTTTAAGTTAATATTTCAGGAGAATTCATGCTAATAAATTATGTCTGTCCAGTGTGTAAGAGAGGCAGGAGCTTCCAGACAGTGTGGTTCTCACCTTTGCATTCCACTTTTCAGCTCTAGCTTTAGTTAATATTGGTAACTGGTGGGTTTCTCTTTGGGTCAACATTTAGGAGTACGCATAACCCTGCTCCCTGAACACATTTGCTGTAAAATTTGAGTAACATCCAAATGAGAGCCCCATGCTGAGATTAAAACCTTGGTCTGGTGATCCTACTGGCCATCAATTCTTACCTTTGCAAAGTTCTATGCCTCCTTTCCTCTACCTCAGTGTTTCATAACTAGATTTGTGCTTGCTGAACTGTGTGCAGCCCTGGAACTTATTAGTGCCACATATGTCAAGTATTTACAGTTTAGACGCTAAATAAATGACTGTGTAACTAAGGAGAGTCGAAGCATTGTTAAGAAATAAGTGAGTGTGGGACAATGACACCAAGGACAAAAAAGGAACATATTTTGAACATCCATGTTCTAGGAGTGTTCTGACATAGGATAAAGTGAGTTGTAGTTAAGTTTAGGCAGGATATATCCATGACTTCTGACGAGTAAATTGCAATTCATACTCAGAATAATGCTGAAGAGAAGACTCAGGTGTTGACAGTGGGAAGAATCCCATTAGCAGGAAGTATAAATGTTTGGAATTGAAGAGCATTGATATCCTATCAGTGGTAAGCAAGCTCCGCCCTCCTGGGAGTTCCGTGGTGTCCAGAAATTCTGATTGTACATAGTAACCTCTCAGCAATCACAATGGAAAATAGATTTTTCTTTTCCAGATTTTCCTTTTTTTATTTTTATTTTTATTTTATTTATTTAACAGGTAGAGTTATAGACAGTGAGAGGGAGAGACAAAGAGAAAGGTCTTCCTTCCGTTGGTTCACTCCCCAGATGGCTGCTATGGCTGGAACTGCGCCGATCTGAAACCAGGAGCCAGGTGCTTCCTCCTGATATCCCATGTGGGTGCAGGCCTGGGCCATCCTCCACTGCTTTCCCAGGCCACAACAGAGAGCTAGAGTGGAAGAGGAGCAGCCAAGATTAGAACCGGCGCCTGTATGGGATTCTTGCACTGTAGGCGGAGGATTAACCAAATGAGCCACAGTGCCGGCCCCCTAGATTTTCAAAAATGATGATAACTCAACACTTTGCCTTACTGGTCTGGCTTGGGTCTTATGCCAGCCCCTGAACCAATCACCATGGCTGATGGGACAAGGGAAATGTAATGTTATAATTTGCCAGGCTGGACTAATATGCCCAATTTGGAGCCAGCATAGGAGTCAGTTTCACTTGAAAATAACTTGTTTCTCAAGGATAACTGGACGGGTTCTAGTTCTCCTGCATGCAGTAATACCAGATGGCCACTTTAAGACCTTCTAAGTCAGACTCTGCACTAGGCGCTGAGCCTGTAATTATGAGTGAAGACAGAGCCTCTGCTTCCTTTTGGATTACAGTAATCTGGACATTCATTCAGTTCAACATAGTAGAAGAAATTGAGTCCTGTTTTCATCATTGCACAGCTAGTTTAAGGCAGCAAAGCATCTAAAGTCAATTCCAGTATCAACATGTTGCCTTGCTCTATTCCTACAGCAAACTGACCTAGTTGATACATGATTTTCAAGCATTTATTTATCCCTTGGGGATTGGTTCCAAGAACCCCCCAGTAGGTTCCAAAATCTAGGGTACTATCTCTTATATAAAATGGTATAGTATTTGCATATAACCTATGCCCATCTTTATTTTTACTTTAAATCGTATCTTGATTATGTATAATGCCTAATAAAATATAGTTATTAGACTATTTTGTTTAGGGAATAATTTAAAAAAATGCTTGTAGTGTTCAGTACAAACACGTTTTTTCCAAATATTTTCATTCTGTGGTTGGTTGGACCCATGAATGCCAAAACTCATGCATATGGATTATAATATGTACATGTTATTCCTATAAGCAGTTGTATGTTAGAGCTGGCTTGTGCCAGCTAGTGAAAAACAACTGGATATATCTCCCCCGTTACTAAGGCTTCAGAGAAATAATGTTCATAGTCTGAACTTAGCTATGGTGGAGATATTTACACTGCAGAAATTGGCAAACAGGACAAAGCAAATCTCCCCTATCACCACCACCAAAGGCTGGTTGTTATACATTTGCCGGCACATGACTAGTTATCATAGTCATAGGAATTTAATCTCCAGTAAATTTTTCTTGTCCAGAATACTTAATAAAAATCATATAGTTATTAATGTAGATGGAGAGATGTGACAGGGCAGGAAGTTAATGCAGCATAGAATTTTTTTCTTCCTTTCTACTCCAAGGCCAGAGCTCTTCATTTCATACATTTAGTTCAAATTCATATTTCATATTTAACATTTAGTCCTTGGTGGTCAAAATGCCACTCTGTGTTGGTGAGACACCTGCAGATAGCAGATATCAGGTACGAATTTCCAGCTACAGATTTTACCTTAATAATATTTATTTTTTAAAAAAATATTTCTGTATTTGAAAGGCAGTTACACAGAGGCAGAGAGAGAGAGGGAGAGAGAGAGGGGTTTTCCATCCACTGGATCACTCCCCAGATATCTGCAACAGCCAGAGCTGAGCCAATCCGAAGCCAGGTGCCTAGAGCTTTTTCCAGTCTCCCACGTGGGTGCAGAGGCCTAAGGACTTGGGCCATCTTCTACTGCTTACCCAGGCCATAGTAGAGAATTGGATCAGAAGAGGAGCAGCCAGGACTTAAACTGGCACTCATGTGGGATGACAGCACTGCAGGAGATGGCTTTACTCACTACGCCGCAGTGCTGACCCCCTAATATTGATTTTTAATATAATGAAATCAAAAGCGGGGCTGGCACCCTGGCACAATAGGTTAAACCTCAGCCTGTGGCACGGGCATCCCATATGGGTGCAGGTTCTAGTCCCAGCTGCTCCTCTTCCACTCCAGCTCTCTGCTGTGGCCCAGGAAGGCAGTGGAGGATGGCCCAAGTGCTTGGGACCCTGCACCTGCATGGGAAACTAGGAGGAAGCACCTGGCTCCTGGCTTCGGATCCGCGCAGCACTGGCTGTAGCGGCCATTTGGGGGGTGAACCAACGGAAAAGGAAGACCTTTCTCTCTGTCTCTCCCTCTCACTGTCTGTAACTCTTAACTCTCAAATAAATAAATAAAAACTTAAAAAAAAAACAAAGGCTAGATTTTAGATGTGTTCTTCCTGATTGACTATATTGGTTTTCAACTATCATAATGGTTAGCATTGCCATTTGTACCAGTGTCTGATTATTTAGATAGAAGAGGAGAAAGAAGATAGAGATATTGTTTATAAACTTAACTCAAATACAGGCATTTATATTGGTTTTCTGTGGATGTTGTAACACAGTATCACACATTGGATCCCTTCAACAACAGAACTGTATCATCTCACAGTTCTGGAGGGTGGAAGTCTCAGCTCAGGGTGTCTTCAGGACTTGCTCCTTTTGAGATTGTGAGTTATCCACTCTGTGCCTCTGCCATGGCTCCTGGGTTTGCCGGCAGTCCTTGGCCTTCTTTGGCTTCCTTGTACCACTAGACTTTGCCTGCCTACTCACATGGTGTTCTTTCTGTTTGTGTCCCTGTGTCCAAATTTCCTCTTTTTATAAGGACATCAGTCATGTTGGATTCGAGCCCACCTTAATGACCTCATTCTAACTTGATTACATCTATAAAGACCCTACTTTAAAATAAAGGCACGTTTTGAAGTACTGGGAGTTAAGACTTTAACGTATTATTTTTGGGAGTACATAATTCAACTTGTAATAGCATTGCAATTAAATTGCTAAATTGTCACACATCAGTGCCAATTGGGAAACAAACATTCTTTGTCAGGCTCTGATTCTAACCAGGAACTGTTGCATTCCTTTTTAAAAACAGATATTCCTACTTAGTTCAATAGGATTCTGAATGTCCTAAAGGAATTTTCCATCAAGCTTCATATCTCTAGTTGTATGCCTGCACTTCCTTTGTGCAAATACAACTTCCTCTGTACGATGGGGTCAGCCAACTCAACCCACTACCATTTTTAGTGTGGCCTGCAGGCTTGTAACGGTGTTTCTGTTATTTAAAGAATAAAAAAAAAATCAAAGAAAGAGTACTTCATCTTGTGAAATTCAGATTTCAAGGTCAATAAATGGCTATATTTTCATTCAGTCATTTTATTCATTTTATTAATCATTATATATTATTCATTTCATTTCTTTTATTCATTTGCATATTGCCTATGGTTACTTTCACATCACACAGGCAGAGTTGAGGAGTTGCGAAAGAAGCCTTTTGGTTTGCGAAACTCAAGACACTGACTCTCTGGCCATTTGCAGATAGTGCCTGCTGATGTCTTCTTTAGCAGCTAATTTTGTAAACTGTGCCTCACTTCCAACCACAAGCTGCTGCTCCTGAATAACAGCCTAGTCATGGAAGCAGAGAAGTATGATGAGCTCTGCTGTTGGTCTTCATGCTGTGAGGGGATGTTTTCACTCATAAATAATAACATCATCATGATTTGGTTTAATGTTACTCTGAGAAGGCTCGTGCAGTTAATTAGGAAGTATTTAATTAGAAAACTGCATCAGCGATTTTAATAGGTGTATTTAATGTTCCATTGACAAAATTAACTGCTGAGATCAAAGGTATGTGCCCATCATTACCACCTCCAGGCCAGTATGGCAGTGTTTTTATGTCTATTTGTTAAACATAACCTTTGTGCATAACTTTTATCTTAAGATAAATTAGTTCACTTAAATTCTGTGTGTTTGTATTTAATCCTGTGTTAGTTTTCTACTGCTGCCAAAACAAATTATTGCAAATGTAGTAGCCTGTAACATCCCACATTTACTATCTTAGAGTTCTGTGGATTAGGAGTCTAGTGCCCTTGGCAAGTTTCTTGACTCCAAGTTCCACAAGGCTGAAATCACAATATTGGCAGGGCTACATTGCCTTTTGGACACTCCAGGGACAAATCTGTTTCTATGGCCCATCAGATTGTTGGCAGAAATCAGTTCCTTGTGGCTGTTGCACTGAGATCCCCACTTTCATGCTGTCAGTGGGAACCTCTCTAAGGTTGTATGCATTCCTTTTTCACTGCTCCCTGTCTTCAGCCACCAAGGGCATATCAGATCCTTCCTGCGCTTTCAGTCTCTCCTTAGCCAGAGAGCATTATCTGCATTAAGTTGGTCCTTTTCAGATAATCCAGGATAATCTCCCTATTTTAAGGTGCAAAATCTTCATTACATTTGCAAAGCCCTACTTGCCATGTGATTTAACATATTTAAATTCTAGGAATTAGGGGGTGGACACCTTTGAGGGCTTCTTCTGCCTGGTTTACTTTCTCTTGGTTCTTTCTAACCCGAATATCAGCATCTCTCTGCTCACCTTGCAGATTCTGGGAGATCAGCACCTGGTCCTGGTGACCACACTGTCTTTTCTGCTTTGGGGTCCCTTTGGCAGGTGGTTTCTTTCTATTGTAGAGTCAGAATTTACAGTTAATCTTTGATCTGTATGTTATCATATTATTCCCATGCAACACGATTAAACAGCCCAGCCACCCTAGCTCAGAACATGTATGCTTAGTTGTTTCCTAGAACTCTGTCACAAAACATAAATTATGATACCAACATGACCCAGTTGGTTTGTACAGTGTGCCACTTGCTCAGCCTGGCATTGCAGCACTAAGGGAAGTTGTGTGTGCATTCTGATCACCCATACTCTTGTCTGAAGTCAAAAGCCAGAGAGTCAGATTGGAAAATACTGGCATTCCCTGAAGTTTGGAATGTATCCAGTTATTCCCGACAGCTCAAATTGTAGGTAAATTATCATCATGCTGTGCAATCTGATGTTTCTAGTTACCCATCTAATCTGGTTGATGTCCAGGTTTGGAAGAATTCTTGGACTTGTTTCAAGTATGAGAAAACTTGAAGCAGTCTGGAAGTTCAGGCTCATTATAATGGCATTTAGGAAATCTAGATAAGTATCAAGCAAGATGGAAGGGGAAATAGCTTTTCACTGACTATGATCAGAGTACAGGGGTCCTCAGAGAGTCAACAGGGCTTCTTAAACTGTACTGTGCTCAAGAGCCACTTGGGGATTGTGTTAAAATTTACATTCTGATTATCTGTGTGGTTGGGACTGAGAATCCATCCACATTGCTAACCAGCTCTGCAAGTCTGTGGGCTATACTTGGGTGGTAAAGGTATAGACTGTGAGCCAGATTAATGAATTCTTTCCCAAAGGATTATTTTCTTTTTCATATTAATTGTGATTTCCTAAATATGTCTGGGAAAATCCCTTCACTTCTCTTTCTTGGTATTGTGATTTAAGTATAATTTTAATGATGTTTTGTTCCCTCAGCAGGGGCAGAACAACTATGAAGAGTGCTATTAGTTCTAATCAACTCCAGTCTAATTGAAGAGAGTAATAAATTTGTAAGAGTACACATCAAGTTAAAATGTGGATCCAAATAGGATCTTGATGACAGGGCTAACCTGAGATAATTCTTTAAAATATTTTAGATATAATTAGAGTATAAGACACTATGACCTAATTATTTGTATTAATGGGGAGACATTTAGGACCTGAACTAAAATTATTCCTTTCCTACTTTCCCTCCTGTAGGTCTCTCATAGGCCATCTGGGATTTTTTGGGAAGTGCAGAAGCATGCAAACTTTCACCCTATGGGAGCAGATAGTGAATGAGGAATCTTAGCATTTGTATAACTGCCTGCATGTCTGGGATGAATGTATAGAGCAGGCTCCATTTCCAGGTTTCAGTGAAACCCTAATTTCTTGGTAATGCTTTTGTGATCCTTGAAGCTTGGTGTCAGGGATGGGCATTCTTGGCAAGTGACTGCCAATTGTCCTGATTTTCTGTGTGTGCTGGCAAGGCTGGACTCAGAAAAGCCTCCTCTTCCCAGTTTGTCGATGAACTGCAAATCCTGAATGAAGGTAGACAGAGGTACCACCCAAGAGATGGAAATCCTGTCTTTCACCTCAAAGATAAAAGGATTGGAGAGTGCTGCTAAAGCAATATGATCCAATTTATGTGAGCTTCTGGATCATCAAGATTAGATCTGGTGACATCAAGTGGAGGAATTATCTTCCTATGGACTTTTTAATCCTGTCAGTCAGCTGAGTTTGCCTGATTGACAGAAAAAGCCCCAAAGGAATTCCATGTGATCCTTCCGTTTGGGGGAATAAGGAGCCCAGAGCTGAAAGACAAGTGTCCCAGTCTCTGCCACTGAGATCTCACTTTGTGATAGCAGGGCAGGTTCCTAGTTGCTGGCTTTATTTCATCACCTGTATTATTATCACAATTGGCCACTTGCTACTTACAGGATAGAGCTATGCTGCAAATGCTGGTTAAACACTGCAATGTGTAACCATGGAGAAAGGCTGGAACTTCATGTACAAATATGGACTATAAAGAAGAGAAGACAAAGAATGCATGTGTCAACAGAAAACTCAAAGTGCAACAGCTCTAGCTGCCTTCATTCTGACTGGATTATTATAATTTTATAATATATATTATACATTTATACATTTATTTACTATATATGATTTATGTTATATATGAATCTATATATTTATATATAAAATCATTCATAATGTTATAATCAGTATCTTCTCTATGGTATTACAGTTCATATCTGAGTTTTATACAAAGAAATGGTCTGGTTTCTAACACCAGCCCTTCTACATACTAGTTATGTCACTTTGGGCAAATTTAAAATTCCATGGGTCTCAGTTTCTTCATCCATACAATGAGAGTAATAATACTTCCTAGAATTTTTGTAAGATTAAATAAACTTGCACATCTGTAGTAGTTAGGATAGAACCGGGCACCTCCTGTGTAAATGTTCAGTGAAGAGTAGTTCCTATTCTTGCAAGTTTTCTGATATTCAGAGAACCTAAGGTAACAGCAGGGAAATCAGAAGACAAAGGTTCAAATTCTGACTCTGCAAAGATTTAGGCCTGTCCCACAGTTTTCCTGAAACTCCTTTGTAAAACAGAGAGTGTGGTACCTGTCTCTCATGGTAAGAGTTAAGTTATAAGAACAATTTATCTGAAAGAGGCTGGCGATAAGTTATCATTCAGGGAGAGATGTTTGAAACTGCACTCAGTGTAAGCCAGTATGTTCTATTACAATACATTCAGTTAACTGAGAGCAAGCACACTAGCTTTTTATCTAAATTAGGAATTTATTTGCAGATAAGTATCCTTTATGAACTATAGAAGTGAGGTAGTTTTCCTCTAGTTAGTTCCTTTCATTTTGAGTTGATCAGGTTGTAATAATTTATTACAGCAATATTTATTGAGTCTGTTACTTACTTTATCTCATCAGCCCACATTGCACTTAGGCAAGTCATATTATGATCCCAATTTTACTTCTTACTGGAAATCTGTGGCTCAGAGAAATTCATTAACTTGCCCAAGGTCACATAGCTACTAAGTAAAGGCAAAGAAGGAGCCTAATTATCTGTGATGTTTGCCCTAATGTAAGTCATATCAAATCTCTTGATCTCTTGGAGCAATTTTATCATGTCAGTTTAAATTATAGGAGAGCAGGTCTTAGTTTTAGTTCAAAATGAGAAGAAAAATGATTCATGAAAATCAGGTATGGCCCATTTCTGCTACTAACATGACATGAGACTGAATCATCTTCCAAGATTGAAATTAGAGGTAGTTCTACAATTCCATGATAGGAGGGTCTTGAGGGCAATAAGGAATTGGAAGGGGAGAGTAAAGATTGGTGTTCTTGATTTGAATGCTGGTCTGCCAATCAAGCATATGATTTGTATTAAGATGCTGCCATTGTTGGGGTGACTTGACATCATTGATAGAGATTGTGGAGGCTTAAGTGCCCTGCCACCATTACTGGACTGTTTCTGCTAATTGTAACCAAGGGTTAACAAAGGTACATGGGGACAAAATAGTTTACTGCATTGTGTGGCCTGGTTTTAGCCAGTATTTACTGGAGCTACTTGGATTAAACCAGACCATATGGAATATTCCTTCTCTAAATGAACTCTGCATCTTATAATGTGTTGGTAGGGAGAATTCATCTGTTTTGCCTGGCAAGTTGTACCAAGGGATTTTGCAGTAAAGTTCATTGCTTTTATAAACAGTCTTTCCTCCACTCTGAATAGGTCTTTTTTTTGTAGGGCAATTGGAGCTACCAATTCATACAGAGCCATAGCTTCATTTCATTCTTTCCCTATTATCAAATCACAAAGCGTGCATGTAGAAGAGGTAGGAGCAGAGAATATAGAATGAGGAACATATGCAATACTGCTGGTGGTGCTAATGCAGCAAACCTATGCCCCAGTGCTCACTGTTGCTATTAGATATTCTCTTTCTTTATCTTTCTCTCTCTCATTCCTTTCCTCTCCCTCCCTCCCTCTCTCTCTCTCTGCCCCTTTCTCTCTATCTGTCTCAGTAATTCCTAAAAGCCTTAGCAGAACTCTCTGAGTCCCTCTCCTAGCAGATTCTTTCCATACAAACCCCATTTTACAGATGAGTTGAACTGATAGAAATGCACTTGACTTTGACTAGAAGATTGCTAAACCTACCATTTAAACCAAATATTTGACATCAAGGAGTTACCTAACCTCGTATGAGAACATGTGACAAGCAAAAGGAAAGGAGTGCTGAGCAGCCTATGAGAGACAAGATATGAAGGTAGTTGAGAGGGATGGGGAAAAAAATAGCAAGCTTTTTTTGTGGAGTTAATAGAAAGCGGTAAAAATTATCAGGCTATGTGTTGGTGTATCCTTGCTCCTCCTCTAACCAACTCTAAGACTTAGCCAAGCCTTATTTGTAGAATTCTTAATGATTAATACAGGAATCTCAATAGTAGTAAAGATTGAGTGAGAAAATGAATGGAAAGCAATTAGCATATATTAGCACTTAAATGCTTCTGCTGTGGATAGAATTATTCCTCTTCTCTCAGTAGCAGTAGAATTCAGCCTCAGCCATTCAGAATGCTGTAAGGGAACACTTCAGATCTATGATCTTTGAAATGGGTCAAAACCTATTCTCATGTTGTTTCTTTTACCCCTACTGTTTTTGTCATTGACATTACACTAAAACTAGAGCAAACACTCTGAAATTTTCCCTTGTACATATAAGGAAACTTAGAAAAGATTGTTAAACTATCATTAAGTTAAGATTTTTTATTCTTTGTCTCTCAGAAATTGCTTCCATCAAGGAGGCTGACCCCCAGGCTTCTTTGGTCTCACTCCAGATAATCACTTGATGATCTTCCTAACTCAAGAAAATCTTTCATGTATGATCTTAGTTCTGCTTTTAATGAATATTTCTAATTATATAGTTTCCTTATATAAGACAAATATAAATACATAAATATATATATTGAAGTCAGCCTTAATATTCTAACTGCTGTCTAATGCCTGCTTCTTCAACCAAACACACACACACACACACACACACACACACACAAGATGGTAGTATCTACAAATCCAATTTCAATCAGTTCATTCCCTATTATAGTTGGAAAGGACTCAGGAGCACTTGGTGCCATTTTTTCCATTTTATTGTTGAAGAAACAACACTGGAGATGTTAAATGACCTGCTAGAATATGTAGTTATTCTGGAAAGGCCTAGAATATTTCTTATGACAATGCATTGTTTCCGTCCCTAAATGGAAAAACTTCAAATAAAAATACCCTGTTTGCCTGGAGAGGATAAATGTCTGATGGAAGTGATTCCAAGAACTTCAGAGAGTCCTAAATTATCACCCAACTTAAGCAGATTGCTGTGACTTCTTCGGATTCTCATTGGCTTGCAGGCGTAATGAGGGTAACCATCACCTGGAGACTTTTCTGTCTACTTCCAGTGATGCCATAGTGTGAAAAGACAAATTTGTTCATAAAGCTTCAGACACTTTCATAGCTTAAAAATATGTTGTGATACTAAGGGAAGTTAGAATTCTTGGGAGATAGGTCCCTGATTTTTTGGCTGATGAATACATACTTCCCCAGTTTGGTCATCTTTGTACCTGAGAAGGACCCTGGGCCACGTCACTGCTGTGTCTCACCCGGGATGACTCTATACGTTTGTATTATTGCACTGCAATACTGTATAACTGGCAGGATGTCGCTGTTTTGACATCCACAAGTTTGATTACTGATTACCTGTTTCTTGACTTTCAGGCCGGAAAGGCATTTTCATCTCTCATGCAGTCATTTGTGTTCAGACTTCTATTTCTTGACTTGGTTTTAGATTTTGTTGCCTCTGGCTGTGAGGGTTTCCTTCTGTTATTATTTGGCAGATAGAGCTCCTTGATCTGGCCTCTTCCGTCTCCCCCTTAGATATGCTGCTGCATGAGACTCCCCTGGGGGAGTATGCTCTTTCCTAAGCAGGCTTGTGCACAGGTACAGTAGGACTCTGATTTCCTCCCAATTTGGCATCTGAGGCCATGATTACTCAGTAGAGCAGTTGTTTGGAACCTGTTCTGACTGTTCCCTAAAATGGCCAAGGGAACTTTGAATGCAGGTGTGAGACCTCACTGCAGAGCAGTTGAAACACAATTTCAGGGAAGAGATCTCCGCAGTGGTCTATTTTTTTAAGTTCCCCAAGATAATCTAACGTGCAGCCAGGATTGAGAACTACTCAGTTTTCCTGTAACAGAATAAAACTAAAAATAGAAATGAGGAGTGGAAACCCAGAAAGGTTAAACAGATGGTACAATGTCAAGTAAAGGAGATCTGATGGCAGAAAAGGTAGGGCTGGGTGTGTGTTAAGGACCTCATGGATTTTTTTTATTGTCTTTTCAAGAGCAATTGATCAAATGCATCATTGCAGATGTCTAGTATAATTGCTCCAGGGCCATGCGGCTATGGCACTGACCGGTGATAAAGGAGCTCTTTAGCCTTAGTAAGCAAGAAGTGGAGGGAAAAGTAGTATGTGTCTTGTTTAATGAACAGCAACCATTAACTCTGATTCTAACTTTTACTTGCTGGTGTGGTCCTGTCATTTATGTATCAGTCTCCCTATAAGATGATGACTTCTCCATTAATGGGAATATGCCTGTCTTCAGTGCCTGACACACAGCAGGAGCTGAACATATGCTTATAAAACAAATGAACCAGGGAGGAACGAGTGGCTGAATAGCAGAATTGCACATATAGACATAGTCCTGTTTTGCAGATAAATTAACCCAAATCTTAGCAGAGTAAAGGGCCTTGGAAAATTAATTATGTCCCAGCCCTTAAGAATGTGCTGCTTCCAATGGATATCCTTTTATTCAATTGGGCTGCTGGAAAATACCAACACCACAAAATATTGATTAAAATTTTTCATTAAAATTCATTTTTAAGTTTTATAAAATCAGATTTTTAGATGGAAATATAAATCCCATAAAACAACTCATGGTAAAAAAAAAATGTTAGGAAAAATTAGTTTAAGTACAGTTTATAAACTGTTAATATTACATTGTGGTTGACTTTAACATGAGCCAGTTGGCTTTTTGTGATTTTAATGAAAAACTTCTTTTTTCTCTAGCTAGTACCTTTTAAATCATGCTGATATCAGCTAATTAGTAAATTTATTTTTATATTACAAATGGTGCAGGACCAGACTTAAGGAAAAGTATGAAAATAAAAAAGTTTGTCTTCAGTGCCCTCTCCAGTCCTAATATTTTAAAATTATGTGCTGTTCATTCTGTACATGTCCCTATGCACGTAAGAGGTAAGTGTAGGGGTGAAGGAGATTGGTAAAAGGCCAATGACAATTTTAAAAATGGAAGGAGAAATGAAGATCAAGCACTTTATATAATTATGTCATTGATGAAACGATCCTATGTTCTCTCTTTGCAATACAGTAAAATTTCCCTACTTAATAAAATGTTTAATGAAATCAAAATACCATATATATATATATATATATATAGAGAGAGAGAGAGAGAGAGAGAGAGAGATGATCATTTTAATGATAATGATTCTACTAGTGATAATAGACTTAATTATTCCCTCCTGGAAAACACATTCATTTTTTCAAATCCCTAAAGTGCCAAATGAAACATTACATAGCACCTTCCAATATGCTTGTTTTTCTGTAACTACCCAGGCAAGTTGAGTCAAGTCCATAAATTAGTGCTTTATTGACCACTGAAGGGAGATATGCATTGTATAATCTATGTAAGGCAAAAAGCAGTGGACATTCTAAACGCCCTGCTCTACCTTCTTTCCTTGCTTAGTTACCCTCTCGTTATTAATGCTTTCTGTCATTTTAACCTTCATTTTATGTCATGTTAAATTAGACACCAATGAAATTGGATACCTTTATCTCTACTTGAGTTATCTGAATACCATGAGTGTGTGATGGGGCTAAATATCAGAACCCTGTGACCACACAATGTAGTTATGAATCTTGATATTGCTCCTCTCCAGGAGCATGACCTTGGACAATCAGGCTGTTTCACCAAGACACTGTTTGCCCATTTGTAAATCAAGTACAGTCATATTACCTACCTCACAGGGTAGCCACACAATGTAAAAAATAATGTGTGTAAGTGATGAGTGAGATAACACTGAAGTAATACCAGAATGCCAGATATTTCATCTGAAGCCATGATCACTATGCACATGTATCTCCATAAGCCACATGCAGTTATTTGTTGACTTATCAGCCACATGTACTATGAATATAGGGCTGTATTAAAGTAAGGATTTGGATTGAACCCTGAAGTTTCATTAAGTATTATTTATTTCAGAAGGATCCTCTACACTGTTAAGTATGGTAACATATAGCTAGATGTTGCTGTTGAAAATTGGAAATGAGGCCGATCAGAATGAAGACTGTGCTGTCACAGTTGATTTTCGAAACTCTTTGGAAAAAGAACATATTAAAATGTCTCATTAATAATTTATATTGATTTTATTTTGAATGAATGGTATTTTGGCTAAATTGTGTTTAGTGAAATATGTTATTAGAATCCATGGCAGATATTCCCATTTACTTTTTTTTTTAAAAAAGATTTTATTTATTTATTTGAGAGGTAGAGTTACAGACAGAGGGAGAGACAGAGAGAAAGGTCTTCCATCCGCTGGTTCATTCCCCAAATGGCTGTAATGGCTGGAGCTGAACCTAGCCAGGAACTATGAGCCTTTTTCTGGTCTCCCAATGCAGGTGCAGGAGCCCAAGCACTTGGGCCATCTTTCACTGCTTTCCCAAGTTATACATAGAGAGCTGGAATGGAAGAGGAACAGCTGGGTCGTGAACTGGCACCCCTATGGGATACCAGTACCACAGATGGAGGCTTAGCCCACCATGCCACAGTGCTGGCCCCTCCTCTTTACTTAAAAAAAAAAACGTGGGGCAAGTATTTGGTATAGTGGTTAAGACACTAGTTAAAATGATGTGTCCTAAATGGAGCACCTGGTTTCAATATCCAGCTTTGACTTTTGATTCCAGACTTCTGCTAATGAAGACCTTGGGAGGCAGCAATGATGACTCGGGTATTTGGGTTCCTTCCATCAACAGAGGACACCAAGATTGAGTTTCCAGCTTCTGGCTTCAGCCCAGCCAAGTCCTGGCCATTGTGGGTGTTTAGTGAGTGGACCACTGGATGAGAGCTCACTTTTGCTGTCTGACTTTCTCTCTTTCTTTCTGTAAAATAAATACCTGTAAAATATATAACTACAAACTATTAAAAATTTTAAAAACACTTTAAAACATTTGTGGAAAATTAAATTGTTTATTTTGGTGCAACTTAAAAATCTATACATAATTTTTTTCACCTTCCATACACTTTTGAATACCCCTTGTATATACAATTTCAAAAAATTTTGGATGAAAACATACATTTTTTGATTCCACTTTCTATAGGCTTTTTGAGGAATCTTTGCATGAGACTCACATTCTGTTTCGTAGATAGCACTGTTTCAGGTGGTACAGCCCATCCAGCATTAAAAAGAAAGCAAGGTAGAAAGTAAGCATAGTGTGAGGACATGAAGCACTCACAGGCTAGAAAAGAAAGCACTTAGAAACATATAAAGATATAAAGTCCATGGGGTTCATAGACCTGAGGGCTTTCAGCCCATCTGTGTCATTAGTTGGGGGTGGGGAAGTTGTAACAATGCCTGCCACCTTCTGCTTGCCCACTGAAACAACAGTTTTCCTAACCAGTTTTGAGAACATAACGGCAACCCATTTGTCCCTTGCAAAATCAGGTATAAAAAGCAAAAGGAAGGGAAAATAGCCTACTACTGGCTTTGCAGTCTTCAGTCTCTCTATTCAGAAAAGAAAATTTTTTGCATGGGTTTGTGTAGTACTTTGGCCCATAAGAGTCGAGACATATTTTGTGGTACTTTGTTGAAATAATATAAGATGTAAAGTAGGCCTGAATATGGAGAACTTGAAACCAGAATTTTAAAAAGCACATTTTAAAGCTTTTAGCCTTGTCAAGAAATAGCTATGTATTTTGACTTTCAGATAGATGGCTTTTGAGCCTGCCAAGTAAAGGAAATAAAATTCCAACTAGTCTACCAGAACTTTATTTCCCTTTTCACATATGCCAAATTTGAAGTGACTATTCTTTTATTCCAAGAGTTCCCTTTCACAGTGTTTCCAGTGTCACACAATGGTGCCACATAGGTGCCATTTCCACACACAAAACCAAAAAACACAACATGCCTTGTATTTTCACTTTTGGAAATGAAGAAGGGAAGGACAGAAATAAAGATGGCAAGAGGAAAGTAGACACTCTTGAGATTCTGTGTGGTAGGCTCTGTGCTGAATGTTGAGGAAGTATGGAATGAGCTAGAACTTGCTGGTAAGTAATTTAAAGTGGAGAATTAGCATCTTCCTCGTCATCCCAACATATCATTGACAATCCAGCACATCTTAGGTCCTGCAGCAATCTCCAATGTAGACTGAAACCATCTACCATTTATCCTAAGGTTTCTTTCTGCCTGTTTTTACACATCGACTCGTGGCGTGGCTTGATATCCTAGTTACTTCAGGGAGAGGAAGGGCACTCCATAGTGTGTAGTGTCTCTGAGGATTAGTTAGCATTTCCTTCTGAACTTAAACCCGTTTCTTTAAGGATTTATTTATTTTTTGAGAGAGTTACAGAGAGAGGCAGAGATGGAGAGAACGGCCTTCCTCCACTGGATCATTCTCTAAATGGTCTCAACAGCTGGAGCTGAACTGATGTGAAGCCAGGAGCTAGGAGCTTCTTCCAGGTCTCCCATACAGGGGCCCAAACACTTGGGCCCCTTCCACTCGGACCATCTTCCACTGCTTTCCCAGGCTGTAGCAAAGAGCTAGATCGAAGTGGAGCTGCCAGTACTCCAGTGGGCACCCATATGAGATTCTGGTGCTGAAGGAGGAGGCTTAGCCCACTACACCACATCACCGGCACCTTCAACCAGTTTTGATCATTGATAGGTCTTCTCTTTTCACAAATGTTTTAAAAAATGCTTGTTTATTTATTTTCTTTTTATTGAAAGTAGAGAGAGAGAGACAGACATGGACAGATAGATCTTCCCTCCGCTGATTCATTTCCCTATTGCCCACAACAGCTAAAGTTGGGCAAGGTCAAAGTCAAGAGCTCAGAACTCCTGTTCACTTGGGTGGCAGGGACCCAGTACTTCAGTCATCACCTGCTGACTCCCAGGGTGCATATTAGCAGGAAGCTGAAATTGGCAGTGAAGCCAAGACTCAAACCCAGTCATTCTGATCTGGGATACAGGTATCCCAAGTGGCATCTTAACAGCTGTGCCAAAGGCCCACCCTGAAAAATACTCTTTACTCTATCAGCCCCTAGAGAAAAGTGCAGAAACATTCGAACATTTCCCATATAGTCCTTATTTTTGAAGACTTGTGAATTTATGTGTGAGAAAGGAAAAATACATCTGATGGACAGATTTCGCTTTGCTCTGAGCAGAGGCCGTTAAAGGATATTTGTAAGAAGCACACACCCACACTCAAGGAAAACAATAACCTTGCAAAACCTGCAGAAAAGGAGTTTAAATGAACTTTTCTCAACTGTTCCAAGAAATTTGAAATTGTCTCTAATGGGACAAATCAAATGCAATGGCTTTGCCTGTAATAGACATAATGTTTGCAGCACCTGGGTAAAGAATGACCCTTCATTCATTGAATCAAGTGTATGGTGCGTAAGTAACGATAACATTATGATTAGCAACTCAATTTTTGTGCACAAAATTCCATGTTCTTTGAGAGTGGATTTTGTTCTGTACATGAGCCAATTGTTTTCAGACTCTTAAAAACGATCATTCATCTCAGAAACGTAATTACCCCTGGGCACCGTCACTATGCCAACTATATGAACCCTGATTTTTAAAGATCTTACACCCCCTTCTCCTCAGATGAATGCTATATGGAAATGAAATAAGGTTTTGCTTTGTTTTGCCTTGAATTATGCTGCCTGCTGATATTAACTGGTTACTTACCAGATTTCTATCGAATGCCACTCATAGTTTGGCCAGTCCTGATGATGCAGGTTGGGTCTTTACAAAAAAAAAAAAAAATGGAAAGAAGCAAGGGTTGAACATTCACTTAACTTGCAATGTCTTATGGCGGTATCATGTATTGGAGGCTAAAGTAATATTACCATTGCTTCTGTGGCATTAGGACGAGCCTCACCAAATTGGAGCTAGCTGCCTTATTAGAAAATTTACGTATTTGTTTATAGAACATAAACATAGCCTCAGACTACCATCTCATTTGCAGGACTCCAGTTTTTTTTTTTAAAGCCACACTTTAAATATATTTTAAACGTGTGCTGAATATTTGCTTGGGTCTCAATTGTATTATCATACAATTCCATTATGACTTGTTGATTACTCATGCCAGGTACTCACTATGTGTATGTATGTATGTATGTGTATGTATGGTATTAATTAGATTTTTACAATATAAAGCAATATCCGAGGAAGGCAGCTTTACAAAGAGAAAAAGGTTATTTTGCTTACAGTTTTGGAGGTTCATGTCCAAGATCAGGCAGCCTCATTGTTTTGATTTCTCATGAGGGTGGCAGATGGCACTGGCAGAGCGTTTGCAGAGGAAGGATTACATGGTGAGCCAGGAAGCAGAGAGTGGTTTAGCCCATGCTCAAGAATTTATAACTACCCTTTTGCTGCAAGAGCTGCCTTCCAAAGGCATACCCTTCATGACCTAAGCACTAGGTCTTTCCTTCTAAATATTCCACCATCTCCCAATAGTGCCATAGGACCAGGATCATTAATTTACAACTTAGGGTTTTAAACATCTGCAGGAGTTTGGGGGCTAAATCGTGTTCAAACCATAGCATATACATTACCTCATTTAGTCCTTGCAGAAGTCTGTGAATTTATTTCTCTTGCTTTACAAATAAATTGAAATCTAGAGAAATTAAATGGCTTGTCTATAAGAAATGAAAGTCAAGATTCAAGTCTCGGCCGGCGCCGTGGCTCAACAGGCTAATCCTCCGCCTTGCGGCGCCGGCACACCGGGTTCTAGTCCCGGTCGGGGCACCGGATTCTGTCCCGGTTGCCCCTCTTCCAGGCCAGCCCTCTGCTGTGGCCCAGGAGTGCAGTGGAGGATGGCCCAGGTGCTTGGGCCCTGCACCCCATGGGGAGACCAGGAAAAGCACCTGGCTCCTGGCTCCTGCCATCGGACGAGCGCGGTGCGCCGGCCGCAGTGCGCCAACCGCGGCGGCCATTGGAGGGTGAACCAACGGCAACGGAAGACCTTTCTCTCTGTCTCTCTCTCTCACTGTCCACTCTGCCTGTAAAAAAAAAAAAAAAAAAAAAAAAAAAAGATTCAAGTCTCAGTTGGTTGACGCCAACTCAGGAATAGGCTCATTGGCTCACCAGTAGGCCAGCAGTTTATGCTGAAGGACATAGAGTAGAATGCCCTGGGTTGCAATAGAGAAAAGCGATAGTGCCAGGACTTCCTATATAATCATCTTTTGAGAAATTAGAAAAATTAGAATTGTGATGTGGGCAGAACATGACTGAATCACAGCCCCATGATGCATGATTGCCCATGAGCGATTGAAAGAATCCTAACCCATGGTATACCAGTGGGGATCATATCCAATATGCAATGATGTAAATTGCTAAGGACCACCTCTTACCTATGGAAGCAGTAATTAGTTTGTATTCTATGTATTAGGTATATATCCCATGTCTCTGCTCCCTTGCCATAGACCCTATGTTTCATGGTTGGAAGATCTTGGCATTAGGCCTGGGTACTCTTCATGTCAGCAACTACAAAGTGACAGTGGTGCATTTTAAGCCCTCAGGTGCATCATTGGTATTCAGAAAGTTAATGGAACATGGAATTAAAAGGTAAGTCTATTTTGGTACAAAAAACTTGGAAATCCATGTATAGTTTTTTTTTTTTTTTTATGGGTCCTATTTTCCATGAAGTTTTTGAAGACTCCTTGTATGCATGGATTTCAAACTTATTTTGCACCAAAACAAGCTTAGCTTTGATTCTGCTTTCCATGAACTTTTGAGAGTACCTCATATATCGGGGCTGGTGCTGTGGTGTGGCGGGTAAAGTTGCCATTTGCAGTGTCAGCATCCCATGTAGGCGCCAGTTCAAGTCCTGGCTGCTCCTCTTCCACCTCAGCTCTCTGCTATGGCCTGAGAAAACAGTGGAAGATGGCCCAAGTCCTTGGGCCCCCATACCCACATGGGAGACCTGGAATAATCTCCTGCCTCCTGGCTTCTGATTGGCGTAGCTCCAGCTGTTGTGGCCATCTGGGGAATGAGCCAGCAGCTGTGTAACTCTGACTTTCAAATTAATAAATAAATCTTAAAAAAAGAAAGTACCTCATATACCACATCAATTCTGTCTTTACTGGGCATGGTAACAAAACTACTCTCTTCCTACCCTGCTGAAGGCTGCCCCAGAGAAGATATTATGCACAGTTCACTTGTATTCACTTGGCTCAGTTCTTGGTGATGTCAGAACTTCTGACTGCTATTTCAGAGTAGCTGTAGGAAGATTGTTCTGCTGGAGCTTTGGAGGGGCACAGGTTGCAGTAAATTCTTTTGGCTAAATGACCTGATGATCTCAGAACTGAACCAAATCATGTTTTGATCCTTCTGATTGTCAGCCTTAACCACTCACAAATTGAATTGAACCCACTTTCAGATGAAACTTAAAATGAAAACATCAGTGCTTCTCCTGTCTTTACAAATTTTAAATACTGGAGCTGGTGCTGTGGCATAATTGATTGATGCCTGTAGCACTGGCATCCCATATGATCCCAGTTGCTCAATTACTAATCTAGCTCCCCTGCTAATGTACTTGGTAAAGCAGCAAAAGATAGCCCAAATCCTTGGGTCCCAGCACTTATGTGGGAGACCTAGAAGAAGCTCCTGGCCTCTTACTTAGGTCTGCTCCAGCCCTGGCCGTTGTGGACTTTTGAGGAGTGAACCAGCAGATGGACCATCTTTCCCTCTTTCTCTCTGTAACCCTGATTTTAAATAAATAAGATAAATTTAAAAAATTAGATACTGATCCATCAAAAATTTATCTTCTTGATTAGTGAATGACAGAGGTATTGTGATTTTTCCAACTATTGTTGGAATTCAGTCCTGTTTCACAAATTGGTCCACTAGGCCACCTACCATGGAAATGTCAGATGATGTTATTTTTTTCTCTTCAGTGTTTTCTGCAATGTTAGCAGCAGAATATTTCTTCCTAATTTTAAATATGGGTGAAAGTCCACTATTTTGAGTTAGGGAGTTGGTTGGCAGTATGAATCAATTATATATTTACTATTCTTCTAGGTTTATTTAAATTTAATAAGTATATAGTTATCCATCCATTCATCCATCCTGATAGATATACCAGAAATTCATACTGTTTTTCCTGGGTGTCCAAGAGGAATTGGTTCCAGATCTTCCTCAGCCCCAAAGTTCCCAAAATCCATGGTTGTTGAAGTCCCTTATATAAAATAGCATAGTATTTTCCTATAAATTGTGCATATTCTCCCAAAGTTTGTCTCTAGATTACTTATAATACGTAACACACTGTATCTAAGCTTTATGTAAATAGTTGTTATAGTGTGTTATTTAGGAAATAGTGAGTAGAGAAGTCTGCATATGCTCAGTAAAGACACAGTTTTTTCCTTGAATATTTTCAGTTCACAGTTGGTTGAATCCAGATGTAGAACTCAGAGATCTGGAGGGACAACTGGATATGGTAAAATATGTGGAAATGTAATATATATGTTAAATGCATTGTATATATCAAGATGGTTATTTGAAGTATGTCATTTTGTGTTTGCCTTTGCCTTTATTGATATTGAGCACTCATTGTTTTATAATCTATATATTATGAGAAGTCTAGTAGTTCAAAATATGGTTTCCTAGTCTTATTTTTTCTTTTAATATAATATAATTATATCCCCTCAGAATGAGACTCTTTCATGAAATCAAAGAATTATCTCATAAATCCTCTATCATCTCTTTGGTTACATGCTAAAAATCAGAAAATATTCAGACTGGGGTTATACTTCCCCAAAATTAGATCAAAATTAACTCTGTAGTCAGCCTTAAAATGGAAACCAATTCTGACACATGCTGTAATTTGGATGAAACTTGAGGACATTGTGTGAAGTGAAATCACAACACAAGAGGACAGATATTATAGGATACCATCCTGTTTATATTCAGTGTGTGTATATAGTAAGCTAAATAGAGATAGAATGCAGAATGGTGGCCACCATTGACAAAAGGAAGAATGAGAAGATAGTGTTTGCTACTCAGCGAGTGTGAAATTATGAAAAAGTTCTGGAGATAGATGGTGGTGATGGTTGTACAAAAATGAATGTATTCAATGCCACTGAATTATGCATTAAAATAGTGAAAGTAAAGGCCAGTGTTTTCGTGTTGCAGGTTAAGCTATCTTTTGCTAAACTTCATCCCATATTGGAGTGCTGGTTCAAGTCCTGGCTGCTCCGCTTTTGATCCAACGCCCTCCTAATACAGCTAAGAAGGCAGCAGATGATGTCCCTAGCACTTGGGCCCCTGAGAGACCTTGGTGGAGTACTGGGCTCCTGATTTTGAGCTGGTGCAGTCCTGACTATTTGGAAGATCACTCTGCCTTTCAAATAAAATCTTAAAGAATGATATAAGTGGTCAATTTGATGTAATGTATACTTTACCACAATTTTAAAAATAAATCACTCTATGTTATTTATTAAATAAACAGTAAGAGTCACTGTACACTAACTTCCCAAGCAGGACCTCTGTGCCCAAAGAGTTGTACCATGAAACTTAATAGTAAATCTTGTTCTCAAGAATCACTTCCTTTTAGTATATTAAAAGGAGGATATTATTATGTCTCATAAGTTATAGTTATGTCCAAGAGTTCACAAAAGAAGTATTATCCTTGGGTTCTTCTTTAAAGACAATTAAGTTTCTAAAAGGAGACAAAGGGGAGGAAGGAAGGGAAAAGACGAATGGGGGAAGAAAGTGAATTTACCTTCAAGAAGCAATAACAGATCAGCCCTTGTACACAACTGAGGAACACTTCTCATAGTTTTTTTTTTTTTTTACTCCATTTGTTCTTCTTTTCTTTTATCTTTCTTTCTCAGATAAAGCAAGAAAGAGAGCACCAAGGGGGGAGAGTGGGTGGGAGAATGGGCATGGTGGGAAGAATTATTATGTACATAATGTTGTATATTCAAATACAAGTAAAAATTAAAAATAAATGTAAAAAATTAAAGCATTAAAAATAATAAATCACTCTGATATGGTTTCTCTGTAACTAAAGAGTATGATTGCCTGAGTCCTAAAACAGAGAGTGAATTTCATGAGGGGATCAAACCTGTGCCTAATAACTTATGGTTTGGAGGCTACACTTTCATTATCTTATAGAAGTTGGTGCAAGTTAGAAACATGGCACCTTCTCCTGTTTTCCATTCCTTTCAATAATTCCTGACAAAGGTCCTGTAATTCTGAGAAGGATCACTGAAACACAAAATAAGAATAACACGTTTATGAGAAAGCAATTTTTACTCAAATCCTGTAAGAGTTATAATGATTCTGTTTTCTTGGCCAGTGTTCCAAAATAAAAAGAAGTAGCCTCACGATCACTTAGTAAACAAAGGGAAGAGCCAAAAATGGAACTGAGGATTCCCTAACTGTGGCCCTCTGACTTGATAAACACATTTACATCCTACTCTGCAGCAGAACAGGTTGGCAGGATATGAGGGGCTGGCAGCCTTGAGAGAATCTTCCATGTCTTAAAATAGTTTTTGAGTTCTAAAAACTCTGTTCCAAATGCTGACTCCTCATCCCAGCCCCAGCAATGTCTACTCAAGGAAAGCAAATGGAGGAAATACTTTTTTTTTTTTTTGGTCATAGTCACACTGTTACTCCCTCATGGAGCTGATGGAGTCTTGCTATATCGATACATGATTGTTTGAGTAATTTTTAATGCCATTTTTCCTCTTTTTAAGAAACAGCATCTATCAAGTTTGCTAGAACTTTTTCAGTGCCAAGGAATTTAATAGAAATTTAAACCAATTATTTTTCAACAAATACAGGACTGTCCAATTTGCTTTCAAAGGCAAGTGTATTAATTGAAGTTGTTTGGACACCTACCCAAAGGTATAGTATAATAATACTTTCAATGAAAAAGCTTGGAACAATCGAAGATAAGTATATGTGGATATTAGTTAAAGTAGTTACAACAGTAACTTATTCAGTAAATACTGAGTAAGGTACAGAACAGAGCTCTGTTCCGATGGGTGCAGAGATGCCAGGGTATTTTAAAGGGAGAATAAGAGAGTGGGGAAAGGGACTATGTAGGGGTCTTGTTGTCAGAGATATGAAAAATTACAAAGGGTTGGTCTTAAAAATCAGTCTGGCCAACGGTGTCTGCTAGCTGACAGTTATCTAAGTTGAAATTCTGTCCTCCCATAGAGACTGGGTGTTCCAGGCCCTGTGGGTCCTGAGAATTAGATTTCAGAGGAGTGGCTTTCAGATCCTTAAGAAAGGCAGTGCTGAATTGTAGGAGATACATGCAAGAGGGTCCTTCAAAAAGTTACTGGAAAAATGGAATTAAAATGTAAATCTATTTTGTTGTAACAGGGATTTCTTTATCAACTTTTTGGAGACCCCTTGTAAGCCTAGATTCATGTTTTGTACTCTTTTTGCACCAAAATAAACATTTTTAAATTTGACTTATCTGAACATTTTTTAAGGACTCTCATGTGCATCTCGAGGGACACAAGGATACCAATTTCAACATCTTTTTAGTAAATGCTCTAAGAAAGAGAGGTCAGAAGCCTATGTTAGGTGTAGGCTAGAAAGAACAGTGAATTCTTTTGCCAACCTGGAGCTTTTCCAGCTGTAATGTACAAGAGGGCTTAAGGATAATGTCCCTAGGGATGCAGATCAAGGCTACTGGAAGCCATGCTGTATTTCAGCAAGCCTGTTAGGGCAGGGATTTGAATGAGGTGCTCATGCCAAGAGTTTTTGCATTCTCAGTACTCATGAGATTCTATATGCATAGAAATGTACCTGATTCAGACATGATCATACAAAAGTCAATTTTAATCTGTGCTTTAGTTCTTTGTCATAGTAGGTATGAGAATCATGAATGAGGTTCAAGCTGACTTTGATAAACAACTTTTGTATTCTTGCCTGTGTTTTGGAGAAAGTATCATGGTTTACTTTAGGATGAAAGGAATGAAATTCAGCTTTTGCACTCTGCAATATTGTTCCATCAAATATGATAGGTATTCTGGCCAGCGCCATGGCTCACTAGGCTAATCCTCCGCCTGCGGCGCCGGCACCCTGGGTTCTAGTCGCAACTGGGGCCCAGGATTCTGTCCCGGTTGCTCTTCTTCCAGGCCAGCTCTCTGCTGTGGCTTGGGAAGGCAGTGGAGGATGGCCCAAATCTTTGGGCCCTGCACCCGCATGGGAGATCAGGAGGAAGTACCTGGCTCCTGGCTTCAGATCCGCACAGCACAGGCCATGGGGGCTATTTGGGGGGGTGAACCAATGGAAAAGGAAGACATTTCTCTCTCTCTTTCTCTCTCTCTCACTGTCTAACTCTGCCTGTCTCTCTCTCTCTATATATATATATATGTGTGTGTGTGTGTGTGTGTGTGTATACATATATAAATAATAGGTATTCCAGTGAATTCAATGTGCATATTTTATATTTCATTTTTTTTCAGAATAGAAATTCATAATATGGGTAAAACATTAACAAATTAATGTTAGTGAATGGATGCATGATAACATTTTCAGTTCCCACCTAATTTCCATTCACAAATCAGAATTTCTCTGGTTAAGTAGAAATATAAATTTTATTAGCCTAACTGTAGAAATCTGTATGCATTAATGCTTATCACAAAAGGAGAAATCATTGTTTCAGAAAGAACACCCTGTCTAAATAGCTTTTATAAACAGTAGATGGTATTCACTAGACCAAGTAGTAATACCTGTGAATCAATAGACAATATCCATAAAGTAGACAACTTGATAAGAAATGTTTGCTACAAAATTAGACATCATTTCTCTTGTGAAATTTTATATTGTGAAAGGCTTTTTAAGTTTTTTTCTTACACTGTATATTTTTGTCTTTACAGACATGTATGTAATATAAAACCATACCTGCTGTGTTTTTCTTGTCTACTTGTAAAAGAGGAGATTTTAATTATATCTGATATCTCCTTTTAAAAGAGGAGATTTTATTATATCTGATTGCCTAAGAAATTACTTTGTTCCTATTATCCCTTTATATTTTACAGAATAGAATGAATTGTGCTTCTTTTTTGGACATGATAATTCTCAGAATGATTCCCTATTGGATTTATGGACAAGAGTTTTGATTTTCAAGTTATGTGTCCCTGAGAATCTGTTGTTTGTCTTGGTCTATACTTCTCCTTGAGAGATGCTGGATCGCCACCTCACTTAAAGGATTCATATTATTCAATCTGCTGTGGATGGTGGTGGGGGTGGGAGGATGGACGATGAGTCATGACCCTTTTAAAAGCTCATTTTCCCATTAATCATCAGTGAGAATAGTCACTTCATCGATGGAGCTGTGGGCTCCAAAGCATCCCATGAGAAGCTCCTCAGGCTTTGGTCCTGGACCAGTTTCTTTTATAAGCTCAGAGAACCTCTACACACTATGATCTTTT
Source organism: Sylvilagus floridanus (assembly GCA_949820135.1). Lineage (NCBI taxonomy): Eukaryota > Metazoa > Chordata > Mammalia > Lagomorpha > Leporidae > Sylvilagus > Sylvilagus floridanus. The sequence continues at coordinate 100,334,885 of OX463241.1, forward strand.
CCTGATTGTAGGGAGTCTGGACAGTTCTGAACATGACATGATCAAATAAAATAATTAATAATAGAGTCACGTGGATGAACTCCAACAGAGCCAGTCATTAAATTGCTACTGAACAGAGGATATCTGCATCTCACTAAACAGTTGGTTCTCCAGGCTAGGGACAGGCCTGTTCTTTATTAGTTGGCAATGAGAAGGCAGTGAACCTGGAAGGAGGTTAAGTAGAGCCAGGTGAGAGGGGTGCAGGGATCCAGCCAGTCATGTTGATGTGCAGCATAAGGAAGAAAGAGCACTGAAAGTAAAGACAGTGATGTTACAACTTTTAAGCAGTCATCACATTCATAGTTAATTCTTTTAAGCAAACTAAATTTTCGTGGGGAAAAATAGTCAAATTAATACATGCTAGCTGTTTTTTAGGTGCTGCCTGGAGACCACTTTTGTATATAGCTGCTTTTATTTTCACTAGTCCATGCAACCAATTCCAGATTTCGTAGGTAATTTAGGCACTCCTCTACATTCCCAGCCCGGGATTTCCAACTGATGCATGCCTCGAAGTCTCCCTGTAGCTCCGGTGAGTTGCTGTTTCCAATAGGTCTGCTCCAGCTCACCTGCTCTTACCCAGAACCAGAGGACACAGGAAATGATGTTAGAAGGGCCCTGGCATCAAAGCAGGCACTTCCAGTGCATTTTCTCATTTAATCTTCTCAACAATCTCCCTTTTATTGATGAGGAGACTGAGGTTCAGAGAGGTTAAGTAACTTGCTGAAGAACATGTGGACTGCATTTATTAGTCAGGGCTCACAGCCAAGTTCCTAAGAGGCCACCTGAACTCTTCTCACTCTGCATCCTGCATACCAAGATCTTGTCACTGATCTAGTCACTTACTGATAAGTGAGTGTATCTCTAAAAGTCTGCTTGAAAAAGAGCCATCTCCACATTTATAAGACATTTTTTGTGTTCATTTTAAAAGGAAAGTTGACTTTGTCATGCTTTCTAAAGAATTAACCTTTTGATGTCTCTCTACTTTGATAAAGATATAGAAATAAATAAAAAGACATAGATGTTGATAGAACTTCCCACTCTAGTAAAATTGACTTTTAATCTCCCCATAGAGACTTTCGTATTTACTCTATGACAGCCAAAACCTATTTAGTAGACTGATACATTTGGGAGCTTGAAGATAGCATTGGGTGTCAAAATTGACATTCATTTTCCAAACCCTAGAATTACTGTGTCATGATGCTGTGGGAAGCTTTGGAAAAATGTCTTTTCCTGTGCTCTATCTGTAGTGTTCATTGAGAAAACTTTAGTGATGGGAGTAAAGGAAAAGAGAAAAAGACAAAACATAGCTTAACACTTTGCTTTCAGTATAAACATATTTAGACTTTATGAATGAGGCCTAGTTATATGTCATATTTCATTTTCTACAAGCCTTAAAGAAGTAATTGTATTAAAATTGTCTCATTCCATTAATATCCAGTTTGACCTATAGTTAAAGTCGTTATTTCGTAAGTAAATAATTTTCAGTGAGGGCGAAAAACGACTGTTTGGGCAAAGGAATAATAAATAATTTTCTTGGGAATTCCTTCTAAAATTGCACTTCAATTAAGATGATATTGGATAGCAAAAGCAGTTGAAGTGAATTCATGGATGTGAAGTACTTAATATCCAATCCTAAAACACTCATTAAACCCCTACTGTTAAAGGTTACTTAACTTTAGCTTTCATGGAGACTTTGTGCCCTTTGATGTCTATGAAGGCAGCATGTGCCTCACAAACCACTGATAGGAGGCTCCGAAGTGAGTTGCCTGGAGGCCCAGATGTGGTTCATCCCCTACAAATTTTATCAGATAATCGTAGTCAATTTCGAGCACTTCGGAATGATTCCCTATTGGATATATGGACAAGAGTTTTGATTTTCAAGTTACGGGTCCCTGAGAATCTGTTGTTTGTCTTGGTCTATACTTCTCCTTGAAAAAGAAAAAACTTTTTATTTTTTGTGTGAGCTCTAGGTATATATCCAGTTCATCTAATCAACCTCATACCATACCTAAAAGTTATAATTATGTTGGAAAAGAGCTTATCAGAAATTCACCCCTAATTTAGAATATACAACCGTTAACTTGGTCTGTTACTTGGATGTTTAACATGCATCTGAAAGATAACAAGTAGAATGCTTGAATCCATCTTTGTTCCCCTCTCACTTTGAGTGATCAGTAGCTTGTTAGCTCCATCTTGGTAAATGATACCACCCAGTGGTTCAGATCAAAGAAGTCATGTGTTTTGTCAACTTTTCTCTTTCATTCCTCATGGCAGCACGTGTAGATTTCACCTCCATCATCTACTTTGAATTCCACCTTTTCTCAATGCCTCTCACCAGTAATCAAAGGCCCAGATATCATTAGCCCTGGTAGTATCCTTGGACTACTTTAAAAAGTTATCTTTCTCAAGCCAGATGTTAGAGCATTGATGCAATATGTTTTTCTGCAAAAACACATCACAGCCTATCTGCTAGAAAGCTTTTGTAATAGATACACAAGTCCTTGATGTTCATGCTGTGAATGCCACCCCTGGGATTGTGCTATGCAAAACCCAAGCAATCACATGTGGCAGCTGTGAGTCAGGTCACCATCATCTGATGTCTAGACTATTGTAAGAACTATCTAATTGTCCTAGTTGCTATCTTGCCCTTTTTTTTTTTTTTTTTTTTTTACCACAGAGCATCTAGAATGAGCTTTGTAAGATCTGCATCAAATCATTCCCCTTCTTTATGTTCAACACCTTGCAATGGCTTCCATTTACATTCCTAGTGAAGTGCAAACTCCCTTCTGAAGTCTGCAAATCTCAGTAAGATCCAGCCCCTGGCTGTCTCTCCAGTTTTTCCTCTGACCTCTCAGGCTGGTATTTAATCAGTATGCTCAATGACTGTGTTTTGATTGGTGGGTGCCCTGCCGTGTCAGCCATTAAATATTTTTAAATCTATACTGACTGCTCCTGTGAAATCTTTCCACTTGGCTTTAACTATACTAGTTTTGCTGTTCCTTATTATTTCCATCTATATTAGCTTCCTAGGGCTGCTTTAATAAATTGCCAAAAACTGTGTGACCTAAAAGAACAGAAATTTATTTCTCACAGTTGTAGAAGTCAGAAGTCCGAAATCAGGGTGTTGGCAGGCTGGATTCCTTATAGAGACAATGAGACAGCATCCATTCCTGTGGCATCTCCTAGCTTCTGGTGGCAGTTCTTGGCCTTCCTTGGCTTATAGCTACAATCTCTGCCTCTGTGTTTACATGGCCTTCTTCCCTCTCCTCTGTCATATTTTCTCTTTTCATCTCTTGTCTTCTCTTGCAAAGACTGGCCACTAGTTTTAGGGAACACTAATCCAGGACGATCTCATCTCAGGATCCTTAACATAATTTCATCTGCAAAGATCCTTATTTCAAGTTGGGTCATAGTCTAAGGTTCCAAGTGGGCATATCCTTTGGTGGACCATTGTTCAACCCACATTATATAACAGCTTTTGGATCAGCAATTTCTTTGCTGAATCCTTTTCACCTGACAGGATGATATTGCATCCTCCTGGTATGTATCTCAGTTTCTTCTTAATAATTCTGATAGACCTTTCCTGATGGCTCTATCTAAAATAGCTTCTCTCCCATTGTGTATTCCCATCACTCTTTTTTAAAGTTATTTTTTAAGGAATACAAATGTCATAAGTAAAACTTTAGCAATATAGTTATTCTTCCCACCAAACCAACCCTCCCACCCACATTCCCACCCCTCCACTTCTCCCTCTCCCCTTGCCAGTCCCATTCTCCATTAAGATTCATTTTCTATTAACTTTGAATGCAAAGATCAACTCTATACTAAGTAAAGATTTCAACAGTTTGCACACACATACACAACTGTTACAACTCATTGAGGACAGAGGTCCTGCATGGAGAGTTAGTGCAGAGTGACTCTTGTTGTTAATTTAACAATTAAAACTCTTACGAATGATGTCAGTAACCACCCAAGGCTCTTGATATGAGCTGCCTAGGCTATGGAGGCCTTTTGAGTCTACAAACTCTGTCAGTGTTTGAACAAGGCCATAAGCAAAGTGGACGTTCTCTCCTCCCTTTAGAGAAAAGTACATCCTTCTTTGATCGCCACTTCTTTCCACTGGGTTCTCCATTCACAGAGATTCTTCTAGTTTCCACAGAGGAGGAAAGTAATACCTACAAATACAAAGCCAGTCTGATTCCAGTCCTTAATATGAAACTTCTGGTTAATACAATGTGAAAGCTTTAAGCCATATGCCTAGCAAAGACCCAAAATCATTTCCTGTGTCCTCTTGTCCTGGGTGAACTGGAGCAGACCTATTAGAAATGGCAACTCACTAGGTGCTACAGGGTAACTTCGAGGCATGCATCAGTTAGAAGTCCTGGGCTGGGAATGTGGTAAAGTGTCTAAGTTAACTTAGAAATCTGGAATTGGTTGCATGGACTAGCAGGAATGGTGGGACTCCAAAGCCCATTAAGCTTGGGGGTAAAAATGCCATCTTAATTGATGTGATCATATTAAGTGTTAAAGTGAACATATAGATAGAATTAAGTTTTAAAGTGATCATATAAATAAGATCAAGTGTCTGGTAATAATAATAGATAGAATTAAAAAGGGGAGAATGTTCCAACATGGGAAGCAGTCCACACAGCAGACTCATAGAATGACAATCACTTTAAGTGATCTCTGAGCTCAAAATCAGCCCTTAAGGCTTCCAGTCTGGCTAAAAAGCCCATGAGAGCATTTCAGGCATGGAAAACTAAGACACTGTGGCAAAAAATGTTCTACATGAAGAATCCCATCACTCTTGATTGTCTAATGCTGCTTTTATTCTTCTTTGTGGCACTTTAATACTACCTGCCATTCTCTTGTGCATTATTTTATTTGTTGATTGATTTTTCCCATAACTAAACTAGAAACTTAATGTAGTCAGGGACTTTGTCATCTTCATGTTGGTGTCACCTAAAACAGGAATCAGCAAACTATGTCCTGTGGGCCAAATTTGACCTGCCTCCTGTTTTTGTAAGTAAGGTTTTATTGGAACACAGTCAACCTGTATGTTAATCTATGGCTACTCTGGAGCTGTCACAGCAGATCTGAATCATCTTTACAGAGACCACATAGCTCACAGAGCTGAAGATATGTACTGCATGGCCCTTAACAGAAAACTACATGTGTCTGGCTGATAGTATATATATTGATAGTATATTGGCATCTTCCTTCATAATGATCGGATTAAGTCACCACTATTCTATTTTATAGGTAAATAAAGTGATCCAGTACTCCAATGGGGCTCTGATTTCAAGTTCAGGGATCTTCCTCTTGCTTCTTCTCTATAGTGCCTGTCATATTGCAAAGAGAGCAATTCCAGGTATGCTGGGGCCACTTTACACATTCATCAACCTCTATGAGCAGACATTTCATCAGAGAGTATACTTAGGCTTCCAAAATCATATTATCTTATATTTAATGTAAAATGTAAATGTTAGGCACTGACAGCTACTTAAGGACATAATAATAAATTTCTAAAAAATATTAGACACCAAAAAATGTATAATTTCCACCATGTGCATCACTTCTTTACCACTGTGCTTTTAATTTTATAGCACTAAAATCTGCAGATCAACTTTTTTTTTTTCAGAAAATTGACATTTCCCTTCATTTCTCAATGATCTCCAAATGAAGACACACACAAACTAAGGCAAAAGGTTAAAAGAGATAAAGAAAATGAAAAATATCATAAAGACAGAGCAACTTGCACCTTGGAGATTGAGCTGTCTTCAGAGTTGAGAGCTTTAATGTGAAATATTTTGCCTATCTAATTCATTCAGAAAGCCTCAGGGCAGAAGCCACTCTTACTCTTTGGCTTATGCAATGCTGAATTAGCTGTCAACAGTCAAGTCATAAATAATCATAATGGCACACAAAAGCCAGGAAATGCAAAAATGAAGGTTTCCATTGTAATGTTAACTCATTAGATTGTGTGCATGTGTATATAATATTTATATATATGAATATCTTGGTAAACTTTCTAGAGTAATTTTATTGTATGAAAAATGTGCAATATTGTTAAGTTATCAGTATAATAAGAACCATAGATATTCATAATTTGGGCCTTTGCTAGGCATTATGGCTTAGGGCCTTCACATTGTATTAACCAGAAGTTTCATATTAAGGACTGGAATCAGACTGCCCTTATATTTGTAGATATTAATTTCCTCCTCTGTGGAAACCAGCGCATCTGTAGCATGGAAGCTGTTTTTCAGGAAAATCCTAGCTTTCCTTGATGACTTCATCCTTCCTCAGGATATTAAGCACGACAGTCCATTTTTTCATTCTGGGGATAAACCAGGGGAGGACCTGTGTTGTTTGAGACAGAAAAGCTGATGGTCCATTTCTGTAAGTACATATGGGAATGCTTCAAAAAGCTTTCATAAGATGGAATTAAAAGATGTTTATTTTGGTGCAGAAATTTTGAAATCCATGCATAAAGTGGTCTTTTAAAAGTTTGTGCAAAATACATATTATGAAAAAACTATGCATGCACTTCAAAAATTTTTTGTATCAAAGTAAATACATTTTGTAATTTCAATTTTCTTTAACTTTCTAAAGTACCCTCATACTTATTCATCACCTCTGATATTCCCATGTTTAAAACATACACTGAATACTGTGCAAAATACATAGATACCCCTCACATACACTCAAAATTAGTCTATAAAATTAGTGGTCGGCATTGGCATAATGGGTTAAGCCACTACCTGCATTGCTAGTATCCCATATGGATGCTGGTTTGAGTCCTGGCTGCTCTACTTCCAGACCAGCTCCTTGCTAATGCTCTTGGGAAAGTTGAGGAAAATGACCCCAAAATATGGGCCCCTGCCACCCACGTAGGAGACCTGGATGAAGCTCTTAGCTCCTGGCTTTGACCTGGCCCAGCCCCAGCCATCATGGCCTTTTGTGGAGTGAACCAATGGATGGAAGATCTCTCTCTCTCTGTCTCTCATTTGGCCTTTGAAATAAATAAATAAATAAATCTTTTTAAAAAGTGGTCGATTAGATAAGGATTGAGTAACATTATGTTCAGTAATGCATAAAGTATTTTGATAGTTGATAGAAACCACATGAGAAGTTCAGAAGCAAATTTCTAGAAAAGAAACCACTTTTAAATATAACCTTTTAATACTTTATATAAAATATAAATATTTTTATATGTTTATATTTATAACATGTTTTAAATATGACATTTTGAAGAAATATAGGATTTTTTTACCGTTGAAAAATTTATTTGAGGGGCTGGTACTGTGGCACAGCAGGTAAAGCTGCTACCTGCATCCCAATGGTTGTTGGTTCAAGTCCTGACTGTTCCACTTCTGATCCATCCCCCTACTATGGTCTCTCTCTTTCTCTTTCTGTCTCTCTCTCTATGCCTCTGTTAACTTTACCTTTCACATACATAAATAAATCTTTAAAAAAATTTATTTGCACCATCAGAGTGACAGAGAGAGAGCCAGTGATATCTCCCATCTGTGGCCTAGCCAGCACTGGGGTCAAGAGTTGACACCATAATCCAGATATCTACATAGGTGACAAGGGCATCGTTACTTCAGCCTTCACTGCTATCTCTCAGGATGTGCATTGATAGGAAGTTAGAGGTAGGAGCTGGAGCTTGGAATTGAAGCCAGAAGCCAGACAGTACAATGTGGGACATGGGCATCTTAACCTTTAAGTTAAATGTCTGCTCCAGACAGGTTAATTTAAAGAAAAATTAATTTAGTTAAATGTATTAATCTCGAGTAAATTCATCTCCAATTACACAGAAATATTCTTTGTTTCCAGATGTGTGACTGATCCTAAGACCACTATAGTTCATATTAGTAAGAATGCAGCAATTTTAATATTGTCTTTAAGTCATCTAGTACAAGAAGGAAAGGAGAGGAAATATTTACTTGTGCAATTCACTTTAAACTACAGTTCTTCCTATCTTCCATTCATCAATTGTATAAACACTTAACCACAGCAGTGAAACTAAATGAAGACATTCATAATTACTTTAGAAGGAAACCAAAAATGTTGCCATGTTTCTGGACTTTTAGAAGAGACTTGCTAATTAGTTATAATGAGAATGCTATGATTATCTGAAAACCAAATAAGGTATAAGCCACTTATTAAAAGTTCTACATGAATATGATTTATATTGATAAGCATTCTCCTAAGAATGGTAATAATGTCAAGTTTCTATTTAAGCTATTGTATAATTATTAAATAACATTAATAATAAAGCAAAAAAAGAGAAATAATCCAGAATTAGCTTTGGAGAAAGAAAAAAAAGTGTGTGTTTCTGGATGATTTCAGTGGATTTGTTAACAACAAAAACACTATAATTTTCTTACCTACAAATAGAATTAATTGGATGCAATTAACCTATGAGGTTCACATTCCATACTCCACAATTATTACATATTATCCTAAGAATTATAATTTTATCAAGCCTACTTTTGAGTGCTTGTATCATCACTTCCTGGCAGTATAATTAATAGAGAAAACATCAAAATTATTTGTGTTTTTTTGGGTAAAAAGTATCTTGCTGTGGTTGAAGATTCTCAGAAATAGGCATCTATGGCTGGATCAAGAGAAAGGTGACTCCCTTCTGTTTTCAGGAGGTGTGGAGGAAATCCAGAGCTTGGCATACAGAGAATTATTGCTGCCAGTAGAGGTTGTGCTGGGCCAGGGAAATACTCAGTGGAAAGAGAGAATTCTGAGAGAGATTAGTGCTCTCTTTCAAGAACAGTGCAATGGGAGACTGTTCTTCACTTAAAAAAATGTTTCCTGGAAGCTGTGTGACCTCGAATAGATTACAAGATGGAAGTGGGGATGGAGGACCAGCTGCCAGTGGCTCTCATTCAGGGCGGACAGTTGAATCAATTAGACCCCACTGTCTGCCAGTACAGGGAGCCCCAGGAGAAAACATGGGCATGCCCTTGACAGTGGTGGCCAGGTGAAGGGCTCCTGCACTGGAGCCCTGACACAGCAGGGAAGTCAGATCTGTGACCTGTGCCATCATAGGCAGGTGTTCCTCCTTGGAGATCTGGTCATCCAGAGGATACCCTTGTTGTCCTCAAATGCCTCCACCTAATATGCTATTTCCAACATCAGGGACATAAGTATGATTTTTGAAATGTTTAAATCCTTCCACAATGTCTTTTGACTGATATATGCCTTTTCTCTTTATAAGTTATTGAGGTTTCTCTCAGACAGTGGAGCTCTCAAAGTATTATAAAGAGCTTTTCTTTTATGGGAAATAAGCTGGCTTTGATAACAGTCAGTGATGTATTTGAACTTTTCTGAAAGAAATTTGGCTTGTACTTTACATGTTTTCAGTACTTCACCCATCAACAGCTTTGGATAAATTTGCTTGTTTTTATGACATAAACTAGTTGTAAGGGGAATATGTGGTGAAAATCTATTTCTTCTTTTTGATGCAGTTGAAAAGGGCCCTAAAATGTCTACTGGTGTTTTTGCATTTCCTTTTCTAGCATTTTTTTTCTAACTATGGGGAAGCTTTCTCAGTTTGGAGACTTCCAATATGACCTTCAAGGGCATCAACTATTTTCCTCAGTTAATTTGGTGTGTGTTTGGTTTGTTTTACCTGTTCTATATATGTATTTGATTTTGCCTTGTCAATTGGCTTTTGATTCTTGTTCTAAGAGATCTTCATTCTCTGATGTATTCATTATATCAGGTTTCAATTCCGATTCCCTACATCCATACTGTCTTCTTCAAGAGCAGCAACCCAGGGGCAGTGTGGTAGCACAGTGGGTTAATCCCATATCTCAGTTCAGTTTGAGTCCTGGCCACTCTGCTTCTGACCCAGTTTCCTGCTATTTCAGCTAATGAGCCTGGGAAGGCAGTGGTATATGGTCCAAATACTTGGATCCCTACCACCCATGTGGGAAACCACAATATGTAGTTTCTGGCTCCTGGCTTCAGCCTGGTTCAGGCCCCACTTTTGCAGCCATTTGAGGAGTGAACCAACAGATGGAAGATCTTTTTGTTTCCATCTCACTCTCTTCCTCTTTCTCCCTTTTTCTCTCTGGTGCTCTGTGTTTCAAAAATCTAAATAGGTAAAGCAAAAACAAACAAACAAACAAAAAAACAGCAGCCCACTGGCAGCTGGTCCTCCATCCCCACTTTCATCTTGCAATCTATTCGAGGTCACAGAGCTTCCAGGAAACATTTTTTAAGTGAAGAACAGTCTCCCATTGCACTGTTCTTGAAAGAGACCACTAAACTCTCTCAGAATTCTCTCTTTCCACTGAGTATTTCCCTGGCCCTGCACAACCTCTACTTAAGCACGTGGTCATCCAGAGACTTCATTTGACTTTGTCAATTAAACTTGTCTCACAGGCACTTCGTCAATTAAACTTGTGTCACACATAGTTTTCTTCTACTTTATTTTTTAATTTTAAATTATTTATTATTTTGGCAAGGTTGGGGTCTGGGACTGATGGGGAAAGAAAAGGAAATTTCTTTTATCCACTGGTTCATTCTCCAAATGCCCACAACAGTCAGAGCTGGGCTAGGCCAAAGCTAGAAGCCTGCAACTAACTCTAGGTTTTCCATGTGGAAGATAGAGACCCAACTACCTGCTGCTACCCAGGGTGTGCACTAGTGGGAAGCTGTATCAGAAGCAAAGCTGAGACTCAAATCCACGTACTCCAACATGGGATGTGTGTGTCCCAAGAAGTAACTTGACTGCTGAGCCAAAGCCTGCCCCTACCATTTTGTTTTCTTTAATGTGTGCGTGTGTTGCTCCTTTCCATTTTTCATCCTCTTATAAAAGCAGTTTCATGCTTTCTTGAAGAGTAGAATTTTCATCCAAAATATATTTTGGTGCTGTCTGCAGTTGTTCTTCATTATTCTGATGAATTTTGAAGACTATTTTAGTTGCAGCTACTTGACACTGACTGTATGTGTGTTGATGCACCTTCTCAAGACTGTCAGACATCAGCTCAATTTGTTTTCAACATTGAGATTTCTCTTATTGTAGACTTTTTTTCTAAAATCTCTATGAGTAAAGACATGGGGCCTTACAGCCTTTTATAAATGACTTCCTATCTTATTTTGTTGTTTGTTTTCAGATCCTTTGGCCTGGAGTCTGACTTCCATTAAAGTTGATTCAAGTCTCCAGTTTCCTTTTCAAAGGGGCTAAACTTCCCAAGAACGTGATGTCTTTTTTCCTGAAGGGAAGAAATTCCAGTAGCCTGTTCTTTGTTAGACTTTTGAAGATTAAAAATCCTACCCTGGGATGGGCCTTTGCCCAAGTGCTTGAGACAGTGCTTTGGACACCTACATCTAAAATGGGAGTATTTGAGTTCAACTCCTGGCTCCACTCCCTGATTCCAGCCTCCTTCCTGTGCTTCCCTGGGAAGTGACAATGATAGCTCAAGTGTTTGAGTTTCTGCCTCCTACATGGGAGGCCTGGGTTGAGTTCCTGGCTCCTAGACATTTGGGGAGTAACCAGCAGATGGAAGATAGCTCTCTCTCTCTCTCTTCTCATCTTCTCTCCCTCCCTCTCTTTAAAAGAAAAATCCTACCCTGTCAATACCACCACTTCAATAGCAACCCTTGGGGCCCCTGGCATGGACCTAACAGCCCTAGCAGCACTGCTACCACCTGGCACCCATCTCCAGGACCAGCACAGTCAACAACAATGTGAGCATCTGTGGTTCCACCCTGGACACTGAGGTCATTGTTGACATGACTCAGCTTTCTAGGACCCCGATGGCCACAACAGACCATGGAAAACACTTCTCCATCTGGAACCAAGACATTTCAGGGTAACTAGCACAGACTGCAGTGGAACTATAGGAGGGAAGGCAATTTCTCCCAGCCATCTTCACATTAAAATATGCAGATAATGGCATCTAGTATCGAACGCTGCTGTGCATTGCTGGGAATATAGATAATCTAGGGCTCCAGCTATACCCATCTGACCATGTGTAACAAATTCAGTGTTACCAGTTGGGTAGCTCTGCTGTGGTGGTATTTCAGGCCTCCGACCCTCACCAGTACTCCTCATTTTTTAAAAGGGTTTATTTATTGTATTTGAAAATCAAGGGGGGGGGAGATCTTCATCTGGCTCACTCCCCAAATGGCCACCAAAGCCAGGGATGGAGCCAGGCTGAAGCCAGGAACCAGAAACTCCATCCTGGTCACTCAAATGGATAGCAGGGATCTGAGTGTTTAGGCCATGTGCTCCAGCCTTCGCAGGCACATTAGCAGGGAACTGGAGTAGAGTAGCCAGAACTTGAACTACTGCTCCAATAAGGGATGTTGGCATTGCAAACAAAGGATTAAAACTGCCACAATTTTCTGTAATCCTTAAGACCTCATCCAGCTGACAGAGGGAGGCTTTGCTCTCAGCTTCTTCCGGTCTGTGTCTGCTCTGTCTTGCATAGCCCAGGTTGGGTGTGTATGAAATCTCATGGAGGGTTTTAACTTTCTTCACTAACTACCTTTAAAAGACCAAAGGAGAAGTAGAATTTTTATAGTCCACACATTTCAGTAGTGTGTATTCCAACTGTGGGCAAGTAAAGCACAAATTTCAGGGATGTGTGTGTGTGTGTGTGTGTGTGTGTGTGTGTAGGGTGAAATGTCCAATGATATGGAAATCTTGCAGTGATCATCTGGAAGGCAACTGCAGGAGGCTGGGCCACCTGAGCTCCTTCCCAGCATGGAGGCTATGCCTGGGCAGGGGATAATCACCATTGTTCACAGATACTTCTACATTCTAGGTGAGGGGCTGGCATTTGGCACGGTGGTTAAAACATCACTTGGGACATCCATATTCCATATCAGTGTTCAAGTCCCAGTTCCACTCCCAATTCCAAAGTTCTGCTAATGCACACTCTAAGAGGAAATAGTGATAGCTCAAGTGGTCCCAACCACCATGGAGGAAACCCAGATTGAGTTCCCAGCTACTAACTTTCTGCCTGGCCCAGCCCCTGGCTAGTATAGGCATTTGAGGAGTGAGCCAGTGAATAAAAAATCTCTATCTGAGTACTCTCTTTGACTCTCTCTGTTTCTCTGCTCTTCAAATAAATTACATATATGTATTCTAGGTAAGGAACCAGTTGCGCCTCAAGGGTTTGCTCAGAACAACATTGTGGGGGAGATTCTGATGTTTTCAGTGCAACTAGTAGGCTCTTGATTCTAACCCTATGTTTTGGTGCAAAATGTAGCAGAATGAAAATGAGGACATAGTCCAAGTAACAATGAATAGTGTACAATGGTTGAAAATGGGAGGTGTTTTGTATGTAGCATCATAGAATAGTGGGAAGATAATTTGGAGTCATCGCTTGTGCAAGTTCTTGGGCAGCAGAGTAAAACAACAAAAAAGGTTACCTGCTTCTGGAGGCCCAAGGTTTGCACATTGCTGTCCTAAGCCCTAATCTTTTTTTTTAAAAAAAGACAGTAACACTGAGAAATAGTAACACTGAGAAAAGAAGAGGCAGAAAGAGATCTTCTACCTCCTGGTTCACTGTCTAAATGCCTGCAACAACCATGGTTAGATCTGACACAGCCAAGAATAATATCCGGGTCTCCCACATGAGTGGCAGGGACCAGAATACTTTGACCATTATCCACTACCACCTAGGTGCATTAGCAGGAAGCTAGATTAGAAGTGCTGAGTGGCAGGGACTTGAACCAGGCACTCTTATATCAAATACACGTGTCCCAAGTAGCAGTTTAACTCATTGTGCCACAATGCCCACCCCAGTCCTGAAATTTCTGAATATGTATGCCCTGCATTGAGTGTTGGAGGTATGTGCATAAGGCCAATCAGTTGATTTCTAGGCTCTGCACCCCCACTGTACATAAAGCAAAAACATTTCTACAATTATTTACATTATAACTTAGTGTAACACTTATTTTTAAGAAAGTTCTATCGCCAACATATAAAAACTTATCCACTGTTTTAAACTATGAAAAGTCACTGGAACTATTTGAGAGGGGGAGTACCATCATGCCCGATGAGCTGTGGGAAAGGTGATCATTTAAGATGGATTGGATTAGAAAAACAGCAAAGGTAGAAGAATCATAAAAGATGAATTTTACACTGAGAAAATAATGGCTTTCATATTTCAATATCTATATTCATTTTATAAACAAAGATCTTAAATGTTTTCAGGCATTTCTTCCAAAAGAACAGTTATAGTTTGTCCATTTGCTAATGCAATGTCATTGCTTCCCTGTGGTTTTCTTTCCATAAATAAATGGACATCCTCCTTGCTGCTTCAGGCAGGCCCCTGCCTTAAATGAAATTCTCTTTGAATACAGAAGTTGGATAATTTTAGATGTTCAGTGTGTTCCAGTTTCTGATTTGGATTAAAGTAAAAAAGAGGGAATTCATTCTTACTGCCAGAATTATATGACTCAGCCAGGCTTTCAAAGCTATGAGTTCCCAGGAGATAGTGCTGAGACCTGGCAGCCACCTGTTTCACCCTGTGTCTGCTCAGCTCCTGACTCTGTTCTCTGCAGCTTCCTCCCAGGAGGATTCTTCTTATGGTATCCTGTGCAGAGACAGCCCAGGGATTGGGTAAAGTGGCAGTGTCTGGGGAAGGGACGAGGAGTTCTCCTGCGTTTTGAGCAAGGGATAAATTTGAGGTCAAACTGGCATGCATTTGTTTCTGTGATTGAGGACAAAGTACTGGGGATAGCACCAGGGGTGGCATTCACCTCCACCTGTCTCTTTTCCCACTCATAGCTCTAACAGTGCCCATCATTTGGGTTGGATTAATGGACTTGTTGCCCAGTGCATAAAATGCCGCATGCATCACAAAAGAAAAAAAAAACTTTTCTCACATGGACTCTTCTATAGAATCTGTGATTTCAAAGGAAAGACTTGCCTTTCTGGTTTGAAATATAGAAAACCTCTCTTTGATGCTTTCATGTAAGAAAACTTTGTCGCACACCACCTATTTTCAGACACTGTTCTAGGTACTGGGGATATAGTAGTAAGCAAATAACCCTTACCTACCTGATCATGCTTTCCTGTGGGGAGAAATAGACAAAATAAACGAGTAAAATCAGAGTAGGTTAGAAAGTGTTAACTTACATGAAAAAAAAAAATACTGCAGAGTGGCTGAATTGGAAGTGTTTGGGGATTACATGTTTAAATAGGGTGGTCAGGGAAGGTTGAGGAAGCAAACCAGGGTGGCGTGGGTTGAGGAAATGGCAAAGACAAAAGCCCAAGACAGAAGGGAGACTGAAGTGCAGAGAGGTGAGGAAAAGGGGCAGAAGAGGGCGCAAGGAGAGGATGTAAAGGGACAAATCCCCAAGGCCCTTGTCATCCCTCAAATGGACTGATGCTAACTCCACACAAGCTGGGAAGCCACCAAGGGGCAATGACAAGGGACTTGCTTTGGATGGCACTTGAGTCTCTGCTGAGAAAAGGATCAAGGGGTGAAGGAAGGACCAGGGAGACCTGACACATGATGATTGTGGCAATCCAAACAGGACCAGCAGGGTTGCAGGAGAGGTGATGAGAAGTAGATAAGTTCTTGTGTGGGGCTTGCCCAGAGGAAGACAAGGATGTAGCCAAAGCTTTTAGCTGTGACACCTGGGAGGATGGTGTTGGTAAACACTGAGATGGGGAGATGGTATGGGAGCACTTTGAGGAAGGCAAGAAGAGAGACAGCATGTGAAATGCCTGCTTCTTATCCTTTCTTCCACTGTGGAAAAAATAATACATAGGTATGAAAAAATCATATATATGTTCATATATATATGAAATACCCAGGTAGAGGCAGATCATCAAATTACTTGTGGGAAATCTCTTATTCAAAATCATAATCTCAGAATCTGGTACAGAGTAAGTACTCAGTGGGCAGTCACTAGATTTGATCAGGTTTACTGTGGTGGAGACTAACATATGAGAGTTTAATCTTCAGTCATTCCTGCTTTAATTGGTATTTACAAATTGTAAGATTGTATTTGTACCAGCCAAAAACTTAGTTCCATCCAGATGATTATGTTTTATTCAATTGAAAAAGCAACTGTAGTCTCAGTCAAAACAGACTAGTTGCCTCCCATCAAGCTAATTATTAAACACAGTAAATTTCCCTCTCCTAACCAGCTGACATACTGTGAAAATAAACTGGTTACCATAGTGAATGAGTAGGGCAGGGCTGTGCACATTGAGAGCGGAAGGAACTGGCTCCCTGTGTTCATGTGGACAGGGTTTAGTGCCCATGATCCCTTCCTGATGTGCACAGTCTCACTATTGTGACCATGTCTGTTTTTGTTCTTTAAAGAAAAATCTTAAAGATGTATCTCTTTTCAAGATAACTTTTAAAAACTGATTATAAATGACAACAATAATACAGTTCATACAAAGAAAAGTTATTATGCATATATTTCATCCTATATCACTTTTATCTCCAGAAAGCATACACCTGACACCGTCTACCTGCATTAGAAAATTACATTGGGAGATTAGATATTGTGGTGCAGTGAGTTGAGCTGCTACTTGGAATGCCTGCATCCAATATCGGATGCTGGAGTCGGAAACCCACAACATTTTCAACTCAGCTTTCTGCTAATACTCCTGGGAGCCAGTGGGTGATGAGTCAAGTAGGCCCCTGCCACCCACATGGGAGACCTGCATGGAATTCTAGGTCCTGGCTTCCACCTGGCCTAACCCTTGCTTCTGTAGGCATTTGAGAAGTGAATCTACTGATGGAGGGTCTCTGCCTGTCTGCCTTTCCCTCTCTCTGTGTCACTTGGCCTTTCAAATAAATCAGTACATCTTTAAAAGAGAAAATTATATTGTGGATTCCTTACTCATACTTCTTTCTGCTGCTTAAAAAAGCCCCCTACTTTATTCTATGGGTCATCTACATAGAGAAAGTGTGATTTTTCCCATCCTCTTAAAAACTTCAAGAGAATAATAATGACAAGTATCTATAACACTTTGTAAAGCAGTTTTGAGTACATTACTAAGTGTGATTTTTCATAGCTGTAACTTGATTGTGTAGATGGGAAAATCAAAAGCTCAGATTGAATTCTGAATGATAGGTTTAGGGAGTAATATTTTATGGTGTTATCTTTTATTCAGTAAGTTGTATGAATGTGGACAATTTTATATTTTCTTTTGTGACTTTCAAATACGAAATTACAAGATTTTTACCTTCCATAAGTTTTTAAAAATTCTTCCTGATCTTAGAAATTGTAACTATTAGAAATTTCTTTAGTGCTCATCTGCTTTTATTTATTTTGTTGCTTTTGGTTTTTGTTTTCCTTTCTACTTATGCTATTGAGATAGAATGAAAACAAAAACAAAAACACATAGATGTCGAGGTAGGTGTTCAGCACAACAGGAAGAACACCACTTGGGACACCAACCTCCTGTATCAGAATGAGTCCCTGCTGTGCTTCAAATTCTAGTTTCCTGGGATTTCATACCCTGGGAGGCAACAGGTGATCTCTCAAGTCCTAGGGTTCCTGTCATCTGCATTGGAGAGCTGGACTGAGTTCCAGACTCCTGGCTTCAGCCTGGCCTAGCCCTGACTGTTACAGGCATTTTGGGAGTGACTCAACAGATAGAAGATCCCTGTCAGTCACTGTCTCTCTGCCTTGCAAATAAAATGGAAATAAAAATTTAAAAATAAATAAGTAAATAAAGGACATAAATGTTGAAGCCAGCTTTTTAGAGTCTTACTCTTCCATATAATTTGTGTGTTTATGTGTGTGTGTGTGTGTGTGTGTGTGTGAGAGAGAGAGAGAGAGAGAGAGAGAGAGAGAGAGAATGTGGGGTAAAGGGGTGAGAGCAGACACCGATAACATAGAAAGATAGAGATAGAGAGAAATGGAGAGAAAGAATAACTGATGTACTTTAGGCAAGTTCCCTAAACTCTTTATGTCTCGGTTTGATTCTCTAGCTAGAGGGAATGTTGAAATTACCTCTTAGAATCCTTATAAGGATTAGCTCAGTTTGTCATGTAAAGTACATAGTATGGAGCTGACACCAGAGTTGCCTCTTTCTCCTTTTCCTGACCTCTGAACCTCCCCTGCCACTACTTAGAGTCCATCCTGGAGCCTTGTTGCATTTAAGACCTAAACTGCATGACCATAACTTTCATGTAAGATCATTTCTGATGATTCCAGATTCCCTACTTACTACCTTTGCTCTCATCGACTACATTTGGGTTGCCCAAGACCACCCTCAGGTTCAGCGATTTATTAAAAGAGCTCACAGAAATTAGAAAGTCTGCAGTAATCATGATACTTGTTTATTGTAGCAAAAGTATGATTAAACTCAACAAAGGAAAAGATGTATAGGTCAGATTCTGGGAGAAACCAGCCATAAGCTTCCAGTTGCCCTCTTCCAGTAGGGTCATATGAGAAGTATTTACTCTCTGATTGATGTGCATGACAACACATGAAGTGTATCAACCAGGAAAGCTCTCCCAAGGCTGGGTGCAAAGGTTTTCACTGGGAATCAGTCATATAGGCATAGGGCACCCATGTGACCCTCCTAGTTACTCAGTCTGCAGCCCCTCCAGAGGAAAACCATATGGCGCACAGCACCCCACCATATATCATCACATGGTTAGCATAAACCACATAATGTGTACCCACTCAGTTAGACAAAGATACTGTTATCAGGCAAGGTAATCCACATGTTCAGGGGCTATTTCCCAGGAGCTGGTCTGAGGCCAAATTGTTTTTTGGAATGTGCAGGGTTTGGGCAACTCAGGCCTGCTGAGTTAATCCTTTATTGCACACTGGCCTCCTGGAAGTTCCTGGAGCAAGCCAAGCCCCTTCCACCTTTGTCTCTGGTGCCTGGTCCTCATTTTTCAGTTGTAGCTTTAAATGTCACTTCTTCGGAGAGATCTTTCCTGACCACCTGATGTGAGTAGGTCCATTTCCTTTGTTACTCTTCATCACAGAACCCTGGAAAAATATTTTTCAATTTCTATCTGAAGTCACGAGTATGTTTGTATGTTCTTATTTACTTGTTTATTGTCTTCCTCTTCTACTGAGCTTGAAGATACACAAGGACAGGGATCATGTTTGTCTTGTGCCCCGCACATTTGATTAACATGTGGGTGTTAATCAAAAGACACGAGACGATAGGAGCAGTGACTGTTGTATGTGTGTCTCCTTGAGCTTTATTTGTAATTTTAATGAATGTTCTAGAAATCACTCTGATTTGAAAGAGGAGAGGATATTTTGTCTGCTTTACCTATATCCTCTTGGGTTGGTTGGACTGGCCTGGCTGAGTCTTCTGCCAGTCTTCATAGGGTGAATTTGTGAAACTGCCCACTTTGTGAAGGAGTGAGAGAGAAAGGCAAAAAGTCACTTGTTCTTCACATCCCCTTACCAGAACTACCAACAGTTTAAGATCCATAAGTCATTTGGCCATGTTTCCATTTGCTTTATGAATTGCATATATGTGACGTTTATATTTTAACTGAATCAGTGCTATTCAGTGAATTGTGTAAAATTAATATGCCCTAGTTCAGGAAGACTCTAAAGTGATGCATAACATTTTGTTTTGAATTTAGTATAATTGACTAATAACACTTCTAAAAATAGCTGAATAAAAATAAATCTGAGTTGAAAAGAACCTGACATGGATATATTCCAAAGATTCTGAGTCATTGTGATATACATAATTTTGTAAATGTCTATAATAAACAGAACTTCTCTCAGTGTTGAGATTTTGAAAAAAATCTAATTGCCTATGGCAGGTTTCAGAAGATTTCTTCTTTCATAGTAAAGAAATCATGTGACAAGCATTTCATTCAGATTTTGTATAAGAATTTAGGAGAATGTAGTACTTTCAAATAAAGCACAGTTGTAAAAGCCTTCTGTGATTTCACATTTTCTATTTCAGTACAGACTCCTCGTCTTGTTATTCAGGGTCCTAGAGTATAAGGAACCAGCCAAAAATTGACAACCTCATCTTCTAGTCATCTAGACCCACTCCATATAAGCCTTGCTATAATACTTAACCAATTATTCTCTGCCCTTAAATATAGTCAAGGTGAAGACTCCATAAGTGAAAATGTTGACTTGAACATATGAACATGAACTTGCCTGAATGCTAATTACCGTATGTACACTGCACCCACCTAGCATAAGAAGAGCTAGCCTCCAATCTCTGTTACTCCTAATTGGCTGTATCTCTTGACTATGCTCACTGAGACTGATTTCCTCATTCATAAGAATATTGAACAAGATGATCTCTAAATTTCTTACAGTCTAAAGGACTCAGTTCTATCCTCCTTGTGTGGATAGTCTGGAAGACTTCATTAGTTATCGGCAAGTTAGATTGTGCTCAACCACGCAGGTAGATAGTTCAGCCTGATCAAAGATCAGTGACTGGTCAACAGCTTCTAATGGTTGTTCACTGCTTTTAGTGATAAATCAATTTGAGCTTCTCATTGCTCTAGTGGCAGTGCCTTTAAGACTAATTATGAGAAGGATCTCTGTTTTTGGTAGAACCTAAATTTGGAATAGATTCCTTCCAATAGAAAGTTTTGGAAAAATACTTATATTTTCTGTTTGTTACAGAAAATATAAACTTTTCTTGTACTTTGGCTTCCTGGGTGGGGGAACTAATGGACAAGGTGCTAGGCTATTACTCTCACCCACAGCCTCCTCTTTTCCAATGCCTCTCCACTCTCACTGCTGTCTTCCTAATTTAGATCTCATTATCTCTCACCTAGATAATTTCAATAACCTTTTGCCTTATCTGCCCACTTCCTTTCCCTGCACAAGGCAGTTCTGTACAGTGCTGTCTGCTGAATCTTTCTAAAGCAGGAGTGTCTACAGAACTAAGTACAAATCCTTCAGGTTGCTATTCAAGGCCTTAAACAATATAGATGCAGCTTGCCTTGCAGGTGTATTTCCTGTTAATTGTCCACATTTACCCTTCGCTCCAGCAAAGCTGAATCACTCCTTGACCCTAATCAGAGTAGGGCCCAGCCCCATCTACCTCTATACATTCACTGCCCTCGTTGGTTTTTAAAGTCTGGGAAGTTCAGGCCGGCGCCGTGGCTCAATAGGCTAATCCTCCACCTGCAGCGCCAGCACACGGGGTTCTAGTCCCGTTCGGGGCGCCGGATTCTGTCCTGATTGCTCCTCTTCCAGCCCAGCTCTCCTCTGTGGCCCAGGAAGGCAGTGGAGGATGGCCCAAGTCCTTGGGCCCTGCACGTGCATGGGAGACCAGGAGAAGCACCTGGATCCTGGCTTTAGATCAGCATAGGCCGCAGCAGCCATTGAAGGGTGAACCAACGGTAAAGGTAAAGGAAGACCATTCTCTCTGTCTCTCTCTCTCACTGTCCACTCTACTTGTCAAAAGAAGTCTGGGAAGTCCTTAAATGTTACCTCAAAACACCTGGCACGTTACCTTTCCATGAAGACTTAATTTTTAATTTTTCCAGCCCTAATTGGATATGACCTCTTTGTCCTTGAAATTCATCTGTTATTCTGGGTGCTTTTCCCAGTATACTTATATTCCTCCTGCTGTGACTTTGCGCCTAAAATAATAAATTTGTGGAACGACACAGATGAATGAAATCTTACAGAATATTCTGAATTGAAAGATGTTTTATGCATCCTACAGAATGTTAAACAGTGATGGAAGCTGGTTTTTCATGTAGCCCATGGCATCATTGCCATTCCTAAGTTTGTACCATAGTATTTTGAACAAATAGGATGCACATATTTGTTGGATGAATTTGTTGGATAAACCACCGCAACATGGAAAAATTAGTATAGATGTAGAAAGTCACAAAATATACAACCCTTATATTAATAATTTTCCAGGTTGCTACCATGTTGAACACTACAGCTTGCAAAACCTTCATTCTTTCATAAACTCCTTCATGCAACATTTATTGAACTGTAGTAAGCAATGTATTGGATTTTTATTTTCCTGGGGTACTTACTGGTTAGCAAACTGCTTGTTATTAGACTTGTGACTGAGCGAAAGAGCAGAGTCCCACCCAGAAACTGTGATAAGAAAAATTCCAGGGGCCAGTGCTGTAGCATAGTGGGTAAAGCCGCTGCTTGTAGTGCCAGCATCCCATATGAGTGCCGGTTCAAGTCCCAGCCTCTCCACTTCCAATCTAGCTTTCTGAAGTGGCCTGAGGAAGCCATAGAATATGGCCCAAGTCCTTGGTACCCTGTACCCACATGGGAAGACTAGAGGAAGCTCCTGGCTACCGGCTTCAGATCAGCACAGCTCTGGCAGTTGTGTCCAACTGGGTAGTGAACCAGCAGGTGGAAGACCTCTCTCTCTCTCTCCCTCTCCCTCTCCCTCTCCCTCTCCTTCTCTCTCTGTTTAACTCTGACTTTAAAATAAATAAATAAATTTTTAAAAGAAGAAATACAATGAGCAAGATCCAGTAGATGCAACAGATAGTAGGAAACACAAAGCCCTCAGATATTGGAATTACATAAATATGTTTAATATGTTGAAAGAATATGAGATGAAGAAAATGTATTCACAGTAGCCAAGAAACTGTAAAAAAATTCCACTGCAGCCTATGTATATGAATGTTAGTCTGTATATCTAATTTCTTTTTTAAATATGACTTTGTAGTTCCTCCCTTTAAAAGGTAGAATATATCTCACCTCCCCTTGATTCTGAGTTTAATTATGCGGCTCGCCTTGGCCAGTATAATGTTAGCAGTTGTTTCACAGGCAGAGGCTTGAAAATTAATTTGTCTATATCAGTTGCCTCTCTTGCTTCATCACCATGATTACAAGAACATACCTACACTAACCTGCTAGATGATAAGGCAGTCATGAGTCCTTCATAGCTGTTGAGCTGTGCTGTCCTGGGACAGTCAACAGCCAGCTGACACACAGACATGTGAGCAAACTCAGACCAGGTCAGTCACTATGAACGTAAATGAATGGATATTGCATTCCAATGAGCTTTCAGGGTTGCTTGTTGTACAACATTCCTGTGGCAGTGACTAACAACAGTGAGAGACAGGACAGTCCTACACATCCCCTAGCAAGGAAATAATAAGTTGTTCAAATGCAGTGGTCTCCTGCTTGTTTAAATACCAAAGTGGGGCTAGATCCAATATTCATTGAATAACTAAAAGTATTGTGGAAAGTTTATTTTACTACAAAATGACTGCTTTTAATTGAGCTAAATGAATGAAAAAAATATTAAGAGCAGTTACAGATCCTATGGAATTTCTCTATTTAGAGTCATAAAACAGACAATACTCAGCGCACTCATTTTCTTAAACTCATTAGCACAGACATTTTCACCACAGCTGCCACAAATTAGCATGGGTCCCTTTTCTATGCCAGCAGTTATCAATGTGCTAACACATCCTAACTTACAGAGATGGTCTGAAAAACATTGACCATGGCGTATTACTGTTGGAGAGACAAATGTAAGAGCACTATAAGACTTTGGGCAATTATGATAAATTTAGATAGTTAAATTATTTTACTTTAATTGCTCCTACTACCATTTGTTAACAAATATATAGCCAAAAAAAAAAGTATGTGATTACTCTTGAATTTAACAAGAGGACTCTTTTTTTATTTAGTGGCAACTATTCCTGAGGCTTCTAAAGTCTTCTGTTTATTAAGGTTTTTGCTTTAAGTGCACTAGCACTTTAGAAGTATCATTCTCAACCATAAGTACCTTCCTCAATTACAGTCCTTATGTCCAGTTCTTGTCTCAGATTCTTCTTGGCTGTTACTTACAGTGGGGATCTCATGACCATTTAAAATATTTCATATTCTTTTTTAAAGATTTATTTATTCATTTGAAAGAGCTACTCAGAGAGAGGAGAGGCAGAGAGAGAGAGAGAGAAAGAGAGAGAGAGAGAGGTCTTCCATCCGCTGTTTCACTCCCCAATTGGCTACAAGAGCCAGAGCTACACTGATCTTAAGCCGGGAGCCAGGAGCTTCTTCCGGGTCTCCCACATGGAGACCTGCTTTCTCAGGCCATAGCAGAGAGATTAATTGGAAGTGGAGCACCTGGGACTCAAACCGGCGCCCATATGGGATGCCGGTACTACAGGCGGCGGCTTTACCCGCTACACCACAGTGTCGGCCCCAATATTTCATATTCTTGTAACTTTTATTATATATACTTTGATTGATTGCAATTTAAAAATTAATTAGTAGCATCAAAAGAAGCAGAAAATAAGGGAGAAATTGGAATCCTTTTTTTAAGGTGTGGTTATTTTGATCTCCTTGAAAGTCAGAGTGACAGAGAGGGAAAGACAGAGATCTTCTAACCACTGATTCACTCCCTAAATGCCCACCCTAGCCAAGGCTGGACCAGAGAAAAGCCAGTAGCCAGGACATTCATTTGGGTCTTCCAGAGGGGTGACAGAGACCCAAGTGCTTGTGTCATTGTCTGCTGCCTCCTAGGTATGTTACTAGAGAGATGAATCACAAGTGGAGCAACAGACTCAAACTGATACTCTGATCTGTGCTGTAGCTTGCAAGTGGCAGTTTAATCTGCTATCCTACATCACCCACCCCAAAATTGGAACCTTTGTACATTGCTGGTTCGAATGTAAAATGGCATAGCCACTCTGGAAAACAGAATGGTTGTTCCTTAAAAGTTAAACATAGGGCCAGTATTGTGACACAGCAGGTTGAGTCACAGCTTGCAATGCCAGCATGTCCATATCAGGGACTCAAGCAAATAATTGTACATCCATGTTTATAACAGTATTCTTCACAGTAGCTAAAAGATGGAAATAGCCCAAATGTCTATGGGCAAATGAATGGATGAACAAAATTGGAATCTAAATACAATGGGGAATTAGTCAGACTCAGAATGTCATGAAGTTCTGATACACACTGCAGTGTGAGTGGACCTTGAAAACATTATCCAAAGCCAAATAACTTGGACACAAAGGAGCAAATATTGTGATTCCACTTGAGTCCATAGTGTTAACTGAAATAATTGGAGTCTGGTTGAAGTGTCAAAATTGAACTTTACTCAGCTAATCAAACTGACAACTCAAACCTCTAAATAACCAGTCAGTTACCTGAGTTGGTTGTTTCATAAGCCTGAATTTGGTTACATGGTTTATACTTTTCTTACAAAGTCAGTACAGGCATCAAATAAGGTTTAAACAATACAGATTTGTATGTGGTTATCGATTACATTGAAAATTGAGAAACACTTGGTAATAGCTAACAGACTTGATTATTGATTAATGAGGCACATTACATTCCCAGACTTTTTCCTACATGGGGTGTAATCTATATATAGGTAAGGGAAAAAATTGGATCATTCATCACTTTTCCTACAATGGCTTTAAGACAAAGTTCACTGCTTTTTAAGGTACATAGGTATTTCTTTAGTCATGGCTGAACATTGAAAAGCAATGTTGCTTGGGAACCAGGACATCGGCATAGTATGGATAGCATCTTGGCTTACTTGGGCCTCTGCATTCACCATTCACCATTTAAATCCATAATAGTATAGTCAAATTCGTAGAGACAGAAAGTTGTATAGCAGCTATCAGGCACTGGAGAGGAATAAGAGTGGGGAAATATTTTAGGCAGCACAGAGTTTAAGTTGGGCAAGTTGAAAATATTGTGGAGATGGATGGTGATGATGATTTCATAACAATGTGCATGTAATTAATGCCACCCAACTGTACACCTAAATCTTTTAAATATTTGTTTTTATGATATACTTTACTACAATAAAAAATTATTGTGGGGCCAGCATTGTGATGTAGTGGGTGAAGTTGCCATTTGTGATGTTGGCATACCTTATGGGTGCCGGTTCCAGTCCCGGCTGCTCCTCTTCCTATCCAGCTCCCTGCTAATAGCCTGGGAAAGCAGTGGAAGATGGCCCAAGCGCTTGGGCCCCTGCACCCACATGGGTCACCCAGAAGAAGCTCCCAGCCCTGGCCATTGCAGCCATTTGGGAAGTGAACCAGTAAATGGAAGATCTTTCTCTCTCTCTCTCTCTCTCTCTCTCTCTCTCTCTCTCTCTCTCTCAACTCTGCCTTTCAAATAAATAAAAAATAAACCTTTAAAACATTATTCATTATAGCCTAAGTGGCATCAGGCGCCTTCTGTGTCAGTATAGGGGCCGTTTTCCCTCACTTCTGTAGAGTCCTTGTCTGCAGGCAGAGCTTGCAAGACATAGTATCACAGTGACAAGGACATAAGCTATAAAGTCAGATGTATGAGTCTGAATCCCAGGCACAACTCTGATGAGTATAGGGTAAGTTAAAAGTTAATTAGCCTTTTCTCACCTTTCATTTTTCCTTCTGTAAATGGTGATGATAGTTTTTACTTAGAAAAGTTGTTTTAAAGTCTTAAATGTCTTAGAGTTCAAAAGTGTCAGTTCTCTTTCAGTAAGCCTTCTGATTTTTCCTTCGTTTGATTTGTTCACCATACATTAATAGCATTTTAAGTTACAAGTTTCATCAAAGATCAAGAACACATCAAGGCCCATTTAGGTTTTGGAAGAATATAAAGGCATTTTGTATTAGCTTTTTCCATTTGTAACTAAGCTCTTGATTATTATCCTTATTATTGTTATACTTTTGATTTATTGTTAGTGCTCAGTTACACTTCATAAACATAACACTTTCATTCATCAGTACCTGCAGCTTATCAAAAAAGTTCAATATAAATAAAAAACAAAAATGAAAGATGCTTCACAAATATCACTGGGCAAAGACATAGTTCTCTTCTACTAATAAGGACAGTAAAAGCCGTGTGCCTAAATCACCGATGATAGTTACATGCCATTTGTTTTTGCAGCCCTAGCATTTGGCACATATTAAGTGCTTATGGCAAGATACCACAAAAGTTTATGGACAAACAATTAAAAGATAAGGGGTTTTGTTGCAATTTTTTTTTTTTTTATTTTACAGGCAGAGTGGACAGTGAGAGAGAGAGACAGAGAGAAAGGTCTTCCTTTGCCGTTGGTTCACCCTCCAATGGCCGCCGCGGTCGGCGCGCTGCGGCCGGCGCACCGCGTTCGTCCGATGGCAGGAGCCAGGAGCTAGGTGCTTTTCCTGGTCTCCTCATGGGGTGCAGGGCCCAAGCACCTGGGCCATCCTCCACTGCACTCCTGGGCCACAGCAGAGGGCTGGCCTGGAAGAGGGGCAACCGGGACAGAATCCGGTGCCCCGACCGGGACTAGAACCCAGTGTGCCGGCGCCGCAAGGCGGAGGATTAGCCTGTTGAGCCACGGCGCCGGCCTTTGTTGCAATTTTTTAAAATCCATCTGTAATTTTCTTCATAATATGCATTTCTCATGAACTTCATGAAGAGCCTTCATATGCACGCATTTCAAAAAAAAATTTTTGCACCAAAATCAACTTACCTTTCAGCTCCATTTTCCACAAACATTTTGAAGTAGCCTCATGCATGTTTGAATAGAAAGAACAAACCCTGAATTCTGACTCTAGAGAAGGATAAGTTGAAAACTCCAAGGGAGAAAGTATGAAAGTGTGCTTATAGCATAGAGGCCAAAGAGGAAGACTAATGACTTGCAAGAATTATAAGAAAAGTTTACTTCCTGTTGTTGTAGAGCATTGGGTGGAGTCATATCACAATTTTTTAAAAAGGATTTTTTCTTTGTAAAAGTAAAAAATGGTATCATGTGGGTATGATAGATAAAAAAACCCAGACGTACTTGCTGTGGTTTCATTTTGCTGGGGGAGTTGACTTCTATTTGTTCTTTAAGTCATTCTCTTTGCTTATAGACAGCTGAGTCTAGAAAAGGCTAATAGCAGCTGTGACAGGAGTCAACACATATTGGAGGGGAACCAAATGAAGGCAGAAAGATTGTTTTTATACACTAAGGTAGTATATCTAGGTACACTGGGAAACAACTTGACAAAAGTGTTCAAGAATCTTTGCCAAGGATCTTTTTTAATCAAAGCTTTTATGTTTATGAGTTTCCTGATGGAAGCAATGAGTAGCAGTCTTTGTTCAATTTATTTCCAAGCAATATTGAAAAAAAACTGAACGAAATGTGAAATAAGAAAATAAATCTGTGCCAGTCCCCGGGGCATGGACTAGCTGACAATATAATGGATGTTTTCCATTTCCTTGTGTCTGGAGTTCTAGGTGGTTGTGGGCCGTGTATTACCCTTGGTCCACCCCCCACCATGTTCACTTGCATTAATGGGAAGCTCATTGTAAAAATAAAGGAGTCTGCATACTTCTTTATATTTATGGTGTGAGCTCATTCTATCTGTTCCTCATTACACTCAAGACAGACAAAATGCTAATAGCAATTATATGAGTATACTGGAGAAGAATTAATACTCTGAAAAGTGTACCATTGGAAACATTCACTTTGAACTGTGGATTTTTCAGGAAAACAAAATTAAATACTGCAAAGTGGTGTTTTTGTTCATATCATCTGTCTCCTGTATCTCCCCAATGCGGTGTGGAACTTCTTCAGATACAGAGGTGTGAAGTGTGAGGAAGAAACAGTATTTCCTTGCCAAGGTCTCCGCTGCAAAGTCAAATGCAGCAATTGCTAAACCCAAGGAGCTTAAAAAATAGTTCGTTTAAATTGTGAAGTGATTTAGTCCAATGAGCAATGTGCAGTCACCTAAATTCCCATGGGTAATAAAATTGTTGTACCTCTGTTCTGGGGTATTAAAATCCACATGCAATATTTTTCCTCTTCCAAAAGCATCATGAAAAAAAAAATCACTATATTTCCCTCTAGTTTCATGAATTCTGTTTCTGATCTACTTTCTCTGATACCTATATTGTATATTGTATATTATATATTCTCCTTCTCCTATTTAGCTAATTCTTGAACATCTATTAATCTACCATTTTAGATGCTATTAACTATTTGGGGGGGGGCAGTGCTGTGACATGGCACGTAAAAGCCACTGCCTACAGTGCTGGCATTCCATATGGGTGCCAGTTCAAGTCCCAGCTGGTCCACTTCTGATCCAGCTCTCTGCCATGACTGGGAAAGCAAGTCCTTGGGCCCCTACACCTGCGTGGGAGAACCAGAGGATGCCCCTGGCTCCTGGCTGCGCATCGATGCAGTCCCAGCCATTGTAGCCATCTGGGGAGTGAACCAGTGGATGGAAGATCTCTCTCTCTCTCTCTCTCTCTCTCTCTCTCTCTCTCTCTCTCTCTCTCTCTTTCTCTCTCTTTCTCTCTCTTTCTCTCTCTTTCTCTCCCTCTCTCTCCCTCTCTCTCTCTCTCTCTCTCTCTCTCACTGCCTCTGCCTCTGCCTCTCTGTAACTCTGCCTTTCAAATAAATAAATAAATCTTTTATAAAAAGAACTTTTTTGAATTCTAGATCACGATTCCTCAACTCCCGAGACCATAGTTCCAGTTATAGCTTTGCTAAATTGCATACATTTTTGGGCACATAGAATTCACAGTTAATTATTATAGTGGAACCCATTTAGTGTTTGGCCAGCAGAGATCAAGCAGGGGTATCCTAATGATGTTGATATTGCTCATGATACTGCCTTTCATCTCACTGAGAAAATACAGGCAGTCAGAGGAGAACATCCACAGACCCCACTACCACAACTATCTGCAGCTGAATCTATATATTTTTTCCGTTTATTCCTCTTTTAAACCCCAGCCCTTCAACTTTGCTTTGGATCCTGTTATGGGTAGAATTGTGCCCTCTCAAAGTTCATGTATTCAAGTTCAAAGCCCCAGTACCTCAGAACATGACCTTTTTTGGAAATATATGGTTGCAAGTATAATTAGTTAAGGTAAGCTCATCTTGGAGTTAAATGAATTCATATTCCAATATGATTGATATCCTTATAAACAAGGGAAAATCTAGATGCATAGACCTGGGAGATTGTAGTTATGCTGCCACAGACCAAGGAACTTCTATCATCTGAGAAGACCTGAAATGGGACTTCCAGAGTGCCTCAGCAGGAGCAGAGCCCTGCCCACACCTTGATCTTGGACTTCTAGCCCCCAAAACTGTGAGACAATGAATTTCTGCTGTTTAAATCACTTAGAGGCGCCGGCACTGTGGCAGAGTGGGTTAAAGCCCTGGCCTGCAGCACCGGAATCCCATATAGGCACCGGTTCTAGTCCCAGCTGCTCCTCTTCTGATCCTGCTCTCTGCTGTGGCCTGAGAAAGCAATATAAGATGACCCAAGTCCTTGGGCCCCTGTACCCATGTGGGAGACCAGGAAGAAGCTCCTGGCTCCTGGCTTTGGATTGGCTCTGCTCTAGGCACTGCAGCCATCTGGGGAGTGAACCAACGGAAGGAAAACCTCTCTGTCTCTACCTCTCTCTGTAACTCTGTCTTTCAATAAATAAAATAAATCTTTAATAAATAAATAAATCACTTTATTATGGTACTTTGTTATAGCAGCCCTAGGGAGGCCCCCAGCTCTCCAAACACTAGGCCATCCTCCTAATCTCTATGGGGAAAATGTCCCTTTCCTTTTGGGCTATTACCATCAGCTCACAAGCATGCTGCAAGCCAACTCAAGCTATGGCTTTATCTCTTACAGCAAAGTCATTTACGAAATTGCTTGTCTTTACTTTCTCCAATTTCTCTGGAACTAGCCCCAATCACTATTATCAAAACTGCTCGTGACCTACTCACTGTTAATCTATTGCACATACCCCAGGATTTATTTTATCTGTCAACACATTAGTTTACCTTTCAGGACAACATTCTCTGTTCTTTTCTTCATTAACTGTCCACACTTTTGCTGGTCTATCTGATTTTGTTGCTCCTAAAAGCATTGTCTCAACAAAACTTTTATAAAAACAAGACAGGCTTAGGTCTTGGGTTCTAGTCTTATTAATATGCTCTGAATCTGCATTCATTCTTAGATGATCTTGCCCTGTGCATTTGACTTTAAGATAAAATACTGCTATGTCAAGGCCTAATCTGCCTTTAGCATGGACCTCACCCATGAAATCAAGAATTCTACCCATCTACAAGCAGACACCTCTTTGTAGTGTCAAAAGAGGAAATGCAAATGGCTGATAGGCACATGAAAAAATGTACAAGATCACTAGCAATCAGGGAAATGCAAATCAAAACCTCAGTGAGGTTTCACCTCATCCTGGTTAGAAAGGCTCACATTCAGAAATCTACCAACAACAGATGCTGGCGAGGATGTGGGGAAAAAGGGACATGAACCCACTGTTGGTGGGAATGCAAACTGGTTAAGCCACTATGGAAGTCAGTCTGGAGATTCCTCAGAAACCTGAATATAACCCTACCATACAACCCAGCCATCCCACTCCTTGGAATTTACCCAAAGGAAATTAAATTGGCAAACAAAAAAGCCGTCTGCACCTTAATGTTTATTGCAGCTCAATTCACAATAGCTAAAACCTGGAATCAACCCAAATGCCCATCAACAATAGATTGGATAAAGAAATTATGGGACATGTAATCTGTGGAATACTATACAGCAGTCAAAAGCAATGAAATCCGGTCATTTACAACAAGATGGAGGAATCCGGAAAATATCATGCTGAATGAAATAAGCCAGTCCCGAAGGGACAGATATCATATGTTCTCCCTGATTGGTGACAACTAACCAACCACAAAAAAGGAAACCTGTTGAAGTGAAAGGGACACTATGAGAAAGAGTGACTTGATCCGCCCTTGTCCTGACTTTTGATGTACAATTTAATACTTTATCCCTCTTAGTATTTTTTTTTGTTCTAGTTAATACTATTGGTTGAACTCTGTAATTAATACACAGTTATTCTTTGGTGTTTAAATTTAATTGAAAAGTGATCCCTGTTAAATATAAGAGTGGGAATAAGAGAGGGAGGCGATGTCAATTTGGCACATGCTCAATCGGACTTGCCCCAAATGGTGGAGTTAGAAATGTGCCAGGGGACTCCAATACAATCCCATCAAGGTGGAATGTGCCAATGCCATCTCACTAGTCCTAGTGATCAATTTCAGTTCACAATTGATCATACTGATAGGTCTAAGAGTCAAAGGGATCACACAAACAAGACTAGTGTCTGCTAATACTAACTGATAGAATCAAAAAGGGAGAGAATGATCCAACATGGGAAGTGGTATACACAGCAGACTCATAGAATGGCAGAAGTCCTAAATAGCACTCTGGCCTCAGAATCAGCCCTTAAGGCATTCAGATCTGGCTGAAGAGCCCATGAGAGTATTTTTGGCATGGAAAGCCAATACACTCTGGCAAAATAAATAAGTAAATAAATAAGTAAATAAATAAGTAAATAAATAAATAAAAAACCTAAATGAAAGATCTCTGCGAGTGAGATCCTAGTGGAAAGAACAGGTCATCAAAGAAGGAGGTACCTTTCTCTGAAGGGAGAAGGGAACTTCCACTTTGACTCTGACCTTGTCTAAATAAGATCAAAGTCGGCAAACTCAAAAGGCTTCCATAGCCTTGGCAACTCATGACTAGAGCCTGGGAAGATTGCTGATGCCTTAAACAAGAGTGGCAATTTGTTAAATCAACAACAGGAGTCACTGTGCACTTACTCCCCATGTAGGATCTCTCTCCTTAATGTGTTGTCCAATGTGAATTAATGGTATAACTAGTACTGAAACAGTATTTTACACTTTGTGTTTCTGTGTGGGTGAAAACTGTTGGAATCTTTACTTAATATATACTAAATCGATCTTCTATATGTAAAGATAATTGAAAATGAATCGATGTGAATGGAATGGGAGAGGGAGTGGGAGATAGGAGGGGTGCAGGTGGGAGGGAATTTATGGGAGGGAAAAAGCCATTGTAACCCATAAACTGTACTTTGGAAATTTATATTTACTAAATAAAAGTTTTTTTGAAAAAAATTCGAAAGTAATTTGTGGGGGCTGGCGTTGTGGTGCAGTGTGATAAGCTACCACTTAGGAACACCATGTCTCACATCTGAGTGCCAGTTCAAGACCCAGCTGCTCCACTGTGATACAGCCTCCTGTTAATGCACCTGGAAAGGCAGCAGATAATTACCACAGTGCTTGCTGATGTCCCCATGCCACCAGTGTGAGAGACCTGATGGACTTCCAAGATCCTGGCTTCAGCCTGCACCAACACTGGCTATCTTAGCCATTTGGGGAGTGAACCAACCCATGGAAGATCTCTCTCTCTCTCTCTCTCTCTCTCTCTGACCTATACCCTTTAATTCTGTTTTCCAAATGAACAATCTTTAAAAAAAGAAACTACAAAGTGTTTTCTGTTTTATTATGAAAATTGTGAAATTTTCCATTATATTGCATATTAAGCCATGGAGTTTTTGTTTTGATGTAAGATATAATGAGATGTGTGCAGTTTGATTTTTTATATTTTGCCCCCAGTATTCAAAAGTAAATAAAAAATGAACCTTATTTATCTATCCCGTGACTTTGAATAGCCCCTAGAACTTGGCATCAGCGGGAATCCCTGATTTGGGATTCACAGCACAATTTCTGGGGAATGCCAGAATTGTCCATCCTGTTAGACATGGTTCTGGCAACTATTGAACCACCCTCGCTGCCTACAAAGTTTTCTCTCTGATTGTATGACTGCTTTTGGCAGCTGATAACTTCCTGTCTGATCCAATCCTCTTGTCTAATGGAATGATGCATCATTGTGTAATGGGTCCTGTTTTATTCATCCTGTTCTAGTAAGCCAAGATCAATAATGCAACTAACATCCCAAAGCCTTGTATAATACCCCAGTTTCACCATGGTGTTGCCTGCTTCTGCACGAGGTTCAGCTTAGTACTATTGAATGCCTAGTAAGATTTTAATTACCTGAATTTCTAGGGCACACTAATACAATTTTAGCTCTGATTCCTTTGGTGGTTTTCCCAGATCTGTACTCCAGGGAATGAACACCTGAAGAAGTCTTAAAGGAAGAGCTTATCAAGGAAGGGACATGGTATGAAGGAATGAACTGGATGGGCGAGGAGGATGGGAGAAGGCAGGAAAGTAGGTGGTCAGATCAGGGAGAACTGCCATGTATTACTCTCTCACGTGGCCTTGAGAGCTGGAGTGACAAATTTGGAATTTACCAGGCAAAAGATGAGGAGAAGCTGTTGAAGGCTTTTGATGGAGAAAGTGACATGATTAAAGCAGTGTCTTATGAAAATTAATTTGGTGGACCTATCCAGGATACTTGGAACAGCCAGTAAAGTAGTACTGAGGCTGTCCTTGCAGTCCTGGTATGAGGCAGTGAGGCATTTTGTAGAGCAGAGAAGAATGTGGCTTGGGATGCTCTGCCTGGCTATGAGAACTCTTCTATAAAATAAGGATGTGACCTTGTTACCAAGGTCATTCTGATGAGTAATGAGATCAGCGTCTGCCTGCACACCAGGCCCTCAGAAGTGCTAGAGACAGAATGGCATACTTTGGGCTCCAAGAGTTTGTTGCCTGTGTTTAAAGTCTAGCTTGGCTATAGTCTTAGCCACTTTCTCCTGCTATTATAGAACGTCACAGACCGAGTCAATTGTAAACAATAAAACTATATGTGACTCATTGGTCTGGAGGCTGGAAGTACAAGATTGAGGGGCCACTTATGATGACTTTCTTGTTGTGTCGTAGCATGGCAGGAGGCATCACCTGGTGTGTGTGTGTGTGCGTGTGTGTGTGTGACAGAGAGAGAAAGAGAGAAAGAGAGATGTCACCCTTTTGTAACTAATGTACTCCTGAGGGGTTAATTCATGAGAGCAGAAACCTAATCACTTATCACCTCTTAAAGTTCTCACCTCTTAACACTATCATGATGGCAAAAAAAAAAATGCCAACATGAGTTTTGGAGAGGATATTTAAACCACAGCGGCTGCTCTGTGCTTCTAGGAGGACCTACTAAACAATTCATAACTTCTCTGAGTTTCACTCTCTTCACCTGGAAAATGAGGATAATTATACAGCTTTACTCAAAAGGTGATTGTGAAGATTAAATATAATAGGAGTTAAATATTTGCTTGCTATGTGTACCCTTTACCCTCCCATGGTAGCATCCAGACGAGGAGCGAAAATAATAAAGGTCTGTCCATGGAAAAAAAAAAAAAGACAAGAAAAAATGACACTGACAGCAGGCTTTCTATAAAGGGTAATGCAAAAAAACAAGTCAAAGATGACCATCAAAATGGTTAGATTGAAGGAAAATCAGACCTTCGGAAGGAAAATGAGTTTAATTTCAAGGCAAGATGATGTGCTGAGGAGTGTTGAGCTTGAAGATACAGTGTAACTTTCCACTAGAAATACTAGGAGACATTTGACTTTTTGGCAGGGAGGTTAGGCCAATACAAAGTTGAAAATAGTGAACTTATTATTGGGGAAATGTATTTTATTTTCACTCTCTCTATAGTGGATTGAAGTTGGTTGTTAATGTTTTCACCAAGGGATGCACAAAACAAAATTTCCAGTCATATTCTCTAAGAGACCATAGAACTTCATAAACCTTCCCATGTGGCTTCTTTCACGGAAAAAAAGGAATTAGGGTGACTAAATTTTCTAATTGAAGAGGGTCACCTGATTAAACTGTTCCAATCTTTGGCAAAGGTAATGGGGACTCAACGGAGAACAGGTGACTTGCTCAGGGTCTTATAGCTGCTGGCTGTAACTGTCAGATGGGACCCCTGTTACTGGGCCCTCCTTTCTTGCTCTTGGCATGATACCTTGCTGTCTTTCATTTCTGGCTTCCTACTTGTTCACTTTCTTACTGTTGGGTAAATGCCAGAATTAAACAACGATAAAAAGTTGTGCCTGTCTTCAAGATTAGCTTATTAATATTGATTCATAATTCCAGGATAAATTATGTCTCAGGTATATATTCTGTGCCAGTGGATATTAGGAGGCCTGGTGTAGGGTCTGCTGTATCATAAATATGCTTTCTTTTCACAGCCAAGTATGTGATCATTCATTCTGGAGGAGAACCACATGTCCTTTGGGTAGGAATCAGCCTAGTGACAAGCAAAACTCTTGACAGGAGCACATAGTCCCAGAGTAATATTTTACTGTCTGCAGTGGAGTGCAGTATTACCAAATGAAGGACCCAATGCCAATTAAGAAAGATTTTCTGGTTTTGCATATGCTTACTTAGTTTTAGAGAAATGACTCCAATAGCAAATGAATTTCCCTCAGGCTGAGGCTGAATATATGTTGTTCTGGATTTGGTTGAGTTTTTCTAGACACAGCATAGGCTGCTTACACTCTGTGTAAGAGCAGGTTAATGTACAATGTTGGGTGCAGCAAAGTCCTTTGCATGGTTGGGAGAAATGTGGTTCTTTGATCTCTTCTTGTTCCGCCTTCTTGCTGAGAATAATGTTTGTGCCTCCGGCTCTTAGATTCAGGCTGCAGTTCTTAGATCTACTTATACTGCAGACAAAACATTCTCTTCATTGATGACAGAAAGGTTTCCACATTTGCTGCTGCTTTCCAAAGGCCTCCAGAGATTCTGCACTTTTCTGTGGGTCTGAGAAGCCTGATTGCAGTCCCTGGAGGTGAAGTCCGCCTGAAGCTTCTCTCTGGCACCCACATTATCTTGCTGCTGCTCATCTATTTTCAGCTTTCACTGTACCTTGACGAGTCACTGAGAACAGAAGTTTTCCCACATTGCAGATATCTGCCTGCATAAAGGACTGTGTTGAGGCTGTGTCTTTCCCCAGAGCATCAGCAGAGAGATATAAAATCAGTATGGTTGGGGGAGATACTCATTTTCCTGTTTTAACTGAAGACAATACTAACATAAAAGCATAATGACTTAACATGTGTTCATCTTCAGTTAGTGTGCTTTTGAAAACTACCTGAATCTCAGGACTGAGGATATATTTTCAAGTCTTCAAGACATTTGACTTCACAGATTGTAACAAGGAATGTTTTAGTTTCCCTATTTTCTATATAAGTAAGTATATTCAGTTTCCATAAGGTAAAATGTTAGTTTTAGTGGATCTGATTATATGATTTTTTTATGTGAAACTTAATTCCTTTTAGAGAGTAACTAGGGCTTAGCTTTCAAATATATTATTTTGGGTTCATACCATAATAAATGTCCTATGGAGTGTGACTGCCCCACCTACCATATCTTGTGCAATGTCTTGAAAAGCTCAGCATGACTTATTAGGTGTTCGTAGCCCAGGGGAAAGAATATCTTATATTTTTCTAAATTATATAGATATAGATATAAATGATTGCACTGTGTCTTCTTGAATTAAGAATAATACTAACTAGTATTATGAAGGGGCTGCTAATTACAATATTAATATCATCAGGTTCACATAGGAATTTTTGTAATTTTTGTAAGCTCAACTCTAGTACATATCAGAAACCAGAAAACCCCCATGTTTGATTGTAGTCTGTCTCATAGTGTTGTCTCACTCAGTCTCAGTGTCTTTCTCAACACAGTTGTCTAGGTCATCATTATCTGATTATCTGATTATCGCTTGGGCAATTTTGATAAAATACTGTCATTGAGAAAAGATTGGTTCCAAATACTAGAGAAAGTTATTACCATTTCATATTTCATGTCTGTCCGTAATATGTTGAATAAAGAAAGCATCAGTAGAATTACTTGGTCTAGTACTGATTAACAATAAGGTAGATCTTTGTGAACAGCATTTATTCTGATGATGAAAAACCTCCCTTATTCTTTCCTTTGCAATGTCAGGAGATACAAACTAAACAGTAGGACTGTTCAGACACAAATGCTGTCACTATTAATCAGTGTTGGCACCTAAGTCCTTTCTGTTGCTTCTGACATTTTTTTCCCTGTTTCCTCTTGGAGGTTTTGATTACTCATGTATGTGGGAATAAATTCCTTTATTTATTCAATAAATGTTCATTGATTTCTGGTACCAGAAAAAAAAGTAAAACAATAAAATCCACTTCTTTCAGGAGCTTTATCAGTTAAGATTTTTTTTTGGGGGGGGGGGGCGGATATTGCAAACAACTTAAAAATTAAAAGCTAGAGAAAATAACTGTTTTAGTAATGCCAGGAATGAGAATAACTGCTGGAGTTTAGATGGCAGAAAATTCATGCACTGAAGAATTGCTGCTGAAGTGGTCAGCTCCACATTGCACATCTGTAGTGGTGCTACCCAATGAAAATTCTGAGAAGAGTTTCTGATTGGCCAGGGAAGGCAGGACACCTTGATGACAGGCTCTTCAGTGGAGCCCAAGGAGCTCCAAAATTCTGCAACCAAAAGGCGTAAAGAACTGAAGCCTGCTAGAGAGTAGGCAAAGTGGGACCCATTCATCGTACAATGTCAGACATGTTTTCAGAGGTCTGGACAGGGTACTGGGAATCTCAGAGATGGAGGACTGAGAGAGGAAGAAACCCACGTGTTAGGAAACAGCAGAAGATAGAGCTGGAATGGTTGGCAGGGCCTAGATCATAAAATCTTTAGCTGACATACTTGTGAGTTTATACTTGATTATGTGACTAGGAAGAAATTGATGTATGCTAATGTTAAAAAATGTTTAGAAAAATTACTGTGCTGGTGATACAGTGGACAAATGAGAAGGAAAGACTAGGAGTGATGCCATCATTTAGGAGAAGTGACAAGGACTGGCCTAAAAGCAGTATCAGAGGAGTTGGAAGGGGACAGAATCTATAGACACAGACGATATAAAAAGGTTGGTGCCTGATTGACCATGACACATGAAGGAGAATTAAGAATCTGGTAGCTCTAAGGTTTCTTGTTTGAGCCAATTGTGTGGTCACTGATTGAGAAAAATACAAAATAAAATGTTCCACTTTGGACCACACTGATTTGACATTTGCCCTGGTATGTCCAGATGGTGTGAGCTCAGGAAGCCATGGTATATAAGAATTTGAAGACCAACCAAATGACAAATGCTGGAAATTTGACAGTATCTAGTATAGATAAAGTTCATGGGCCAGGCAAGATTGCCTGGGAAGGAGTAAGAGGGTCAGAATGTTTGTGAGTCACGGTAGGTCAGAAGCAGAGTCTGAGCAAGAAGGAAGATCATCCTCCCCTGTCTGCCCCCTACTTACCCTCAAACTGTAAATAGAATTGATAAATATGTAGAGATTCAAATAAATCCTTTCATCTGAAAAAAAAAAGACTCAGTACAGTACATGCTGGTACCATGTGGAGCTCTTGAATTTGTGAGATTTAAAGAGAATATTTGATTAGAGACCAGTGGTTGAAACAAACCATCACTTGGGGGTTAAGATCTAGACTGGCAGACTTGTATTCAGAGTGTGAGAATTAGAAAGCACATTTTGAGATGTGTATCTCTCAGCTGAGATATTCATGTACATGTGCTCAAATTTATTTTATGAGGTCTACTCCACATAATTCAAGTGTCACCTTTGTGTGCTTCTACCATATAAATAAACACTGTCATCTTTGTTCCTTTGTGCTATTAATCCTTTGTCTTTAAATAATTTAAGTCAAAACAAGTTTATAAGATTTCTAGCAATGAAAAAGAAATTATAATTTCACTGAGGTCAAGAAAAGCAAGAAATGTTTCTCTGATGTATGATAGTTTCTTAGCTATTTCAAAGTACTGATGTTGGACTTAACACACGCTATGCACTTCTTATGAATCATAAAACAGCTTCTGACATAGAGCCAACTGGGATAGGCCATACTGATATGTAACTATCTTAAAAAAGAATGACTTGGCGTTGGAAAAACATCACCCTTATAATCAAATAACTCACATTCTTATGATGTTTTCAGCAATCTCAATTGGTTTTTCTTCCAAGTTCTGAGAACAGTATGCACAAAGCATATGTTCATAAAGACTGAGTCAGTTTTAATGAGTTCATCGACAATATTACTGATTCCTACTATATACAGTATCTTTTCCTAGAAGTTAGAAGTACTGTGTTGAATTGGGCCACCGTAGCTCTTGTCCTCTTGGTTCATAGACTATAGGGAAAGACAAATGTATAGTGTCAAAAATGAGAAATGATTAGCTAACATTGGAAGTTCAGGAAACCATAACAAGTAGCAAAGAGAACTTTACTAAATGTAGGAGCCCAAGAAGATAGCCTAGTGGAAGGGATGTTGAATATGACTCTTGAAGATAAATAGCAGAGGACTCAAGGCAGAGGACCAATAGTGTGTGATTTTCCACATGTCAAAGAGAGCACAGCACTTGAACATGTTCATGGGAAGAGAAGGAAGTTCAAGATGCCTGAAGTATGACAGGAGAAGGGATTTTTCTCCTGACACCAATTCTTTTTTTTTTTTTTTTTTGAAGACCTTGCCAGTAGTACTGTATTTTTCCCATTTCAAATACCAAGTTACTCAACTTACTACTTTGTTGAGACCTTGACCTTTCGACACAGGAAAATACTGTATCCTTTCAATGGTGTCTGCAGTGTAAGCTAGTTGGCTTGTAGACTTGACCACAGATATCCTGAGATTAGTTTTATCAGGGCTACTTGGGCTTGTCCAAGTTATGTCTGTATAATTAACTTTGGAAATCTCTTATCTAAGAAACTTCAAAGGGAACAAGATGCAAAACTACAGAACAGTAAGTTGTTACTGAAAAAAGCAGTCAACAGATTATCTTGCAAGAGACCTAAAAGCAAGTGTAACCTCAAGCTCAGTACACAGTTGAATATTCTGTAGTGACTTCTAAAAAATTATTTCTTGTTACTCAATGATAAATAATTTTCTAAGACTACTGTATGAACCCTTATAGCAGAATTGCAGATCCTAAGTTATTTGGGTAAAAAGTTGTGCCCTTGAGAGACAAAACTCAGAGATAAATCCCATTGCAGGTTTACCCAGAGCAAACTTAGAATTCAGCGTATGTCCTAAGTAGTCTTCTTAAAACAAGTTTACTCTCCATGAGAATGGCCTCCTTCCAAGCTTGGTGGCATAGAATGAGGGTGAGATGTCTGTAAGATTTCTGTAGAATGCACGTGAGAATTCTAATCCACATTAGTGCTCATCTCATAGCATCTATTACCTCAGAAGTTGTGTGTGAAGTCACTTGGGAATGATGCTGAGAACAATAAAAAGCATCCTCTCTCGCTGAAAGGAAGTTGATGATTTCTTCTGAAACCTTGGAAATGAGTGACTATGATTCATTTCTCTCCTTGATGTTGATAGTCCCTGATAGCAACATATTGGTATTTTTCTTCCTGAAAACAAAGATGTTTTTAAAATTTGATTAATCAATACAAGCTCTTCATGACATTGGGAGCATTTGGGGGAGTAGAATTAGTGTTTTTGCTCTCTACCTGTTGTTAACCAATGAAACTTTTGACAGCCTATATGACAATAACAGAAAAATTTTCTTGCTAAGATGTAATTTTATTTCCTGTGTATATCATATTTGGCTTGACCTGTCATCTTTCTCTCCCAGTGAGTGGTGGGAGAGCTGTCTAAGATTTATTCTTTGTCATATCCAGCAAGTGTTCTGCCTTGGGGTAGGTTGTGATTTTCTCTGTGGGAGAGGGACTTTAACAATGGAACTCACCAACAATAAAACTGTAGCAATAAAAACACAAAAATAAACCATCTCTAAGTACTGTGCCATTAAACCCAAGGTCACAGACTCTATTGTTACAGATAAAGAATTTTGTTGATCCTCTCAAACTAAAATTTTGTTTCAGCAATTTCATTTTCACCTTAAATACTGATGGATCTGTGATATCATATTCCAGGAAAATGCAAGGGCCTCGGAAAGGGAGACATTGATATAAATGCTTTTACTTGGATGTCTTTTTTTTTTTTAGCTTTTATTTAAAGAATATAAATTTCCAAAGTATAGCTTATGGATTCCAATGGCTCCCCCCCTCACAACTTCCCTCCCTCCCGCTACCCTCCCCTCTCCCGCTCCCTCTCCCCTTCTGTTCACATTAAGATTCATTTTCAATTCTCTTTATACACAGAAGATCAGTTTAGAACATATTATGTAAAGATTTCAACAGTTTGCCCTCACATAGAGACACAAACTGAAATTATTGTTGGAGTACTAGTTATAGTATTAATTCACAATGTACAGTACATTAAAGACAGAGATCCTACATGATTTTTTTTAAAGAATTGATTAATTATCTATGCAATTTCCAATTTAACACCAAGATTTTTTAATCATTTGCAATTATCTTTATACACAGAAGATCGATTTAATATTATAGTATGTAAAGATTTCATCAGTTTGCACCCACACAGAAGCACAAAGTGAAAAAATACTGTTTCATTACTAGTAATAGCATTATTTCACATTGGATAACACATTAAGGACAGATCCCTCATGAGACGTAAGTACACAGTGACTCCTGAAGTTGATTTAACAATTTGACACTCTTGTTTATGGCGTCAGTAATCTCCCCAGGCTCTAGTCATGAGTTGCCGAGGCTATGGAAGCGTTTAGGGTTCGCCGACTTCGATCTTAATCCGACAGGGTCATAGTCAAAGTGGAGGTTCTCTCCTCGCTTCAGAGAAAGGCACCTCCTTCTTTGATGGCCCCATTCTTTTACTTGGATGTCTTTTAAAATAGCATGTGACACCTGAGCGGGCTTGCTGTGTGTATTTGGTACATCGCTGTTGTTGGGAGTTGGGATTACATAGGCCAGGGAAAGACCAGGGACTCCTGTGCAGAGCACTGATGAAACTGTGACTTCAGAGGGCAGGCCAGAGTCTGTGGAAGAGAGCCGGGGAAGAGCAGCAGCCAGTTGAAGCTCTGGTAATTGGAGATAGACCTAAGTCCAGAAACCCAAGAGGCAAGGCCTGGAGAGCTAGCCAAAAGCACTGCTGTCTGTGCGGCTTCTGTTAGGTAAGGTATGTCCTGCCTTTCCGCTTACTGCTGTGGAGTGATCTTTCTAAAAGACCCAACTGTCATTCACCAGCTTGAAAGCCTTCATCGACTTTGAATTTGAAGAGGTCAAGACCCTTTCCGAGCTCCGTAACTTTCTGATTTGGTTTTTGCCCTCTCCTCTAGGCCTATTTCCCGATATTTCTGAGGTGTACTCCTCACTGGAGCCCTCAGAACCTGCTCATCTTCCCCAGGTGTTACACACCTCTGTGTTCTCCTTTCTGCTAAATGTCTGCCCTTCTCGAACATCATCTTGCCAACTCCTGCCTGACCTTCCGTGTTAGTGTATAAGCCAACCTTTCATCTATAAGCAAAAACCCAAAGACAACTTACTTGTGTGAAGAAAAGAGATTTGTGTCACAGTTGTGGAGATTCAAGGGAATGAATCTGCATAGGCTCAGTTCTGTTAAGGGTCCTGTCTCTTGGCTGTGTCTCATCATGGTGGGATGTGATGGAGAAAGCACAAGTGATCACATCTACGTACAGGAACCTGGATCAGAGCCAGGATGGTTCTTTTTATAGCAATGCTCTCGGAAGAACAGTGACCTAAGGACCTCTGAGTAGGCGCTCTCTCGCTCTCTTTCTCTTTTAAGCTTTATGTATTTATTTGAAAGAGTTACAGAGAGAGAGAGACAGACAGAGAGAATGAATGAATGAATCTGCCTTCCACTGGTTTACTCCCAAATGGCCACAATGGCCAGTGGTGGACCAGGCTGAAGCCAGGAGCAAGAAGCTTCTTCTAGGTCTCCCACGTGGATAACAGGGGCCCAAGCACTTGGGCTAACTATCCTCTGCTGCTTTCCCAGGCACATTACCATGAAGCTGGATCAGAAGTGGAGCAACCAGGATTCGAACCAGTGCCCATACGGGATGCTAGCATTGCAAGAAGTGGCTTTACCAACCACACCACAACACTGGCCTGGGGTCTTATTTCTTAAAGGTTTCACAGCACCTTCCAATACCACCACCTTGTGGGACAAACCTCCGATCTCATAGACTCTTAGAGGGTACCTAAACCATGTCCAAACCATAGCTTATTTGAAAAATCATCTCTCCCTCCGGTACCCTACATCTACCTTCCTGATAATATTCACCATATTTTATTTTAATTCTTTATTATTTATCTGTTCCCAGGATCCTGTCAGCTTCTTGGAGCACAGAGACCAAGACCTTATTTATCTTGATTTCACTACCTAGTCCTAAAATATTTGAATAAATCTTGAATATATGAACAAGGTAGCTGCTTTAGAGTATAGTTACCATAGGGTTTTTGGTTGTTTTTTGTTTGTTTGTTTGTTTGTTTTTTGACAGGCAAATGGACAGTGAGAGAGAGAGAGAGAAATGTCTTCCTTTTCCGTTGGTTCACTCCCTAATGACCGCTGCGGCTGGCGTGCTGTTACCAGTGCACTGCGCTGATCTGAAGGCAGGAGCCAGGTGCTTCTCCTGGTCTCCCATGGGGTGCAGGGCCCAAGCACTTGGGCCATCCTCCACTGCACTCCCGGGCCATAGAGGAGTGACCGGGACAGAATCCAGCACCCCGACCAGGACTAGAACCCAGTGTGCTGGCACCGCAGGCTGAGGATTAGCCT
Source organism: Sylvilagus floridanus (assembly GCA_949820135.1). NCBI lineage: Eukaryota > Metazoa > Chordata > Mammalia > Lagomorpha > Leporidae > Sylvilagus > Sylvilagus floridanus. The sequence goes on from OX463241.1 coordinate 100,379,264, forward strand.
ATTGAGCCATGGCGCCAGCTGTTACCATAGTTTTTAAAAAAGGCAAAAATTTAATGTAATACATTTTTAAATTTGTGGTACATTATGTTTATAATTAACATTATGAGGAAAGACAGACATGGAGATGAAGGTAGATACAAATAAAGAACAAGAGAGATAGATAGTATTGTAAGAGTTTATTCATTTATGTAATTGCTCATGAATACCTGTGTGTTTTGCTCTTGGTAAGTGACAAACACTGTGCTTGGTAGTCCAAGGAAAACATGATTTAGACACATTCCCTGTCCTAAAACCCACCAGTGGATGTACAGGTAGTAAGTATGATACATTTTGATAAGGACTATAATCAGCGTGAACTGATTATTGAATGTTAACATAGTTTTTTATGATGAAAATGGAATTTTAAGTAAGAATTCACATAACATTCACCCAGTTCAAATGTGCATGTCAGTGGTTTTTAAGCTGTTTAAGTATACAGTCTTTACCTTGTCCAAATTTTAGCATAGTTCTGTCACCCCAAAAAGAAAGCCTGTACCAATTTGCAGTCTCTCTACTCCCACCCCCAGCTCCAGGGAGCGTCTAATCTGCTTTCTGTCTCTAGAGATTTGCCTTTTCTGGACATTTCCATAAATGGAATCATACTCTATGTGATCTTTTGTGTTAGGGTTCTTCCACTTGGCCTGAAGATTTTGAGATTATCCATGTTGTAGCATGTATCAGAATTTCATTCCTTTTTATTACCAAATAAATTCCATTATATGAATATTCCACATTTTGTTTATCCATTCACCAGTTGATGGGCATTGGGCTTGTTTCCCTTTTATGGCTATGATGAACTTTGGAATTTTTCAAAAAGTCTTCTGATTTATGAGACTGGCTTATGTTTTGCCTTGCTACCTATAAAATCTGTCTTTATTTTATATTTGGTAACTGGAATGGGACTCAACTTTTTTATGATGCTGAAATAAAACTATTATTTTTCCTGAAATTATTCATTCTATTAAAAAGTCTGCATTAAAACTTGATCTAGACATGAAAAATGTCCAGTTTCTTAAAAAAAATTTAAAGCAATAGATTCATAGCAGGATGCTGTGATAGAGGCATTTTCTTTTTTCTGAAGCCAACCTGCCACATTTTCTACATTCATTGAGCTTTGAAAACTAGGAAGAATTTCATTTCAAGTCACTTGCTCCCATGAGTCATTTGCTATGTAAGAATGGACATGAGTAGAGCATCTTGATTCCTGTGAATGAGGACTTGTTGCATGCTACCCAGTAAGAGCAATCATCTGATTCAATAATTATTATTTCCTTGTCTCCCTAGAAGCAAATTGCTGTCATTACCAGCTGTCATTTGCTAAGTCAACTATCATCTTAGTGTCTGGCGACCAGTTGAGGATCCCTCCTTTAGGGAAATAGAGCCAAAAATAAGTGCTCTCATTTCCCAAGAAGTATTTCTGCTTTTTATAAGAGTCCCCTGCACATGACTGCCTCTCTCATAGCACTGGGAACTTTTTGTAATTCTTCTTTTATCACTTCCATTAGACTTGAACCTTTTTGAGGATAGTAACTAAGTCTTACTTGGCTAGGGCCATTATTTCTGGAAGGGCCTAATATCAGTTTTATAGGATCACTAACAATCTACCACACACACACACACACACACACACACAATATGATCATCATATCATTGTGTCATATAGCAATTCTTTCTATAAAAATTATGAATGGGCATTATGGGACTGGTGCTGTGGCATAGCAAGTAAAGCTGCCACCTATGATGCCAGCAACACATAAAGGCGCTGGTTCAAGTCCCAATTGCTCCACTTCCATTCCAGCTTGCTGCTAATATACGTGGGAAAGCAACAGAAGATGGCTCAAGTGTGTGGGCCCCTGCACCCTAGTGGGAGACCCAGATGAAGCTCCTGGTTCCTGGCTTCAGTCTGGCAAAGCCCTTGCCATTGCAGCCATTTGAGGTATGAACCAGCAGATGGAAGACCTCTCTCTCTGCCTCTGCCGCTCCCTCTCTATTTCTCCATCTTTCAAATAAATAAATAAATCTTTGAAAACAACAAAAAGGGCATTATGATTATTTCATTAATTCAGCATGCAGATTGTTTTGAACTTTTTTACTTATTTAAAAGGCAAGAGAAAGTTATAGAGTGCACCCATATGCTGGTTAACTTCTCAAATGCCCATAATGGTTGATGATGGGCTTGGGGCAGAATCTGCGGGCCAGAAACTCAATCCAGATCTCCCACATGTGTGGCAAGAACCCATCTACTTAACGTATCACCATTGCCTGCCAGCATGCATATCAATAGGAATCTGGAGTCAAGAGCCAGAACTGGGAATCAGAAGCTCCTTTATAAATTTTATCTTAAAAAATTGCTATGAATTTGATGATACAATGATACAGTCTGGTTGTATAATATTTTTGTAGCAAAAGGTTAATTATCCTATCAAAATCTGAAATTAGATGGGACAGGGCTTCTTAATGGTGCCTTGACCACTAGGCCAAACGCCCACTACAGAACTTCCTTTTTTCTTTTTTTTTGCAATAAATGTGAATTTACAAAGTGCAACTTTTGCATTGTTGTGGCTCCCCCGCCCCAGCCTCCCTCCCATCCTCAGCTCTCCCATCTCCATCTCCCACTTCCTCTCCCATCCCACTCTTCATCAAGTCTTATTTTCAATTATCTTTATATACAGAAGATCAACTTAGTATATACTAAGCAAAGATTTCAACAGACTGCACCCACACAACCGCACAAGATATAGGATATTGTTCGACTAGTAGTGTTATTGCTGACTCTCATAGTAAAACACATTAAGGACAGAGATCCTGCATGGGGAGCATGTGCACAGTGACTCCTGTTGTTGATATAACAATTGACACTCTTTTTTTTTTTTTTTTGACAGGCAGAGTGGAGAGTGAGAGAGAGAGACAGAGAGAAAGGTCTTCCTTTGCCGTTGGTTCACCCTCCAATGGCCACCTTGGCAGGAGCCAGGTGCTTCTCCTGGTCTCCCATGGGGTGCAGGGCCCAAGCACTTGGGCCATCCTCCACTGCACTCCCTGGCCACAGCAGAGAGCTGGCCTGGAAGAGGGGCAATTGGGACAGAATCCGGCGCCCCGACCAGGACTAGAACCAAGTGTGCGGCGCCGCAGGCGGAGGATTAGCCTATTGAGCCTTGGCGCCGGCAACAATTGGCACTCTTATTTATGAAGTCAGTAATTACCCAAGGCTCTTACCATGAACTGTCGAGGCTATGGAAGCCCCTTGAGTTCACCAACTCTGAACTTGTTTAGTCAAGGCCATATCATACAGAACTTTCTTTACAAAAGTTTATTTTATCATAGCAGATAGAAAAGAATACTCTCATCAATTACCTCACATTTTAAAATCAGAATAGAGTGGTTGGCTTTCATATTTGCAGAAGCCTCAAGTTTCCATTTTCCTGAAAAGTATGACAACTAAATGTGGAGAAGAAATTTGGAGGGTGGCCAGATGTCTGCTGTGTTTGAAATATCCATGGCAGACCCTGAACTTGCTGCATAGAAGGAGCTGAGTGTCAAGTTGACTTGGTGCCCATTTTCATATGATGGGCTGGTTCCGCTCCCCCAGGCTAAGAGGCATTTAATCTGTTTCCCTTTTGAATTAAGTGTTTATATAACTTGGCATTTTAAAAAATAGGCTTTGTCTTCCCCAGTGCCTGTCATTTCCTATAATTCTCTGATTCCAATTCTAGCAGCCGACATCACCATGCTTTCTTATTCTCGCAGAATAAAAATGAAGCCCTTTTAACTATGAGAATTCGTATTACTATTTTGGACCAAATTGCTAGTTGACTTAAATCCTCTCATAACAGCCCATGCTAATGTTGCTGTAAAAAGAAGTCTTGCATGCTTGAACTAATGCCATTTCAGTGCACAAAGGAAAACTCCCTCCAGTTATTAATCGGGTTCAGATCCTGAAATCTCAGAAGTTGTAAACCTTATGATTATTTTAGTGAACGTAACCGGTAGTTTGTATTCACGCATAAGGAGCTAATCTGTTTGCTGGGATAATATTCAATCTCTGCAGGTGCCGCAGATTAATTATACATTGCAGCGACAGGTAGAGCAGCTCACTAATCATTTGATATTCTTGGAATTCTCAAGTTCAGTGATTGTCACGGAGAGCTTCTTGACTTTTCAGGGTTGACCATCAGGAATCCTCAATGGCAGCTTCACTGTCATAATGTTATACTCTCATTAATATTTACATGCTCCATTCTATTTTATTTGTGTCCACACATCTTTCCATCTGTGATTTCAGTATTTTCACTTGAGGTGATTGGAGATACCTGACTTTTTATTTCCATGGTCCAAGATGAGATAAACACAGAAATGGAGAGTAAGCATTTATATACAGCAGTTATGACCATATCTAATTATAAAAATTGGGAACACATAATGATTATAGATATTATAGATACACATATATATGGGGCACAGTGTGATGTTTTGATGCCTGTATGTATTGTGTAATGGTCAAATCAGGTAATTAGCATATCTGTCATCTCAAACATTTATCACTACTTTGTAGTAAGAACATTCTAGATCCACTCTTCTAACCATTTTGAAATCATCTTTCTTACATTAGTCAAATACTGATTTAAGCAGTTTATTTTGTGTAATGTTTCTTGATAATGGTCCTTGGGGTTGAGTTTGAAGTCAGGTATTTATATGATGATTTAAGAATTGGATTCACTTATTCTTTGGTATTTCCTGACACAATAGTCTTTGTACAATAAACATTAATCATTTGAGAAATCTGACAGAAAATTAATTATAGGGTTTTCATAGACTGCTAATGTGTCCTTATGAATTTACCTACCAGCAAACCTTTACCAGCTGCGGTTGAGGACTTTCACCTGGATGTTTTCCTTATGCACTTGAATCTAATAACATCTATAAATATCTGGAAAAAAGAGCTTATATTACATATATATATTTGGCTTTTTAAAAATTAATTTTTCTATTCATTAAACTTTAGTTTATTTTTACAAAAGTATCTGTGAAGGATTAGAGGTGATATATAGGAAGTGTATCCTTTACCAGGATAATGTAGGAAACATGGCCCCATTCTAGAACAACTTGGTTGATCAAAAGCATGGACAGGTTTCCCCTGTTCCCCACCTAAGAATATAGTTTGTTATTCTTTGTGAAAGTTCTTTGCCTCCAAGGGTCTATTATGTCTTCTAACTTTATGCCAACATCTAAGCATTATATTTTGGGATAAAAATGCATTTAGAACTTCAGTTCTAGGCTTGTACCCCCACAAGTGCTCCTTATAATAACATCATTCCATTTCACTATCTTACTCTTGCAAATTTTAAAAATTATATAAAATAATTCCTGTTCTGTTTCTGAAATTCCACATTATTAGGTTTGTTTTCTACTTGGTACTAAATATCTTAATATTCACTAGATTTTTAAAACACATTAATGTCTTTCCCACCTGGGAGTCTTTGCTTTCAAAAGTGTGAACTAAGAACAACACCTAATTTGAAATATCTTAAGTCAAATAGTAATGCTGCTGGTTAAATGAGTGTTGTGGAATCTGATTTGTCTTAAGGCATATTTGCTAATGGTAAAATTGTGTAACTTGCTTTTGATAATGAGAGAGCTGGTATATTGTGATTATCATAATATGATATCATTAACATCTGACAACTCTTTTTTTAGTCACCGTTATTAGCTGCCTTGTCTAATTTGAACAAGTTAGGATCCGTGTTTCCTTCTCCCGGGAGTGGCTGGCTGGTTTTCAGGTGCAGCCAAGCCTGGTAAAGGATGCATGTGTACACTGGGAAGCCGAGTGCACTATGTGGAGTGGGCTTCCCACAGCACTTTTCTGACCCTGGTTCACCTTTGTTCTCTGCACAAAGAGATCATGCCTTTGGTGCCTAGATGTCTTTTCACAAAAGCACTGCTGTGACACTTTTAGTGACGTCTGAGAGTACACCTGCTTATGTGAAGGTTTGTCCTTCCTGTGCCCTTGTACAAGGTGTTCTGGACTTGTTGAGAGACCATGTCACACAGGGAGCATAAATCCTACTGTCTGTCAACCTGCATGTCCACTCTACAGCCAGGGAGAGGGCAGGCTCTGTGTTCTAAAAAAAGAAACAACTCACCATCCAAAATGTCACTTGTTTGGCCTCGGATTGGTCCCAGGCACAGAAATATATAGGCAGTTCATAATATTCCAAATATATTCTCAGAATGAATGAAAATTCAGCTAGTTTAACCTTATCTGTGGAAGCCAGCCCTCCCGATAGTGACAGTGTTTTGGTTTGGACCAAATGTCCCCAGAGAAGAAAAGAACGAAAAACAGAGCACCGCAGGAGGCAGAGACTGAGGATGTTCCAGAATGTTCCAATTCTGCTTACCTAAATATCAGCAAATTTCCCTAATTTCCACCATCACAATACTGCGGTTTACATATCAACATTCTGTCTTTCCCTTCTTTGAATAATAGGAAAATATTCATGCAAATGGACCACTGTTCCAAACCTAATATAAAATGTTTATCCTGAGGATCAAATGATATATCTATATTGGGAAAGAAAGTCGAAAATTAATATTAAATTTATGCATTTTAATGTCATCTGCTGTCCTCGTGAGAGGAAGAGCAATAATTAATGATACCATAACTAAATTATGAACTATTAAGGGATGTGCAATTACTTTAACGTAGTTTAATTTTTGTTTGTTTGTTCTGCAAAGATCATTTCTTTAAATATCCTCTTGCAGGCATACAAAGTCCTTTGCATAAGGTGGCAGGAAGAAGACTGGTTTTGAGAGTCAAATAGGCGAGTTTGCATGTGTGCCGAGTCACATCTGCTCACTCACAAGCACATCTGTCACCTTTTGTATCCTCAGTAGTCAGAAATACCAGGATTTAGATAGAGTGGATTCATTCCGTTTATGTATCCCTGTATTTTAAAGAGAAACCTGCCTTAAGCAATCATCCCAAAAGGCCGAAAATAAATCCATCATGTAGCAACAGTTTTTAAATAGCAACAACTTTTTAAAAATGTGTACAGCAAAACTTGATCAAAATGTTCTAAAAGATGGAGACTTCTATGTAGACAGACATTTTTTTAAAAAATAGTGTTCTCCTATCTTGCCAGATATAATAACTTGAAGAAGTTAGATATTAATTCATCAATATGAGCCATTGGTAAATGTATTTTGAAAAAATAATACTGAGTACAATGTGCTCCTCATATCACCAATGTGGATCAAGCAATAAATTGTAGTAGTGACTCTTTTTCCAATTAAAAATGAGGTTTTGTAGAATCCGTGAGGTCATCTTTTTCTTATTAAAAAGATTTTTTCAAAAAGGTTAAATTATTTTATTTGTTCAACTCATTGAGCTCCGTGTTTCAGGCTCTTAAATTGATATTTTTCCCTGTAAACAAAGACATATACATTTTGTTAAAATTAAGTCACTAACTGGACTGTAATAAGCTCAAGCTTGATGATATTTTATAAAGCTAAAATCATATTTATAATCCCATATTTTCTCATCCATAAAATGGGTTAATAATACATGCAATTTAGAGGGATTTTTTTTAAAGATTTATTTTATTTATTTGAAAGTCAGAATTACACACAGAGAGAAGGAGAGGCAGAGAGAGAGAGGTCTTCCATCCGCTGGTTCACTCCCCAGTTGGCTGCAACAGCTGGAGCTGAGCTGATCCGAGGTCAGAAGCCAGGAGCTTTCTCTGGGTCTCCCATGTGGGTACAGGAGCCCAAGGACTAGGGCCATCTTCCACTGCTTTCACATGCCATAGCAGAGAGCTGGATCAGAAGTCGAGCAGCCAGGACTGGAACCAGCACCCATATGGGATGCTGGCACTGCAGGTGGCAGCTTTATCCACTATGCCACAGTGGCAGCCCCTAGAGGGAATGTTTATGTAATAAATGATACAATCAGTGCTAAGGAAATAAAGCTTGAAGTGAAGTAAGTGCCAATATTCAAGTAATTGTTGTTAGTTACAATTAATATCAATCTATTTACCCCAATTTTGAGAAGAAATTGGGAAATTAAAATTTCACATTTTAATGTAAGAGTATTTAATCATGCTGATTCTTTTTTAGATGAGAAAAATGTATATTATTACATGATAAGGCCTTAAAATAGATAGTTTTAGTTACTATGTTTTGAGTGAAAAATATTTATCCTTTAGAGGTGATACAGAAGAGTGAAATTGTCCAATAGAAATTTCATTCAAATCATTAAACTAATTGTTGATTTTTAAGGCCACCACAAAACACACCAAACACCGGAGTAAGGGAAAGGGTTTATTGGGGGGAAACTTGACAGACTGGAGGAAAAGGGCGAAGAAGGAAAAGAGGGAGAAGGAGAGCATAAGAGAGATCAAGAGAAAGTGAGAGGGGCTGGCACTGTGGCGCAGTGGGTTAACACCCTGGCCTGAAGCTCTGGCATGCCATATGGGCGCCTGTTGGAGACCTGGCTGCTCCACTTCCAATCCAGCTCTCTGCTATGGTCTGGAAAAGCAGTAGAAGATGGCCAAAGTCCTTAGGCCCCTGCACCCACGTGAGAGACCTGGAGGAAGCTCCTGGCTCCCGGCTTCAGATCGGTGCAGCTGGGGCCGTTGGCGGCCAATTGGGGTGTGAAGCAGCAGATGGAAAACTGTCTGTCTGTCTGTCTGTCTCTCTCTCTCTCTCTCTCTCTCTCTCCCCCTCCCTCCCTCCTTCTCTCTGCCTCTTTTCTCTCTGTGTAACTCTTTCAAATAAATAAATCTTTTAAAAAAAAAAAGTGAGAGAGAGATCAAGAGAGAGAGAGACAAAGCGAGGGAGAGAGAGCGCCACGTGTTCAGGTACAGGTCCTATTAAAACTTTGCCTGGGGGGGCAGGCAGTGAAGTAGGATGATGCTGATTCTACTAGAAGCTTCACTGTGTCAAAAATAGTTTTCCTGAATAATTTCCTCCTCCTGTTTTAGCAATAAAATATCTGTTTCAAAAAGTAGGAGCCAGGTATTCAAATAAGTATAGAATTTACTTAGAAAGTGACACATTTCTCCATGTTCACACAATTATGAGATTACAATAAATGTTACCAAAGATGACAGGTTTTAAAATACTAATCAAATACTCTTAACAAAAATGAGAATTTCTTAAAATGGGAGCCTTCTTATTATTTATTGGGCATCTCCTTTAATTCATCAAAGATCTTAGGTCATAGCAGGAGGTTCCTTCAAGCCACAAAAGCAGAACCATCGGCGAATCAAACATTTCCAGACACTCTTTTCTTTCTGGTATAATAATAATTCTTTATTCTTGGCCAATTCAACTCATCCAATGTATTTCCTAGAATTTTTTCAACACATCAGTATATTCATAACCCCTGAAAAGTCATTGATAAAATTGGAGTCACTGTTCAATACAATCAAATCATTTCAGCAGTTTCATCCTAATTACTTGACATTTTTTGTGTCTGTTTTGTGTTTACCACAACCTCTTGCAAATTAAATGCTAGAAGTACAAGAAAACCATCAAGTTAGTGACAGAGAGAGGCTATAGATTGAGGGGAATAGTGGTCCTAAACCATGGTAGTCGTAGGCCACACTGAGAACATGGTTTTTCTAAAGTGATTGAGATCTGGCACTTTGCAGAGTCATCTGTTGGAGGAAGCTTGGTGTGACCTTGTCCAGAGATGAGAAAATGAGCTGCTCATTTTAAATTTCCCTCCTTGTTTCCTTCCTTTATCCTTTCCTTTCTTCAGTAAATATTTATTAGGAGCTTTCTGTGTGCTAAGTGCTGACACAAGAATCCAAGGATGATTCAAACATGGATCATGCCCTGAATTGGTTTATAATCTAGCAGGGAGATAAAATAAGAAGAAATAGGACAAATGTGCTAAATGGCATGAGAGTTGTGCAAAGTGATAGGATAATTCAGAGGGAAGAGATGGTTTCACTTTGAGGAATTCAAGAAAACCTGAGTCTCTCTTAGAGAACCTGATGAAAGTGTTAGACCTCTTTTCAGAAAAAGATTTCCTATTATGCATATGTATGTAATCTCAAATACTTCATGAAGCCACTGAAGGTGTATGTGTTTCTATATGTGTATGTGTGGGGTGTGTGGGAGGGTATGTATGTATATGATGTGTGTATGTATGCGCTATGTTGTGTTGTATGGAGTATATGGGATATATTATGTAATTTATATATGCATGTGTGGTGTGTGTTTGGTGTGGAGTTTATATGGTTTGTAAGTGTAGAGTGATGTGTGTGTGGAGTATATAAGACATGTGTAGTGTGTATATGCAGGTTTGTGGGGGGGTGTGGTGTGGAGTGTATGTGTGCAGCGTGTGTATAGTGTGTATATGTATGTAGGGTTTGTGGGGGGAGGTATGTGTGGGATGTTTATATATGTAGTGTATACATGTACGTGGTGAGAAATGTGTGAATAGTGTATATATGCAGAGGAGAGGGGTGTGTACACACGTGCATACATGAGAGAGAACAGGCCTTACGTTAAGGATCCCTAACCTAGAGAATAAGAGTCCGACCTCAGCATTGAAACTCCAGTAGGATTTGGATGGAAAGATACAGTGGAAGGAACAGCAGGCAGAGAGGGCAGCAGCACAAACCAGAGGGCAGCAAAGCAGAAGAAACAGCCCCATTCTGATCTGTGGATTTGCTGTTTTAAACATGAATCAGTTTTCTGTATAAATCACCTAATCAGCTCGTGGATAGGAGCTCTCTCTCCTTGCCTGTCTGTCTCTCCCTCTCTCTGTCTCTCAGCTTCTCAAGTAAATAAATAAAATAAAGTGATAAGGATATAACATAATTCATTAAATGAAGAAAACTTACAAAAATTACTTCTCCATATAGAATAGAAAATATAATGTTGTACATAGGAACAAGCTACATATTATCCAAAATATTAGCGATAATTCTTTCCTAAAGATAAAGCACAGCTAATTTTAATTTTTTCTTTGAAATTATTCAGTATTTCTAAGTATTTTCTTAGTATTTTCTGAGTCTTCTACAGTGATTATCCTAATTTCAGTGGAAAATACCTAGAAAAACACAAAGCATTAGGGAGACTTTCCCGGTTCACCTTTGTTAAGTCAATAATGAGATCAAACACTTACTCAGTCATATCTGTGTCAGAGCATATCTCCCCAGCGGGCATTCATGCCCAAAACATATATTAACTTTCTCTGGTCAGATTTTGTGTTATGTCCCTTTTGAGGGTGGAGGGCCTTACTCAGCACTACTCCCTTTTCCAGCTAACCCAGTTTCTCCCCACATTCTACTGAGTCATCTTCCAGGGAACTTCCCACTGAGATCAGACAGGGAGAAGTCTCTGGACAGGTAGAGATATGCCTCTTCAAAGAACACCAAAACAAAGTGTGCCAGCAGTGTCCAGTCCCTTACCTGTTCCTGTTTTCAGGATCCTGAAGTTAGGAACGTGCTCTGTGTGTGGCCTGGTTGCAGTTCTGTCTCAGTGAGATGTCTGGTTTTATTTTCAATTTGTGCTTTCTCCCCTAGAGGCTGGAAATTAGGACATGCCGTCAATTGCTTCATTGGTGGCCATTCAGAAACTTCAGATTCCCGGCACTTGGGAGAGGAGGGGAGGGCTGACCTTATCAAACTCTCCTTGCCTCAGTCAATCACTCTTCAAAGGAAAGAAATGGAGTGGGGAAATTGAACCACCATGGGCTGTTTGCTTAATTCAAAAGCCAGCTTCTGCCAGGAATGTGCTAGAACAATCATAAGCTTGGACTGTTAAATAAATCGTGTTCTGTTTATGGAAGACAATTCGGCCTTGTTAACACACTCCTGGCATGTAGTGATGATGCAGAGCTGTTGTTACACCTTTGAAGAGACTCAGGAAGTGACTGGTCACCAGGTTTTGGGGGAGAATATTGGGAAATAGATCTCCTGGGGACCTGTACTCCAGAGCCATATTCCCCTGGCCTTCTGTGCATAGGGTTTGGACTGCGCTTGTTCCCTTGGCTTGGACCTGACTTCAGACTGACTAGGAGCATTGTGGGACCACTTCTATCAAGGAAACTTTTAGGTGTGTCTCATCCTTAAAGGCCTTTTTTTTCCCCCACCTGCCAGCTGCACCATTTTGAGCATAATCCAAAAGCAGTAATGTTGCTATAGGGAGTTGAGCTTAGCCATCAGCATACACAGAATGTTATAAACAATATCCACTGTCATCAGGCAATGGTGTCGGGATCTAGCTCGTGAGAAGCTCTCAGAGCTGCAGATTGAGAGGCACTAACTTATTAAGCAGGTTTCCTGAGGCCAACCACTGTGGAGGAGTGTGGAGGAACACACAGAGATGGACTGGCCAGAGGAAGCAGTTGGACCCAGCTGGTCCCACGGGTTGCTGTAGGATGAGGTTAGCCTTTCACTTTAGTCAACATTTGAGGTAAGTGGTCTGGGCTTTATGTCTCTGGATCCACCAGTCCTTTGGTAAAGGCTTCCCCTTGATCTTGGGCAAACTGGCTCTCTTCTGAAGAAACTGGGAGGCACCCCAGTGTCCGCTATGAGGAAGTATTAAAAAAAAATACACACTGAATGAAATACGATTTATAAGAATGGCTGTGAGGCCAAGAGGTGTGGCATCACTGAGTGCCCTAAAAACAACACATTTCAATGGTGTATAATCAGGGAGAAAATGATATCTTTCTTGAAGAGTATCACTCCCCATAGCACATTGTCTTTTGTTCTATGCATAAAAATTTATTTTTTTTACTTTTTATTTTTTTACTTTATTTTTATTTTATTTTTTTACACGCAGAGTGGACAGAGAGAGAGAGAGACAGAGAGAAAGGTCTTCCTTTTGCTGTTGGTTCACCCTCTGATGGCCACCACAGCTGGCACGCCGCAGCTGGTGCATCGTGATGATCCGAAGGCAGGAGCCAGGTGCTTCTCCTGGTCTCCCATGGGGTGCAGGGCCCAAGCACTTGAGCCATCCTCCACTGCACTCCCGGGCCACAGCAGAGAGCTGGCCTGGAAGAGGGGCAACTGGGACAGAATCCGGCACCCCAACCGGGACTAGAACTCAGTGTGCCGGCGCCACAAGGTGGAGGATTAGCCTATTGAGCCGCGGTGCCAGCCTATGCATAGAAGTTTAAACATAGTACATCAGAACATAGAACATGACCAAGGACTTTGTCTATATCTGAAGTCTCATTGTCTAGCTGCCAGAGGGCAATCATCCCCATGTAAACCTTACAGCTGGAAAATCCACTCTTGAATAATGTCAGTGACCATGAAAAACAGACCTTTGCCACTAGAATTAATTGAGAGAGTTCAGGTCCAAATTACTTTATCAGTCATTTAGTCAATGACATTTATTGAGCAAATAACCTTCTATCTAAAGGTTGTTGGGCCCTACCAAAGTGGAGTGGAAGTGATGACTGCAAACATTTGACTCATTATTCATTCTAAAGTGTTTGGTCTAATATTTTGTCATTTAATGTGTTGTGCTACCATCCCCATTATATAGATCAGAATAGTGGAGTTCAGAAAAGCAAATGAATTGCCCAGATCACACAGATAAGAAATGTCATGATTACCCCAAAAACTTTGTAAGAGGTCTGCAAATTATGAAATGAGTTACTGACCTGACACACCCTTTACGATTCTCAGAGACAGGATCAGAGAAAGATGGTGTACGTATCTCTGTAAAATAATTAAGTAATCCTGGACTTGGAGCAGAGAAGATGAACCCTGTATTCCTGAAAAGACATCAGCCTTCAGAAGGACACTTCAACTCAATACCCAGAAATATGGAATAGGCTTCAAGATAAATCAAGAGTTACTCTTCTGAGTAAATTTTGTAAAGATGAGGGGTCTAGCAGTGACTGTCTTAGTCTATCTTATGTTTCCATAGTAGAATATCTGAGACTGTGTAATTGATAAAGAACAGGGATTTGATTCTAATAATTATGGAGGCTAGAAAGTATATCAGGTTGCTAGCACTGGTGAGGACCTTGCTGTGTGTCATGACATGACAGAAGGCATCTCACAGTGAGAGAGAAAGTATGCTAGCTTGGATCTCTTTGTTGTTCTTATAAAGCCAGTAAAGAATGCCACCATGGGTTTCCCATCCTCATGATCTCATCTAACCCTGATTACCTTCCAAAGGCTCCATAACCAAACACCATCACCACGTGTATTTGGGGATTAAGTTTTTCATCCTTAACATGAACTTTGTGTTGGTGGGCAGGGGGCAGGAAGGAATCAAACCATAGAAGGGTCCAAATATGAAGATGTGGGAGGGAGTAAAGCCAAAGAGGCTTAAATCTTTTTTTAAAAAAGATTTATTTATTTACTTATATATTTATTTATTTAAAAGGCAGAGGTACAGAGAAAGAGAGAGAAAGAGTATCTTCCATCTACAGGTTCACTCCCCTAATGGCTGCAACATCTGGGGCGAGACCAGGACAAAGCCTGGAGTCTGGAACTCCATCCATGTATCCCACATGGGTGACAGGGGGCCAAGTATTTAGGCCATCCTTTGCTGCTTTCCCAGCATCTTAGTAAGGAGGTTGATCAGAAGTGGAGCAGCCAGGATACCAACCAGAGCTCTTATGGGATGCTGGCATCGCAGGCAGTGGCTTAGTCCACTGAGCCACAATGCTGGCCCCAGAAGCTTAAATCTTAATTAATTCAAAGTAACTCTTTCTTTCTACACAGGGAGTCCCTTTGACATCTTTTCTCATGATGTTTTGTTTTTACCTAATCATTTGTGGATGCTGAGGCTCAGGTTATTTAACAGTAAAGTGATTTAGCTTAAGAATGATTATCCCTGGAGCCTGTTTCTTTAGATATTTTCTTTTGGTTGCACATGGACTCCATGAGGTTGTCTAAGCTAGCCCCACCTGCTTTTCCTGTCACTAGTCTAGATGTAGGAACCATTCCTCTTCTACCAATTCCACTAAGGAATTCCCACACTGAGTCTAAACCAGTTATTCTGATAGAATGTAAAGACAGTGAAATATGCTGTTAAAAGGCATTTAAGCTAGGTTTCTCTAGTGAAGAAAAGGGAGGGAAGGAAGAAGAACCTCTGAGACACTCAGCCTGTGAAGAAGAGTAAATCGTACTGGTAGGCTGTTCTACTGCCTGTACAGATGGACTTAAAGGCACATTCCTCTTACCAGTGATAACATCAGGTGTGATGGGAGTTAGGGTGCAGTAAGGATCCACTAAAATGGAGTTTAAAGTTGGAGAAAGGCAATTAAGCCATGTAGACCCGAGCATCCAGAGAACTGGAATGTCCTTGGATGGTGTCAAGCCTAGACAAGTGGAGAGGAAGGATCTTATGAGTCACCAGAATTGGTTTGTTTGGCGTACGGTTGGAGCCTAGGCATGAGATAATTATTACTCAGGTATCTAGTAGCATGTAATGGTGTCTCAAGTACCTTCAATGGTAGAACGTGGTACAAAGGTAGAAATTCCTTCTTTAAAGACTACGACACATGGCAGGTTATTCAGGCAGACTCAGATTCAGAAAGACAAGACAGAGACTCAGTTTCTGATTGGGATGTGCCCTGGGAGCTTGAATAGAGGACTAGGACAGAGGCCCTTCACAGAGCAGCAGAAGACCTGGCTAGAGAGGGAAGGATGTCAGGTCCCAGAGGAGGACTCTCTTGGGCCAGGGAGAAAAGGAAAGGCAGATTGCTAGACAGACCTGAAGGAAGGAAGCTGGGAACAGCTGGGCTGAACAGGGAGGGCATGGGGTTGAGGAGAATATGGGACTGATAGGCACACATTAAGCCTCCTGGGAATGTAAAGGAACAGGATCAGACTGAAAAATTCTTTTCAGGGAAAAGGTGTACATGACATTTGTGTTTCCTGAGTGTCCCTAAGAGGATTGACAAGACCTCTCACAGGCACTTGAACTGAGCAGAGCAATTGGGTGCAAATCCAGTTTCCCCAGGGTGGTGGAAATCTGTAGAAATGAGCTTAAAGCTCTTTTGAAGACTCCAGTCCTTCTCTCTTCTCACAATCTAAGTCACGAGTTTCTACAATGAAAAGAATTTGTAGCTCCAATTTGATAGCTAAATACAGATACTAGGTTATAGATTTCTTGACTGAAGAGCATCTCAAGTTTTAGCTCAATGTGTTGGTTTCAAACAGGTTTTGTTTTGTTTTTAAGTAAAAAACAAATACGTGTAGTCTGTAATGACCCACGTTGAAGCCGGCGCCATGGCTCACTAGGCTAATCCTCCGCCTTGTGGCGCCAGCACACCAGGTTCTAGTCCTGGTTGGGGCGCTGGATTCTGTCCCAGTTGCCCCTCTTCCAGGCCAGCTCTCTGCTGTGGCCCGGGAGTGCAGTGGAGGATGGCCCAAGTGCTTGGGCCCTGCACCCCATCGGAGACCAGGAGAAGCACCTGGCTCCTGCCTTCGGATCAGCACGGTGTGCCGGGTGCAACGTGCCAGCCGCAGCAGCCATTGGAGGGTTCACCAACGGCAAAGGAAGACATTTCTGTCTGTCTCTCTCTCTCACTGTCCACTCTGCCTGTCAAAAAAATAAAAAAATACAAATAAAAAAAATGACCCATGTTGAATAAAATGTCATTCCTTTAAGGTGACTGAATTTTTCAGGCATTAGGATTACTGTTTAATTCTCCAGAGAGATGAATTATCAGTTATGGTCATGAAGCCATGTTTTCCCTCTTACATACAGGCACAGAAATTAATACTTTTTTTTAACCATCCCCTAAATTATATTTTTCCATCTCTACTTATTGCTATGCTGAACACTCCATGAGTTAGGGAAATAAACATGACCTATCTTTTCATTGTCCCATATGTAATTAAAAATATTCTTATAAACGAGGTCATCAAAGAAGGAAGTACCTTTCTCTGAAGGGAGGAGAGAACTTCCACTTTGACTATGACCCTGTCGGAATAAGATCGAAGTTGGCGAACCCTAAAGGCTTCCATAGCTTTGGCAACTCATGACTAGAGCCTAGGGAGATTACTGACGCCATAAACAAGAGTGTCAAATTGTTAAGACAACAACAGGAGTCACTGTGTACTTACTTCTCATGTGGGATCTGTCCTTAATGTGTTGTCCAGTGTGAAGTAATGCTATAACTAGCACTGAAACAGTATTTTACACTTTGTGTTTCTGTGTGGGTGCAAACTGATGAAATCTTTAGTTAATATATACTGAATCTATATTCTGTTTACAAAGAGAATTGAAAATGAATCTTGATGTGAATGGAATAGGAGAGGGAGCGGGAGATGAGAGGGGTGCGAGTGGGAGGGAAATTATGGGGGGGAAGAACCAATGTAATCCATAAACTGTACTTTGGAAATTTATATTTACTAAATAAAAAAAAGAAAATTTTAAAAGTTTAAAAAATAATAAAATAAATAAAATATTCTTATAGATTTTGTATAATGTGAAGCCTCCTTTGAAAGAGCATGATGGATACTTTTGCCATAAATTTGTTAAAGTAACAATTGGATCTCATTGCCTCACAATCACGTACTGCTCAATTTTTTTTTCAGGAAGTTGACCCTCTTCGCTGTTGTGTTACCCACACCCAACCTCTCTTGCTGAATCCTTATTTATTGTGGGTCTCTGCTATTCATTGCCCATCTGGTTCTCTGCTGACTGTTCTCCTGTTGTGTCACCTGATTCCCATGATCAGCTGCACAGCTTCTTTGTTGAACACATTACTTTGTACCCTGTTCTGCTCATTACCTTGTAAATATTGGTGCTTTCTGATTAGTGTTTTATGGGCTAAAAAGTCACCTTGAAAAGTTATTTAATCTCAAATTCTACCTTCAGAGCAAGTCAGAACTAAACCATGCCAGAGAGGTTAGACCCAGAATTGCAAAAACATCCAGAGAAAGTAATTTCACAGCTTTCCTTTCTAGCTTATTTCAATGTTTTAAAAGATGATAATAACCTTCACAGACAGAATGTGGCTCTCTTTTAAATCTTTAATTTAGGTTCCTCATGTTGCAATTTAAATTCTTGCTGGGAGCCTAGGAAGACTGAAAAATGATTAGTGGGTGTCTTAATATTCTGAAGAAGCCTCCTAATTGTCTCTTTCCTTGTTCTCCTTTAGC
Organism: Sylvilagus floridanus; assembly: GCA_949820135.1. Classification (NCBI taxonomy): domain Eukaryota; kingdom Metazoa; phylum Chordata; class Mammalia; order Lagomorpha; family Leporidae; genus Sylvilagus; species Sylvilagus floridanus. Next base: position 100,397,398 of record OX463241.1, read on the forward strand.
TCAGCTGACCATTGATCTTCAAACACAGCTTTTTTGTTGAGTTTGGTTGCTTGGGTTTTGTTTTTTATCCCTATTCCACAGGCTGCAGAAAGACCAAGGGGAGACTTGCTATGTCAGGGATATGAGCTGGAGAGTATCAGAAATTTTCCTTCTCCAGACTCCTGCAAACACACTCTACAGAGGCACATTAGTCTCTAGACATACAAAAGTCCCACCGTCCCACCATCATCACACATCACCTAACAGGATGTCCAGAGCTTGGGACTGAAAAATGGCATAGCTTCTAAATAAGAAATATAGACTATAAATAAGGTTTAATGTTTTTCCTCTTTAGGTTTTCTTTTTTTTTCCTTTCCCATTTGTTTTCCAAATCATCAAAATGTGGTTTGGGAAATACATTCTTTTGCTTTCAAATAGATTATCAGTCAGGGTCTCCACCAACAGGAAATAGACCACATGGCACAGTCAACCTAAAGTAATGTGGGAATCGTATAAGAGACTCTTATAAAAGTTCAGTAGGATGAGGAGAACCCCAACAGGTGATGATAGTAGGGCTCCCTTCCCACCCTAAGGCCTGTAGAATTGAGGAAACCAGAACCCAGGCACAGATGGGGACAGGAGCTGGGACCTTGCATGACGGACACAGCCAGATTACAGTGACTCTACAGCCCCCAGGTTGGCCCATTTGTCAATGCCAACAAGAAGCCCACTGCAAGGGAGTCCTCTACAGTAGTCGATTCTGGGAAGCCTTCCAGGGTCTAGAGCAAGAGGGGGAAGGTTGGAGAGTGGCCTGGAGAGAAAAAAGAATAGTACTAGCACAGATGATAAGAAGAAATGTGCCTTCTTATTAAAAGTAGAATTTGTGGTATCTATTTGTTTAGTTTCTTCTTTCTCTAGAAAGGATATCATTTCAATAGTGCAATTGTAGAAGAAACAGCCAAGGGCTCATGCAGGTGAATCTACAGTTTTGTTCTCATTTGCTGAGGTCGTCTATAATGATTTATCCTGGTACAATAAGAATCAATAGTTGAGTATGGACTGGAAGTTGCATTGATTTTTGAGAATGCCATCTTCTGGTACATTATCTTTGAGTTAATACTTCTCTCATCAAGGGTTGGCATAAGCCTCAAATATCCCAGCAGGCTTTTTTGCACCAGTGTTAATTATTCAGACATTTTACCCTTTAATAGTTGGAAGAGTGATCACTTCTCAGTCTTTGATTTCAGTATCTTTAGGCGTCTTGCTCCCCTCAGCCAGAAAGCAAATACAGTCTTGGTCTTTTTGTTTGTTTATTTGTTTTGTTTTGTTTGTTTTTATCAGAGACATGGTTAAATGCTCTTCGTAGCTCCTTTTTGGACCTCATAATAATGTCTTTTATCCTATTTTTCGTAATAATGAAAGCAATGTGTTTCTAAAGTCTGACATAGTTTGAAGAATGAGAATCTGGCATAAGGTTATTCTTATCCCCATCCTATTTTTACCTGCAGGCCTAGTGACATAAAAGATTTTAGAAATCATACTCTGTGCCAGGAACACCTTTCTACCTTGTGGACATCAGAAGCTTAACATATAACTTAGATCTATACCTGCCAGGTTATTAAGAAGTCACTAATAAAAACCGACAGGCACTGAAAAAAGCGACGCATCATTTCCCTTTTGATAATGCTGTCCTTTCTCAGAATTGACATTACTTACTGTCCCTTTACATATTTTTATCGAGCAGCCAGTGGTTTGAGCTAAACCACTCTAATCTGCCTAGAAGAGGAGAAATAGAATTACTATCTTTTGCTACTTAAATAAAAAAAAGGAAGATCTTTCTAGAGTTGACTCACAAAAATGTGAGTTTTCATTGCCATACAATAAGGACAAAAGATAATACTCCCAATTTTTTAATTGAAATTTATTTCACCTCCTTAAATAAAGGATCAGATTCTTCTGGTCTCTAAGCTTTCCTGTCAAGCCTGGCTCTGTTTGATGATAATGGAACTTCTTTATAATTTATGGTATATTCAGAATGGACAGCTGTTTCTTCCAAAGGTGTCTCTGATAGTCCAAAGGTTGCTTAGCCATGGGAAATATTCACAGTGGTCTTGGATGAAGCTATAAAGCAAGAGCTGGTGACTTAGTGATCAGTGCCTTACAAATTACCCACACCTTAAGTACTGGTTTTAGTCTGAACTTACCTATCCAGGGAGTCTATTAAACCCCTTCTTGGGTGGACTTTATGACACAGCAGGTTAAGCTGCCACTTGAGACTCCTGCATTGGATGTCCACACCCCATATTGGAGTGCCTAGAATTGAGTCCTGCCCTAGCTTCTGATCTAGTTTCCAGCTAATTCACAACTGGGAGGCAGCAAATGAAGATTCAAGTATGTACGTCCCTGTCACATGGGAGACCAGGATGGAGCCCCTGGCTCCTGGCTCCTGCCTGGCCCAGCTTTAGCTATTATGGACATTTGGGGAATGGACCATTAGATGGAAGATTCTCTCTCTCTCTCTCTCTCTCTCTCTCTCTCTCTCTCTTTCATTCTTTCCCTCTCCTTCTTTATTGCTCTGTCTTTCATATAAATAAAAATAAACAAGCAGTGCTTGATATCACTCAACTGTCTGTATCCTCTCTTCCAGTGCTCCCATGACCATACTTGCTGGTAGGTATCTTAGAGAAATAACTTAATAAGTAAGTAAGTAACTTAATAAAATGTCTTTTTTTAAAAGATTTTATTTATTTATTTGAGAGGTAGAGTTACAGACAGTGAGAGGGAGAGACAGAGAGAAAGGTCTTCCTTCATTGGTTCATTCCCCAAATGGCTGCAACAGCCAGAGCTATGCCAATCCGAAGCTAGGAGCCAGGAGCTTCCTCCGGGTCTTCCCTGGTGGGTGCAGGAGCCCAAGCACTTGGGCCATCTTCCGCTGCTTTCCCAGGCCACAGCAGAGAGCTGGATTGGAAGAGGAGGAGCCAGGACTAGAATTGGCGCCCATATGAGATGCCGGTGCCACAGGTGGAGGACTAACCACCACAGCGCCGGCCCTGAACTTAATAGAATTTCATGAAGACCTGCAGAGGCACTAGCATAGAGGAATGTTGGCAGTTTAGGAGCAGTCAAACCTTTTGACACCCTTCAAACCCTGTGTCTCAACATGTGCTAATACTTCCCATTCTACTTTGTCTTTCATATATTATTTCTTTCAAGTCATATAATAATTCAACTAGGAAATCAATACATAGAAATGATAAATGACATACCCAAAGACACTAACTTGAGCCATGGTCTTAGTTGTTGTGCAGGCTCTACAGTAACTGTAGAGACACAGATGTGTGTGTGTGTGTGTGTGTGTATGTGTGTGTGTGTTGTGGAGCAGCAGAAACTGGGGAAAAGTGAGTGGGAAGGACAGTAGCAGACTACCTACTTCAGTAATGGTGGCAGTTTCACTCACATTGAGCTGAGTTAGCAATGGTCTGGCCCCATTATATCATGACTGATGACATAGTGAAACCACAGATGGGGCCAGTGCTTTGCATAGCAGGTAAAGCCTGCAGTGCTGGCATCATATATGGGTGCCAGTTTGAGTCCCAGCTGCTGCACTTCCAATCCTGCTCTCTGCTATGGCCTGGGAGGGTAGCAGATATGGCTAAAGTCCTTGGGAACCTGTACCCACGGGGGAGACCCAGGAGAAGCTGCTGGCTCCTGGCTCCTGGCTTTGGATAAGCACAGCTCTAGCTGTTGCAGCCATATGGGGAATGAACCAGCACATGGGAGACCTATCTCTCTCTCTCTCTCTCTCTCTCTCTCTCTCTCTCTCTCTCTGCCTCTACCTCTCTGTAACTCTGCCTTTCAAATAAATAAATAATCTTAAAAAAAGAAATACAGAGACTACTCAATTGTCACCTCCCTGGTTAGTATGAAAATTAATTTTCTAAGCAAGATATATTTTTTGCACCTTACTCCTTTATTTTTTTTTAACTTTTATTTAATGAATATAAATTTCCAATGTACAGCTTTTGGATTACAGGGGCTTTTTCCTCCGTAACCTCACTCCCAACAGCAACCATCCTATCTCCTGCTCCTTCTCCCATCTCATTCACATCAAGATTCATTTTCAATTATCTTTATATGCTAAAGATCAATTTAGTATATACTAAGTAAAGATTTCAACAGTTTGCACCCACACAGAAACACAAAGTATAAAGTACTGTTTGAGTACTAGTTATACTGTTAATTCACATAGTACAACACATTAAGGACAGAGATCCTACATGGGGAGTAAGTGCACAGTGACTCCTATTGTTGATTTAACAATTGACACTCTTGTTTATGGCATCAGTAGTCATCCGAGGCTGTTGTCATGAGCTGCCAAGGCTATGGAAGCTTTTTGAGTTCGCCAATTCCAATCTTATTTAGACAAGGCCATAGTCAAAGTGGAAGTTCTCTCCTACCTTCAGAGAAAGATACCTCCTCCCTTGATGGCCCATTCTTTCCGCTGGGATCTCACTCAGAGATCTTTCATTTAGGTCATTTTCTTTCTTTCTTTCTCTTTTTCTTTTTCTTTCTTTTTCTTTTTTTTTTTTTTTTTTTTTGGCTTTCCATGACTGAAATACTCTCATGGGCTTTTTAGCCTGATCCAAATTCCTTAAGGGCTGATTCTGAGGCCAGAGTGCTGTTTAGGACAACTGCCATTCTATGAGTCTGCTGTGTATCCTGCTTCCCATGTTGGATAATTTTCTCCTTTTTAATTCTATCAGTTAGTATTAGCAGCCACTAGTCTTGTTTATGTGATCCATTTTCACTTAATCCTATCATTATGATCAATTATGAACTAAAACTGATCACTTAGACTAATGAGATGGCATTGTTACATGCCACTTTGATGGGATTGAATTGGAATCCCCTGGCACATTTCTTTTTTTTTTTTAATAAAAATAGTGTTTTTGAAACCTTTATGAGAGGGTATCACTTCATTTACTATTTAACAGGTGTATTACTTTTGTAAATATTTTTATAAAGCTTTTATTTAAATAATATAAATTTTCAAAGTACAGCTTATGGATTACAATGGCTTCTCCCCACCCCCATAACTTCCCTCCCACCCGGTACCCTCCCCTTTCCCGCTCCCTTTCCCCTTGCATTCACATCAAGATTCATTTTCAATTCTCTTTATACACAGAAGATCAGTTTAGTACATATTACTTAAAGATTTCAACGGTTTGCCCTCACATAGAGACACAAAGTGAAAATACTGTTGGAGTACTAGTTATAGTATTAATTCACAATGTACAGCACATTAAGGACAGAGATCCTACATGATTTTTTTAAAAAAATTGATTAATTTTCTATGCAATTCCCCTGGCACATTTCTAACTCTACCGTTTGGGGCAAGTCTGATTCAGCATGTCCCAAATTGTACATCTCCTCTTTCTCTTATTCCCACTCTTATATTTAACAGGGATCACTTTTCAATTAAATTTAAACACCTAAGAATAATTGTATGTTAATTAAAGAGTTCAACCAATGGTATTAAGTAGGAAAAAAATATTAAAAGGAATAAAGTAGTAAGTTGTCCCTCAACAGTCAGGACAAGGGCTGATCAAGTCATTTTTTCTCGTAGTGTCCATTTCACTTCAACAGGTTTCCTTTTTGGTGCTTGGTTAGTTGTCACTGATCAGGGAGAACATATGATATTTGTCCCTTTGGGACTGGCTTAATTCACTCAGCATGATGTTTTCCAGATTCCTCCATTTTGTTGCAAATGACCGGATTTCATTGCTTTTGACTGCTGCATAGTATTCTATAGAGTACATGTCCCATAATTTCTTTATCCAGTCTACTGTTAATGGGCATTTGGGTTGATTCCAGGTCTTAGCTATTGTGAATTGAGCTGCAATAAACATTAAGGTGCAGACAGCTCTTTTGTTTATCAATTTAATTTCCTTTGGGTAAATTCCAAGGAGTGGGATGGCTAGGTTGTATGGTAGGGTTATATTCAGGTTTCTGAGGAATCTCCAAACTGACTTCATAGTGGCTTAACCAGTTTGCATTCCCACCAACAGTGGGTTCATGTCCCTTTTTCCCCACATCCTCACCAGCATCTATTGTTGGTAGATTTCTGAATGTGAGCCTTTCTAACCAGGGTGAGGTGAAACCTCATTGTTAACCAAGATATTATTAATCATCAAATCTAAAATCCTGGTCATTTCCAAAGAGTTAAAGAAGCAACTTAAGGTATGGGCATCCCTGAATAAGAGTCAATGTATTAGAAGACCTCAAGCAAACAGAGAGGTCAGAGTTCTATTTCTTCTCTATTCATTCATCAGTAGTATGGACTTTGTGAATCAGTATGAGCTAAGTTATGCTTATCACAAATGGCGCCAAAATTTCAGTGGCCTTCACTGACCAAAGATTTGTTTCTTTCTGTGTGACTGTCAATGGGTTAGCTCAGGCCTCTGCCCAGCATCATCCTTATTTTAAGATCCAGACTGGTGGAACAATTGCTCTCCATGAATTTATGGGTCTCCATGGCAGAGGAAGGAGAGCTGCATAGTAGGATCTTGCATTTTCAATTGATTGCTCTAGTCCAAAAATGGTTCCTTTCACTTCCAAACAGAACTGATTGGCCAGAGCATCCTGAATGGCCCAGCACAGCCATAGGCAGGTCAGGAAGTGTGACAGTGGCATGTGCCCAGGAGGCAAGAAGTCAGAAATGTTTCTGAACAGCATTGAAGACTCCCACTCTGCGTGCATGTGCCAAATACCCCACAAGACTCAAATTCACTGTCTCTCCCCTTGAGACCTGTTCATCCACACTGAAGAGTTAGAGACATAAATTCTCAACTTCAATAACGTTTAATGAGCTCTTCAATAAAGGATGCACAAGAGTATAAGAGGAATATGCCATGCTTCAAGAGTCCTGACAGGACTTTTAGAGGAAATAATATTGTAACTGTGATGCAAAGTAGTAGTCAGGCAAAGTCAAGGATGACAAGTCAGGTTCCTAACAGAGAACACACCATGTGCAAACACCAAACATTGAGCCTATGAGGGAATCATGGCATAACTTAATTGACTTGACTTTTGTCCTTATTGATTATTTGTTAATGTGTTACTTTCTGAATTCTAAATATGTGCTCAAATATCCTTTTAATTTGTCTTTATTTAATAGTGACTACCATCCTTAAAAAGGAGAAGAAAATAATTCATAATATTTTCATCTGTATATTCATAACAATTTTAAAGTAGAAATGGAAGGTTAAGGGGAGGAGAAGAGGAAAAAAAGGAGAACTTTTTTAAAAGGCATTCCAAGTGCCACATCTGGCATAGTGCCTACCCATCTTGCTAGTGGAATAAATATTAGTTTTACTCATTGACCTCCTACTTCATCATTGGGGCTCTTACTACCTTATCTGCTATAGTATGTATGCATATTGTTTTAAAAACAGTTGGTCTGGCGGCTTAACTCTAAAGACCACACTCCTTCATGGACTTGCCATGTGATCTGGGCTGACATTTAGTTGAATAATGTGGATTAATGTTGCAATGATAAGAAAAGAGGAGCTCTCAGTTACTGAATGCTCATGATAAGCCACCTATGGTGGTCAAAGCTTGCATGCACTAGGTAGTTTATGTGCTTCAATATTTTAGTGTTTAGTAGCTGCTTGTTCAAGCAATTACTCATGATGACAACAAATCTATATGTGGGCATTGTCATGATATTTTATCCTCCTCCCCCCTTGCAAATAAGAAATCTGAGGCTCAGAGAATACTGAAGGAATACACTTGCAAGGCATTAAGTTGGGATTTTTTTTAACTGTTGTTTACCAGATGTGAATACATATCTACCTCAAATGTTAAGATTAGAATTACGGCATAGTAATGATATAAGACATGAGATGTTTGAGAAATATCCATGTTCATTTTATTTGCTGGTATGTTAGCAAAGGGTGTCTAATATTGAGGAATAAATGGAATGTTCTAATTGCTGTTTCACACTAATTTTGATTTTGCCCTTGATTACCTTTGATTTTCTATAACTACGTCCATTAGGAAAAACTCAGCTCCCAGTAATTCTTGATTTTCTTATGAAACAGTGGAATCACTGGGGATATTTAACCCTGTTCGCTGAGTCCCTAACACTCAATTCTCATGGAGATTCGGAGCATAAAGCCATCTAATATCTTTATCTTTATGAAATCTAGAGAATAATGCTGTTCTCAGATCTTGAGTTGAAAATATGCTGTTGTATTTATTACTAAAAACATTTATTAATTAACACTTCTTGGTTTGGTTTATAGAGTTAAGCTGGGATTTTCTCATCAAAATTTATTTTCTGTACCCAAAAAAATCTAAATTGTCCATTAATTTTCTGTTTGCCTAAGTCAATACAAATGTCCTCTTATAGATTTCATTTTGGCTGAAAAGTAGAAAGAAGCTTTGAGGCCTATGTGTTAAACCTTCTCCTCCTTTGCTCCTACTCAGAAATATTCCACCAAGAAGACTCATGATGGGATGGTGGCAGCGGCATTTGTAGTACTTTAGTGAGAAAGAAACACACCGAGAGAGAGAAGAAAAGGAAGAGAAGGAATAAGAAGCTAGACAGAGGAAGGAATGGAGGGAGGGAGAGAATAAGGAAGGAAGGAAAAATCAATTCTAATTGAAAACCAGTGAGCCAGAAGATTAAACACTAGGAAGATGAATTTCATTAAAACCATAGCAGAAAAGGCCGGCACGTGGCTCAATAGGCTAATCCTCCGCCTGCGGCGCCGGCACACCAGGTTCTAGTTCTGGTTGGGGCAGACGGATTCTGTCCCGCTTGCCCCTCTTCCAGGCCAGCTCTCTGCTGTGGCCGGGGAGTGAAGTGGAGGATGGCCCAAGTGCTTGGGGCCCTGCACCCCATGGGAGACCAGGATAAGCATCTGGCTCCTGCCGTCGGATCAGCGTGGTGCGCCGGCCACGGCGGCCATTGGAGGGTGAACCAACGGCAAAAGGAAGACCTTTCTCTCTGTTTCTCTCACTGTCCACTCTGCCTGTCAAAAAAAAAAAAAAACCTATAGCAGAAAAAAATGTGCTAAAGGAAAGAATTGATAAAACTGCCAGTCCTCCCAGTCTGTATTCTGAAGAAAACATGAAGTGGCTCTGAAGAACTCACATGTTTAGAGAAGAGAAGTCCAAAGAAGCTGTGGCCAAGACAGAGCTACTCATCCATTTCATCCTCCTGTACATTTCAGTCTCACCTTGAGACCCTGTACCCTAAGCCATATATTCTATATTTACCCTTACATTCTTTTCTTCTTCATGGATGAGCTGTTGGTTATTGTACCTCCAGGCATGAGTAAGTCTTGACCTCTCAAGATACTCCAATATCTGATGTTTGGAAGGGGATACATTAACTTCCCAGTTTCACAGGGACTCAGTCTGGTGGTGTCCAAGACCATGAGTTAGTTGTCATGTATGAATGATGCTTATCTTTCTGTTTCCTCAGCTGTTGTGGAAATAGCATGTCTGTGTCTTACTCCTTCCTATTTTGCTATAATTCTTCACAGTAGTTTCTCTTAATTTGCATCAGGGCATGGCTTCCCCACTCTTTGAAACTCATCTGCATACGAAATCTTCCTAGGCTGGGTGTTTGGTGCAGCAGTTAATACCTGCATCCCATACCAGAATACCTGGGTTTGAGTTTCACCTCTGCTTCTAATTATAGTTTCCTGCTAATGCACACCCTGTGAGGCAGCAGATGATGGCCCACGTGCTTGGGACCCTGCCATCTTATGGGAGACTTGGGTTGATTTGGGAGACTGGGCGTCTGGGTGTTGGAAGAATGAACCAGTGGAAGTCTCACTATCTTTCTGCATCTCTTTCTTTCTGACTCTTTCCCTCTTCAATAAAATAAACAAAAATGTTAAAAATAAAAGAAATACTCCTTTCAAAAGTTTTTCATGCACAGTTTTATCTCCCTCAAAAACGTTTTGTTTCTCTGCATCAACTCATTCATATTTGTATTCTCCATTGCCTTTATCACCTGTGTTATTTGCTTCTGCTGTAGCCTTTGTCATACTGTGTTGTACTTCATTGTTTGCTCTGTCTCCTTTACTCCATCATGGGTCATCCCCTTAGTCTTGGCATCCCCATGGTCCAACACAATAATTGGCATGTAGTAGACACTTGATAAAAATTAGATGAGTGAATTAACATAGGTTGAATTTAATTATTTAAAATGCAGTTATTGAGTGCCTACTCAATGCCAAAATCCTCACTGAATCTTAGTACTATATGAGGGTACTTCAAAAGCTCATGGACAATGGAATTAAAAGATAAGCTTATTTTAGTGTAAAAATTTTTTAAATCTGTGTTTCTTCATAGTATACATTTTCCTTAAACTTTTGAAGACCACTCATAAACATGAATTTTGAAGTTTTTGTACCAATCTTATCTTTTAATTATATTTTCCATGATCCTTTTGAAATGCTCTCATATAATCTGCCCTAGATACCATGTCATCAGCGAATCTAAATACTTTTCATTATAAATGTCTCGTGATTTTCCAAGTATTTTGACTGTAATTTGCTAAAGATTTTTCCTTCTATTCCTGTTAAATCTTCACAATCTGATTAGAACTCTGTAGATAGAGTAAAACTAGTCAAAGTTTACCTTACATGGAAGAGGAAGAAAGTAGTGAATATATTCATTTGACCTTGGTCTCTAATTCATGAAGAACCCTGTGTTTGGACTTTATAGAAGCTCTAAGTGAGGCTAAGCATGGAAGAAATTGAAACTTTAAAATTGAAACTGAGATATCGTCCAACTTTAGATTTTACCCTCCATTCCTCGTTCATATTCCCTCTGGTGGACATGCTGCTGTTTCTGTGACTCTGATTTCAACCAAGCCCAGAATGCAGCACATATTGTGGGAGTTGCTGTCCTTACTGGAAAAACCTGCTGAACAGTTGTCATGTGGGGATGAGTTTGGTGTGGTGCTTTGTCCTTTAAAATGGAAGCATCACAGTGGCTGGTTTCTTTTTTCTCTTTTATCACACCATATTCTTACTGTCTAGTGTTAGATCTGGCAACTAGTAGGTCCTTGATATGGTTATGCCCGCGCTACCTGAAAAAAGGAGAATCCACCCAAGTGTGGTGTAAATGTCAGCAACAAAGGGAGAAATAAGAAGTCAGAAGCAGAAGGAAGGGAAGAGTAATGTTGGCTCCAAGCTCAGTGTGGAGTCACTCATGCTTGATATATGACTCTACATCTTGCTCTGTGTCTTTACACACTTTGATTCATCTCTTTCAGATACCACCCTACACCATCATTCTTATTTAATAGATTAAGACATTGAATCTACATGTAGTAGACAGTAGCAGATGATTTGACACCCCCTGTTCTTTTGGCTTCTGTCCTAAGTGCAAACATATACCTTCCTCTCTGACACATCTCAACAATAAAAACTTGAACCAATGGCTTTTAGTGTCCTTCTGTGAGCCCCAGATCTGAACATACTAACTAGACATATTCCTGTGGATTGCACAACATCAATCTGTCTAAATCCAAATGTTCCCTTTTCTTCACTCAGAGTCCATGCTTGGTCCATTTCCAGGACTTGCTGTCTTGCTCATTATCACCCTAGTCATCATAGCCGTGACTGCTGGAAACCTCAGGATCCTCTTCCAAGCTTTCCTCACCAAGTCTATTGAATCTATCATCAGAGTCTATGATTTGCCCCTCACAGCTCCTCAAATCTGATTGTACATTCTCTACCACCAACTTCTCTTGGAGAAACTCTGGCTTGCCACTATATAGCCTTTGTCTCCTCTTCATCTTGCCCATATCCACTCTGGCCCTTTACAGACTGTTCACCGCCTTGCAGGCACCATGATCTTAATTTTAATCATCTGACCTGGTAACCCCCTTATTCAAGCACTTGATGGCTTCTCTTTGCTTATATGATTAAGACAAAGCCCAACAAGGCATATCAGATCTGCTGCCTTCCTGTCTCTTCACCAATCCCTCCGCACAGACTGCAGGACCGTCCTTCTCTCCCTAGCATACAACATTATGCACTAGCACAGGATCTTTGCCCATGCTGTGCTTTTTGCTCAGAATGCTCTGACCACCCCCTTTGCCTGGCTCACACCTAGTCATTTTTCAACAAGTCCCTTCTCTTTAATACTTGTCCCAATTGTACCTTTTTGGATCACTGAATCATTGTCTGTAAGAGCCATAGAACAAAGTCTGTGTCTTTCTGCTCACCCCAACAGAGTACTTGCTACATAGTAGATGCCAATTAAATAAATCAACAAATTCATTAAAGGCATGTGTATGTTAAAGCAGACCTTGATATACTCCAGGAAGATCTGTGTTTCAGAAAACATAAGAAATTAATTAAAACAAACATGCCTATCTGTTGACAAAGCCACCTATATGAAATAAAACTTTATTAATCAACAAATTCAACAAACTCATTAGTACCTGCTGTGGAGAATACTAGATGTTATTCATACACAAAGCCCTGTTCCCACTTTCCTAGTCCAAGTGTCTAGAAAACTTCATTCACTAGAGAGCATTCCATCTTTTTCTTACCAGTGACTCTAAAACACAACTGTGCAAAGGCTGGAGAAGAGCCAGCTTTCCTTCTTTCAGAGTTAGCGGTATTGGGGAAAGAGTCTATCATCTCATAGAGAATTAACATTTGTCTGAGAAGGCTGAGAAGCATTTGATTTGAATATGTCTAGTAATTGGAATTTCTGCTTTTATCTGTTTGATTATGAAATGATTAGTTAATTAAATTGGCAATTGGACAGGGAGATGCACGAAAGTGAAATCTCTCTTCAATTATTCACCCTCCATGCCTTGCTTCAAGTAAAACATCAGAATGATTGCATTAAGGCATGCTTTGTATGAAATGTTTATATGAACTGGAACATATTTGAAAGTAACTAAAGGAACTAACTTACTTTGAAAGTAACTAAAAGTAACTAAAGAAAACACTAAACATCTTAAATTAATATTCAGAGACCCGCCATGTTGTCCTAAAAGAATTGATCATCCTGATTTCTGAAACGTTCACTATCAAAACCATCTGTTTACAAACCTCAGACTGCATACTCTCTTCACAGGAGGTAGATATCATTGTGATCTCCCTGAAGCCTGAGCCCTGCAGCACTCTGCACTCCAGCTGCTGGGATACCCACTGGGCTCTGCTGTTGTTTGGTGGCTGACTCAGTTTCCCAGGTGTCAGTCTCTCCTCTACCTAGCAGTTAGTGCTCCTAGCACACACTCAGCCCCAGACACTGAATGGGATTGCTTCTCCCATCCTCATTCTGTAGGGGCCCAAAATTCAGAACGTTCCTTATCACTGTCATGTCTTCCAATCCAAAATCATTTGGACAAGTGGTCTTTCTGAGAACCAAGAAAAGAATCAATAGAACCTCACAGTCCCACTCTAGGACTTTTGGTGTTGGGACATTGTGAACCACATTTCTCACGTGCAAAGATCTGAAGAGAGTAAAAGTCTTAACTGTGACTTGATAAATGCAGGGCCCTGTAAGTGCGTGTATTCTAGCATAATGAATTCCTGTATCAGTTTGCTGCAGCAGATTAGGAGTAACCTTCACTGTCTGTTCAATCACAGTTTGCATCTAATACCTGAGAAGGGGTGCTCCTTTCCTCTCTCCTTTATTCAGTTTCTACTGACCTTTTCCTTATGGTTAGAGCTCCTAATTTCTGCTCCCAATTAGCCTCTTGCTCTTTTACGTGCTCTGCCTTCCTGTCATAGTGTTACGTACTAACTTCCATAATCTTACCTGAGGATACGACATGTCACTCTCTGCTTTGTATTTATATTGTGGATTGCAGTTCTGTAAATTAAATATGAGTGAGTAGTTATGTCCAAAAGATCAATCTTTAAGCAAATTAATATTTCAGTGCCAGTTGTATAGCTATTTCTCTCTATAATGTGTGTCTTGGCTTAGAAATAAAAAACAGTGAATGTATCATTTTGGAAAAAACTTAAATCAAGTGAAGACAAGGAAGGCAAGCCAAATATGCCGTAAGATTGTGGAGCTGCATGTTGGGAAGAGAGTGAATGCCTTAATTTGTAGAGTACATATCTTTTAATAAAACAGCAGAATTTTATTTGATGTCTTTTCTAGCCATTTCATTTCCATGGTTTAGAAAATAAAATATAGATCACCATACCTAACTAGGATTGTCAGAGAACATATGGGGCACTCAATCAAACTTGCATTTCAGATAAACAATGACTTTTATCATAAGTGTGTCCCAAATATTGTCTAGAATACTTAATATTAAAAGTTATTGTGTCTCTGGAATTCAAATTTAACTGGGAATCTCTGTCTTTATTTGCTAAGTTTAATACACCCTACCACCAAACGTGATTGTGAAGGATAAAAGCAATTTCCTGAGATAAGATAAATGAAAAGATTTAGCATATTACTTAACACATGATAGGTATATCACTTTCCTACTATTTACTAGGAAGCCACAGATTATCATTATGACAAAAATTCTTTATTATTCAGAGAAATGTTTAGGTTTGAGAGCTTAGCAGCTCTTTTTTCTTTTCAGCCCTAGATATGTCATACTTTCACAAAAATATTTAATATTTAGTTATCTTAACATCTCTAGGACATCTATCATTCCCCTTCTCTATTAAAACAAACCATTTTTAGAAAAGAGAATTATATTTTTGCTTGCCATCAATGCCTCCACCCTCACTGTATTATCCCAAAATTAGTATGTATGCAAGAAACGTCTAATATTTTGAAATCCTCTCTTCCTCATTATCCCTATGAACAGAGTATTTGTGGCAAATGTGCATATTTTATTTCTTTCTTTGTCTAATGAAGGATACTTCCATTGTTATTTGCAATTGTTCTAGGCACTGAGCCAGCAAACTGATTAGTAACAAATAGCGAGAGTTACAGTGGTGGGGCCAACTGAAAGTCAAATTCGATCTAGTGCATTTTCAAAATGGAACTGGCGCTTACAGCACTAGACTCTCTCCTCTGCTTATCGGTAGAGCATTATAAGCTTTCTAGAAGGCAGACTGCAATAAATATAAAAATTTGTAGTTGTGCATTTTGCTGAGATGATGCTGACATGTAGAGGACGAGTAGACCAGTGTGTGAAATGTGCTTCAACTCTCAGTGTTTATTTCATTCCCTCTCCAGTCCTCATCCTTCCACCCAGATTCTGAAAGCCTTAGGAGCAAGAATTAACACATAGTAAGTACTTAGTAATTATTTGTGAACTGAATTAATTTTGGATGAACTGAGGATATGATTTGATTATCCTAAATTAATTTGGGAAAATGCCTCTAAAAGCACATACTTTTTTAGCCAACAAATCTATGAATTTATACGAATGAAAGGGTGAAAGGGGTTTTTACATTCCCCAAAATAAGTACCAAAGATGTTTGTCAAATCTTTATTATGGTAGAATACATTGAAAACAACTTAAATGTTCACTGTGGACTGAATTGTGTCCCCTACCGCAAGTCCCCACATTGAAGCACCAACCTGCAGTGTGGTGCTATTTGAGGTGGGATCTCTAAATGATCAGACTTCCATCAGCACATGAGATGAGGCCACAGTGATGTCCTTATAAGAGGAGACATTAGAAACTTGCTCTGTGTCCCTACCGTGTGGACCAGCAGGAAGGCAGCTGTCTACAAGGCAGGAAGAGAGCCCTCACCAGAAACCATCTATGCTGGCATCTTGACCTCAGATCTCATAACTCCAGAACTATGATAAAATGAATTCCTGTTGTTGAGACCTCCTTGTCCTTCATATTTTGTTATAGCACCCAGAGCCAAATAAGACCAAGATCCAAAAATGGAGTATTGATTAAATTGTGGTAAACAATGGTAACTCCATATGTAGATTATTTTACAGTTACAGTCATTCTTTAGAAGACTTGTTGGATGAAAAGTTTTCATTATATTTAAGTGAAAAGGCAGACTTTCAAACAGTATTTAGTATGGTACTTTATAAAAGTTGATGTATACACACACACACACACACCATATACAAACATTTAAAGATTATGAGATCATATACCAGAATGGAAATAAATAATTGTCTCTGAGGATACTGAAAATGTAGACTCAGTGTAGGAGGTGATTTCTCAAATCCATGTCTTGCCTCATGATGCCTGAGAGCTCCTAGTGATAGCCAGTGGCCTCTGGGTATACTAAGAGATAGTTCATAGCTCTTATAGCAACATGAGCTCCACCTAATGGAAATGCTCTCTATTTCCCTCTTTCTCCTTTTTATCTCATCTCTGTTCACTTGCCAGTTTCCCCAATAATTTGCTCACTGGATATAAAGACTGGTGAGCTAATAAAGAACCAGGAAATCTTTAACAAGTGGAAGCAGGAAGATTTTTTTTTAATGAGCTAAAGAGACATTTAGAAATTGAAATGAAATGAAATGTTTCAGACAGAAAATGAGTTGTGTCACAGGTATGCCCTTACTTCTCTATACTTCACCCTAGATGTTTTAAATCCCCTGGGCATCAATCTGTTTAATTAATTTCTGCACAATTTGAAAATATGTCTATAGTCAAATATTTTAGCAATAACACAGAAAACTCAGAAAAAAAGATGTATGCTAATTAGCCTGATTTAATTATTCCACAGTGTACACATGCATCAAAATAACGTGATAACCTCTAAATATTTATACTTATTATCTGTCAATTAAAAATAAAGAAAACTTAATTTAAAAAGAAACAGGATATATGCTTTATCTCCCTCTTGCAATTAACTCTTGAACCAAGAACTCTGTTCTCTTCTTTTTATCTTGCTACTCATTGTAATAGCACATATGTATAATTTACTGCACTGTGATCAAATGTAAGGATTTTTGTAGCTTACCTGCAAAAGTCAGATAAAGCTACCCTGTCTGATCATTTGCTAGGTGACCTTCAATGCTTCACATAGATAAGGTCTTTATTTCTTGGCATCTTGTTTGAAATATTGGCAAAGCTGTACCTATTTAGCAAGGTTGTGGTTGAAACCTTCCGTGGAGTGGTTCTTTCTGTTTTCCTTTATAGTCACAAGCTGTACAGAGTGACCATAACCAAGAAAAATCCCTGAATTACATGAAGTTTGTGTGAAATGGCTGATGGCAAATTCATAATGAAATAAGTCACAAGGAATTTCAGGTAACAGATCATAAACCATGATTGAAAAATGTGCAACAAAATATGGAAGATATTAGAGTGATCACACAAGAAGGAAATAAATATGCTGTTATTTCCAGGAACTAATAACAGGTTATTTAACTAGCTATTTTGAAGCAGAGTTTTATGAAGTACTCAAAGGTAATGTCTTTTCATATCAATATCCTTTTCCATTTTTAGTCTTTATTTAAATACCAAGATTATATATCCAAAAAGGCAAAGGAAAATTAAACTAATTTAGGAAGCATGAAAAAAGTTAGAAATGGCAGCAAACAGAATAGTCTCTTTCTAGATGCAGTTGTAATTTTCTCTTTCCCAAACCATACCACAGTTGAGAAACCATGCAGTAGAATGGAGGCCAGCCCTGTCTTCCACCCTGTTCTCAGTTTGACACTGTTCTGACATTTATTTATGCTCACTTTTTAAACTAAGAGAGAGGAAGTGGACATTTATTCTGTGTGTTGCTGACTAAATATTGGGATCAGAAATCTATCAGATTTATAATGCTTCTATTTAACTTGGTGGTGTGACATTCAGTTATTCACAGAGAAACTGTTGGAGAAATGTAGTAAGTGGCATTGTCTCCTGCTTCTGTTAATCCTATCTTATAATCTTGTTTCATTGGTCTAATTCCACGCTATACTCATAATGTAATGCATTTTAAGAGCCAAGTGATCAAAACACCATGGTACTGGTACAGAAACAGATGGATAGACCAGTGGAACAGAATAGAAACACCAGAAATCAATCCAAACATCTACAGCCAACTTATATTTGATCAAGGATCCAAAACAAATCCCTGGAGTAAGGTCAGTCTATTCAACAAATGGTGCTGTGAAAATTGGATTTCCACGTGCAGAATCATGAAGCAAGACCTCTACCTTTCACCTTACACAAAAATTCACTCAACATGGATTAAAGACTTAAATCTATGACCGGACACCATCAAATTATTAGAGAGCATAGGAGAAACCCTGCAAGATATAGGTACTGGCAAAGACTTCTTGGAAAAGACCCTGGAGGCACAGGCAGTCAAAGACAAAATTAACATTTGGGATTGTATCAAATTGAGAAGTTCCTGTACTTCAAAAGATAGTCAGGAAAGTGAATAGGCAACCGACAGAATGGGAAAAAATATTTGGAAACTATGCAACAGATAAAGGGTTGATAACCAGAATCTACAAAGAAATCAAGAAACTCCACAACCACAAAACAAACAACCCACTTAAGAGATGGGCCAAGGACCTCAATAGACATTTTTCAAAAGAGGAAATCCAAAGGGCCAACAGACACATGAAAAAAAAAAATGTTCAAGATCACTAGCAATCAGGGAAATGCAAATCAAAACCACAATGTTTCACCTCACCCTGGTTCGAATGGCTCACATGCAGAAATCTACCAACAAAAGATGCTGGTGAGGATGTGGGGAAAAAGGGACATGAACTCACTGTTGGTGGGAATGCAAACTGGTTAAGCCACTATGGAAGTCAGTCTGGAGATTCCTCAGAAACCTGAATATAACCCTACCATACAACCCAGCCATCCCACTCCTTGGAATTTACCCAAGGAAATTAAATTGGCAAACCAAAAAGCTGTCTCCACATTAATGTTTATTGCAGCTCAATTCACAATACCTAAGACCTGGAATCAACCCAAATGCCCATCAACAGTAGACTGGATAAAGAAATTATGGGACATGTACTCTATAGAATACTATGCAGCAGTCAAAAGCAATGAAATCCGGTCATTTGCAACAAAATGGAGGAATCTGGAAAACATCGTGCTGAGTAAATTAAACCAGTCCCAAAGGGACAAATATATGTTCTCCCTGATCAGTGACAACTAACTGAGCACCAAAGGGGAAACCTGTTGAAGTGAAATGGACACTATGAGAAACAGTGACTTGATCAGCTTTTGTCCTGACTGTAATGTAATACTTTATCCATTTTAGTATTTTTTTTTGTTCTAGTACTATTGGATGAACTCTGTAATTAACACACAGTTATTCTTTGGTGTTTAAATTTAATTGAAAAGTGATTCCTGTTAAATATAAGAGTGGGAATAAGAGAGGGAGGAGATGTACAATTTGGGACATGCTCAATCGGACTTGCCCCAAATGATGGAGTTAGAAACGTGCCAGGGGACTCCAATACAATCCCATCAAGGTGGCATGTACCAAGGCCATCTCACTAGTCCAAGTGATCAATTTCAGCTCACAATTGATCACACTGATAGGTCTAAGAGTCAAAGGGATCACACAAACAAGACTAGTGTCTGCTGATACTTACTGATAGAATAAAAAACGGAGAGAACAATCCAACATGGGAAGTGGTATACACAGCAGACTCATAGAATGGCAGAAGTCCTAAATAGCACTCTGGCTCAGAATCAGCCCTTAAGGCATTGGGATCTGGCTGAAGAGCCCATGAGAATATTTTAGGAATGGAAAGTCAAGACACTCTGGCAAAAAAAAAAAAAAAAAAAAAACCAAACCTAAATGGAAGATCTCTGTGAGTGAGATTCCAGTGGAAAGAATGGGGCCATCAAAGAAGGAGTTACCTTTCTCTGAAGGGAGGAGAGAACTTCCACTTTGACTATGACCCTGTCAGAATAAGATCGAAGTTGGCAAACCCTAAAGGCAACTCATGACTAGAGCCTAGGGAGATTACTGACGCCATAAACAAGAGTGTCAAATTGTTAAGTCAACAACAGGAGTCACTGTGTACTTACTTCTCATGTGGGATCTGTCCTTAATGTGTTGTCCAATGTGAAGTAATGCTATAACTAGTACTGAAACAGTATTTTTACACTTTGTGTTTCTGTGTGGGTGCAAACTGATGAAATCTTTAGTTAATATATACTGAATCTATATTCTGTTTACAAAGAGAATTGAAAATGAATCTTGATGTGAATGGAATAGGAGAGGGAGAGGGAGATGAGAGGGGTGCGAGTGGAAGGGAAAGCCAATGTAATCCATAAACTGTACTTTGGAAATTTATATTTACTAAAAAAAAAAGGGGGGGGGGCAAGTGAATGAGCAGTCATTTCAGCCTTTTTAAAGAAAGACAAATCTTGATTTGAAAAGCCCTCAGTTAGTGTCAGCATGCATTACCTCTCATACATTGTACTCCTCTAGAATATGAAATGAAACAGCAGCCCCCAAGGTAGCTGTAATCCTATAGGACCAGCAGACAAGCATGTGCAATATAATGTATAATGTGGTACATGCAATGATGGAGGTGTAAAAAAACCTCTGTGAGAAAATTAATTGTATCTTAATTAATAATCAATGAATTTTTAAACTATGAGACAAATACAGGTGAATTTATAATAAAATAGTAACATTAAAGCTGGCAATATCATGAGGAGTTTTCCAGAGAAGGCAATAGGACCTTACAAGAAGAAGAGTTAACTGTATGTGTATACCTGATGTTGTTCTTCAAGGAATTTTAGGTAAATTGAAGTTAAATAGTTTATCCCACAATAAAATAAATATATGAAAATTCCATGCCATGCCCAGATTAGACTAGGATGTGTGTGAAGACCATAATGCCCTTTGTAGTTACCAAAAATTGAGAGAGGAACCTATATCTTGCAAACAACTTGAGCATAGAAACATTGCAATTTGGACTCACCGTTTAGTTATTCTCCAACTCTGAGCATGAGTTTGTCATCTGCAGCATGAGGTGTACCCACCTCATGGAGTTACAGTGAGGATAGGGTCAAATATACAGCACATGGAAAAACATTGGAAATCACAGTTGGCCTTCAGTATTTTAGTGTAGGTTGGGTTTGCTTGTTGTTTTGACAGGAATGGTTACCCATATCATTCTCTTGGCCCATTTTCTATTTTTAATTTGTAAATCTTTCTTTAAACTTCATCTCCTGCATTATGGATAGAGGAACCTGAAGTTTAAACAGACTCTCAAACTGCATGTAACAGAGATGACATTTTCCTGACCAGTCCTGGGTTTTCTCTTTGTTTCTTTGCTTTGAGAAAGATAAATTTACGGTGAAATGCCATCTTACAAAGCTTCACTTGGTATCAGGATATTCCAGGACATGCCTCTCTTTATCAGATTTCTCAGGAAGAAAAGTCCATTTTCATAAACTGCAAAGATAGTTAAGGTTGGGGTCAGCCCTGTGGCGCAGTAGGTTAATCCTCTACCTGCGGCTCCGGCATCCCATATCAGCGCTAGTTTAAGTCCTGGCTGCTCTTCTTCCAATCCAGCTCTCTGCTTTGGCCTGGGAAAGCAGTAGAAGATGGCCCAAAGCCGTGAACCCCTGAGTCCGCATGAGAAACCTGGAAGAAGCACCTGGCTCCTGGCTTCAGATCAGTGTAGCTCCGACCATTGTGGCCATTTGGGGAGTGAGCCAATGAAAGGAAGACCTTTCTCTCTGTCTCTCCCTCTCACTGTCTGTAACTCTACCTCTCAAATAAATAAATAAAACTTTTTGAAAAGATAGTTAAAATAGCTAATAATATTCAATGAATCTGTCTTCTAAGATTATTTAGATCTTAATAAGAGGCAAAGAATAATTTGAATTTGGCAATATCAGTCTTTAGTTATCACAGGAGAGAAAAAAATTGCTACTTGTTCAGATGATACTGCTGTTATTTTTGATGTTGTTCAGTCTGTAGTTCCTTTTTGATGCCTGTAGACATCATTAAAGAAGCTCTAATTCTGTCTTCTCCTTGGGGGACCCTCCACTATATACAGTAGCTTTCAGAATCACTTAGAGAGTAGGGAATGAGTTGAGAGTATTAGGGAGTATTAGTGTTAGGGAGGCTTCAGAGTCCCTGGGTTTGCTATTGACACATCTCTCCTTGAAATTTCTCCTTGAAATTCTCCTTATCTGTGAGCAGTCAACCCTCTTCCAAATGTATTTCAGTAAGCTTTAAACTGGATGTCCAAAATAGGCTCTGATGAAATCTAGGTTAATTTGCATTAATTTCAAGTTAAATGTCAATTGAATACTAAAGCCGTGTTAAGAAAGAACAGAGTGTATAATGCTTATCTTAATGATTGATTAAATTCTACCTGTTGCAATTGGCCTTTTTGAGATTCAGCCAAGTCTTTCTGATCGTATAATAAGGCAGGAACTTAGGAATTAATTCATTTGTCCCTGTTTCTTTCCCAACTGATGTCATTTATTCCGTTTCCCTTTTCAATGAACAGTGAAATTTAAGGGAAAAAAGCAATTATCTCTGTTTTAGATATTCTTACTTTCAGTATTGAACCTCCAAATATAAACTGGCAAAGTTAAATCTTCTACATAAAATGTAATGGGTGTTGAGAGATTGAATGTAACATGTTTTTTCAACATCAGAAACAAGGTTTAATTCAGTTCAAGGTTGAACTTCTAAAGACCAACTTACAATTTCTTGTAATTTTGTTTTCAATAAGTTATTCAACAAAATATCACCAAAAACAAGTTACTTTGGACTATACACAGTTGGTAAATTTCATACCAAATGGGAAAAAATAGTGATGCCAACATGTCACTTTCCTAGACAAGATGCCATGTTTAACCTTATTCCCCATTCCCTCTCCCTGTTGTGCTTCCTCCTACTGAGGGTAGTAATTTGGTAGTGAGATGTGGATCCTAGATGATCTGACCTAATAGCCAGAATCTCACACTTTAAAGAACAGGACTCTTAAGCATGGACTGTATGGAAGCATTGCTTAGGAAGAGAGAGTTAATAGGAAAATATCTTGCATTGTACAACTATTATCCTTCATGTTCAGACAATAAAATGCTTTGGCTACTCACGTATTTCACTTGGAAGACAGCCATCATCCATATCAATGATGAGCTGTTTACTTAAGAATTAGCATACTGTAAAATACACGGGAGACAAAAACCATATTGGGCCTAATTTAATTTCTTGTAATAATTCAGAAGGCATTTCTGAATCCAGCAGTCCTCCTTTTGAACATTGATCATGACTGTATGTTAAACATTGAATTATCTGCCAAGAGAATTTTCCCATTAACTAAGTGTTACTATGCTTTTAAAAATACTTCACAAACAAGAAGAAAAGCTTCATATAAAAGGGGCCTATCTAAGAGCTGTCCTGAGTAAGGCCACGTGCTCAAGGATGAATATTATGCAGGATGGCACCTACTCAAAAGTGAGCGGCAGTGTTCCATTTGAGTGTGAGCACATCATTTAACCTTTCTCAGTTGCTGGTGTCTCTCAGGCAATGTGGAATGATAAGGTCAACTCTGCTCAAGACAACTATGAGAAATGAGCTAGGAAGAGAAGAGAAAAACACATCATAGATCACTACATGTCACAGAACTTTTAACAAAAAGTGTTCTTTGAACAGATCATTGATTTTAGAAACCGATGTTTTTGATGTCATGCCTGGTGAGCCGGACCTCTGCCCTGGCAATTCTTGCCTGTCTGGGGCCACTTTGGCTTCCAAGGAACCAGCTGCCTGAAGACTTTCTGTACAAAAGTCACATTTGGCATCTTGTAGTGCACATGAGTTTAGCTAATTCATCTTCAGAGACGTAGTTTCCCCACAGTTAGATTTCAGTTGTCTGCTGATTCTTCTCCCCCTTTAGATGCCAACAGGATTCCTCAGTTGGAAACCATAGCAGCCAAGTAGATTCTGTATGGTACTGGATATTTTGTTTGTTCCCCACAGATGTTTTTCTTTTATTCTGTTGGCCTTGGGAGTTGAGCTCTATGGTAGTAGCTTCCTTGTTTCCTGTATAGTTGCCCATTCATAAGCAGCTTACTGTGTCAGGCTTCAGTCTCCAGTAGGAGGGTGCTACTACCCAGCTGAAACCTGAGAACACTACATACATTCTCTAAGTCTGTCACCTCAAACTCCAGAGTGTATCAAGGAGTCTGAGGCAGGGGCTGCTCTGTGTAATAAGCTGTGGTTAGATGGGCAGTCTTCAGTTTGACCTGACTCCAAGGCTGAGAGGCAGCCCACAGGCTTCCGGGAAACATATGGTTCCTCCCTACCCTTTGCACATTTAGACGGGGCAAGAAAGAATAGAATTGAGATGCCTACTACTTAGCTAGATATTCTTTTTCAAAGGAACTTTGGCCATGAGGAGTGATTCACTAAGTTCGTATATGTTATCCATTCCCAATCTGAAAATTCAAGACCCAGAATGTTAGAGAAACTAAAAATTTTTGAACACCTATGTGATGCCACAAGGGATGATTACACACCTGATCTCAAATGCTTTCTAATGGTTTAAAGTAAACATACTGTGTTACATGCATACAATTATTTAAAGTATTATACAGGGATGGACATTATAGCACAGTAGATTTAGCCACTTCTTAGGACACCTAGCATTCCACAAGAGAGTGCCTGTCTTTGACTCTCTTCATTTCCAGTCCAACTTCCTGCTAATGAGCACTCTGGGTGATGGCAGATAATGACTCAAGTCCTCGGGCACCTGCCTCCCACTTGGGAGACTTGGATGGAGTTCCTGACTCCTGGCTTCCTCAGCTCTTGTGGGCATTTGGGGAGTGAACCAGGATTTCAAAAATTTCTCTCTTTCTCTCCCTCTCCCTTTCCCCCTCCCTCTCTCTCCTTCTCCCTCCTTCCCTCTTCCTCTCCTTCTCCCTCTCCCACTCCTTCCCTCCTCCTTTCTTCCCCCTTATCATCCCTCCCTCTGTCCATTTCAAATAAATAAAAATAAATGTTTTAGAAAAAGTACTGTATAAAATCACCTTTGGACTGTGTGTATAAGGTGTGTATGAAACATAAAAGAATTTGAAGTTTAGGTTTGGTTCTCATTCCAATGTTTTTGTTATGTATATATAGATACTCCAAAATCCAAACTCAGAAACACTTCTGCTCCCAAGCATTTGGAGTTAGGGATATTCATGTGTATTTAGAACTTCCTAGCAAGCCCACGTTTATAGTGATTGAGATGTGTAAGCCATTACTGGTGATTCAGTGGACTTGAGGAAAAAGTAGGTTGTGTAAGTATAATTTCCACCTATTGATTGTGTTTACAACTGTGCTTAAAGTTAATATTAAATATAAGGCATAATATCAAAAATAAGATAGGTAAGAACATGTTGTTCCACTCCTAGGCAGGGTCCTAGGATAATGATGTGTGTGTTGTCCCTGTCATAGCATGCATCATCCTGCAGTGTTATCTGTGACTTACTTGTCTTGCCATCTAAAATATAAGCACTTTGAGAACAGGAATTACACCTTTGTATCTCTAGCACCTAACATTGCACTTGATGTTTTGAAGGGACTTAAGAAATTATAGAGGGGCCAACGCTGCAGTATAGCAGGTTAAGCCACAGTCTATAATGCTGGCATCCCTTTGGGGTACTAGTTTGAGTTCTGGTTACTCCACTTCCAGTCCCAGCTCCCTGCTAATGTGCCTGGGAAAGCAGCAGAGGAGGGCCCAAGTGGTTGGGCCCCCACATCCACATGAGAGACCCAGATGCAGCTCTTGGCTTCTGGCTTCAGCCAGGATAATTGTGGCCATTTGGGGAGTGAACCAGCAGGTGGAAGAGAGCTAGCTCTCTCTCTCTCTCTCTCTCTCTCTCTCTCTCTCTCTCTCTCTCTCTCTCTCTTTTCAAATAAATAAAATCTTTTTTCAAAAGAAATTATAGAACAGAGAAATGCATTAATAAATGAATATGTATGAGACAGAGTAGGGAAGGGAAAATAAGAAGGACAGATGAAGAAAAAGGGAAAGGAGACTGCAGATGTGAAGTTATTGCTGTTTACTATGGGCAGATGTTGTACCAGGGCTTTCACTTCACCATCTCTAGCTAAGTGTTCTCATGGTGTGTTTGGTTTTTAAGTAAATAAGGCTTTAGCAAAATTATATCCCTTTGTTTTTTTTAATTTTCTCTTGTATGTTCTTATTAAATACAAGTCAGCTACAATCAAGAGTTTTGACCTTGGTTTTGAGGTGAGAGTCATCAGTGTGCCTAATGGGCATACCTACCCAAGAGAAGGCCAGTAGGCATGATGTGTCTCCCACTCTTGACCCCACAGGAGGCAGCAGTGATTTATGGCGGAAGCCCAGGTTCTGCAATTTGATATGGTTTTAGAATCTGCACCACCACCAATTAAATGAGTGTCCTTGAGTAAGTTATTTATCTGAGCCATTGTTTCCTTGTCAGTAACAAAAGGATCATAAGGACAGTGATGCATGGCTGCTTGGGAGCTCCATGAAGTGAAGTATGCCAAGTATTTGGTACAGGGTTAGGCACCTTGTAGGTGTGCTCTATATGTTAGCAAGACAAAACCATGTTTTCCCAGCATAGAAAGGAGCGTGAAGAAGAGTGTTCTGAGCTGGCCACTTCAAGCTGTAGTTGGTGCGCAAGACTGTAAGGCACCTGCTATGAAGGCTGAATTCACCACAGAAGTCATTTAGGGAGCTGGAGGTGGGGGAAGCCTGACATTGAAGTGAACTAAATCTGTGCAAGTGGCTATTTTTGTCGGCCCAAAACAGTGGGTGTGTAATCAGGAGTCTACTTTTCATCTAGCTCATTTTATAGATGCTGGTTTTTCTTAAAGGCAAATCTGCTCAATCCTTTCACAAGCTGCTGAACTGATTTGGAAGATTATTTGTGCAATATCTGTCATCTGTAATCTATAATAGACAACATTTAGATTTAAATTAGCGATTAGATATTCCTTTAAGAGATGAAGACAGTCTTATTTTCAGCTCTCAGGTACAGTCAGCACAACAGTATGTTACCCATAAAGAAGGCAAACCCAGCATTACCATTTCAAAACTGCTTCAGATTGTCAGCCCAGGCTCCACCTGTGCAGATAGCTTTGGTGAAATTGAAAAGCCAACATCAGTACATCCCAGCAGCCTGTCCTCTATTCTTATAATAAAACAATGACTTCAGCCATTTCAAAATATGTCCCCATTATTATTCAATTAGAGTTCCCCTGTTCTTTCCAAAGAGCCTGTCTATGAAGTGATAATCTGTCAGAAAAGCAGGATATCTGTGTCATTTAGTGCTTTTTAAATATTTTTAAAAGAATTGCCTGAACATTTCCTCCCTGTATTGGATACTCAGAAAGTTATTTTTAAGAGCCTGGATGCTACCATAACCATCCTGACACTTGAACCACGTGTGTGTCTGGTGGCCTTGGGTGAATCTTCACTGGGAGAAGAAAGCTGGTGAGAGGCATAGCAATCTCCCCTGGAGGTCTTTAGCACCAAAAAATCAGAAGGAACATTACCTCTTTCCAAAGAATGTCAGTGTCAGTCAACTAAGATATACTCATGGGGGTGACCTGGCTGCATGCTGTCTAGAGTGTCTCACCATAACTAAGATGATCTCCTACAGTTTTGGATAAAAGTCAGCCATTTTAGAAAAATGTGGAATTTATTCTCCCTTTTTCTTCCCCCCAAAGCCAGGCAGGTGGTCCATGCAGACTTGTACTAATGAGTTAGACAACTTGTACTATAGGAAGTGCATTTTCATTACCATGAACAAAACAGGCTGTGGGGGGCGGAGGGGGGGATATTTGATAGATAGCTCCCACTCAAAGTACAAGATGCATTTATCTAAAGGCGATTTGGTGGTTTGTAATGGACAATGGTGGGGGGGTGGCTTTCTCTCCTTGTCACAGCCTTCCTGTGAGCATCGCCATGATTCATAGTCAAATTATAGTCACTTTATACCACCCCAGTTATTTAAATCACAGACTGCCCAATCCATGATCTTCACAATTTTAAATAGCATCCAGGAGTGCAATTCCATTTTTTAACACAATATTTTGAATTTGCACTAACAAGAATCAGTCACCAGGAAGTGACTTTTTAATTTTTTTCTATGCTTTGCTATAGATAATTATTGAGGCTATTAAAAGTACTTTGATTAGGTGCAGTTAGAATCACATCATTTCCCAGCAAGACTTACTGTTTTTCTCAGGAAAGTCATTGTGCATATTGACAAAAATAGCAATAGTTTCCCATTTCCTACCAGAAATCTGTATGTCAACTTTGATGCTCAACCTCAGTGGAGGTCTCTCACACAAAAACAGATAATGTAACAAGATATCATCTGGATCAGTAACTCTCAAGGATTGTCGTGTATTAGAGTCATCCAGGACACTTAGTGAAAATTCAGACACTTAAGCCCAATTCTACCTCAGTAAGACTGGCTCTTTGCATTCTGCTTGGTCTCCCTGGGTTCTGATATACCCAGGCTAATTAATTTCATTTGTTTAGTTTATTAAGATGAACAACCCTGAACCCTCTTCAGGAAGCAGTAAATGGCCCTGTTTGTCTAGAAATGTGCCGAGGGTAAACATAGTATGTACAATAATAATTTAGTAAATGTCAATTCCTTAGCCTTCTGGTTTGCTCAGATGCCAACAAGACTATGGTTAATGGATCTCACTAAGAAATATTAAAAAAAAAAAAAATGGGCAGAGCTGGCCAAAGTTCAACTTTCATAGAAATTACAGTTCCCCAGTAAATCACACTGCAAGTTGCTAAACAGGTAGTTTGATCAATGCTCCTGCTCAAAGAGTATTCTATGGAAACAATTTCAAGATATCTATCTATACAAAACTGCAGTTTATAATACATGATTCTAAAGTACCAACAACAGGAAAAACTCAAAGATTTCCCAAGTTTTAAACCAAAACTCACTTGAAAACAAAACTTGATCTGCACTGATGAGGCTACTAATAAAACTATTTCATAATTATACAACTTAGTATGATTATTGAAGCATGTATTTCAGAAATACTAATTATTTGGTTTCTTTGCTGGCGTGTTATACAATATTTAGATAAGCATCCTGTTGCCTTTCCATCATTTAGTGTTTTGTTTTTTGAAAGATTTCACTTTATTTATTTGAAAGGCAGAATTGCTGAGAGAGAGGGAGAGGGGGAGGGGGAGGGGAGGGAGGGGGAGAGAGAGAGAGAGAGAGAGAAACAAGCACTTCCATCCACTGGTACTGGTTCACTCCTCAAATTGCTGCAATGGACAGGGCTGGGCCAGACTGAAGCCAAGAGCCAGGGGCTGCTTCTGGGTCTCTCATATGGGTACATGGGCCTAAGCACTTGGGCCATCTTCCCTTGCTTTCCCAGAAGCATTAGCTGTATTGGAAGTGGAGCAGTCAAGACTTGAGCTGGTGCCCATGAGTGATGCCAGCATCACAGGTGGCGGCTTTACCCATTATGCCAAAATGCCAGCCCCTCCATAATTTTGGTTTTTTTAAATGCTGGATTCTGAAATACATCTAGGCCTAAGATGTTTGGCTATGAAGTTATGGATCAGAACTATTTTAATCCATATTGATTGATGATGGAGAACTGAGGACTTCTCTGCTATCTTGACTCAGTCCCCAAGTTTGTTATTGCAAATTCTGAAAATAACCAGTTTCCAAGCCTATTATTGATCTAAAATGATTATTTGTAAGAAACCAGACAAGTACTGATGTTCATTTACTACTGCACCGTGGATTTGCCTTATATTTCTTTGACTAAATGTCTTGTTTGGAACCAACAGCAAAGAGTGGTTTTTGATAAATTACCTACCATCACTCTCTTTATAGCCAACTGTAGCCCCTATCTTCAGTCTCTAATAGACAAAATATAGGTATATTATTTATAAATTAATAGAATTTGTAAATGAAATATGAAATAGAGATAAATAGCATGATCAAAACTGAATCAAATATAGCAAATATAAAACATGGTTAGTTGTTTCTAATTACTGTTAGAAATTTCTTTAGAAGAACTGCTTCATGGGACTCCAACTACTGAGAGATTCAGCATAATTCTTATTGCAGTAAATGGAATAGCAGTTGCTAGAATTGAAGGAATACACACACACACACTGAATATCCCTAATCCAAAAACTGAAAATGTTCCAAAACCTGAAACTTTGGAACACTGACATTATACCTGAAATAGAAATTCTACCCCA
Source organism: Sylvilagus floridanus (assembly GCA_949820135.1). Taxonomy (NCBI): domain Eukaryota; kingdom Metazoa; phylum Chordata; class Mammalia; order Lagomorpha; family Leporidae; genus Sylvilagus; species Sylvilagus floridanus. Next base: position 100,427,503 of record OX463241.1, read on the forward strand.
TAAAATTTTGGTTCATGGATGAAATTATTAATAATGTTGTATAAAATTTCATTCAAGTTACATGAATAAGGTATATATGAAACATAAATGAATTCCATGTTTAGTTTTGGGTCCATGTCCAAGATATCTCATTAGCTGTATACAAATATTCCAAAATCCAAAAAATCCAAAATACGAAACACTTCTAGTCTCAACCATTTTGGATAAGGACAACTCAGCCTGTATTATTTTCCATTTATTTATATTTATACTTGAATTTATTTTTTATTTATTTATACTTGAATATATTTTTATTTTATTTTATTTATTTTTATTTGTATAAATAAAATATTATTTATTTATTTATTTATACTTGAATATATTTTATTTATACTTAAATATATATTTATACTTGAATACATTTTTTATTTTATTTTATACTTGAATATATTTTTATTTATTTATACTTGAATATATTTTTCCTTACATTTATATTTATACTTGAATTTATATTTATATGTAAATAATAAATTTATATGTAAACATATTTATATGTTTCATATTAGTCTAAACAATTCATAATTGTGTAACATTTATAATGGAATTGCTATTGTTATTTTGCTTTTTTGTTAGGTGGCTTGTTGTTATTTGTGTGATCAGGCATACCAGAACCAATGATACTGAAAATATACTTTATAATCAGTAAAAAATATTCTTTCTTAGGATATTTAAACAACATATGCTTTATGGAAGAGCCAATAATTTCTGAACCAAATAAACATGTGCTTGCTTTCAGATAAAGACTATTAGTTATGACTGATAATGTCTGGATTTTGCCATCTGTATTAAGTGATGAAGGTCTCTTACGGCCAAAATCAGTAGTAGCCTGTTCTGATTAAAATTTTGGCTTCAACTCAAAATTGCTATGGGACAAGGTTATACCTTCATAGCTTGTAAACATGCCTATTTAGCCAGTGTTCATGTTTGCAAATTAGTTGGAGACAAATGTTCTTTATAGCAGTGTTTAAAGGGAATGTAGTTCCTTTTTGTGATGTTTTCTAGTGTATAACCAATAGGCTCTATAATAGCCTACCTTGTGATATTATGAATGATATAGTGACCTTAGTCATGAGTCCAGATTGGGTTCTTTGCAAAGGATGGTAAGATCGTTAAATTAATTAACTAACTAATAGTTAAATGTGGCAATCAGGGTGGGGGAGGGGACTATAGTTGAGGAAAGCTGTCCTGTTTTAGGTTCAAGAACACAATAGTCTGGATTCCCTGTCCTTGGAATAATATGTAAATCTCAGTACTTCGCTTTTTAGAGCCGTTAACTCATAACATTTGTTTTCCAAGTACTCTACTTTTGGTGGCCATTTTTTTCAACTTTTTGTAACTTAAACAAAGTTCTGAATCTAGGCAGGAAACCCCTCTGGTAGTTGATTGTCAATTCATATCTTGATCACTCTTTCTATCAAAATGATGTCTAAGATACTTTTTGATGTTTAAAGGACTGTTGTCTAAGTTGTTTTCTAAGAGAGCAATAGCCAGCCCCAATTTTGTTTCCTTTTAGTTTTTCCTTCTTCATTGGAGACCAAGGCCCTAGTCATGTGACACTGGATACATGGATGCATTATGGTGGTGGAGTCACATAAAGCCTTCCACCAACCCCTGGGAGAATGTGCATCACTTGAACCCCTTTCTGCTGCCTGTTATTGTATACAATCGGTATATGGTGATTAATTGTTTCTTTGAATCAGTTAATCTGGCAAAATGCATAAGAAGGTCATGTTTGAGTATCCCTGGCCAAAGAATAAATATACTGAACCAAAAGTCAAGCTAAAAAGAGTTTCATCATATTATATAACATCTGTTCTAACCAGAGTATTCCTTCCATAGCAACATCTAAGAACATTATGACAGAAGATGTGGTTTTTTTATCCTGACAACAAGTTTAGAAAGTAAAGTTCTAACCTTTAACTATTCTTTATGGGTAGCTATTCCTGCCTTTATTATATTTTTGTGGCCTGGGAGTGCAGTGGAGGATAGCCCAAGTGCTTGGGCCCTTGCACCCGCATAGGAGACCAGAAAGAAGCACCTGGCTCCTGGCTTCGGATCAGCATAGCTCTGTCTGTAGCGGCCATTTTGGGGGTGAACCAACAGAAGGAAGACCTTTGTCTCTCTGTCACTATTACTCTACCTGTAAAAAACAAACAAACAAACAAAAAAACATATTCCAACAAGATCACTTACTATGGTTACAAAGTTCTTTTCTTTTAACTTGCATTTCAAGTATTAAGTAATGGATCTTGGCTTAAAACATATTGTAGTATTCAGTGAATATGTTTGTCTCATTTACATCCTGTATAGTTTCATAGATAATTACTGTGCCCTATTGTATTTCTACCTAATTTCTTCTCTTACAGTTGAATCTTTCATCCCTATGGAAGACATTTTGCCTCTATCTGTCCTCTAACCCTGGAACTGGGATTCACTCAATAAAATATATGAATACCTAATGCATGATTGGGTTTCACATTAAGCACTGGGTCCACAAACAAATGATGTACAGAATCCTCATCCACACTAGTAACAGGGGAATTAGATAAGCCTATTGATGACTTTAGTATAATGTAAAATTGCTGTCCTAAAGTTAAAGACAGAGATACAAGAGGCACAAACATTTCAGGGACTAGAGAAGACTTGTTGGATGTTTAAGATTTAAGCAGATGAGAATAGGAAATGCATTTCAAGCAGTAGAAGTGACCTGAGGTGCAAAAAAGATGATACTTCTGGAGAATTGCATTTAATTTGCTAGATTTGGGGTTTTGAGTTCATGGAAGAAGGTGTCAGAAATGAAGCCGGAAAAATAAGCAGGAGCCAAATAAAAAGCTTCCCTACAACACAGTAGTAGATTTGGACTTTGTCCTGAAGACAAAAGGGAGCTTTAGAAGAAATATAAAGAATCGTTAATCATAACTTCTGTGGCTACTATGTTGCTCACCCCTTACTTTTTTCCTGATTGTTTCATGGGAATTTTATTTCTTCAACTAAACAGAAGAGAAGAACCACATAAAATTATGCCATATAGAATACTGTATGCAAAATGCATACTCAACAAATAACTGTTGACTGATTGGAAGAGTACAGCTGCTTCTAGATAGCTATATCCTGGACACAGTTTAGTGACTTTTTGAGTATCTTTTTGTAAATACTCATCTTCTGAGAGTTTCAGACTACCTTTTAAGAGAAAAGATATGAGAGGCCTTCCAAAAGTTTGTGGAAAATATACACTATTTTTAAATTATATTTCCCATGAATTTTTGAAGTCTTCATATTTCATTGTGAGTTTTAATTTCTTTTATCTTCTAGTTACATTTTTTTGTTACTGATATTCTTTTAGACTGGTTAAATTCAAATCAAGTTGAAATATTCATGTGATATTTAAAATTATATCTTATGAGATAGGTACTATTTTTATTGACAGTGACCCAGATAATAAGATAATAGGTTAATATTACCTAGAATATGGAAATAACCAGGGACCTATGTGCTGAATACTAGGGTTCTTAGAATGCCCTAGATCAAGGTTTACTTCCCTATCTAGCCAGCTAACACCTCTAACTTTTTAATAAGTTGATTTTTTTTTTATTATTTTTATTTTTTATTTTTTTTTTTGACAGGCAGAGTGGACAGTGAGAGAGACAGAGAGAAAGGTCTTCCTTTGCTGTTGGTTCACCCTCCAATGGCCGCCGTGGCTGGCGCACCACGCTCATCCGATGGCAGGAGCCAGGTGCCAGGTGCTTTTCCTGGTCTCCCATGGGGTGCAGGGCCCAAGCACTTGGGCCATCCTCCACTGCACTCCAGGGCTACAGCAGAGAGCTGGCCTGGAAGAGGGGCAACCGGGACAGAATCCGGCGCCCCAACCGGGACTAGAACCCCGTGTGCCGGCACCGCAAGGCGGAGGATTAGCCTGTTGAGCCACGGCGCCGGCCAATAAGTTTAGACCACTATTAAATCCTACAAAGTACGCAGAGAGACACCGTAGTAAGCCTTAGGAAGCATTCATATCTAATGTGAATATGTTTTTCAAATCCTCCCCAGAGAGCAATTTCTCATGGGGAAAATACTGAGAAGCCTGTGAGTAAATGGTTGCCACAAGGAAGGGACAGAGCAAGGAAAGATTCAGATGGAGAAATATGAACTTGACCTTCTTCACAGTGTACTTGGCAAGTCTTGCATTGTTCTTTGAATGCCTCAGTCTGAAGAACCATCAAAGAAAATCCCTCACCCTATCTCTCATACATAAATACCTACTTTAATATGTTTGTCATCTCGTCCAACTAAAATCAAGTATTTTTGAATCTAGAGAGGTAGCATTGTTGCAAGAAGAAAATGAATACTACATTTTGCAGTGGGCAGTGTATTCTGCATATTATAACTTTACTCTGGATATTTTAAGTGATGTCTTAGACCACTCACTCTTTTTCCTTGATATGTCTTTCTCTTCTCAGTGCTCACTTTTGTAACTCTGAACTGAAATACTTTTGATCACTAAAATAGAAAGAATTTTCTCAATAAATGAGAAGCTTCCTTTAACATTTGCTGTTAAATCAAACCTCTCCAAGAATAATCTACCGTAGGTTCTAGAGAAAAGGAAATGTGCTGTGGTCTTTGGAAAAAGGGCAAAGTAACATTTAAAATAATCTTGGCAAATAAAGTCCCCAATGATGAAATTTGGTGTGACTATTACTAATCTTATGTTTTAATTTCATGTGTTTCCTGTATCTCCCTAAGAATTTTGATTATTATCTGACATTTCATACAAGCTGACTCTATTGACATTAGTTTGAGAAGACACTGAGAGTCAGTCCCTGAATTTCCAGCCTTCTATTCTGCCACTTCCCCACAAACACATGGCTGTAAACTACTGTGCAGTTTCTAGAACATTCCATGACCATTCACATTTAGAAACTTTACCTTTGAAAACTTCCTTCTGTACTTTGTTGCCTGCTAAATTCCTACTCATCCTCTGATACTCCATTTGGAACCAACTCTCCCTCTACTTTCCCAGGCAGAACTTGTGACTCTTTTTACTGTGCATGTATTTCAAATTGTGCATATTTTTGCTACCTATTTTTACGTTATCTTGTTATTATGGTTTTATTCAAGATTTCTTTAGATTTTTTTGCCACAATTTATAAATATATTTTCCATCATTGATTTTCCCCTTTATCTTACTTACTAATTTTTTCTCAAAGACATGCTGAGGTTTTATTCCTCTCCCCAAACACCCGTAATGGCCGGGACTGAGCCAGGTCACATCTAGGAGCTGGAGCTGCAATCCCAGTTTTCCATGTGGGTGCCAGGACTACTTGAGCTATCACCACTCTCTTCCAGGCTCTGCATTAGCACTTAGCAGGAATCAGAAGTTGCAGATGGGCCAGCGCCATGGCTCACTAGGCTAATCCTCTGCCTGAGGTGCCGGCACACCGGGTCCTAGTCCTGGTTGGGATGCCAGATTCTGTCCAGGTTGCTCCTTTTCCAATCCAGCTCTCTGCTGTGGCTGGGGAGTACAGTGCAGCATGGCCCAAGTGCTTGGGCCCTGCACCCACATGGGAGACCAGGAGGAAGCACCTGGCTCCTGGCTTCAGAAAAGTGCAGCACACCGGCAGTAGCGGCCATTCGGGGGGTGAACCAATGGAAGGAAGACCTTTCTCTCTGTCTTTCTCTCTCACTGTCTAACTCTGCCTGTCAAAAAAATAAATAAATAAAAGAAGTCGGAGATGAAACCCAGGCACTTCAGTGTAGGTCGTGAGCATCTTAACCAGCGAACTAACTGCTGGACTAAATGCTTGTCCCCTTTATTGATCTTTGAATCCCATTCTTCCCTTCTTAGCTCAGATTTCCCTTTCTTGAAGCACATTCTTTAGAAATTCTGACAATGACTGTCCTGAAATGATTCTTGCTACCCGCTTCTGAACATGTTTATAAATTTGCTCTTGCACTTAAACAACAGCTCACTAGATACAGTTGACTTTGCTTAGGATTCCCAACCCTACAAAAGTGATATAAATTGAGACTCTACATCTATAGTTGGTGCAGCCCTGGGACTTATATTTTACCTTCCAACCCTCCAGAGCCATAGACAAATGAAGTTAATCTGTTGCTTTCCTAGCTGACTAATTCCTCCTCCTAGCAGTGGGCATCTAGGTGTTCTTTTATACCCAACACCTCATCTCCTCTGGTTCTTGAATGGGAAGGATGTTTTGCATGGAAGGAGCATTTTTCCTGGGTTCTGGCTTCCTTCAACATTCCCTGTACTAATTCACATTTCATATTTCATAACCCTGTAGGGGAGTCCAGGGCCAATACACAAGGACTTGTGGTCAACTTGTGATTTTACCAGTCTGATAACAAGCTCTTCTTTAAAACTTGGCTTTATATTGGTCAAAAAATTGCTTGCATTTTAACAATATTTTTAAATATTTATGCCATTTGGAGTTGGGTTAGAATCTGCATCAGCTCAGTCCATATATGTCTGGGACTGGAAACATGGTATAAGCGCCATCTCTAATGGGAGCACCTTTTGGGCAGATGACAAATCTTAGTCATATTTTATTTTTAATAAAGTGCCTTCCATATCCATAAATACCTGTGGGATGAATGAATGAGGACATGAGTTCCCAGTGAGACCTGGGAGTCTGTCACTTACTAGTGTGAACACCATGTCTCAATCTGTTCATATGCAAAATGAGAGCCTTGAATTGCAACTAAATAATCTGAAAGCCTCCTCTAACTCCAGCACACTCTGATTCTAAGATACTTCCTTCTGAAATATTAGACATTGAAGTGGCATGGCCATCACATAGGTTATAAATGTGGCAATATTCTAGGCTGTTATGTCTCAGAGAGAAATCACATGACTACTCTTTTGTGTGTCATCTTTAACTATATACCTATACATTTTCTATCTATGTTGAATGTGTTGCAAAAAATTGTGTCTGTTATTCCAAGGAATACATATTCAGAAAGAATGCCAATTTATCTTTAAAGGTACATTCTCTATTTCAAAGGTTGTATTGGATGACACTTAAAAAGGCATTGCAGCTATTTAAATTTAGGGCGTTGAACAAATGCCAATACGAGAATAATCTGTGGCACTCTGCCTATAGCATTTTTTATTCTAAATTGGATAAATTTTAACTCACGTTAAATTCTTTGCTTTCTGTATTTTTTTCCTCTAAGATAGGCAGCCAACAATTAGTGTTTATTCTGTCTTTAACACTACAACTCAATTATGACATATTATAAATTTACTATCAAATTCCCTATTTCACTTATTTACACATTGTCCTTTAAGACATATCAGTCATGTTTAATAAAATCCTGATAAAACTGTACCCTAGTAATATGAGAAAATAACTGTAACATAAGTCTTTTTCCTCTAGTTAAGATGGTTTTACATTTCATAATAAAATTGTAGTGAGTTTGTGGACCTTAAATCCTTTGTTTTTCCATTTGTTCCAACGTCTTTATAAAAATTTATATTCTTCTTCCTTTTGGGTTCTACTTTATGCTTCTTAGGGACATGTTAACTTTAAAAAATAATAAAATAAGGAACGAGGGTTATTATATTTTGCTGAGGCTGTAGGAGACAATTTAGGAATGCATTGATTAGGGTACTGCTTCAAGTCCAGGAGGGGAAGGGCCATAGAGCCAAGAAGAAAAGAAAACCAAGTACAATACCTTGAACAATATCTAGAAGAGAGCAGAAGCCACAAACATGACTGAAGCCCTCTCTTTTGTGTGCATATGACCCAGTTTCCACAGTTCCTTAAGGAAAGAAATGAGTCTTACACATTTCCAATGTATACTACACCACCTCCTACAGTGTGCTGTCCTTGGTGATTGCTTTGCCTCTATTCATTCATTCAGTGATAACTGCTACTTACTTTTCCATGAGCCAGGGACACTGTGTAAACAAGATAGGTAAAGCCCCTGTCATCACAGTGCTTGTCTGAATGTTATGTGTGTAGGAAAGGCAGAGACAGGAAATGTGTTGGTAGTAAAACTAACAAGTCATATGATACCTGTAGCGATAAGTGCTTTTAAGAAAATAAGCCAATAAATAAGCCAGGAAGAAGCCTATGGGGCTGCCACAGGATGGGGCTGGGGAAGTAAGGTGCTTTGCCAAATATAGCCAGAGATGTTTGTGGAGCAAAGTACATTGGGTTAAACTGTACATGCTGAGAAAGACCACTCCAGAGAGAGAAAGCAAGTACCAACAACCTAAAGCAACCACAAACTGAGTTAAGGAAGGGTAAGAAAAAGGCTGATTGTGGCTGGAGCCTAAGACAAATGAAAATCATTGAGGTCAGGCAGATCCTGAGCACCCCAGTGGGCATGGAAGTTGGGTGAATTTTATTCTCTATGCAATGGACTACTGGCAGACCCACTTGATGCTATCTACCCCATTCTTCCAATCTCAGGTACTGCCTGCATCACCCAGCTATTTGGTCCTATTTGACAAGGTCTGAAGAGCCTTGGAAATAGGCATAAACAGCCCAACACTTTGCTACTCTTATTCCCCTTCTGAGTGAAATGCATGCTGCGATCCCTCCTCTTTCCAATTCTGGAAAGATTTGGTGCCAACTACCTACCTCACCTTGGGAAAGAAACCAAACAAATCCTTGGCAAAAGTGGAGTGAAATGAACACGCATGAAAACTGTGCTAAGAAGATACATCTACGATGAGTTTTCTATTCTAAAAATATGGGCAATGTTAATTAGGAGGGAGGGAATGAGAGAGAGGATGAATATGAATATTTTAGAGCACATGTGTTCCCAGTTGCCTAGGGAATAAGTGCACGTCCTCCCCAAGGCCATTCTCACTTCTGACCAATTGGTTCAAATTCAGGCATTTCCACTACCCTCACAGGTTTGATAACTGGCCAGGAAGAATTCTCCAGAAGCACTATGTTTATGATTGGTTTTACTGCAAAAAGTACAAATTAGAAGAGATACACAGGATGAATTCTGAAGGATTCTGGATGTGAAGTTTCTGTCATCCTTAGGGAGGCATTCCTCTCCCAACCAGGGACACTCACCTGAACTTCAATGTCCACAGTTTTTATTGAAGTTTCATTAATGCTTGATTTCTGAATCATGGGCCAAGAGATTGAATTCAGTCTCTATCTCCTCCTGCTATGTCCCCCACCCCCAGGTGGGGCTGATACTACTTGTGTAAAGTATCCACCCTCTAATCACGTGGATGCTCTTTCTAACATAGTCTTATTAGTACAAACTATCAGGTGTGGCCCAAAAAGCCCATTATGATTGAATGACAGACACTCTTCTCACTCTGAATAGCCCATGAGGGTATTTTCCAGAACCTGGGACAAATGTTACTGAAATTCTTTATTATATGCTAGATGCCCTTAAATCAAATTTGTAATCTATCATCTTTTCAGTGTACTAGTCCCCACTGCAATTCAAGTTATTTGAGTAAGGAAGGATCAGTATTTGCTGGAGTTTTTTGGCAGACCCAGAGCCATGAGATTCAAGACATTGTTAAAAAAGGTTTTTGCAGCTTTGTGTTATCCACCCCTAGGCAACACTCTGCTTCCCAGGCAGCATTTCTGTGACAAGTGTCATATTTCTACCTCTCTCTTCTACCAAGTGCAAGGTGAATATTTTCATGAACACATGACATCAATATTGTGAGAAATGGTGAGAGAAAGATAGCCCTAGCTTTTGTCCAATTGAGAGTGGTCATAAATAGACTCTCAATGTCCTTAACATTTAGAATCAGAGGTTGCTGTCAACTCTTCAAAATTCTCTTTGTCTGCTAGTAACAAAGCATCACACACACACACACACACACACACACACACACACAAATCAAGCCTGGGTGACTCAATGGGAAAATGATGCAGAGAACTTCATGTCCTACTGCATAATGGGCTAGCAGATGTGTGATCTTTTGTACTAGTTTTCCAGTTGACCTTGAGCAGTGCACAGAATCTGTCTTCTCCACCTCCTGATGCATGACAGCTTGCAGTGTAGCATACATTGATTGTATCATTCTTTAAAGCCATTGTAATGTATCTTTCTGTGATTGTTGGGCCTTCATTGACCTGAAGAACTCTATGGAAGGTGATGGCCACATGACAACGAACTTCAGATGGAAAGTCAGAAAAAATCACCCAAATGTTTTCCAGCATTGTGTAGACCAACCATCCAGACAACTAAATTTTCTTCTAACTGAATTTTATTGTCTTGGAGAATCAGTGCTATGTCTCTCCCCACCATTCCATTTGCATTCCAAGTGAAAATGTTTTGGGTCAGAATCCCAGGGGAAATCTGATATGTTAATATGCTTAGCAAGTGTTTTCAAGGGGCACCCAGGAGCTGTGTAACAAAGTATGGTAAGATGTGGAGTCATGGAAATAATTGTCATACAAGAAGTGAGTTCTACTCACAGATATCCAATAAGAAGAGGCGTGGCACATCATGCAGGGATGCATGGGGGAACACCAGAGTCAGGCAGGGGGCAAGAGAGGAAGGAAGTAGATGTGAGAGCCTTGATTGTGGCTTCTATAGAAGGAAGTGACAAAGCGAAGTGAAAGGGTTAGGATTGGCTAGACTGAGTAACTTCAGCATGCTCTGGGACGTTGGGACTGAAGTGGCTGCTGGTACCTGGTCCTAAAGTGATTCAGATAGGGAAGAGAATCCAAATTCTAGGAGCTTCATAAAGATGATTGGAGGTTTGATTGATTGACTTGCGTATGCAAGGAGAGCTCAGAAGCAAACTGTGTGGTATCCTAGGATCATGCCTTCCCTGAGAGGGACTTTCCCTACAACATCTGCAAGGCCTAACAAGTCAAAGCATCACATACAGAAACTAGAAAATGTGGGCAGAGCCAAGATGGCGGAATAGTGAGGACGCGCATTAGCAGTCCGCAAAAAGATAGTTTAATAAAAACAGAGTTACTGTAGCCTCAGGAAAAATCTCAGGGAAAAAAATGCAGTGGAAATTCTTCCGGACCCAGTGAATGAGACGCAGAGGACCTAGGGAAAAGTAAGTTTGCGAACGGCAAATCGTGCCATAGTGGCACGGGAGCTGCCGGGAGGGACGGGAACCGGACGGAACACAGTCGCCATTGGAATTGAGCGCTTAAACGGGAGCCGATACAGGGATCCCGAGACACTGGCGGGGGGAAGCAGACCCCAGGGAAACAGCACAATTGAGGCGAGCCCACACGGACACTAGCCTCTCTCGTCACCCACCCTGCTAAGTCCAGCTAGATTAAACGCAGTGGCACGGCGTGCGCCCGCCGGCTGAGTCGGGAGCCGGGCGGAACACAATCGCCGCAGGATCTGTGCGCGTGAACGGGAGCCGATACAGGGATCCCGAGACACTGGCGGGGGGAAGCAGACCTCCACGGGGGAAACAGCACAGTTGAGGCGAGCCCGCACAGACACTAGCCCCTCTCGCCGCCCACCTTACGAAGTCGAATTTGATTAAACGCAGTGGGACAAGGTGCGCCCGCCCATCACTGAGGCAGACGGAACCAAAAACCCGAGGCTGTAGAAACCTGAAGGGGATCCAAAAGCTGGGAACACACCGCGCACACAAACTCCGTTACCTTGACAACCCAGAGAAAGAGTGTGGGGAAAAAAAAAATGCCAAACAAAAACAGATTCCGAGGGAGCAAGATCAAGGAAGATGCTATGATGACCCCAAACGGAAAAGACACCCCAAGTCAGGATTGTGAAGATAATGAGATAGAAGAAATGCAAGAAGCAGATCTCAAAGAATTGATAAGAACATTAAGAAGTTCTCAAAAACAAATTCTTGAACTACAGAAATCTTTAATGGATAAGATAGAAAATCTCTCTCGCGAGAATGAAGCACTACGGAGAAATCAAAACGAAATGAAACAACTAGTAGAACAAGAAGCTACGAGAGTGACAAAAAATCTTAATGAATTGAAGAACTCAATAGATCAAGTGACAAGCAATCTTGAGGGCCTTAAAACCAGAATGGGTGAAGCAGAGGAGAGAATATCGGACCTAGAAGACAGTGAACAGGAGAGGAAACAGTCAAACCAAAGACAAGAAGAGGAAATTAGAAAACTAAAAGATATCGTCGGGAATTTACAGGATACTATTAAAAAACCCAACATTCGGGTTCTAGGTGTTCCTGAAGGTATGGAGAGGGAGAAAGGATTAGAAGGCCTTTTTAGGGAGATACTAGCAGAAAATTTTCCAGGCTTGGAGAAAGACAGAGAAATCCTAATCCAGGAAGCTCATAGAACCCCTAATAAACATGACCAAAAGAGATCCTCTGCACGACATATTGTAATTAAACTCACCACAGTGAAGCAAAAAGAAAAGATCCTAAAATGTGCAAGAGAGAAACGTCAGATTACTCTCAGAGGATCTCCAATTAGACTCACAGCTGACTTCTCAACAGAAACCCTACAAGCTAGAAGGGAATGGCGAGACATAGCCCAGGTACTTAGAGAGAAAAACTGCCAGCCCAGAATATTATACCCTGCAAAGCTCTCATTTGTGAATGAAGGCGAAATAAAGACCTTTCATAACAAACAAAAATTGAAAGAATTTGTTGCCACTCGTCCAGCCCTGCAAAAGATACTTAAAGACGTGTTACACACAGAAACACAGAAGCACGACCATCAACATGAAAGAAGGTAAATGAAGGGAACCACACGGCAAAAGATCACAGGGAATTCAAAGCATACATTAGAAAATATCTGGCAAATGGCAGGGCAAACTTACCACTTATCAATAGTCACATTGAACATTAAAGGTCTAAACTGTCCTGTTAAAAGACAGAGATTGGCTGACTGGGTTAAGGAACAAAAACCATCTATTTGCTGCCTACAAGAAACACATCTTTCCAATGAAGATCCATACAGACTGAAAATAAAAGGATGGAACAAGATATACCATGCCAACAGAAATGAAAAAAGAGCGGGTGTAACCATCTTAATATCGGACTACATAAACTTTAACACAAAAACTGTTAAGAGAGACAAAGAGGGACACTATATAATGATTAATGGATCAATACTACAGGAAGATATAACAATTCTCAATGTATATGCACCTAATTACAGGCCACAGGTTTATTTAAAAAATTTGTTAAGAAACTTAAAGGGAGACTTAGACCCCAACACAATAGTACTGGGGGACTTCAATACTCCACTCACAGATATTGACAGATCGACAGAACAGAAGATCAACAAGGAGACAGTAGATTTAAACAACACTATAGCCCAAATGGATCTAACAGATATCTACAGAACTTTTCATCCTACACGTAAAGCATTCACATTCTTCTCAGCAGTACATGGAACCTACTCTAGGATTGATCACATATTAGGCCATAAAGCAAGTCTCAGCAAATTCAAAAGAATTAGAATCATACAATGCAACTTCTCAGACCATAAGGGATTGAAGTTGGAAATTAGCAACTCAGGAATCCCTAGAGCATATGCAAACACATGGAGATTGAATAACATGCTCCTGAATGAACAATGGGTCACTGAAGAAATCAAAAGAGAAATCAAAAATTTTCTGGAAGTAAATGAGGATAACAGCACAACATACCAAAACTTATGGGATACAGCAAAAGCAGTGTTAAGAGGAAAGTTTATATCAATAGGTGCCTACATCAAGAAACTGGAAAGGCACCAAATAGAGGAGCTTTCAATGCATCTCAAGGATCTAGAAAATTTGCAGCAAACTAGACCCAAATCTAGTAGAAAAAGAGAAATAATCAAAATCAGAGAAGAAATCAACAGGATTGAATCCAAAAAAACATTACAAAAAATCAGCCAAACGAGGAGCTGGTTTTTTGAGAAAATAAACAAGATTGACACCCCATTGGCCCAACTAACTAAAAAAAGAAGGGAAAAGACCCAAATCAGTAAAATCAGAGATGAAAAAGGAAATATAACAACAGACACCACAGAAATCAAAAGAATCATCAGAAATTACTACAAGGACTTGTATGCCAGTAAACAGGGAAACCTATCAGAAATGGATAGATTCCTGGACACATGCAACCTACCTAAATTGAACCAGGAAGACATAGAAAACCTAAACAGACCCATAAGTGAGTCAGAAATTGAATCAGTAATAAAGGCCCTCCCAACAAAGAAAAGCCCAGGACCAGATGGATTCACTGCTGAATTCTACCAGACATTTAAAGAAGAACTAACCCCAATTCTTTTCAAACTTTTCAGAACAATCGAAAAAGAGGGAATTCTCCCAAATTCTTTCTATGAAGCCAGCATCACCTTAATTCCTAAGCCAGAAAAAGATGCAGCATTGAAAGAGAATTACAGACCAATATCCCTCATGAACATAGATGCAAAAATCCTCAACAAAATTCTGGCCAATAGACTGCAACAACACATCAGAAAGATCATCCACCCAGACCAAGTGGGATTCATCCCTGGTATGCAGGGATGGTTCAATATTCGCAAAACAATCAACGTGATACACCACATTAACAGACTGCAGAAGAAAAACCATATGATTATCTCACTAGACGCAGAGAAAGCATTCGATAAAATTCAACACCCTTTCATGATGAAAACCCTAAGCAAACTGGGTATAGAAGGCACATTCCTCAATACAATCAAAGCAATTTATGAAAAACCCACGGCCAATATCCTATTGAATGGGGAAAAGTTGGAAGCATTTCCGCTGAGATCTGGTACCAGACAGGGATGCCCACTCTCACCACTGCTATTCAATATAGTGCTGGAAGTCTTAGCCAGAGTTATTAGGCAAAAAAAAGAAATTAAAGGGATACAAGTTGGGAAGGAAGAACTCAAACTATCCCTCTTTGCAGATGACATGATTCTTTATTTGGGGGACCCAAAGAACTCTACTAAGAGACTATTGGAACTCATAGAAGAGTTTGGCAAAGTAGCAGGATATAAAATCAATGCACAAAAATCAACAGCCTTTGTATACACAGACAATGCCACGGCTGAGGAAGAACTGCTAAGATCCATCCCATTCACAATAGCTACAAAAACAATCAAATACCTTGGAATAAATTTAACTAAGGACATTAAAGATCTCTACAATGAAAATTACAAAACCTTAAAGAAAGAAATAGAAGAGAATACCAAAAAATGGAGAAATCTCCCATGCTCATGGATTGGAAGAATCAATATCATCAAAATGTCCATTCTCCCAAAAGCAATTTACAGATTCAACGCAATACCAATCAAGATACCGAGGACATTCTTCTCAGATCTGGAAAAAATGATGCTGAAATTCATATTGAGACACAGGAGACCTCGAATAGCTAAAGCAATCTTGTACAACAAAAACAAAGCCGGAGGCATCACAATACCAGATTTCAGGACATACTACAGGGCAGTTGTTATCAAAACAGCATGGTACTGGTACAGAAACAGATGGATAGACCAATGGAACAGAATAGAAACTCCAGAAATCAATCCAAACACCTACAGCCAACTTATATTTGATCAACGATCCAAAACCAGTCCCTGGAGTAAGGTCAGTCTGTTTAATAAATGGTGCTGGGAAAACTGGATTTCCACGTGCAGAACCATGAAGCAAGACCCCTACCTTTCACCTTACACAAAAATTCATTCAACATGGATTAAAAATTTAAACCTACGACCCAACACCATCAAATTACTAGAGAGCATAGGAGAAACCCTGCAAGACATAGGTACTGGCAAAGACTTCTTGGAAAAGACCCCAGAAGCACAGGCACTGAAAACCAAAATTAACTACTGGGATTGCATCAAATTGAAAAGTTTCTGCACTGCAAAAGAAACAGTCAGGAAAGTGAATAGGAAACCGACAGAATGGGAAAATATATTTGCAAACTATGCAACAGATAAAGGGTTGATAACCAGAATCTACAAAGAAATTAAGAAACTCCACAACATCAAAACAAACAACCCACTTAAGAGATGGGCCAAGGACCTCAATAGACATTTTTCAAAAGAGGAAATCCAAATGGCCAACAGACACATGAAAAAATGTTCAAGATCCCTAGCAATCAGGGAAATGCAAATCAAAACCACAATGAGGTTTCACCTCACCCCGGTGAGAATGGCTCACATTCAGAAATCCACCAACAATAGATGCTGGAGAGGATGTGAGGAAAAAGGGACACTAATCCACTGTTGGTGGGAAGGCAAACTGGTGAAGCCACTATGGAAGTCAGTCTGGAGATTCCTCAGAAACCTGAATATAACCCTACCATTCAACCCAGCCATCCCACTCCTTGGAATTTACCCAAAGGAAATTAAATGGGCAAACAAAAAAGCCGTCTGCACAGTAATGTTTATTGCGGCTCAATTCACAATAGCTAAGACTTGGAACCAACCCAAATGCCCATCAACAGTAGTCTGGATTAGGAAATTATGGGACATGTACTCTACAGAATACTATACAGCAGTCAAAAACAATGAAATCCGGTCACTTGCAACAAAATGGAGGAATCTGGAAAACATCATGCTGAGTGAATTAAGTCAGTCCCAAAGAGACAAATATCATTTGTTTCCCTTGATTGGCGATGACTAACTGAGCACCAAAGGGGAAACCTGTTGAAGTGAAATGGACACTATGAGAAACAGTGACTCGATCAGCTCTTGTGCTGACTGTTGTTGTACAATGTAATACTTTATCCATGGTAGTATTTTTTTTTATGCTAGTACTAGTGGTTGAACTCTGTAATTAACACACAATTATTCTTAGGTGTTTAAATTTTAACTGTAAAGTGATCTCTGTGAAATATAAGAGTGGGAATAAGAGAGGGAGGAGATGTACAATTTGGGACATGCTCAATCAGAACGGCCCCAAATGATGGAGTTAGAATTGTGCCAGGGGATTCCAATACAATCCCATCAAGGTGGCATGTACCAAGGCCATCTCATTAGTCCAAGTGATCAATTTCAGCTCACAATTGATCACACTGATAGGTCTAAGAGTCAAAGGGATCGCACAAGCAAGACTAGTGTCTGCTAATACTAACTGATAGAATGAAAAAGGGAGAGAATGATCCAACATGGGAAGTAGGATACACAGCAGACTCATAGAATGGCAGATGTCCTAAATAGCACTCTGGCCTCAGAATCAGCCCTTAAGGCATTCGGATCTGGCTGAAGAGCCCATGAGAATAGTTTAGGCATGGAAAGCCAAGACATTCTGGAAAAAACAGAAGACCTAAATGAAAGATCTCTGCGAGTGAGATCCCAGTGGAAAGAACGGGGCCATCAAAGAAGGAGGTACCTATCTCTGAAGGGAGGAGAGAACTTCCACTTTGACTATGACCCTGTCGGAATAAGATCGAAGTCGGTGAACCCTAAAGGCTTCCATAGCCTCGGCAACTCATGACTAGAGCCTAGGGAGATTACTGACACCATAAACAAGAGTGCCAAATTGTTAAATCAACATCAGGAGTCACTGTGTACTTACGTCTCATGAGGGATCTGTCCTTAATGTGTTATCCAATGTGAAATAATGCTATTACTAGTACTGAAACAGTATTTTTGCACTTTGTGTTTCTGAGTGGGTGCAAACTGGTGAAATCTTTACATAGTATATATTGAATCGATCTTCTTTATATAAAGATAATTGCAAATGATTAAAAAATCTTGGTGTTAAACTGGAAATTGCATAGACAATTAATCAATTTTTCAAAAAAAAATCATGTAGGATCTCTGTCCTTAATGTGCTGTACATTGTGAATTAATACTATAACTAGCACTCCAACAGTATTATCATTTTGTGTCTCTATGCGAGGGCAAACCGTTGAAATCTTTACGTAATATGTACTAAATTGATCTTCTGTGTATAAAGAGAATTGAAAATGAATCTTGATGTGGGCGGAGGGCGGGAGGGAGCGGGAGAGGGGAGGGTAGGGGGAGGGAGGGAGGTTGTGGGGGGGGAGCCATTGTGATCCATAAGCTGTTCTTTGGAAATTTATATTCTTTAAATAAAAGCTTTATATAAAAAAAATAAAATAAATAAAATAAAAAAAAAAAAAGAAACTAGAAAATGTGGTGATGGCGTGGGATTATAAATGGACCAGTTAGTCATAAGTCCTTAGAACTTTAGCATCAATATTATTCTTTAAAATGTTTTATTTAGCATTAACATAGCTCACTCAGCTGTATAAATCCCTAGAAATAACCTATATATTTAAATTTCATAAAGGGGGAGAAAGCTGTCATATATAGTCCTTAAACTTTGCAACACGTCACTTGAGAACCTTGGAACATTTCATGTGTACCTTGGACCAAAGAAGTCAGAATCTCTGCAGGCAGGCATTGATATTTTATCCAAAATCTGCAGCTGATTGCAGTGGAGAGTCACATTTAAATATAAGTGTTCTGTAAAAGTGGTTCTCAAATTCTGCTCCCTAAACCAGCTGCAAATAGCCTCATCCAGAAACTTGTGAAGTATACATTTGGAGGCCCTGATCAGAAACTCTGGCAGTGGACCCAGCCAGATGTGATTTAACTAGCTCTCCAGGGGACTTTGGGCTACACTACATTTTAAAAATCACAGCCTTCCAGCCCTGTTTCTCAGACTATAATGGTCACCAAATTATCTGCTGGGTTTGAAATAAAATATGCAACTCCCAATTAAAGCTGAATTTCAAAGAAACAAATATATTTTTTGTATTATCCTGTCAATTTATGTGCAAATTCTGGTGACCCTAATTCTCTGAAACCTTGATAAAATGCAGATTCCAATTCTTTAACTATGAAACAGGACCTGAGATTAGGCCTCAAGTTCACAAATATTGCTAATATTGTTGTTTTTTGAATCACATTTGGAGTACAAAAACACTATTAAACACTTTGTAATTTCACTTGGTATCCCTTAATAGAGAGTAGTTAAAAATACTACTGGATAAAGAAATGAAATTTACTCATCTTAAATGGTACAACATAGATGAATTGATTCTCTATGTGACACTACTTGATTATTGTTAATTTATCTACCTTCCCATTTGCCAAATAGTCTAATTTATTTCCTGGATTAAAGACTATCTAGGTTTTGTTTAAATAAAACCCTTTAAATTTGCAAATCCAGAGTCTGAAACCACAGTAAGAAAATCTACAAGAGTATTTCAAAAATCTTGAGGAAAATGGAATGAAAACTTACATTTATGGAGACAGCACTAGGGCAAGTAAGAGCCGGACAGGCACTGGACAACTCAGTACTGAGAAAAAATGACTAAACATGGGCAAAGGAGATCCTGAGACACTGAGATGCAAAATGTCGTTATATGTATTCCTTGTGCAAACCTGCCAGGAGGAGCACAAAAAGCAAGCTTCCCTCAACTGCCCAGAGTTTTCTAAATTCTTAGAGAGGTGGAAGATCATGTCTGCTACACAGAAGGGAAAATTTGAAGACCTGGTAAAGGCCCACAAGGCTTGTTATGAAACAAATGTGAAAACCTATATCCCAGGGCCAATGTAGCAGGAGTCAGCCACCTGCAGTGCCAGCATCCCATATGGGTGCCAGTTTGAGACCTGGTTGCTCTACTTCCAATCCAGCTCTCTGCTATGGCTTAGGAAAGCAGTAGAAGATGACCCAAGTCCTTGGGCCACTGCACCCACGTGAAAGACCTGGAAGAAGCTCCTGGCTCCTGGCTTTGGATTGCTCAGCTCCAGTCATTGTGGCATTTGGGGAGTGAACCAGCAGATGAAGACCTCTTTCTCTCACTCTCACTCTCACTCTTTGTCTCTGCCTCTCTGTAGCTCTGCCTTTCAAATAAAAAATTTTAAAAATCTTTAAAAGGTAAATAAAAAACTTATATTCATCCTAAAGGGGAGACAAAAAAGAAATTCAAGGATCCCAATGCACCCAAGAGGGCTCCTTTGGCCTTTTCTTTGTTCTATTCTTTTTTTTTTTTTTTTTTTTGACAGGCAGAGTGGACAGTGAGAGAGAGAGACAGAGAGAAAGATCTTCCTTTTGCCGTTGGTTCACCCTCCAGTGGCTGCCACGGACAGCGCGCTGCGGCCGGCGCACCGCGTTCATCCGATGGCAGGAGCCAGGTGCTAGGTGCTTTATCCTGGTCTCCCATGGGGTGCAGGGCCCAAGCACTTGGGCCATCCTCCACTGCACTCCTGGGCCACAGCAGAGGGCTGGCCTGGAAGAGGGGCAACCGGGACAGAATCTGGCACCCCGACCGGGACTAGAACCCGGTGTGTGCCGGCGCCGCAAGGCAGAGGATTAGCCTGTTGAGCCACGGCGCCGGCCTTCTTTGTTCTATTCTAAGTATTGGCCGGAAATCAAAGAAGAATGTCCTGGCCTAACCATTGGTGATATTACAAAGAAACTAGGAATGTGCAGTAACACTGCAGCAGAGGACAAGCAGCCCTATGAACAGAAGGCTGCTGACCTGAAGGAAAAATATGAAAAGGATATTGCCGCATACTGGGCTAAAGGAAAACCTGATGCAGCAAAAAAGGGAGTCGTCTTGGCTGAAAAGAGCAAGAAAAAGAAGGAAGAAGAGGAAGATAAAGAGGAGGAAGAAGATGAAGATGATGAATAAATTGATTCTAGTGCAATTTTGTATTCTTGTCTTTTATTCTTGTCATTTACCATTGTAAACAATGAACTCCTTTAAAAGAAAAAAAAAAGAAATGTAAGGCTGTGGAAGATTTGTTTTTAAACTGTACGGTGTCTTTTTTTGAATAGTTAACATACTACTGAATGTGTCTCTAGATAGTCCTGTGCTGATGGTATTTTCAGTAGCCACTACCTTGCCTGGTACCGCGTTGGGTTATACATTGGCATAGAAATTTAAAGCATGTTCTTGTTGGTGCACAACACATATTAGTTTTATATGGAGATGGAAATGTTTTCACCTTCAGTTGTCTCTGATGCAGCTTACACACGATAATTGTTGTTCTATTAACTGAATACCACTCTGTAATTGAAAGAAAAAAACTTACACCTCTTTTGTGACACTCTGAATGCTTCTAAGTAAATACAGTTTTTTATTAAAAAAGTCAGTTTCATTATGTTCTTAGAATTGTATCTACAAAGCATATTGAATCTGTTAAAAACTAATTAAAATTAAAATTAAAAAATTTTTTTAAAAAGGTAAGTTTCTTTGGGGGCAAAAATATTTTGAAATCCATGTAGATGAGGAATCTTCAAAAAGTTAATAGAAGGTACATATTATTTTTTTAAAAACACTATGCATGGATTTTTAAAAACATTTACATTAAATGTAATTTTAACACCATTTACATTAAACACATCTCTTAATTGCATTTTCCCATGTACTGTTTGAAATCCCCTCTTTTTTCTGGAAGAATATTGGACTATTTCTAAAAGCAAAGGAAATGAACAAGATAATTATCAAACTACCATAATGTTCTCATGTTCAGCAGAAAACTCAAACCCTAGATAATACACTCTTTGTCTAGAAAGCAATTGAAATTATGTATTGAGACATTTGTTTCTTCTCAATCAAAGCAACTGCAATTTTTCTTCTGTTTAAGAACAACCTGGTGCTTCCACCTTCAAAGCTGCTATTTACATATCATCAGCTTTATTCTGCTCCCCTGTTCTGTGGTCAAGTGTGAAATTACAAGTAGAGAACAGGGTGGCACCCACAGATAGTAAGATTCATCAAAAAGGAAAATAATGAGTACTCAAGTATTATAGAACAAATAAGCAATACAGATTAGAAGTACGTATGGGTTATCTTAATTTAAAATGAATTCAATTTGTTATTAATATTTTTAACATCCTAGAAGTTATTTTCACATTAGTTCAAGCCTCATCAACTTGTAAAATTTGAAGTTTCTTTTTTCTTTATGAAGAAAGTAACTTAGGTGAATGTAGCCTCTGTTGTGATTTTGTGTTACTCACCATTATCATTATTATTATTATTATTTGAGATTATCCAAATGCTGGTTCACTCCCCAAATGGCCACCATGGCTAGGGCTGGGCCAGGCCAAAGCAGGAGACAGGAACTTCATCCGGGTCTCCCACATGGGTGCAGGGGCACAAACACTTGGACCATCTTCCACTGCCTTTCCAAGCAGGGAGCTGGATCAGAAGTGAAGTGTCCAGGACTCAAGTTGGCACCCATATGGGATGCCAGTGTGGCAAGCAGCAGCTCTATCTACTATGCCACAGCCCTAGCCCCCTACAAACCATTATTCTATGAGATAAGCTTCAAAAGGGGTTCTTGCTCTTTGCCTGAGTTGGCTGATGGCATACCAAATCCATTAAAAAGCAGAGTGTCATTGAAAAGGTTATGATATTTACTTTTGCGTTGGTAAATTTTATGTTGTTTTTATTTAAAGAACTGTAATCATTCAGTGCTTTGAGGGGAAGGGTCTTGGAGGAGAAGGATCAGATTGAAACGGATAAATAAATAATAAATCTTCCCTGTCCTACTGTTTACACAATACCATACACAGTTCGGTTTATTTTAGAAATTAGAAACTGAAGAAATATGTAACATTAAGTTCCTTACAATCATTTACTCTTTTATCTCTCCTTAATTTTGTTAACTGACATGTTTTAGATTGACAAGCACTGTATAAAGTTATCATAGTTTAGAATGTTGTGGAATGGTTCAGTGAACCTAATTAGCATATGCATTGATGAGAGAGAAACTGACCTGTGGCTTAGTCAATAGAAACATAGGAGAAGATGGATGCAAGAAATACTGAAGAAGTAGAAGCAAAAGAAGTGGGTGACCAAGTGAATATGGGTGTGACAGAAAGAGTGTGGTCTGGGGTAACCACACCTTCAGACTTGGATGACCAAATTGTACCCACCATTAGCCAGAAATGAGAATAAATAGGAGGGGAACAGATTTAAAGGAAGTATGAAGAGGGCAAATAGAAGAGTATGAATATGACTGTAAACAAGACCATTGGAGCTAGAGTTATGGAGTGAGCAGTGGGTTAAGCTGCTGCCTGCAGCACCAGCATCTCATATGGGTGCCAGCTCAAGTCTCATTTGCTCCACTTCTGATCCAGCTCCCTGCTATTTAGCCTGCAAAAGCAACAGAGGATGGCCTAAATGCTAGGGCCCCTGCACCCACATGGGAGATCCAGATGAAACTCCTGACTTCTGGCTTCAGCTTGACCCAGCCCTGGCCATTGCAGCCATTTGGGGAGTGAACCAGCAGATAGAAGACCTCTCTCTCTTTGTCCCTCCCTCACTGTCTATAACTATGCCTTTCAAATAAATAAAATAAATCTTAAAAAGACCATCTTGAAAGATCATTATAGATGCTACAATAGTTAATTTTGAGTCAACTTGACTGGGTGAGGGGTGCCCAGATATTTGGTTAAACATTATCACTGGATGAGTGTGGTGGGTGATTGTGGATGACATTAGCATTTGAATTGGTCGAATTAGTAAAGTAGACTCTCTTCCTAGTACAAGTGGGAATTTTCTAGTTCATGAAAGGCCTGAGTAGAAGAAAAAGGAGAGCAAGAAGGAATTTGTTCATAGTTTCTGCCTTACTGTTTGAGCTGGGAAAAATCATCTGGACTTCTCCTGTGCCTGGACTGGATTTTACCCTATTGGCCCCCCCGGTTCTGGGGCCTTTGGACTCCTACTGAAGCTATACCACTGCCCCACTGCTTTCCTAGGTCTACAACTTGCAAATGACAAATCATGAGATTTCTCTACTTCTAGAATCACATGATTTATATATTTATACATACACACACACACACACACACACACACACACATATATACACACATATACATACATTCTTATTGCTCTGTTTCTCTGGAGAACCCTGATCCTGAAGCTAAAGACCTATTATCAAAGTGAGTAATCATTAGCCTATTTTGTAATCATCCCAAGATGCCAAGATGCCGCACACTGCTCAAGTACTTCCAAGACAATGTACACTGAACTCTCAGGACATCTGAGCTCTCATGTGTTCCCTCTTGATTTCTTCTAGAATGTCATAAAATCCATGTTGACTTTCAGATGACTTATTTCCATTTTATTCAGCTCTGAGATCTTAGTCTATGCATCAAAATGTTAAGCACTGAAGGAGAGAGTCTGTCCTGAATATGTCAAGCTGACAACCTGAAGAAGGATATATTCTTCTTTAGATTACTGTATTTTCTTCTCTTAGGAGTATCTGGATACCAAACCTGAATCTTTGAATAGAATAAGGCTTTTGGTTGGTAAGAGTCATAATAAAAATCCATCTTTCTCCAGAAAATTAATTTTCATTAATTATTTACCTTGGCTTAAATTCTTCCTTAGTTCTGCTTGTTAAACACAAGTTTATGTTGGTGACCACAATGCAATATTATTTATATATATGACATCATAATCATATAATAATTTTAATAACTTTTATAAAAGTAGAATTGAACACATATTTGTTTAGCAGCTTCTGCATCCTAGAAATATACTTGTGAATCAGATAAATACAGTGTCTGCCTTTATGAAGATTATAGTCCACTAAGAAGAATCATATGACAAGTACTTGTGTTAGGATGAGAGTTATACACGGGGAAGTACAGAATGTCAGGACCTATGATAAGAGTGTGCAGCCAACTGATAAGCTTATCAGTTGCAGAGACATTTGACTCTATTATCAACTCTGAGTAGTAGGTTATACCACTTTAAGTTTGAGAAAACAGACTCAATGAACTTAATTGATTTGCCTTCACAATGAGTACGTGTCCAGGACTAGAATCAAGCCTTTGATTCTCACTCCAAGATCTTTCCACTAAACTACTTTAAAATATGAGAATATTTCAAAAGTTCAAGAAAAATGGACTTAAAAGATAATTGATTTTGGTGCAAAAAATGTTAAAATCCAAGCATAGGATTTTCATAATTTGCATTTTGAATGAATTTTTAAGAACCCCTCATATACATGGGTTTCAAAATTTCTTTGCACCAAGATAAATTTATCTTTTTAATTCCATTTTCTGTGAACCTTTTGAAGTTTTCTTGTAGAAATGAGAATTTAGATTAGATTAGTCTTTGATATGGATAAAAGGGAGAATTTGTCACCACCCTACCAAAACTCTGCCTTAGAAACTCATCCTAACATTATGGTCTCTAACCATCTAACAAAGCACATATTAATAAAAGTATCTGCTTATTTGAACCTGTGAGAACTGGAATCTGGAATCCTGCAACTAGGCCCCCTTTTAGGTGGGGGAAGGAGACTACAGTTCTGATGCTGCCCACATGAAGCTTGAGAATTGGGTCTCCCTGGGAAAGCACCAAGACAAACTGGCCTTTGGCAAGAACTTGACCATGAGTTCCCCAAAGACCAACCAACCCTGCCCTGGACCTGGAACTAGAAAGCCTAGAAAGAAGGTATGGGACTGCTGTTGGAGGATTCTGAAAAGTGGTTGGAGCAGGCCCACTGGGGAAAAAGAGCAGAATTTGAAATACCGCTGAAAGGGAGAGTTTCCTATGTTCCTACAGTTACCCAACCAGGAACCAAGGCAGCCCAAAACCTGGAAGCAGACTTTGGTATGGACAGAGAACAGCAGGAGAAGCCTTTTAGCTTGACTCAGGAAACATGAGCCTTCTTCTGACAATTCTCTTATGCCCAAGCCTCCAGACCATTCACTACAGCAGCTACAGAGGAGTCTTCAGGTGTCTAATGCATAATGGGAATCTTCTTGTCCTGGCCCAAGGGCTGTGATCCCTAAAAAGCATAGCATAGCGTATCCTCCTGCTGTGTAGCCACAAATGTGATTCCAGCAGAGGCAAGTGACTCAAGCCCAGCTTTCCGGCTCTCTAGAGGACAGAACATGAATAATTTGGATTTGAGTGCAATTTAAAACTTTGGCCCTACCAAAGATACCATTCAGAGATTAAAAAGACAAACTATAGACTTGGAGTATTTGAAACTAACATTGTTGACACAGAACTTGTATGCAGAATACAAAAAGAGCTTGTAACACTCAACAGTAAATAAAGGCACTTGGTTGAAAACTGAGATAGAGCAGAAGAATTCCATGTAATTTAAATACGTAGTT
Source organism: Sylvilagus floridanus (assembly GCA_949820135.1). Classification (NCBI taxonomy): domain Eukaryota; kingdom Metazoa; phylum Chordata; class Mammalia; order Lagomorpha; family Leporidae; genus Sylvilagus; species Sylvilagus floridanus. Next base: position 100,453,543 of record OX463241.1, read on the forward strand.
CGCTGTCAAGGTGGGAGAGAATAACCATTGTGCCTAGGAACTTCATTCCAAAGAGCACAGTATGGGAAGGGAGCACAGTAACTTTATAGTGGGAAGCCCGAAAAACACTACCTCAGCCAAGTGACCAGGGCCACTATGAAAAGTGATGTTGCATTAACATTTATGTTCGCTAGATAAGATGTGATGAAAATGGAATCCTTCCCCCACTGAAACACACAACCCTAGTCTAATCATAAGAAAATCATCAGATAAAACCCAGTTGAAGAGTGTTCTGCAAAATACCTGACCAACATACCTCAAAAGTATTAATTACTAAAAACAAAGAAAGTCTCAGAAACTCTCCCAGCCTAGAGGGAACCTCAGGAGCAAAGATGACTCAATGTGATGTGATCTTCTGGATGGGATCCCAGGGCAGAAAAAGGATATTTGGTAAAAACTAAATAAATTTGAACTAAGTGTGGATTTTAGTTCATAATAACATGTCAACATTGCTCCAGTAATTATAATAAATGCATCATATCTATGTAAAATGTTAATATTGGGGCAACTCAGTAGAGAGGATGGAGGACCACATACTATATTTGCAAATTCCTTATAAATCTACAACTTTTTAAAAAGCAGTTATTTTTAAAATTACATTTAAAGCAAAAGAAATGGCAAAAGACTTGGGCCAATACTCCATCAAGTTGGACAGATACATTCCAAAGGAAAAGATGCCCAGTGTCTTTGTTCATTAGGGAAATGTAAATTAAAACCACAATTACTATTATTACACAATATCTGATAATATAATACCCACAATGCCAAAAGCTGCCGAAGATGCAGAGCAGCTGGGGCTTCCATACTCCATGTGGGAATGAAGATTGTCACAGCCACTTCTTGAGCTTTGGCACCTTCTTTCAATGGGGGAATAAATGAATAACTGTTCTCTCTCCATGCAACGGAATATTACTCAGTCATAAAAGTTAACAGACTGTTGATATATAAAAGTTGATGAATCTTAAAGATTATGCTCCTGAGTGAAACAAAAGCTAGAATCCAAAGATTGCACACAGTAAGATTCCATTTACATGAGGTTTGCTAAGATGAAACTTTAGTGATGGACATCAGAGAAGTGGTTTCCAGAGGCCAGCATGAGGAGAGGATGTGAGTGCAAAGTGATGGGATGTTGTGGGAAATGGAGCTTTTCTGTATCCTGATTGTGGTAGTGAACACACACACTGAAGTCTCATAGAACTGTGCATTGAAGCAAAAGAAAACTCATTGTGCAGGTCTTCATTTAAAATAAATAAGAGAAGGAGTGGCCTTGTGGCACAGCAGGTTAACACCTGCAACTCCAGCATCCAATATCTGAATGCTGGTATGAGTCCCTGCGACACTGCTTCTGATCCAGCTCCTTGCTAATGTGCCTGGAAAAGCAACAGAAGATGGCTCAAGTCCTTGGGCCCCCTGCACAAAAGTAGGGGACATAGCTGGAGTTCCTGACTTCATCTTGGCACCGTCCTGAAGTGAACCAATGGATGGAAACCTCTTTCTTTCTGTCCGTCTCTCTTACTGTCACTCTGCCTTTCAAATAAATAAAATATGTCTTTAAATAAATGTGTAAGAGAAAGATGCACTAGGAGACGAGCTCATCTCTATGACAACAAGCTTTCCTGAAAAATGGTCCATCTAAAGCAGAAAAGCCTGAGGCTGCAGCATGCAGAAGCAGAGGCAGAGACACATTTATGACCCTCGAGCAAAGATGCTGTCCTGGAAGGGGTGCCAAACACTCAAAGGTTATTTAGGACATCACGAGTAACTTCTTGTGTTGATATTTGGGTGGGTAAAATTCCTACCACTCAAATGTGAGCCAAAATATGTGTAGTCTATGCTATCATGGTTTTCCCAAGTTCATTATTCAGGTAATAAATCAAAGTCTCTAAAAATTTTCCATTATGTCCCTCAAGGAAGTTTGATCTGGGTACTTCTATGTAAGTTTTATATCCATTGGGCTTCTGTAAGAAATACTCACAGCTATTGTTTAAAGACATCTGCACTGAATATTGAACAAGATCTTCCAGCATATGGCTGTATGTACTTACCTCAGTTCAACACTGGTGTTGCAAAGATATAGCTGCCCATGGATTCAGCTAAAGGTAATAGGCTAAATAAAGTAAAAAGGGGAATAGACACATGAGTATTACAACTATTTCCTAGGAAAATTACTTTATAGTGTTAGGAAAAAAATGTTCATATTATTTGAATTATTTGCACTGCCACAGTGTCAAGACTATTTATAGATTCACTGGTTTAGATGGGAATTAAAATTTTAAATGTTTGTTTTGGGAATTTTTTTTACATAAGTAAACCAGAATTACCTCTTGGTAATTATATATCTTTTAGGAGTTTTTAGTATACATAATACTTACACAGTCTCAACAAAGTAAAAAAACACACAGAACCTCCACACTGGCCAGGCCAGGACCCCTTAAGCTAGGCTACCTGGCCTCAGCAATGGAACAGAAGGATTGGAACTGAAGTGAATGAGTCAAGACAGCATGTCTGTCCTCCCCCATGAGATTCTAAGTACATCAAGAACAGGAGTGGGGCAAGCACTGTGGCTCAGCCAGTTAAGCCACCACTTTGGACACCTCTATCCCATACTAGAGTGCTAGTTCGAGTCTCAGCTACTCTGAACCTCTGATCCTGCTTTCTGCTAATTCCCCTGGGAAGGCTCCAGGTGATGGCCCAAGTACTTAGGTTCCTGCCACCCATGTGGAAGACCTGGTTGGAACTGTAGGCTCATGACTTCAACTTGACCTAGGCCTGGCTGTTGTGGACTTCTGTTCAGTGAACCGACAGATGAAATATGTATCTCTGTGTTTTCTTCTCTCTCTGCCACCCTGCCTTTCAAATAAACAAATATCTTTTTAAAAAGAGGGAGGAATATAGGAGGGTATTTTTGTGAGAGAAAATATTTTCAATCACCAAATCTGGGAAAGACTTGTATTCAGAATATATAAATAATTCTTAAATACAAACAACAGAGAGAAAACATTTCCTGTTGAAAAGTTAAGTGGAATCAGGAGAGCTTGAGTTCCCCAAGTTTGCCATGGCAACTGACACCTAAGAAATGTTGGTTGGATCAATAATTAAATCCTCTGCTAGGAGCTTTATATAACCAAAGTGGGACACATGGTGTAGCACTTGTCAAGTAGAGTAGTCACAAGGATCCCCCCAGCTCAAACAGAATACCTGTGTTTAAAAGGCATTAATAATGGCTGGGAAAAGCAGTGGAAGATGGTCCAAGGACTCCCATGTGGGAGACTCGAAAGCTACTGGCTCCTCGTTTCAGCCTGGCCCAACACTGGCCATTGCATCCATCTGGGGAGTGAACCAGTAGATAGAGGGTATCTTTCTCTCTTGCACATGCTTTCGCTTTCATAAATAAATACATCTTTAAAAAAAAAATCTGTAGTCATTGATTAGTTACCAGAGAAATGTTAGAGACCTAGTTACTAATATCTCAAGCAAGATTTGCACCATCAGTAGCCTAAAGCTATCATCATACCCAGGAGGCAGCAAGCCACAAGAAGCTGATGAGTCTTAGAGGTTGGGGTGACTTGACTACACTCCAAGGTCTTCCACTTAGTAGAATACACCTTGGTGATACCATTGATGCTTCTGAGCCTTGGTTTCCATGGAGGTGATATTACCTATGGCACAAGGTTGATGTGAAGGTGAAAGAGAATGATATATATATATATATATATATATATATATATATATATATATAATGCTTTCTGCATACAAGGGTCTTCAAAATGACAGTGAAAATAAGTGTTTGGAAAGAATCATGCGTGTATTTCTTTAAAAAAAACCTTCCTATTTAAAGATTTTGTTTTATTTATTTGTATTACAGAATTACAAAGAAAGAGAAGAGGTCTTCTATCCACTGATTCACTCCACAAATGGCCACAATAGTTGGGACTGAGTCAAGCCAAACCCAGGAACCTGGAACTTTGTCTGGCCTCCCGACATGGGTGGCAGGGGTCCAAACACTTGGGCCATCTTCCACTGCTTTCCCAGACATGTTAGCAGGGAGCTCGAATGGAAGTGGAGCAGCCGGGACATAACTGGATGCCATCATCACAGGTGCCACAACGCTGGCCCTGTGTATGGCTTTTTTTTTTTTTTAAGATTTATTTATTTATTTGAAAGTCAGTGTTACAGAGAGAGAGAAGGAGAGGCAGAGAGAGAGAGGTATACCATCCGCTGGTTAACTCCCCAAATGACCACAACCACCAGAGCTGCCCTGATCCAAAGCTAGAAGCCAGACGTTTCTTCCAGGTCTCCCAAGCAGGTACAAGGGCCCAAGGACTTGGGCCATCTTCTGCTGCTTTCCCAGGACATAGCAGAGAACTGGATCAGAAGTGGAGCGGCCGGTCTCCAACTGGCACCCGTATGGGATGCCAGCACTGCAGGAGGCAGCTTTATCTGCTATGCCACAACACTGGCCCCACTGTGCATGATTTAAAAAAAAATTTTTGCAGCAAAATAAACTTAACAGGGCTAGAGTTTGATACAGTGGTCAAGATGCCACTCGAGACACCAGCATCCAAAATCAGAGTGCCTGGATTGGAATACTGACACTGCTCCCAATTTCAGAATCCCACTAATACACACCCTGAGAGGCAACAAGTATTTGGATCCCTACAAACCAAATGGGAGACCCAGATTGAGTTCCAGGATCCTGGCATCAGCCTGGCTCAGCCCCAGGTATTTTAGGTATTTGTTGAAAAATCAAATCAAAGGAAAATCTCTTTCCATCTACTGATCTGTCTCTCTGCCTCTCAAATAAATAAATAAATTTTAAAATAGTAAAAAATAAAAGTCTATGTTTTAATCCCATTTTCCAGGAATTTAATGAGGTGCTCTCATAATATCCACTCATTAAATGGTATCTTAGACCATTTATAAAGCAATAGCCTGCAAGGAGCTATTTATACCCCAATATCTGTAAGGAAGTATTTTTTAAAAGAAATCCATTGCAGGGCTGGTGCTGTGACTCAGTTGGCTAATCCTCCACCTGTGGCACCAGCACCCCGGGTTCTAGTCCCGGTCAGGGCGCTGGATTCTGTCCTGGTTGCCCCTCTTCCAGTCCAGCTCTCTGCTATGGCCCAGGAAAGCAGTGGAGAATGGCCCAAGTCCTTGGGCCCTGCACCCGCATGGGAGACCAGGAGAAGCACCTGGCTCCTGGCCTCAGATCAGCATGGTATGCCGGCCATTGGGGGGGGTGAACCAACGGCAAAGGAAGACCTTTCTCTCTGTCTCTCTCTCTCTCTGTCCACTCTGCCTGATGGAAAAAAAAAATGAAAGAAAGAAATCTATTGCAGATATCCCATATCTGCAGGGAGCAGTGAGTAAACCTCTGAAATCTGCTCTGTGTAGACTTCTGCCAAGGAAGTGGAAAGAGACTACAAGTGGTTGGAAGGGTAACTGATCCCAGGGGAAGAAAGGCACAGGGGGATGGGGGTGGGTGGGGAAGTTCAGGTTAGTGAATAGTAAACCTTGATTCATAGGGTTCCTGGGCTAGAAAGGATCTAAGAGTGCCTGTGCCTCTGACAATGGATAGTAACACCTAGTATAGACCTGCCCTTTTGGCTGTCATAACACAGTACCACAAACTATAGATCAAAAACAACAGAAACATAGTGCCACACAGTCCTGGAGGCTAGAAGTCTAAAATCAAGATGTTGACAGGACCATTCTTCCTCTGAAAACTGTAGAGGAATCTTCCCCTGTGTCTTCTTGATTTCTGGTTGTTTGTCCCAGTCATTGGCATCCTATAGTTTATAGTAGCATCATTTAGCTTCACATGGCATTCTCCCAGTGTATCTTCACATTGTTTCCCTTTTGTGTCTGTCTGTCTCTCTTTACAAATTTCCCATTTTACAAAGATACAAGTCCAGTTGGATTAGGGCCCATGATCATGATGTCACTTCAGCTCCATTAGCCTTGTAAGGGCCATATTTCCAAACAAGGTCACATTCTGAAATGCTGAGGTTAGGACTTCAATATATCTTTTTAGGGATCATAGTTCAGACTGTCACACCTGGCTTTATTGCATAGAAATATTAGTTGTCATCTTGTACCCAATGTGCTTAGAATGTGCTGCTTGTTTTTTAAAGCAAATATTCTGGCTTTCTTGAGCAAGAGAAGTGTTCCATTCTTGAAAGCTCAGTGAAACTGAAAACCATTCATCATATGACCACACTTTCCACAACATCTTCACATGTGCAGTGTAAAGTGTTAAGCAGGGAGAGAGGCTGTGGGAATTGACAACACATTTGTCATGCAGAGCTAAGGAGGCAGTTAGGAAACTATGTCCAGGAGTGCTGCCCAGCTGAGAAAAACTGATTGCTGGAGCTCTCAGCAGGTGTACAAGTGATGCCACCCTCTGGCTACAACTACCAGGAAATTCTGGATCTTTTCATAATGTATTCAGACACTCTTAGTCTTACCCAGGTGGTGTCTTATACAGGTATGCTCTGTCACATGGAAAAACTGGGGCTTTTGTAGCAAAGAACTGATGTAAAGACATACAGACAATGGACATAAAGACATTCTTGACCTTGGTCCACATTTGAACCACCTGGGGAGTTTGTGGAATTTCAATGTGTAGCTCTATCCCAGACTGATTACAACATATTTTAGGGAGTTGAGACCTAAGCATTAGTATTTCATGAAAGCTCCCTAAGTGGATTTCATGTTTTTCCCAAAGTTAAAAACCACTGATATAATGGGATACATAGGTAGAGGAAAGAAGCTATATTATTTACCTAACTTTAGCATCTGACCTAACCTAGAGCTGGGCTTGCAAGTCTCAAGTCAGGTAAGAGAGGGTAAGAACAGCAATAGTGATGGAAGGGTGGGGAAATTGAACAATGGGGAAGTTAGCCCCAGCACAGCTTTGATACATTGAATAGGGAGTCGAGGAGAGGAGGAGTCTTCATGAAGCCAAGATTTCAGATGCCCTGAAATTAGTATAAGGAAGGCAGAAAGAGAAAAACCATGATTTTGGGTTTGGACATGTTGATGTCATGCTTCTAGAACTACCCAGGTGGCATTGGCATATGTCAGAAGAGAGGTGGGCCAGAGATATTGTTTGGAAATCGTTGTCATGAATTGGTACTTCAAGACTTGGAAGTCAATGAAATTTATCTGGGGAGAGCAGGTAGAATGGAATAACAGCCCTGGGGAGCACCTGTGTGCCAAAATGGAGGGCAGAGGAAAAAGGACCAGCAAAATGATAGAGGTGTTAGAAGGTCGAGAGGAAAACCATGAGAAATGTCTCAAAAGGCAAAGGAGCAGACAGTTTCAAGAATGGGACTAATTAACTGGTAGACGCTGTCCAGGTAGCATTGTCAGGTGCTCAGGAACTAGTGTCAATGAAGAGATTGATACTCCCAAGGGAGATCATTTGGATACATGCAGGGAGGGAAATCCAGGGATGGTAGATCTTTGAGCACAAGGGATGGCCTCTCTCTCTCTCTCTCTCTCTCTCTCTCTCTGCATGTGTGTGTGTGTGTGTGTGTGTGTGTGTGTGTGTGTGTAAGTGTAGACAGAAAGTTTGTCTTAAGAAGTTTGCCTTAAGAAAATTACAGTATAAAACAGTATGAACCTTTCCTTGAGGAAGGCCAGGGTTGATGCAGTGGGAGATGATGCTGAAGTTTTGGTACCAAGAGCAGAGGAAAAGGAGACATTGAGGAATAGAGCCAAGGAATGGGTGTTAACCAAATTCCAAGAAGTTTCAAAGTCAAAAGAATTGAATGGTCTTCAAGTACAAAAATTACAAACGAAGCCAAAATTATACACAAATCCAAGACCATGCATGATATGGAAGGGAAAACAAAGATTGGTAAAGAAGAGCCCTGGGAGCTGAGAGAGGTTTTTGTTAGCCATCACCTGGGCCAGCTAGATCAGCTTAAAGAAAATGTGATTCAGAAAGTTGAGAGACAACCCATCGCAGAGCCACTCTTTCTTATCTGAGCAAAGCAGGAGCTGTGATGTCTGTTGAGAGCAAAAAGCAACAGGAGTTTGGTAAGGAGGCTGGAGAACAATGATGAAGTTCTAGAATTGCCAGTGAGGAGACTAGAAAAGGAAGCTAAACAAAGATGTCTCTAGTTTGAAACTAGAGACTGGAATTGTTGTGGCACTGGTCCTCATCTTTGAGTTATTATATCCATTTATGCTTTGCAGTTTGTGTTATAACAAAATAAACAACATTGTGAGATAGATCCTGCTGGGCAGGTGTGCCTGAAAACCCTGGCATTCATGGGGACTGCAAAAAAGATCAAGCCAAGTAGATGCAAAAGAAATGTTTGTAAACATAGCTATAAAAGCAGCCATACAATTATATAGCTAATGAATGACTCACAATTATGCAAAATTAACCTAAGCCTGTTTTTAGATGGCACTTTTCCAATTTCTAAGAGTAAAAGCTCCTGAATCCTCCATTCAGGAAGATCCTCTTGCTCCATGCTCTTGACACAAACCTGATCGTTTCCATCTCCTTCTCAAAAGAAGGGTGTTTTGCTCTATTCTCATGGTTGCACAGTTACCAGGTAGACAGAGAAGCAGCTGCAGTTCTAGAAGTACTTTGACAGTGACTACATAATATTTCATTAGGGATCAAATTGGCACTTATTGAAAACTCAGGGCCCACGATTCGGTATTTTTTTTACCAAAAGATCACTGGTTATTTCCCATGGGCATTCCATTAATGGAGAAAAAGCAGAGCTCCACGAACTAACCTGGTTTGACATTTACTTAAAATATGCCAACTGTTATTTATCTGGATTACTTTATTATGTGCCCTAGCTCTGCTGGATAATTAAAGGGCAGCTGGAGAATCAGGATAAAATCTTGCCAATATGTTTCAATAATAACTCTTAGGACCCTCTCTTTTATTTAATGAACTTAGCATGAACTAATGAGTGTGTTGTGCAGGGGCTGTAGGGGGATGGAGTAGGGGCACAGGGGAAGATTGAATTCCCTCTTTTAAAAAAAAGAGCCTTGTTTATTGCAGTCTATAAAAAAGTTAAAGGAATAGAGAGAAGGATATGAGTTTTTCAATTATAATAGAAAAAGATTGGTTCAGTTATTCTATCTTATGATGTTATGTTGCATTATAAAATATGAGAATTCACCCTAAGCAAAAAATAATTCCATATCTCTATATTTATTGGAAATTAAGGCATAAAATATCCTGGTGAGAATTTATAGGGAAAAAACTGGATAATCTTGGAAGAATCCTGCAAAGGAGTATGCCTCTTGTAGGAACTCAATAAATATTAACAGATGGTCATCAGAATTTAAATTTGGTTCTCTGCTCCAAGTCTGCTTCCTTCTTTCTTGTACCATGGTTACTTGGGCCACCACAGTATGTCAGGCTTTCAGTAGAACTTAAACTTGTGTGTCTGGGTGGAATGAATTAATGAAACTCTAACATGACTGATGTGGAATGCTGGGATACACATTGACCATTAAAGTGATAAGAAGCATAGATCCCTTTCCTTGTAGGAAATGACTACTAGAGCTTATGAGATAGAGGTAGAGTTTTGCCCCGTTCTAAGTGACATCATCATGGCAAGATGGCATAGCAGTCATCATTCCTGGTAGGATTCACTAGAAGCCCTTCTAGAATATGTCTGTTCCCAATATTGAGGTGATGACTGGATTCCTGATTGACGTGACAGTAAAGTCAGGGTCCTGATGGAAAAGCTACTGGGACTTGGATAAGGTCACCAATGTTACTGGCAGAAGTAAGCGAGTCCAGTGTGATTCTGGAGGTGGCACCTGGAATTTGGACAGCTTCCTTCTCACACAAATGAATGGATGACTTTTCTGAGCCAGTCCACCCCCGCTGAATCCCAGCCTCAGCATTGACTCCCTGCGCAGATGTAAGCAAAGGTATTGACTTCTCCAAGCTTCCATTCTCCTAACCTGCCAGGCCACTGTGAGCATTAAATGAGGTAATGTATGAAGAATCTAAGACATGATAATTTAGTAAATCCCTCTCTTCCCCATTCATGAGTAAACATTCCAACATCCTAGGCAGGCCTGAACTGAAATCCCTCATTTTTAAGTTAAATCAAGTAAGGGATTCCTTTGCCCAATGTCTCACAATGTGCTTCTCAAACTCAGTCCCTGGACCAACAGAAACAGCATCACCTGGGAGCTCAGACCCCATCTGAGACTATTGAATTAGAAACTTGTGAGGTGGGACTTGGCCTTCTCTGCCTCACTATACCATCCTGCTGACTCTGATAAAAACTATTGCATTAGCACACATTAGCTTAGCAATTCACAGTGTACAGCAGGTATATAACTCAGAGGCTGCAGATAACCAGATAATACAGAGTACAGATTCATGTTTACCTACTAGATTTGCCTGCTATGAGTGGTATTTTACTTTGAGTTGCACTGAGTTGACCTCAAATGAAATCCACATCATACTGGTCTTGGACTTGGGGCCAACAGTAATTTCCAAAATTCTTCTACTGTGAGACCATGTGTTTTATCACATATCTTTTTAAAAGGCTTGAGAAACAAACAGAATCCATTGCCTCCTTGTTGCATGAAACCAGTTCTTAGTGGACTCCATCACCTCCTCTTCCCAGCTGTTTGGTGACCAAATAGCAAAGTGGTCACAGCATAACATGGGATGCTTTCAACTTTTGCAAAACTTCAGAGTCTCAAAAGCAGTAGTGATGTCCACAACAGCCTTTAATAATTTAGCCTGGAGATTGTGGGGATCTGGGTCAGTCTTCAATTTCTGGACTTCCATGGTCCAGAACTGAGGCAGGCTTTGAGAAAACACTCTCCCACTATCTGCACTTAGCCATGAGGGCCCTGCATTGGGTGCTGCCTCAATGTGAACATCGAAACAATTCCTCAGCAGGTATCTGTCATACTTTCATTAATTATACACCTGTTCCCTCTTTCTACTATTCTTTCAGTGGAAGAGAAAAACAAAATACAGCCTTGAGCTTGAAATACATGCATTCACAAGTGATCCCCTTTAAATAATACCCAAGGAGAGTTAGAAAACAAAATAAGCTCTTTTTGTCTTGTATACACAGTGACCACGAAAGGATAAGCATTGTTCTGTCAAGGTCCAACACTTGCCAGCATGATTGCTGGAACCTTCAGGGAAGAGAAATTGTGTTTATAATGAGAAGAAAATGGATTAATCAAAACTCTAGCCTTCGGTTGTCAGCACTAGAATACAGTATGTCAATTGGAATATGAGGTGGCTGTGACAATGCCATCTTGCTTGCTTTAGTCAGTCCTATTTGGAGCAACCTGATTTAAGCAATGATTTTCTGTTCAGCAAATGAATGCACACCAACCAAACCCATTAGCTATGAAAGTTGTGGCATTGATTTTAGAATAAAACCCTGTTGCAAAAGAAGGAAATAATATTCTAATATCTTTTCAGCCTGTACACATGTAGGAGAGATCTTGCAAAGGGCAAGTAATGTGTCTGCCTTAGCTGCAGACTACAGACTAGTCTACGAGATTGCCAGCAGTTAGATGCAAATTAAAAATCTAAAAAAATGGTTTAAATTGGCATTATATCCTGGGTTTAGAGTTATTTATATTTCTGTAGGTTCTTTGTAGAATACAAAACACTACCTACTAATGGATTTTTCTAAGTAATGCCATGCTGCTACCGAAAAGTAGTGTGCAGTCATATCACCAAAGTTACATTAGGAACCCATCTCAATTTACCGCCTGCTTCACGCAGATGTGACTTTATGACAATGTCAATGAATAGGGAAGGGGCCCTATGGGTTTGAGGTCATAGCTTTCAAATTTTCCAGGCATGAATGATACGATTTCTGGACCTAGTCCCAGTATAAGCACTTCAGTTATCTAAAAGTTACCTGCTGACATGTTGGGACAAATGATCACAATATTTCTCCCAAAAAAAAGAGAGAAGAAAATATTTTTAATGGAATTCCTCTTAGAATCCTCTGCCTCTTGGTAGTCCTCTTTCAAGACACTGTTTTTTTTTTTTTTACATCTCTGGCAATAAATTAAAAAAAAATATGCCTTTCAAAAATCCAGTTCCTTAAATGGGAATTGGGCAGGTGCTTAACTCTCTGGATTCATGACTGAGGCATGTGTAGCTTAGGAGTCGTTAATGCAATGGAGAGCCATGTGCTTAGAGATGAAACCCAAGGGAAAGCTACCATTTGATTGTGGCTATTTAACAATCAGATTTCTGTTTTTTCAAAACCAGTTCAGCATGGACAAGAGAAATTGATTGTGCAGTGGTAAAGTTAGTGGTTTCTGATGATAAAAAAGGATCCCTTAAACATTTACCAGGTAGATGGTTGGGTCATCAAAGTTCTGTGCTGCCTAGAACAACATAAGTGTGCAGTAAGTTTACGTTAAGTGGTTAAATGCCAACAACATAAGTGTGCAGTAAGTTTACGTTAAGTGGTTAAATGCCAAGAAGAATGTATCATGAGCTTAAATGGTAAGTCCTACTGTAAAGGCCTGTGCATAGCAGTGTTGGAAAACATAAGCTTCCCAGGGAAGGTGATACCTAAAGAAGGAACAGAGCTTTAGAAGGAAGACAGAGGAGGAATGGCATTCTAGGCCAAGCAAGCAGTGTGCCCAAAGGCACGAAATAACAAAGACTTTATCTCACTTAGGAGTCCCAAATAATTATATATGGCAGGAGTGTCACATAGAAGAGCCAAAGAGACTATGGCCAATGACTGAGAACCTCTGAAACCTTGGAGGATGATTTTAAAAGTTGATATAGAATGGAAGACTGAGCTAGATGCCAAAGATCTACATGAAAGAGGTATGGTGTCTTGAGGTTTGATAGAGGACCATGATGGAGCTACGTGGGTGGGAAGGACAGAATGAACATTACTGCTGGATTATTGAGAACTTGCATCTGCTCTGAGAGTTAGTAGAGTACAGTGCTGGAGACATCTGGATGGGAAAAACAAAATAATTTCATTACTTTGTGATGGAGAACCTGTCATCTGCTGAGAGTTGGTAGTGTAGTGATGGAATCAGGTTGATGGGACAGAGAATGAACCTCACTGTCTGGTGCTGGGGAACCTGAGTTGATGTGGGAGAATTTTCCACCTTTACTCAAAATTTGGCTAATAGGGAAGAAGGGCTTCAGGGGAAAATGTTCATTTTCCCTTAAGGCGAGGGCTTGGGGTCAACATTCTAAGAAGAGACTAAAGATGTAAGAGAGTTGAAATCTGAAGGGCAGAGGGAAAATGGCCAAGAGGGAGGCCCATGGAGGCAGGAAGAGCTGGAAGAGGAAGAAAAACTTTCCAAAGTTCATAGTTCAGCAAAGCAGTATGCTGTTTGTAAAAACAGAGATAGGAAAACAGAGATGGGAAAGAGGCAGTTCCAGCCTCTTGGCTCTCAGTTCTAAGTAGAGATTCTATCCTGGGCCCTGAGTTGCCTGTTGGATTGTTGATGTAGGCAGTATACCCCTAGATTGGAAGTGCGGCTACTTGTTTGGACCATCATTTATAATCCTGTATTCCACTTGTCTGTTTTCTCTCCTAGTTGAGAAATTTGTTAATAATATTCACCAGAGAATAATCCTATCCAATTTCTGATTTCTCTTCCTGCATGTATTTTAGAATAGGTTCTCGAATTTGTCAAGAGAAGGTAAGCAGTAGCAAGCTGGCTTGTTTTCACTATTTTCCAACTCAATAGAAGAGTAAACCAGAGTTAGTGTCTATTTTGGTGGAAATGAATCTGCAAAATTCACTGTGATTCACTGCCTGATAAGGCGAGACAGGGGTACTCCCTCAGCACAGGGTCTAAACTTTGATGATATCTTGAGGGAAAAGACATTTTGCAATTTTATAAAGTTTAACAGACAATATTAATGTCCCAGAAACCTGTAAAATGGGAAGCGATGGGTGTAACTGTTTAATTGAGGGAAATTGTGTGTCCAGTCATCAACAAACACTTTCTGGATTCCAATTTCCTAAGCCACACAGCAGGAACTGATGTCCTAAAACTTCGCTCATTATTGTCCCTGACATCGGAGCCTAGCCTCTACCATCAGGATATTTGTTGATAGTTTTATTCCATTGTGGAGATAATTGCTGAGAAAAGTACCTGAACTTGTGAAGCAGTCAAATGGAATTACCTGATTTGCAATTTTGTGTGGTGTTGAATGTTACGCCATTAGTTTCACTACCACCATCCTTTCTGGCAAACTTCATTACACTAAAGAGATGATGTTCTATTACTCATTTCAGTCAACCTGCCTTATGTGCTTGTGTAGTTAAATGAAGTATTTTCCCCAAAACCAGGGTGGGTATAGTGAGACACAAATCTTTGTCATTGAGAGGGTCATTGTTCAGTTTTAACCTCTTTTCTCTCTCAAAAATGTCAGAATTCCAACTATTCATGTGGTTACCTATCTTAAGGGTCATACAAGTTTAATGGGGAACAGTCACTTTGAAGACAATGGTCACTTCCAGGATAATCTGAGACCTCTACCTGTAGAACTGAAATACGCTCAGATAAAGCTGAATATAGCACAGTAATACTAGAGAGTTTATTTTAGATGCATGTGTAATTAATGCTACACTGTATCCTAGTGGTTCTCAAATGTGAGGGTGAATCAAAATCACTTTGGAGAGCTTGTTAAAGCACACATTAGTGGGCTTCACCCCCAAGCCCTATAATTTCCTAAGTTTGTGCACAAAAATTTTTTTTATAACGCTTTTATTTAAAGAATATAAATTTCCAAAATAAAGCTTATAGATTACAATGGCTTCCCCCCCATAAATTCCCCCCACCCGCAACCCTCCCCTTTCCCACTCCCTCTCCCCTTGCTTCACATCAAGATTCATTTTCAATTCTCTTTATATACAGAAGATCAGTTTATTATATATTAAGTAAAGATTTCAACAGTTTGCCCTCACATAGCAACACAAAGTGAAAAATACTGTTGGAGTACTAGTTATAGTATTAATTCACAATGTATAGCACATTAAGGACAGAGATCCTACATGATATATTTTTTTAAAAAATTGATTAATTTTCTATGCAATTTCCAATTTAACACCAAGATTTTTTTTTCATTTTTAATTATCTATATACAGAAGATTGATTCAGTATATACTAAGTAAAGATTTCATCAGTTTGCACCCACACAGAAACACTAAGTGTAAAATACTGTTTCAGTGCTAGTTATAGCATTACTTCACATTGGACAACACATTAAGGACAGATCCCACATGAGACGTAAGTATACAGTGACTCCTGAACTTGATTTAACAATTTGACACTCTTGTTTGTGGCATCAGTAATCTCCCTAGGCTCTAGTCATGAGTTGCCAAGGCTATGGAAGCCTTTAGGGTTCGCTGACTTCAATATTATTCCGACAGGGTCATAGTCAAAGTGGAGGTTCTCTCCTCCCTTCAGAGAAAGGTACCTCCTTCTTTGATGGCCCCATTCGTTCCACTGGGATCTCACTCCCAGAGATCTTTCATTTAGGTCTTTTTTTTTTTTCCAGAGTGTCTTGGCTTTCCATGCCTGGAATATTTTCATGGGCTCTTGAGCCAGATCTGAATGCCTTAAGGGCTGATTCTGAGGCCAGAGTGCTATTTAGGACATCTGCCATTCTATGAGTCTGCTGTGTATCCCGCTTCCCATGTTGGATCATTCTCTCCCTTTTTGATTCTATCAGTTAGTATTAGCAGACACTAGTCTTGTTTGTGTGATCCCTTTGACTCTTAGACCTATCAGTGTGATCAATTGTGAACTGAAATTGATCACTTGGACTAGTGAGATGGCCTTGGTACATGCCACCTTGATGGGATTGTATTGGAATCCCCTGGCACATTTCTAACTCCATCATTTGGGGCACGACTGATTGAGCATGTCCCAAATTGTACATCTCCTCCCTCTCTTATTCCCACTCTTATATTTCACAGGGATCCCTTTTCAGTTAAAATTTAAACACCTAAGAATAATTGTTTGTTAATTACAGAGTTCAACCAATAGTACTAGAATAAAAAAAATACTAAAATGGATAAAGTATTACATTGTACAACAACAGTCAGCACAAGAGCTCATCAGGTTACTGTTTCTCATAGTGTCCATTTCACTTCAATAGGTTTCACCTTTGGTGCTCAATTAGTTGTCACCGATCAGGGAGAACATATGATATTTGTCCCTTTGGGACTGGCTTAATTCACTCAGAATGATGTTTTCCAGATTCCTCCATCTTATTGCAAATGACCGGATTTCATTGTTTTTGACTGCAGTATAGTATTCTATAGAGTACATGTCCCATAATTTCTTTATCCAAATGTATGCTTTGAATTCCCTGTGATCTTTTGCTGTGAGGTTCCCTTCGTTTATCTTCTTTCATGTTGATGGCCGTGTTTCTGTGTTTCTGTGTGTAACACATCTTTAAGCATCTTTTGCAGGGCTGGACGAGTGGCAACAAATTCTTTCAATTTTTGTTTGTTATGAAAGGTCTTTATTTCACCTTCATTCACAAATGAGAGCTTTGCAGGATATAATATTCTGGGCTGGCAGTTTTTCTCTCTAAGTACCTGGGCTATGTCTCGCCATTCCCTTCTAGCTTGTAGGGTTTCTGATGAGAAGTCTGCCGTGAGTCTAATTGGAGATCCTCTGAGTGTAATTTGATGTTTCTCTCTTGCGCATTTTAGGATCTTTTCTTTCTGTTTCACTGTGGTGAGTTTAATTACAACGTGTCGTGGTGAGGACCTCTTTTGGTCATGTTTACTAGGGGTTCTATGAGCTTCCTGTACTAGGATGTCTCTGTCCTTCTCCAAAACTGGGAAATTTTCTGCTATTATCTCACTAAAAAGGCCTTCTAATCCTTTCTCCTTGGGAAAGAGCTTCCAATCTCTGGCTCCTGTGGATATATCATTCGCCTGCTAACCACCCCCAATTCCATTCAGCTGTGTGGAATTACTTCCCTTTTGAACCAAAAAAAAAAAAAGTAACAGAGAGAGATTTACCACGCCTAACCTGGGAGTGTCTCCTTTGACACACCCTCAACCCTGAGGAACCAAACAGAGCTCTCAGGCCACACCCATCTCAAGCCTCTAGGGCTCCATCAAAAGCTCCATCAAAAGCTCCATCAAAAGCTCCATCAAAAGCTCCATCAAAAAGTCCACTTAATCTAGAGTCATAGTATAACAAGAAAAAAACACCACAGTGAAGAAACCAATATGCCAAACAACAAACGCAAAAACCGAGGTAACAAGAACAAGGAAGACACTATGGCATCCCCAAATGAAAAAGACACCCCAATTCAAGATTACGAAGATGATGAGATAGAAGAGATGCAAGAAGCAGATCTCAAAAAATTGATAAGAACACTAAGAAGTACTCAAAAACAAATTCTTGAACTACAGAAATCCTTAATGGACAAGGTAGAAAATCTCTCTCGTGAAAATGAAATATTAAGGAGAAATCAAGCTGAAATGAAACAACTAGTAGAACATGAAACTGTGATAGTGAAGAGAAATCATAATGAAGTGAAGAATTCAATAGATCAAATGAAAAACACATTAGAGAGCCTTACAAACAGAATGGGTGAGGCAGAAGAGAGAATATCGGACTTAGAAGATAGAGCACAGGAAACTATACAGTCAAACCAAAGACAAGAAGAGGAAATTAGAAATCTAAAAAATATTGTTGGGAATCTACAGGATACTATTAAAAAACCCAACATTCGAGTTCTAGGAGTTCCTGTGCTCAAAAATTTTAAATTCACCAAGTTCCAAGGTGATGTTGACTGTTGCTAGTCTGGCACCAACACCGTGAGAACCTCTCGTTTGTCCTAGCAACTACATTTTAAAGTTTCAATTTATGGTCATAAGTTGACTTAGCCAGATGTTGTCCCGTTTTGTTCTTAACACTGCTTCTTGAAGTGTGGTCAAAAGACCTTGTCCATTGGACTCACCTATATGCTAACAAAGAGTGAGGGGCCTATCCCAGACCTCTGAATCAGAGGTCCTTCGTAATGAACCAGCTTCCTGGGGATGCCAAGGGCCTGCCCACAACATTAATTTTCAAGCCTTCACTCCTTATTGGAATCATTTGGAGAGATTGTTTTTCATTTTAACAGACATTTAAATTGTGCTTATTTATGGGGTATTTTGTGTGATATTTCAGTGGATATATACTTCGTATAATGTTCAATCAGGGTAAACATATTTATCCTTTCAAACATTAAACATGCCTTCATGATGAAAACATCCAAAATTCTATCTCCTAGTTTGTTGTATTAATGGGGAAATACATACTACATTAACATTAATGTGGTCACTCTACTATGCAATAGAACCCTAGAACTTTTTACTGGAGAGCTTCAAATAACAAGATTCCTAGGTTTCTACTCAGAGACTGTGATTTAATTTATTTGAGTACAACATGGGTATTGAATTGTTTAAAAGCTCACCAAGGGGCAGGTGGTTGGCACAGAGGTTAAGATACCATCTTGGGGGCCCCCATTTTGGCATAGCAGATAAAGCTGCCACTTGCTACACCAGCATCCCAAATGAGCATCAGTTTGAGTCCTGGCTGCTTACCTCAAGCCCAGCTTCCTGCTAATGTGCCTGATAAGGCAGCAGAAGATGACACAGGTACTTGGGCCTCTGTACCCACATGGGAGACCTGTAAGAAGCTCTTGCTTCCTGGTTTTGGCCTGGCCCAACCCTGGCTATTGCAGCCATTTGGGGAGTGAAGCAGTGGATGGAAGACCTCTCTCTGTGTCCTTCCCCACCTTACTTTCTCTCTCTGTGACTCTGCTTTTCAAATAAATAAATCTTTTTAAAAAAGAAGATGCCACTTGGGATGCCTGTGTCCCCTGTGCCTGGATTCAAGTCCCAGCTCCAGTCTGAATTCCAGATTCCTGCTAATGTGTGCCTTGGAAGCAGTAGGTGATGGCTCAAGAACATGGTTCCCTGCCCACATAGGAGACAAACTGAGTTTCATCTCCTGGCTTCAGCCTGACCCATCCTGGAGAGTTAACCAGTACATTGAAGATCTGTCCCTTTCCCTCTCCTCTTCCCTCCCTTTCTCCTCTCCCTTTTCTCTCTTCTGTTCAAATAAATTCTTAAAATAATAAAATAAAAATTTCCCAGAGATACCAAAGTGTAGTCAAAGGTAAAAACTCCTTCCCTAGAAGGGTAGTCTAAGAATCATTTCTTCCAAATTTGCCCTGCCTTTTTTAAAAATATTTTTATTTATATATTTGAAAGTCAGAGTTACACAGTAAAGAGGCAGAGAGAAAGAGAGGTCTTCCATCTGCTGGTTCACTCCCCAATTGGCCACAATGGCCGGAGCTGTGCTGATCTGAAGCCAGGAGCATCTACCGAGTCTCCGACGTGGGTGCAGGGGCCCAAGGACTTGGGCCATCTTCTACTGCCTTCCCAGGCCATAGCAGAGAGCTGGATCAGAAGTGGAGCAGCTGGGACCTGAACTGGTGCCCATATGGGATGCCGGCACTTCAGGCGGTAGTTTTACCCACAATGCCACAGTGCTGGCCTCTTGCCCTGTCTTAAACTATATTCTTCAAAAGAGTGTATGATCCACCAGATGTTTGTAAATAGTCTTTTTTCCTCATCTAAAATGGCTAGGAAATAATGGATTAAACAAAGTTGCTAGGCTCATAGACACAGGATATCCCAGGAAATTCCCAGACTGTTTCAGTGAAGAGCATTTTTTTGAAGAGTGATTTCTTAAATAAA
Source organism: Sylvilagus floridanus (assembly GCA_949820135.1). Taxonomy (NCBI): domain Eukaryota; kingdom Metazoa; phylum Chordata; class Mammalia; order Lagomorpha; family Leporidae; genus Sylvilagus; species Sylvilagus floridanus. The sequence goes on from OX463241.1 coordinate 100,473,333, forward strand.
TTTCAGAGAATTTTCTAAAATTGCATGCATGTTTGTATGTGAATGTATTCATGTGTGCATTTATGGTTTTATAGAAAGAAGGTCCATAGTGTTCCTCGGCTTTTCCAGTTACTTCTATACATGATCCGTAAGTGGTTAAGAAATATTCACCTACATTGTCATGTCCACTTAGCACTAGATTCTTAGGTGCTAAGAAAACCTATAAATAAAAGAACATGTCTTATTCTTTCAGGATCTGAGACATTATATATCTACCAGGCTAACTTTGACTATTACTTGCTAATCCTTCATTTTTTGATTTTTGACATTTTATTGCCAAACTGTAAAATACACATAAAGGCTACACTTTAATGGTTTTATTGTATTTGCAGAGTTGTGCCCCATCACCATAGTCTATATTTACAACGTTTTCTTCACTCTCAAAAGAAATACTGTGCCCATTATAGAATTCCTCCATCCCTCCATAGCCTTAGGCAACTCCTAATCTGATTTCTATCTGTATTTCATATAAATGGAATCGATACAATGCATGGTTTTTGTTACTGATTTCTTTCACTTAACATAATTTTTCAAGGTTTATCTATGTTACATCATGTCAGCCCTTCATTCCTTTTTTTTAAGGTTTTATTTATTTGAGAGGTAGAGTTACAGACAGTGAGAGAAAGGTTATTGTTGAAAAAATATGGTATGGATATCCAGTCATCCATTGATGGGTAGTTGGGTTGGTTCCACTTCAGGGTTAATATTAATAATACTGCTATGAATGTTTATATACAAGGTTTTGTATGGACATGTGATTTCAGTTCTCTAGAGTTGAAATTGCTGGATGATATATGGTAGCTCTATGTTTAACATTTTGAGTAACTGCCAAATTGATTTCCAAAGTAGCTGCAACATTTTACATTCTCAACGGCATTGAATGAAAATTCTCCGCATCTTTGCTACTATTTTTTATTATGAAATTCAGTCTAACAGGTGTGAAGTGGTAGCTTTTATGGATTTTATTTGCATTTCCGTAATGCTTAAAGAGACTGAGCACTGTGTCACATGTTTATTAGCATTTGTGTATCTTCTTTGGAGAAATGTCTATTCAAATCCTTTACCCATTTTAACTGGATATTTTACTTTTTATTATTGGGTTGTAAATGTTCTTTCTGTCTTCTGGATTTAAATATTGATTGGCAAACATTCATCCCACTCTGTGTATTGCCTTTGTGTTTCTTTTATAACTATTTTTCTGTTTACTTGAAGCACATTTTAGAAATTTATGGGCATGAAATATACTGCCATAATTTGAGGGAAGTTATACAGCAAAAAAAATAAATAAATAAAAAGAAAAATTTCCTGTTCCGAACAGTGCATCACATAATGTTACCTGCCCAAACAGACCATTTACAAATATTGGGTCATTGACCTGATAACATTCATAAAACAGGTACCTTCTTACTAATATGGCAAAGTTTTAAAAGATGAGTATCTAAACAAGAAAAGACAAAAATAACTGGAATGAAAACCTAGATAACGCATCAGAGTTTTGGGTTTAAGCTTTCAGACTTTTCTCTCCCTCTTCCATATAATGTCTCTTGGACCTTGTCCACCAACAGCCATACATCTCTCTGCCCAAACACTTAGTATGTATGTTAGTCCCCATCACTGAACAACTCATGGTAGCAGATGGAAGTTCAGGATTAGCTCCATAATCAATACCACCTAGAGATGGCAATGCCTGGCCTCCTGAACATTGAGATTTCCCATGTTATCTGCTCCTTCACCTGCCATCTTCATGGCTCTATCTTTTGGAATTACATAGCCTATTTGTGCCTTTCTTCTCTTTGGCATCTCATTTCATTTGTTCTTCCATTTCATGTTGATGAATTATCATCTCTTACCCCTTTCCATGTTGTTCCTACTCTTGCCTCTGTTACATTTCTTAATGTTTCTGCAGTTCTTGGTTGTGAAATTTTTCTATGCACCTTAATCCTTCATGGTGTCTCATCAGATCTCTTGGAAAAGATTTGCCTGATAGTTGTGAAAGTCATCTTCATTTTTACATTCCACTTTTTCTTTTTTCTTTTTCAAATTGTTCCCTTTGCTGTTTTTCCATTTCATCCAGGGATTTCCATCACTGAAGATGTACTACTCAAATGAGCCATATTACTAAGCAAAATGAGGAGGGATTTTTCTCTCCTTTTGATACTTTGTCTGCAACCTTTGTCACCATCTAATTTTTTAGGTGGTTCCACAATGACTGGACAAGAAAATACCTTCAACCACATCATTCAAATGCATTTTTCCTGCTGGCTTAGCAAGCAAATTCAACAATGCCTTTCCCTATAGATCCTCCTTGATCATCCACACTTAAAACCATTGCCTTTTCAAAAGGACCAAACTGACTAAAGCTTCTTCTAACAGTTCACTGGAAACAAAAGGTGAATGATTAGAAACATAGACAGCAACATAATGGGTAGCAAACAGAACCTGAAACTGTCTTCCTCCCTTGAGTCTATGATCAAGTTCAGCATTGGCAATTTCAGCAGAGGCTCTAGATTCAAGTGTAACAAATTCAAATCATTTGCCTTTGTTCATAAAATACTTTCTCCTGCTGTCTGTATTTATCAAATTAGCTTTCGAATTCATCCTGTGCAATGTCCGCCAACCTGTGGTACTATGTGTAGTTTTCTCTCCTGGTCTGCTCAAGAGACATAGACCCATATCATGCTCTGCCTAGACCTGATTCCAAGAACTGGATAACTTCTGTAGGGCCCATCATTACCACTTATCACTTTCTTTTGCACTTCTAGATATAGTGGTTTTTTATATTACTTTCTTTGGTGCTCTATTATTTTCAGCACAAAAGCTTTTAATTTTGATTAATCCAATTAATCTATTTTGTTATTATTTTTATCTTTCTATATCAAATGTAAAAAGCCATTGACTAATTCAAGATTATGAATCCTTATGACTCCTTTTTTTCTAAGTATTTTGTAGTTTAGCTCTTATATTTAGTCTATGATCTATTTTTAATTAGTTTTTATGTTTGCTATAAAGAAGGGACTTTTTGCATGTACAAATGCAGTTGGCCCAGCATCATTTGTGCAAGACTATTTCCCCTTTTGAATTGTTTTGGCACCCTCCTGATACTTTTGAACATTCAATTTTTTAAAAAATAGTAATATTTTGTTAAATTAAAAATCTCCCTGGGGGAGGAGGAGAACATTGTGATACAGCAGGTTAAACCACCACCTGCAAAGCTGGCATCCCATATCAGAATACTGGTTCAAGCCCCAGCTGCCCAGCTTACAATCCAGCTCTCTGCTAATGTGCCTGGGAAGGCAGCAGAAGGTGGACCAAGTGCCAGGGCTCCTGCTACCCACATAGCAGGCCAGGATAGAGCTCTGGGCTCCTTCAGCTTGGCCCAATCCCAGCCATTGCATCCACTTGAGAAGGAATAAGCAGCTGAAGCACACCCTTCCCTTTTAACTGCTTTTCAGATAAATAAATAAATAACTTATTTTACTTATTTGAAAGTCAAAGTTAGAGAGAAGGAGAGACATAGAGATGTCAATCCACTGGTTTACTCCCCTAATGGCTGCAAGAGGCAGGACTGGGCCAGGCCAAACCCAGGAACCAGGAGCTTCATCCCACGCTTTAGAGTAGGTACAGGAGCCCTAGGACACAGGCCTTCCTCCGTTCTTTCTCAGGCACATGAGCATGGAACTTGATCAGAAATAGAGCAGCCGGGACTCAAACCAACACCCACATGGGATGCTAGCATTGCAGGCAGTGGCTTAACACCTTACACCACAATGCCAGCTCTAAATAAATAAATCTTTTAAAATGAAATAAAAACATCACTAAGAACCAGATAAAGTGGATATGTAGGCTGTTAATGTCCTAGAGTAATTAAAGAGCCCAATTCATCATCTATTGAATACTGATTAAGTACCTCTTGTGTGCTGGATTCAGGGATACATAATTTCTATCCTATATCTCAGTCCACTAGGGAAGACAGACAGTAAACAAGTAAATACTGCACTGTGATAAAATGTTCTTATAGAGATAGACACAAGGCAGAATGGAAGCATAGCAGTGCAAATGTTTAACTCTGGTGTGAAATTTGGGTTCAGCCTTGCAGGTGGAAAGGGCACTCCCAGGAGAAAGGAAAGTGCAGTAGAGTGGGTGTAAACCATCTGCAGGAGGTTTCACTGCACTGGAGGCTTGAAGACTATGTGGAGGGTGGAGAGTAGTAGGAGATGATGTGTCAGTCAGAATTGGAAGAGCTCTGCATGCCCTCTGCATGCCTATATATATATATATATATATATATTCATGAATAGATAAGCTTTATGAACTGTCTGCATAATTATGACATGATGCCAGCAAGAAGAGATTTTTTTTCCAAAGGGTTAAAAATTATTGAATCATATAGCTTGGTGCTTCCCATTAGTCTGTTTCTGAATCCAGTTACGGACACATCATTTTTTGTAGGCTATACTCACTACTCAATTTTGCCACACGCAGATCTCACTTCCTTGGTGGCACTTCCCGTTGCTCTGGACTTCTCATAAATTGCTCTCAGTTACAACAGAGGGGCAGTGTTTTGCATGTTCAGACCTACCTCATTGAAAACAAAACCACATCCCAAGGAGGAGGTGAGATTATATTTCTGTCAAATATGGGTCACATTCTGTGGGCAAGACACTGAAGGACCTAGGTCAGGATGGTTTAGGAAATTTCTTTGGGAATCTGCTTTTGTGAAGAGATGGTCCCAGGCCCAGCTTCACTGGCCAAGAATCATAGACTTTTCATTCTCACCAAACCATGTCTCAGATGTTTACATTACTTCTTAAATAGGAAATGTTGCTCTTATAATGGTTCCAATCACAGCTCAAGCTTCTCATACTTCTTGAGAGTTCTAGAACACTGGCCCTAGTAAAATGAAAACCTGAGAGAGATAACTTCTCACCAGAGGCTAACCAACTCTCACCAACTTGTTGAGTCATTTTCTGTATCAACTCACTTTGAAGAAAGGGAATATCCCTGGAAGCTATGGGGGCACCATAGCTCCACAAAGGCTGTCCCTTACCTATGTGGCCACAACAACTGGGAAATAGACCTTCATCAGCAATCATGATCTAGCCTAGAATACAATGCAAGGTCTTTTTCTTCTGCTGATGGAATAAGGCCACAGACACCTACTGTCGCTCCTTCTATACCCCATATGCTATATAAAAAGACAGTGAAAGTATTTGATGATTCCATATTTTTAAGATATTGTTTCTGTGTGTGCTTACCTGAAAGCAGAATAATCTGCAATGCTCAATCTCAACCCCAAGGAGCAAAGTCTGAGCACTGTTGCTTTTAAAACAGAGCAAGAAAGTGTTTCTAAGCACTTCAAGAGAGAAATAAAATCTTAAAAATCAGCGGTGAGAGAGCATAGCACTTAAGTGCAGAAGATCCTGACTTACGATGGTTCAATCTAAGATTTTTCGACTTTCATGATGATGCAGAAGTGATGCACATTCATTAGAAACCATACTTGGAATCTTGAATTTGGATCTGTTCCTGGGCTAGGAATATGTGATATGATCCTCAGTCCTCTCTTTTGCTGCTGGATGGTGGCAAAAAGCATAGCTCCCAGTTAGCCCCCTGGTCACAAGGGGAATCCATTACCATTCTACCTAGTACTGTGTTGCTACACTATGATGTCTGGTAGCTTAGGTGTAGTGAATGCTTTTTCTTTCCACTTATGATATTTTTTTAAATTTTATTATTTTATTATTATTTTTTTTTACAGGCAGAGTGGACAGTGAGAGAGAGAGACAGAGAGAAAGGTCTTCCTTTGCCGTTGGTTCACCCTCCAATGGCTGCCGCGGATGGCGCGCTGCAGCAGACGCACCGCGCTCATCCGATGGCAGGAGCCAGGTGACAGGTGCTTTTTCCTGGTCTCCCATGGGGTGCAGGGCCCAAGCACTTGGGCCATCCTCCACTGCACTCCCGGGCCACAGCAGAGGGCTGGCCTGGAAGAGGGGCAACCGGGACAGAATCCGGCACCCCGACCGGGACTAGAACCCGGTGTGCCGGTGCCGCAAGGCGGAAGATTAGCCTGTTGAGCCACAGCACCGGCCTCCACTTATGATATTTTAAGTTTCTGATGGGCTTATCAGGATGTAAACCCATCCTAAGTCAAGGAACATCTATAGTGAAGCACAGTCATATTATCTACTTGGAAACCTGGGATCTGTCACTAGCTATTTCATCTTGGACAAGTTACTTTTGAAAGCGTCAGTTCCTTGATCCATAAAATAAGAATAATAATGACACCTGCTTTCTAAAGCCAAGGTGGGGATTAAATGGGATGATCCACATAAAAGGCTTTGCTACTCAACACAAACTAAGTGTTCACGAATTGGTCGCTATTATTATCACCAGGGAGAAAAAGATTTCCTGCTTTCCCCTCAGAAACCATACAGATGCAAGACACTGGAATCATGTGTATTCACTGTATGTGAAACCTTCAGAACTGAGCTCCTGTCCTTACCACATAACCCTGTACCTTTATTTCCATCAACATGCATTAATGTCTGAGGCCATTGTACTGGTCTTCTGTTGTTCCAAATGATTTTTTTGAAACGTTCCATTATGATAGAAACTCAGAGGTATCTGTTGGTGATGAATTTGTGTCTTATTGAAGAAAACAGCTTCCAACCATTGGCTGAGATAAGTGACCAGGACTACTTTTAGCTGAAGTCTATGGTTTCTCCAGAAACATCACCTGAGGTTGCAGTTCTGGTATAAGAGGTACATAGGTTGCATAATTCAAGAACAGATACATTAACCAAAAAATTATGATGATCGAAAAAGGGAAGATGATAGGTAATTAACCTTTCTGACGTTTCTCATCAGTGGTGGCCTAAGCTTCTTTTCATAGAACTGCTCCTTTGAAAAGCACTCAGTTTGTTGCAGCATTTTCCAAAATATTTAATTTACCTGCCTGCAGCTAAAGTAACTTCCTTCATTTTTGTGCTTTGGGCTATAGAGTTCTGTGTTCACCACATCAACATGCAAACTTGTATTTTATTAAATGAATTCCTTCTTAGAGGAAATGACTTTTCTCTGGATTCTCTAAATATAAACTACTATTGGAAAATTATTCAGAGCTTACTCCTTGTGCTATTGAAGGATGAGCTTGAGTTGGGGAATTTTAGGTTCTGTGAGAGCCACGTCTCAGTAAATGAGGAATAGGACTGCCCAGATAGGAAACAAATAAGCAGGCACGCAGACCAGGAGAAACTCTGAAATGGGGCAAGTGTGAACAGAAGGCATCAGAAGAATGGTAAGAGGGCAATCTAGCCATGGCCCCTAGCGAAATGTTGTCCAGGAACCAGGCAGAGTAAACCTTTCAATACAATGTTATAGAAAACAAACCCAGGCCCTAAAGTCTGAGATATAAGCAAGTCTTTTCATTCACTGCCAGTCTCCAGGCAGGCCCAGGAGCAGGATACAAAGCAGATATCCACAGCACAGCGGAGTTGGTATCAGGAAGGTTCTAGGGCAGAGAGGACTTGGCTTAGAGAACTAATGTGCATGATTCAGGACTTTAGTCTCTGAAGGCCTCAGGAAGAAAGGTGAGACGATAGTTCCTGATGAACCAGATACAACACCAGCCAGGAAATCCAAGAAGGAACTCAAAGACATGGATAGGGAGAGCAGGCAAGAGCCCAGCACTGGGGTTAAGGGCAGAGCAGGCCAGGTAACAAGACTGATGCTCTGCAGCTATCCAGGTACTGGCTACAGGATTGTAATCAGGACCAGCATTAGCTCCAGTCTAGGGCAGGCTATACCTGTAAGTATGAGTTAAGTCAAGCTTTCTCAGTCTCAGCACTATGGACATTTTGGACCAGATAATTCTTTGGGGGGGGGGGGGCTTCCCTGTGCGCCATAAGATATTGAGCAACATCCATGCCCTCTAGCCATTAACTGCCAGTCTTAATATCCAGAAGTGTCTCCAGCCATTGCCAAATGTCTGGGGGAATAGGCAGCAAGGCAGCAAACTTCCTTTCATTTAAAACCACTGGGTTAAGTGGTTGCAGCTACCCAAGTCTCAGGACTGCTATGATGTACAGCCAAGTGGATGATTAGGCATTCAGAACTTCTTTTTTGTTATTGTTGTTTATTAAGTTTGTCTTCACCATAATCCATTCTGGACTTCCCAAAACAACTTCATTTCTGTTCTTTTTTTTTTTTTTTTTTTTTTTGACAGGCAGAGTGGATAGTGAGAGAGAGAGACAGAGAGAAAGGTCTTCCTTCCGCTGGTTCACCCTCCAAATGGCCGCCACAGCCAGCGCACTGCAGCCATTGCGCTGCGCTGATCTGAAGCCAGGAGCCAGGTGCTTCTCCTGGTCTCCCATGAGGGTGCAGTGCCGAAGCACTTGGGCCATCCTCCACTGCACTCCCTGGCCACAGCAGAGAACTAGACTGGAAGAGGAGCAACTGGGACAGAATCCAGCGCCCCAACCAGGACGAGAACCTGGGGTGCCAGCGCTGCAGGCAGAGGATTAGCCAAGTGAGCCATGATGCTGGCCTGCTGGCCTGTTTTTTTTATTTTTTTTAAAGATTTATTTATTTAATTGAAAGTCAGTATTACACAGAGAGAAGAGAGGCAGAGAGAGAGAGAGAGAGAGAGAGAGAGAGAGGTCTTCCACCCAATGGTTCACTCCCCAGATGGCCGCAACGGCCGAAGCTGTGCTGATCTGAAGCCAGGAGCCAGGAGCTTCTTCCCAATCTCCCACGTAGGTGCAGGGGCCCAAGGACTTGGGCCATCTTCTACTGCTTTCCCGGGCCATAGCTGAGAGCTGGACAGGAAGTGGAGCAGCCGGGTCTTAAACAGGCACCCATAAGGGATGCCGGCGCTTCAGGCCAGGGCATTAACCCACTATGCCACAGCGCCAGCCCCTCATTTCTGTTCTTATGCACTGAGGTCTTTCTGTTCATATCCGTCACTTCTCTATAATCTTTTGTTGTGAGTTGATAGGGAATATCTGAAGTATTTTGTGTATTCACTAAAAATAGTTACATATTATTTACAAGTAATAATTACAAATACATTGGTCTGCCATTTAACATATTCATCAGCTTTCCATCACTATAAAACCAGAAAGGAACTCTTAGGAAGAAAAAAGTTTATTGTAGCTCATGGTTTGGGAGGTTCACAGTTCAAGATCAAGGAGCCCCATTGGCATGGTGTGAAATGGGGACAGTGTATGATGGATCATCTATGGAGAGAGGATCCCTGATGAGCCAGGAAGCAGAGAGAGACAGGGAATGCATTCTGCTCATATACCCAAGCCTTTTGTGAGACCCAGCTTCCAAGGGCAAGCTACAAATGACTTGAAGACCCACCTTTAAGACTCCACCCTTAATCCATCAACAGATAACATCAGACATTGGGGTTTGAATGTTTGTAAAAAATTGAGGAGCCAGATCATGCTCAAACTGTAGCAAACACAAATACCTGGATGAAAGATATTCTGTTCAGCAGAAGCATTTATGGCAGTATCCAAATACAGGTATGATATGTGGAGAGCTCCATCCTTGGTCAGGTGAGTCTAGTTTCCAGTCAGTGCCTGTCTCTGAGATGTGAGCGTAGACTTTCTGAAAAGCCCCAGATTGTAAGATACTCCTCTCACTCACTGGTCGTTAGTGCTGGAAATGGTCCACAGTCAGGTGGCAATGGTGACAGATCTAGCTGAGCCTGCCCAGTAGAAGAAATGTGCATTACCCTCCTGTGCATCTGGCCACAATCAATAGATGGAAGGACCATCTATCAGAGTCTAGAAGAGTAACATAAGATCATAACAGCATTAGAGTCTTTCCTGGCTCCTGCATGTTCCAGGCAGCACTCCTACGCTTTTGCCATGTGGCTTACTTGATAGATGAGAACCAGTCATTTGATTGCTGCCCTGCTGAGCAAGAGCCATGAAAATTTTACCCAGCCTGCTCTGTGTTGGCCCAGGCCTGCCAGCTACTCCTGGGTCTTCACCTATGTGGTAAAAACAAGCTGACCTTTTGTTAGGGTGGAAGAAAGAATAATCGAAACCGATCATGTCAACACTAATATGTTTTCAGAGTTGTATATGCAATTGTACATGGAGGCTGTGTGAGTCTCCTGACAGTGTGACCCAGACTTTAACATTTGTTTGATTGTTCATTCATCTTCTTAGCATGTATTACTTTGGGGGAGCTCCAGAATTTCTTCATGGCAGAGTAGGAGTGGGTAGGGTAGGAAAGGCTTCACTTAGGTTATTGATGGCCTTAAGAGTGTTGATGGAAATGGACAGAGGATCCTCAAGCCTGCCCAAGTTGTTCTTGGCAGTATTAAATCTTATTACCAGGTATTACCTGAGATGGTAGGTAAAATCTTTCAACTTATCAAATATTTTGAACTGGTTGTTTTTCACTTTTATGCTTGTATTTTCCCAGAGTTTATTCACTCTCATGACTAATTTTGTTCCTAAAAACTTTTAAACACTTCAACTGTGAAATTATACACTAAAATATATTTTATGCTACACCAATTATATATAGCTATAAACCACATCGCTCATTCATTCATTCCAAGGTATGCACTATGGTTGATATGCAATATAATAATTAGTAAAAAATGCAAAAAGCTACAGTGTTAGTCTTGTAAAACTACTGAAATTCTTGAACAGAAGATCGTTCAAGTCAGGTTGTTTGCTGTACTACAGAGTAGTAACAATTATAAAAAAATCAAGAGCTTATATGCTACTGTACCATTGTACCTGCTTATTAACTGTTATAACATAACTAACCTCTGTGGGGTTGTCACTGTTGTTATCCCTGTTTTGTATATCGGGAAACTGAGGCACAGAAAGTGACTTGCTGAAGGTCAGTCATGGGATTAGTGGTAGTAAAGCCATATTTAAGCACAGGAAGCCTGAATATAAAGTCTGTACTCATGATGATTATACTGTTGTGTCCATTTTTCTTTTTTTTAATATATATATATATATATATATATATATATATATATATAAAGCTTTTATTTAAAGAATATAAATTTCCAAAGTACAGCTTATGGATTACAATGGCTCCCCCCCACAACTTCCCTCCCACCCGCTACCCTCCCCTTTTCCGCTCCCTCTCCCCTTCCATTCACATCAAGATTCATTTTCAATTCTCTTTATACACAGAAGATCAGTTTAGTACATATTACGTAAAGATTTCAACAGTTTGCCCTCACATAGAGATACAACGTGAAAATACTGTTGGAGTACTAGTTATAGTATTAATTCACAATGTACAGCACATTAAGGACAGAGATCCTACATGATTTTTTTAAAGAATTGATTATCTATTTAATTTCCAATTTAACACCAAGATTTTTTAATCATTTGCAATTATCTTTATATACAGAAGATCGATTCAGTATATACTATGTAAAGATTTCATCAGTTTGCACCCACACAGAAACACAAAGTGTATATGAACCAAAGAAGACCATTTGTACAGCTTTACTTTCTATCCTTTTTCACATTTATGTCATCTTCTGTTATTGTAATTACATATATATTTCATATAATAGATATAAATCATATTGATCACAACACATAAATGAGAGAATTCTCATTTATGCTTTGTATAAATCTGTTTCTCCGTGAGTTATACTTGGCCTCCTGTTTAGAGACCTTTGGAATTCTCTTTCTGTATTGGTTGGAAAACCAGTTCCCTGCTGGGCTTTCCAGGCAGAGAGCAACCACAGCCCCATAGGCACTGGAAAGAGAGAAGAGGGCAGCCAATCAGTGATTAGCTGGAGAAGAAGCAGGAAAGCAGTGAAATCGGGACACAGGAGGGATGTCAAGGGGCCAGAGGAGCCACCATTCATGCCTGATGCTGACACCAAAGGAATTCTTTTTTTTAAGGATTTATTTATTTCTAAGGCAGGGTTATACAGGGAAGAGGGTGAAGAGAGAGGACAGAGAGAGAGAGAGAGAGAATCTTCCATCCACTGGTTTACTCCCCAAATGGCCAAAACATCAAGGGCTTGACCAGGCTGGATGCAGGAACCTAGAACTCCATCAGGGTCTGGGCCCAAGCGCTTAAGCCATCTTCCACTATTTTCCCACATACAATAGCAGGGAACTGGACTGGAAGTGGAGCAGCCAAGACTGAATGAACAGGTGCCCATCTGGGATGCTGGCATCCAAGGCAGCACAACACCCTCTACACAACACAGGCTCCACTGAGGAAATTGCTGACACGATCCTGCCTCTTTGGCTTCTCTCCTGCTCTAACTCTAAGGCAGGCAAAGGCCAGGGAGGCCAGGTCTGCCCATCAGGCCAGGGCTTTCCACAGTCTCCTTTCCCTTCCTGGAACAGGTGTCTAAGAACTCCGTACCTTGGGGGCTGGCCCCAGCCAACACCTGCCCGTGGAGGTGGACTCCCAAGAGAAGGAGAACATGCAGGTAGTGCCAAAACACACCAGAATATAAATTTTTAAAAACACTGTGCCTATGAAGGAAAACCATCTGTGACCCAGATGGTCGCCAAATTTGACCCCCTGTTAGAACATCCCACAATGAGAAGACTGGAAAAATTCCTTGGGAAGAATGAACAGTTTGACCTAAGAAGAACCATGGCTCTCCTTTCAATAACAAGATGTATGTGTGTACTTTTAAAAGCAAGTTCTTTTTTCTCCTTTTTAAGTAAATATATATTTAAAAAACACAGATGCGTGACTTGACTTTGTGACTCACAGTAAACAATCCAGTGGCAACGCCCCTCAGCCTTGGAGCGGGAGCAAAGAAGCACTTGTCTACCCAGCCCCATCCTGATGAGCCAGGAAGCACAGAGACAGGGAACACAAAGGACCATCCAGGCCTTTGTTAATAAGTGGGAGTGGGGAGGAGGAACTAAGTGGCTACAGGAATGAGCTTGGCAGAGAGTGACCTACAGGTAAGCATAAGCAGGTCAGCTACACTTTAGGGTACAGAATCCCAGGCTGTGCCCTTCTTGAAAAGCCACGTGATTCTTCCCTGTGTATTCAAAAACACTGTGCTCTTTATTCATTCCCTTGTCCTTATTTACATATGTTTGCTTTGTGTGGGCATTGGGATCTCGGGAGGATGTTATCAACTCCGCTGGTGAATATTTTTAGCTTTTTCAATGTAGAACTTGTTTGCAGCATCTTATTTGTGTTCCTAGGATTACTGCTAACAAGGATCTTTCACAAACATCTGTGGGGTGGGGTTTGAGAGGCTGGGCCCAAGGCAGAGAAATCTAACAGGGCCAGGAAAAGGGTGCTGGGGTGCTCATCATGACACACAGTACAAAGACCAGCACGTATTAATTCAGGTTCTGTAAAACAGTTACTCATCATGCTGTCTTCATTACCACTGGCAGAGAGCAAAATCTTTTTTAAAGATTTTATTTATTTATTTGAGAGGTAGAGTTATAGACATTGAGAGGGAGAGACAGACAGAAAGGTCTTCTATCCACTGGTTCACTCCCCAAATGGCCACAACAGCCAGAGCTGTGTAGATCTGAAGCCAGGAGCCAGGTGCTTCTTCCTGTCTCCCACACAGGTGCAAGGGCCAAGCACCTGGGCCATCTTTTACTGCTTTCCCTGGCCATAGCAGGGAGCTGGATGTGGAAGAGGAGCAGCCGAGACTAGAACTGGCCCATATGGGATGCTGGCACCATAGGCAGAGGATTAACCTACTGTGCCACAGTGCTGGCCCCAAGAGAGCAAAACTCTTTACAGAGGTAGGAGACCATGCTGCTTGCCAGTCCAGCTGAGTGGCCTTGGACCTGAACTCTCCATCCTCAACAGAAGAATGAGAGGAGCTGAATGATTCCTGAGGTTTCTTCCAGTGTAGACATCCTGTGTGGCTATGATTCATTCTTATTTATTTATTTATTTATTTGAAGGGCAGAGTGACAAAGAGAGAGGGAGAGAGATCTTACATCTGCTGGCTCACAACCTAAATGCTCACAACAGCCAAGGCTGAGCCAGGCTGAAGCTCACAGCCAGGAACTCCATCCAGGTTTCCCATGTGGGTGACAGGAACAGAACTACTTGGGCCATTATCTGCTACCTTCCAGGCGCATTAGCAAGAAGCTGAGTTGGAAGCAGAGTAGCCAGGACATAAACCAGGCACTCTGATGTGGGATACAGGTGTACCAAGCAGCAACTTAACTCTCTGTGCTACAAGATCCATGCCTCATTTTTTCATATACTTCTGTATGTACTTTATTTACATTGTAAAAGTCCTGTTTTCATTAAGCCAGTGACCAAAAATTGTATGTATTTGAGAGTCTTCAAAAAGTTCATAGAAATGTTTATTATAAAGAAATTATACATATATTTCAGTTTTTTGCAGGAAAATAAATGTACCTTTCAATTTGAAACTCTATATAAGCCTGTCAGTTCCTATGGAAGGATGCACGACACTTGGTTAAAGATACATGTGGGCCGGTGCTGTGGCTCAACAGGCTAATCCTCCACCTTGCGGCGCCGGCACACTGGGTTCTAGTCCCGGTCGGGGTGCTGGATTCTGTCCCGGTTGCCCCTCTTCCAGGCCAGCTATCTGCTGTGGCCCGGGAGTGCAGTGGAGGATGGCCCAAGTGCTTGGGCCCTGCACCCCATGGGAGACCAGGAAAAGCACCTAGCACCTGGCTCCTGCCATCAGATGAGCGCGGTACGCCAGCCGCAGCGCGCCAACAGTGGCGGCCATTGGAGGGTGAACCAACGGCAAAGGAAGACCTTTCTCTCTGTCTCTCTCTCTCACTGTCCACTCTGCCTGTAAAAAAAAAAAAAAAAAGATACATGTGACCTGGGGCCAGTGCTGTGCCACAGTAAGTTAAGTCTCTGCCTGTGGCACCAGCATCCCATATGGGTGCTGGTTCAAGTCCTGGCTACTCCACTTCTTATCCAGCGCCCTGCTAATGGCCTGGGAGAGCAGAGGAGGATGGCCCAAATGCTTGGGCCCCACACCCACGTGGGATGCAGGGATGAAGCTCTGGGCTCCTAGTGGATTGGCCCAGCTCTGCCATTGTGGCCATTTGGGGAAGTGAACCAGTGGATGGAAGACCTCTCTTTCTGTCTTTGTCTCTCTCTCTCTCTCTCTCTCTCTCTCTCTCTCTCTCTCTCTCCCTCCCTCCCTCGCTCCCTCTCTGTAACTCTGCCTTTACAATAAAATATATAAATCTTTTTAAAAAATTTTAAAATAATTTTTTTAAAAAAGAAGTATGTGACCTAAATGGAAGAAACCTCAGAAAATTTACAGCAAGTGTGTGAATTATCATAAAGTCAATAAATTTTTTATGTAATTAAATCTACATTACACCAGGACCTGAAAGAACTCTTGTCTTGGTTCACTGAAGTAGCATATTCTGTCTTCCTCTTTTTATCATGTGATTCTATCAATGAATCAAGTGTTTAGAGGCAAAATAATTAGTGCTATATAAGCATAAAGCTCAACCTACTGGAGGATAATATTGTTATTATATTACTGGCATATTTGCAAAATGCTACTAAGTCATTTATGAATCATTTTAAGATGACACTTAGCAAACAAGAGAAGAGACATTTAGGGTTTGGGAAGAATTGAGGTGATGAAGATTTCTTGACCCTCTTTGGGGTTGGAAATAATAGAGATTGTGATAGGATTAAGCTGTGATATCTCAGCAGGCTGAATCATCCACAGCAGACCACTAAGGGATAAAATCAGCTACCCCAGCATTTGATGTGTTTTTTCAGAAAAATCACCTACATTTGGTGTTCCCAGTTCTTGGTTTATAAAACTAGTGTAAAAACTGTTAATTGTTACCATGTTTTTTAAGCACTTCCAGCACCCTAAATTTTTTTCTAAAGTGATGAATGAATGTACAATATGCTCATATTATTATAAACATTTGCAAAGCCTCGTGAGTATGTGTGTGTGTGTGTGTGTGTGCACATAAATGTGTGCTTAAATATCTGATTTAGGGATGGGTATTTGGCATAGATGTTAAGAGCCCAGTGAAGACATCTACATCCTACATCAGAGTGCCTGAGTTCAATGCCCAGCTCAGCTCCTGACTGCAGCTCCTGCTAATGTGGATTCTAGGAGGCAACGGTGATGATTCCCCCAATTGCATCCCTGCTATCCACATGGGAGCCCAGCCCCACCCTGGCTATTGAAGGAACTTGCGAGTAGATGGAGTGTTCAAAATTCTCTCTCTCTCTGATTTAAAAATATTTATAATTTGCTTCTTATTTATAGGTTCAGTGATCAGAGGAGAAAAAGAAGTATTTATATGTGACATTCTGCCCTCCTTAAGATAGAAATAATGATCCATGCAACTCCTTGAAACAATTGATTCATAAAATCGTGGAATTTGTACATTCATTAATTTGTTATAGAGTATGCAGTTTGTTACATCTTCTGAAGAAAAATCTAATACTGAATTTTCATTAGAAGCCTTCTCCTATACTAAAAGTGCCATTATTCCAGACATCTAAAATGAAATTGGCCTTCCTTCCTCATTATCGATTCTTTTGCATAGGATATCAGAAATGCTGTTGTTCCCATGTTTTGTGCTTACAAACAAACATTGGACTGAAAATGATTGTCTAAAGGAGCATCTGTGAGAGTTAATAGCTCCTGTAGTACGCCATATGATAACTCTACCATCACTGACTATGTGATATTTATAATTAATACCCCCTTCTTTCTAGCCAACAGTTATACAGCTTAGCTTTCTAATTTTGGAAACAAAGAATGAGTTTCCACACAGAAGTATTATTGTCTTTACAGCCCTGGAAAATGAAGATTTATGAAAACAAAGTCATTTTCTCTGGCCTCTGGTTTCCTACCAATGTTTTTGATTTAACTGTTTTCCTCACCTCACTTGAGGGAGGGTAAGAAGACATACTTCTGTGGGAATGTTAAATGGTGACAAGATTCATTGTCTCCTTTCCTTAGAAATCATCCAGGTTCAGTAAAGTTTAAGATAACAAAGTAATGTATTCTGATCCCAACTCAACTCTGTGGCCCAGTTTCCTACTGGGTCGCTTGGAAAGCCAAGTGCAGGGTTTGGCAGGTGCGGTCCCCTCTAAAGATACTTGCCAATGCTGCATGCAGAGCAAGTGATGGTAGGAAGCCAGGTAGGAGCTAAGCAGCCAATTGTAAAGTAGCTGGATTGCTGAGCTCCATGGTAAATCCCTCTGCCCCTGTCAGCGAGTACACAAACCGCTGGGAAATAGCCAGCACCCTGCAGTGGCTCGGTCACAGTTTACCTCCTTCCTCTATGAGTAAATGCCCATGGACGTTTTAGCACAGGATGTGTGGGCAAAGAAACCTGGGCTGTCTTGCTCAACTCACAGAGGCAAAGTTTGGTTTGTGTTTTTATCTCTTCTCTATTCTGTAGTCCTTTTAGAATATTTTTTGCCTCCATTAAATGAAGGCATTGGTCTCTATGTTATCTATTTTCTGTTGCTATAACAAAATACTTGAGAACAGATAATGTATAAAGAAAGAGGTCTGTTTAGTTCACAGTTTGGAGTTTCAGAGCAAGGCACTGTCTCTTCTTGGCTGCATCCCATGGCTGATGGCATCACAGTGATAGGAGTGTGTGCGAGAGGGCTCCTGTGGAGAGACAGGAAGGCAGAGGGTGGCAAGAGGACAGTTTTCCTCTTTTATCACAGCTGCCTCTGTCAGGAACTAACTGGGCTCCCATAAGAACTACATTAATCTCATCTGAGGGCTACACCATCAATGCCCTAATGACTTTCCACTGAGCCCCATCTCTGAAAGGTTCCCGCATTTCCCATCATCTCCACTCAGAGGATCATACCTCCAACACATGAACCTTTGGGGCACACACCCAAGCTACACCCAAACCAGAGCGATCTCCATGGAGAGGAACCCTTTGTAGCTTCCCATAGTGCTGACCATATGAACAGAGAATATAATTCTGCCACACAGTGAATTGCACACAGAACAGCTTCAACCTAGCATGTTCCCTTTTCTTGGGCAGAAGGACCAAACAGATTGGCATCTTGACTTAAGGCTGAATGAATTAAAAGCAGGTGCTTTCCTGCCAGTAATATCCTCAGCCAGCTAAAAACCTCCTGGCGCCTGAGCTCACCAATGAAGACATGAAAAAGGACATTTTTAACTGTGTTTGACATGGTCCTCCAATTCTGATCCTATTAATTTTCATTTACCCCTTACAGCATTCAGCTCCCAGATTCGATTTGAAAGTCCTCAATTAGTAAATTTTATGGCTGCTTGAGTATGTTACCGTCTGGCTTATGTAGCATTTCCTATTTAAAGCAGTTTGACAATTTCAGAATATAAAATTACAAATAAGTGAGGAAAAGGTGCCGGGTCAGGACATGTACAACTAAATGACATAGGGGACAAAGCAGCCGATATTATTCTCGGCTCAGCACAAACTTGAATAGATAGATGAGCGCTGTATTTGAATGAACTGCTACTTCTTAGTGATTCACTACTTCAGTATCCTCCATTACTTTTCAGGATTATTCATTTCATTTGAAGATGTAATTGAGATTTATGTAGCACCCTTCTTCCAATCACTGTGGTCAGAATTTGGATGACAGGAGAAATGTCCCTGTGTATTCTGGACAGATGCTCTGGATAAAGTTCAGTTGTAAAGCTGCCGCTTCTCTATAAATCAAGGACTCTATGTATGAAATGTTATTCAATAAAATTCCAAGCACTACTGGAATCTAGTGTCTCAAACTCAGACCTAGGATCTAAATACTTTGCATTTCCCACTCGGCTCAGACTCTTAGACTTTATCTTGTGACTTCTGACTGTCCTTACACTCAGAGGAAATTGAAAATCTGAAGCCAATTTGACAAATAATAACCAAAATATCTGCACACTTTTTATGTGAAAAGCGTTTCACCTTAAATTGTATGGCAGATCCATGCTTCCCACTTTGCTTTACCTTACTCCTCTTCTATTTCCTCTATAAAGTGAATATCATTTAGCTGGTGAAAGGCATTAATATTCTCAAATAAGAAGAGATCTATAAAATTTAAAGTGTTCGCATCTAGAGATTTTTCCAAACTTGGAAGCAGATTGCAGTGTTTGAATGGTGAATTACTTGTGTAAATCTCAATCCATCAAGAAAAATCTAATGCTTTCGTCCATCCAAAGTTTTTTAATAGTTAATTGTGTTTAAGTCAAATTGGCAAAGTTCAGCCTTTCCAAGCAGCAGTATGTATATTAGTATGAGATGTTTTCATTAGCCAGGGTTCTCTAGAGATATAGAATTAATAGGCTATGCATATACATTTGTATAAGGGAGAATTTATTGGAGGGAGAGGGGTTGGCTCATGCCATTGTGGAAGCAGAGAGGATCCATGAAGGCCATCCTTAGGTTGGAGAACCTGCACTGCCAGTGCTGTGGCTCAGTCCAAATCCAAGAGCCTCAGTACCAGAGAATCCAAGGATGTGAATTTCACTTCAAGGCTGAAAAGCCTGGGTGCCAGCAAAGGACCATAGGTACAGTTCTGGAGACCAAAGGCCAGGAACTACCATCCTAGACAGGATGTGTTTATGCTCTCTCTCTGTGACAGCCCAAAATTTAGTCTTCTTAATTTCTAAATAATCTGATTTAGTCTCTCCAGACCCCCAGGCAGTAGATGGTGCCCACCTGTGTTGAGGCCTGGTGATCTCTTAAGTAGTACACTAGATTCACATGCTAATCTCATTTAGAAATACCATCCCAGACACACCCAAAATAATACTTTTTCAAATTTCTAAGTATTCAATTATCTATTCAAATTGTCGCTGTAAAATTAACCATCAAAGATGTCAAGAAGCTTTTGGTGTCAAGTCTGTTGATCATGTAATGTTGATAAGGCAGTCCATTCAGTTATAGACACATACATCACATAATGACATTTTGACCAACAAGGGATCACTTGTATGGCAATGGCCCCATAAGCTTATAATGGAGCTGAAAAACTATCACCTAGTGATGTCACCAGTGTGTTACTCATGTTTGTGGTGATGCTGAGCTGCCAGTCATATATTCAGGAGAGTATAGCACATACAAGTATGTGCAATGCATACTACTTGATAATAATAAATGACCATGTTACTTGTTTATGTATTTCTGACACTATGCTTCTTATATCAGAGTATACTCCTTCTATGTAAAAAAAATAAGTTTACTGTAAAACAGGATGCTCTTTTCTGCCAGCAGCAGCTTCACAATCTCCTGTTTACTGCATCTCTTAATTGCACCAAGAGGCCACACTGAGAGTTGACCTAGACCATGCTGGTTTGTGTAAGTGCACTTGCCCTATCATGTCCACACAATGAGGAAATCACCTAAAGAAGCATTTCTCAGTATGCACCCATGTCCTTAAGCAACTCATCACTTTACTTAGAATCGCTTAGGATGTGGTGTGCAAGGAATACCTTGTTGCTTCATTTTGATTATCAAAATGCCCGATGAACCCCCAGCCTGGAGTGCCGTATGATGACCCACTGCTTTTAGAGGTGGCCATCTTTCCAACTCATTTGCCATAAGTGGCTCTTGCTATCTACTTTTTCTGGATAACTTCTGAATGAGACCCACTTCACTCAAGTAAGTTTTTTTTCAATATTTGTCTTGCTGGCTGGAAGTAAAGTTCAGTTGAAGTTCAATTCCATTTTGAAAAATTCCTGTTGACTTTGGCAGAGTTTTTGAGGAGGCTGTTTAGCTGTTAAGTTTTCCTCCCTTTGGGTCTTCTGAAGAATTGCTCAAGCCACTGTTACCATTATAATATAAAAGAGAGTTGTGTTATTCTACTCATACTAATGGCCATGAATTCAGAGCTAATTAGAATTGTAAATAACTTTAGAGTTTGCCTTCTGCAATACCACCTGATGTTTGAATCTACTCTATACTACAGATAGATAATGACACCAGATCTCATAGAACTCTTCCCTGCAATAATTGTGAAAAGCTTAGAATTATCACATGGGAATCCATTTGTTTCCACTTTACAACAATATTCAAGTAACTATTTTCCCCCCATAATCACTCTCCCATCCACAGACCATCCCATCTCTTTCTCCCTCTCCCATCCCATTCTTCATTAAGATTCATTTTTAATTATTTTTATATACAGAAGGTCAACTTAGTATATATTAAGTAAAGATTTCAACAGTTTGCACCCCAAAGGCACACAAAGTATAAAGTATCATTTGAAGACTAGTTTTACCATTAATTCTCATAGTACAACACATTAAGCACAGAGATCCTACATGGGAAATAAGTGCACAGTGACTCCTGTTGTTGATTTAACAATTGACACTGTAATTTTTGAAGTCAGTAATCACCCGAGACTCTTGTCATGAGCTGCCAAGGCTATGGAAGCCTCTTGAGTTCACAAGAGACAAGGCCATAATCAAAATGGAAGTTCTCCCCTCCCTTCAGAGAAAGGTACCTCCTTCTCTGATGACCCAAGCAACAATTTTTATTATTAAAATTAATATTAAAAATAAATAAGGCCGGCGCCGTGGCTCACTAGGCTAATCCTCTGCCTTGTGGCGCCGCACACTGGGTTCTAGTCCCAGTCGGGGCACCAGATTCTGTCCTGGTTGCCCCTCTTCCAGGCTAGCTCTTTGCTGTGGCCCAGGAGTGCAGTGGAGTATGGCCCAAGTGCTTGGGCCCTGCACCCCATGGGAGACCAGGAGAAGCACCTGGCTCCTGGCTTCGGATCAGCACGGTGCACCAGGCACAGCGCGCTGGCCACAGCGGCCATTGGAGGGTGAACCAACGGAAAAAAGGAAGACCTTTCTCTCTGTTTCTCTCTCTCACTATCCACTCTGCTTGTCAAAAACAAACAAACAAACAAAAAACCTTGCTTCCAGTCCTGCTAGCATAGAAACAAACTCTTGTTTCTCTGCAGGGGCCATAATATTTCTGATTTCATGACCTCACTCTTACGCTATCCCTTGCATGAAAGGTTGTCCATCATCTTCTGCCTGAAGCTGATCATCCTTTCAATCCAGTACATCTGCCTTAACATTTGGGAGACCTTCCCTAACCTCCTCAGGTGGCATGAGGTTAACAAGTCTAAGCATTCTAATGTTACACAGGGTCTTCAAAAAGCTCATGAAAAATGTGTATTATGAAAAAACTATGGGTGGATTTAAAAATATGTTTGCCACAGAATAAACTTATCTTTTAATTCCATTTTCCATAATCTTTCTAAAGTATTCTTACATAATTCTTTCTTTATATCATGGCACTTTCCACATTTTTTTAATTTAAAAATATTTGATTGACAAAGATTGAATGTATTCAAGGTATGTAATCTAATGATTGATCTACATTTAGGTTGTGCAGTGATTACCACAATGAAATTAATACACCCATCACTACCCAGAACCTGTTCATCTTCTGACTGAAAGTTTATAACCCCACCCAGCCTATGATTATCATTTTTCTACTCTTTGCTTCTGTTGGTTCAACTTTTTGAGATTCCACATGTAAGTGATATCATACAGCATTTGTCTTTATGTATCTGGCTAATTTCACTTATTATATTGTTTTATAATTATTGATTTGGTTGCTGGGCTCTTGCAGGAGACTGGGGCTTACTGCAGGCAGGAACTGTTTAATTCATCTTTATTTTTCTCAGTCCAGAGCTTGCCACTCAGTACTTGCACAATAAAATTTGCTGACGGATACCAGAACCTTAAACTTGTGATTATAGTTAACTGTATTGCCAAAACAGTGTGCTCCACAAATGGAAACCATTAATATCTTAGTCTGTGTTTCATTGCTAATAATTGTTTAGACATTTAGATTTTTAAAATAATAATGCAAGACTCACTACTTAAATATTTTCAGTATAAGAGGAATGTGGCTTGTTGCTATAATTTTAAAAGTAATCTGAGTGATTTCTAAGGATAACCTAAATCCACAAATAATCCACTAACCACATTATAAAAATTAATTATGTCAGACATTTGATTAAAGCTGCTAACAGGTGTTAATCTGCCAGTTGGAGCGCCCAGTATCCTACATTGGAGTGCCTAGGTTCCAGTCCTGGCTCTGCTCCCAATTCCGGTTTCCTGCTAATGCACACCCTGGAAGGCAACAGTAATGGCTCACATAGTTTGGTACCTGCCACCCACACAGGGGACCTGGATTGAGTTCTTGGCTTCTAATTTTGCCCTGGAGTTCCAGGCCTTTTGAGCATTTGTGGAGTGAACTAAGAGACAAGATCTCTCTGTCTCTTTGTCTCTTCCTCTTACCCCCTCCCCCAAATAAATGAATCAGTTTTATTTATAGCTGCCAACCAATAAGGAACTATAGGGGTGTGAGTTTAAGGTCCATAAATTTCTCTTCCAACAAAAAGATGTGGGAGAAAGCAGGAAAGGGGGAATTAGAAGCAGCCCACATGCTGGATAATGAGCTCCTGAATAATTGAGAGCTGCCTGAATTTGTGTAAGTCATTTCTTGCATTTCCCTAAGACTATCAAGTCTATCCTGGAGAGTGATAAGAGCTGCTGAGAAAACAATAAAATGTGTTTTCCTACTTTTCTTCCAATCTCTGGGAAGAAAATAAAGTTAATTCTGTTCACAATTCAGAGAATACCAAAAAAGAAAAATGGCATGGATTTAATAGTGTTGCTTAATTAAAATGAGTTTTTTGCTCCAAGGAAAGATGATACCATTTAATCAGGTGTGTGTTTTTCTGACATTCTGCATATAATTGTGGATATTTACCATGGATAAGTTGTTTGTTATTATCCATGCATTTCCAAAACTTCTGTTATGTTGTGTTGTCAATCAGAGTGACTTTGTTTCCCTAAACTTCTCCTGCTTTAGGAGTGGTTTATACAGCCTCTGAACTTAATATAGAAGATACAGTTCACTCATTTCAGAACCATTGAGTGCCTACACTTGTGTCAGCCACTGTAGTGGGTACTGAATGAGATATGGCATGGGGTTTATATTTAATGAGACTTTTCCCCAAAACTAGCATACTGAAAAGGGCAATTCTATTTTTAAATACATAAGTATTTCCATATTTAAAATGTGGCTTGCAGACACAAAAAGGTCACTAGTTTTTACAAACATAAAGTTCATAATTAAATATGAAGAGGGGTGAAAGACTAAAAAGGGGAAAAAGCAAGGAGGCCTTACTCACATCTTCACATTTAGTGTGCCACCGTTTATCTGTTTGTAAAGTCATACATCAAGCCAGATTTTCACATTAGCTCTTCAGAGGACAAAAATATCATTGCAGTGTAATTTAACATAGCTGCATTATTTAAAGTGTATGCAGCCATCTCTGATGACACACAGAGCACAGAATTATGCTTATGAATCCCTGTAATCCTTAAGGCATTTTATGACAAATCTGTTATTGGCCACAACTTCAGCATGAGCAGTAGATATGCTAAATGGTTTATGAGAGTTGTTCAGCAACTTTGAGATGCTCTCAATAAGAGTTCTCACATTTAAGAATATACCCAACACCTTACTCATTAAACTTTACTCCCCTTTGCCTATGTAGTCGTTGTTCAAACATCCTAAAGCTCTATGTAAGGCAAGACTGGCTGCAACATGAGATTGTTCTGGAACTGAAGAATTTTCAGGGGGTTGGATTCTCCTCCTCCCACGCAAGTAGGTAACTCCACTGAGGTTCAACACTGAGTCTGTGGATTATCACCAGAGTGTTGCTATCTCAATACTTCCTGTGTTTGATTCATTGGACAGATTGTTTTACATGATCAGACAATTCAGTTAAGCCTCCTCAGGGCCTAGAGAACTCAAGGAGATCTTCCAAGAGCTTAGATTTGCTTAATTCTGAATATCTTAAACTGATTATGTCAATCCTGAAATGAAAACAATCTTCAAGGCACTGTAATAAAGTGGGAGAGAATAATAATCATTTGAGAAAGAGACTCTTATGGAAGACAGGCATCTCATTTCCCATTTTCCTGTCACAGCATCTGCAGGGTAACTCTTCTAGGGCTCAAGGATATCATGTCTGATATAAATTCATGGGTAAAAGTGATAGTAAATCAATGCCTACAGCTCATATTTCAGTGCTGTATGCCAGTACTTTCCACACTGTAATCATTTGCCAGCTATCAACTATTCCATTCCATTGATGAAGAATCCATCATTTTTGTCCCTGATCCGTGTTAGAAAATGAGTCTAACTTTCCATGAACACACGAAGTAAAACCTGAAATGATAAATGCTTTGGGCAAGAATAGGTAGTGACTCCATGAAAATACTGAGATTAAGATAAATACTAAGATATAATGTTTAAATGAATTTTACTTATCCTTGGACATGACACTATAGCAGAATCTCTCTTAGTCTGCTCTATTTAACCAAATTGCTAAATTCACCAAGGCCGTCCCTTCCCTTAGGAAACACACTGATGCACTCACCAGGCATAGCATACTGAGGATTCAGCTCCTCCTCCTTCAAATTAGTGTATGCATATTGCTAAGCGTCTGCTGTACTTGCTCCTTATCCTATTTCTGCCAGTTGATGTTGTTATTTTATCATGCAAGTTAATTCAGTTGTAGATAAGTCATGAATGTCAGTATAGCAAAACTGAGTTGTAGTTTTTATGAAAACCAAAGTGGGTACAATAGGTCTATTCAATAAAGGTACATGACTAAAAATCTTTTTTTTTTTTCATTTGAATTAGGTATGGCAGTTTGAAAAGATTCTGGAGAGGAAGAATACAAAAATCTAGACAGATATTCAGACAAATTGCATAGCAAAGGTCTTTAAGGACCCCTTCTATGCTGAGGAAGTTATAACTGGAAATTATCATTAGTGCATTTCAGAGTATGGTTGGTGGAAGAAAGATGATGCAGAATTCCACTCATCTGTAACAAAGAAATGAATGCCTCATCCTCTCTCCCTCCCCTTATTAAAATATTAGCAAGTGGATGTGTATTTACATTAAAATTATGTCATTGTTTTCTGATTTTTCTAACTTTAGTTTTTTTTTTATTAACTATAACTGTTTTGCTCATGTTATATAATTCAGTTTTACTATATAGTGTGCTGGTTGAATACATAGCTCTGAAAATAGACATCTTCATTTCCAAACTTATCAGTGACTTGGGTCAAGTTGCTTACCACCCAGATTTTCTGTTTCAATACTGATAAAACCTTGGTGATAATAATATCTGTTTTTTAAGTCTGTAAAGAGGATTGAATGAGATAATGTGTATTAAGGGCATTAGATGATATTAGTTTCTAGCAACTCAGTAAGCCCTTAATAAATAATATCAATTTTGTAGCAGTATAGCAAGAGTTATAAATCTGTGTATTAATGTGCTCAGTCTGCCATCACAAAATGCCACAGACTGGGTGGCTTAAACAGCTGAAGTTTATTTTGTCACCATTCTGTACACTGGAAGTGTCAGATCAAGGCAGCAGCAAGACTGATTTTGGGGTGGCCTCTCTTTTTAGCTTGCAGACGATGCCTTCTTGCTCTGTCCGTATTCGACATATTCTCCCTGCTCATGTAGAGAGAAAGGGCTCTGATGCCTCTGCCTCTTCTTGTGAAGACACCAGCCCTGTTAGACTAGGGCCCACCATTATGACTGCATTTAACCCTCATTATAAGCCAAATATTAACGGTAAGGCTTAAACAGACACATTTTAAGGAGGCACAATTCTGTCAACAACAGTAGGTACATTTATACTCTGCTTATAAAGGATGGAGCATAGCATAGCTATGGAATGCATGCCATGTAGAATGAACTCAAAAGAAAGACAAGGTTCAGTCCACTGTGACACGGTTCAAGAGAACTGTAAAACCTAATTCCATACTTAAATCTACTGATACACTATGTGAAAATGCAGTTGTTATTTAATTTCCTTCTTCCATGGATCCACATATAAAACCTAATTTTAATCATCTACTTGCTTCATAAGGATATTTTAAAGGCTGACATGACATTGGTCAATTACTAATCATAGATTTATGGAAAAGGTAAAGTAAATACCAAGGAGTAATTTTTTTCTAATTCATTAAAAATTCACTGATTACCTACTATGCAACAGATACTGACACTAAGGGTACAGAGAAGATAGTTCCTATAGGCCTCTGGAGAAGACAGAAACATAAATAATTAAAATGATCTAGAAACATAGTACAGAACTTTTTGTTGTCATATTAAATACCATAAAAATGTAATAATAGCTGTCATTTATTTGGTGCTTCCCATAATACATTGGTTACCATGCTAAGTGGCTTTTTCAAATTTATTTTAAGATATTTTATTCAAGAGACAAGAACTCCCATCTGCTGATTCTCTTCCTAAATGCAGACAATAGCTGGGACTAGGCCAGATCAAATCCAGGATCCAGAAATTCCATCCAGCTCTCCCACATGGGTGGCAGGAACCCAATTACTTGACCCATCACCAATGCCTCCCAGGATCTGCAGTAGCAGGATGCTGGAGTCAGGAGACAGAGCCCAAGCACTCCAATGTGGAATGCAGGCTTCTCAACCACCATTCAAAATGCCCTCCAGCAATTGGTTTTATATTCATTATTTCATCTAATGTTTAGAAACATGTTGAGTTCAGTATTGTTAGTATCAATATTTTACAGAATTTGAGTTATCCATTTTGTCCAGTGGCTCATGGTTGTAAAGTGGTAGAGCCAAGGTAAGAACTTAGTTGTATCAGATTCTACAGGGCATTTTCATAACTATACTCTGTATTGCCTTTTTGCTCTGAAAGTACACCCGAGTATCTAAATCTCTGAGCCATAGATTCCTCAACAAAAGAATTTTCTGTTGAGCTGGCTCTTAAAGGATGAGTGGAAATTATCCAGGTAGACAAAAAAGAAGCATGACTGTGTGGAAACTGAGAGAGCTTGCTCAGGAATGGAAAGCAGGATTTGTATCAGAGAATGGCCCTCCCTGAGACCACTTTGAGGTAAAATGCTCAAGAATCCAGTGAGGACCAAGCTTTATCCTAAAGACAGCAAGGGACCTGGAAGTTTTTTGAGCAGAAAACTGATAGAAAAAGAAGTCAGGTTTTGTGAGGTTACTCTGTTTTGTGAGGTTACTCTGATGAAGATGTGTATTCTGGGACGTGGAGAGCAGTATATCATAGAGTTAACAACATTAAGGAAAAGATCAGTTTGTGATTACAGTAGCCCAAGCAAGAGGTGATATGGATCTGAACTTAGGAAGTGGGAGTAGAACTGAGGAGGAGAAGGTTGAAAAGATGTATATTTAAGACACATTCTTGCCAGTAGTTGGTACTTATTTGATATGAGAAGTGAAGTTGAATGAAAATACAAGACTGACTGCTAAGTTCCCAGCTTGTAGAATTGAGTGAAATAGTGATTAGCATTGTGGCACAGTGGGTAAAGCCACTGCCTGCGACTCCTGCATCCCATGTGGGTACTGGTTCCTGTCCTAACTGCTCCACTTAGGACCCAGCTCTCTGCTAACACACCTAGGAAAGCAGCAGAAGATGGCTCAATTGCTTGGACTCCTGCCACCCACATGGAAGACCCAAATGAAGCTCTTGGCTCCTGGCCTTCAGCCTGGCCCAGCGCTGGCCATTTCAGCCACCTGGGGAGAGAACTAGCAGATGGAAGATCTCTGTATCTCTGTGTAACTCTGACTTTCAAAAATAAATTTAAAAATCTAAAAAAAAAAAAAGGGAAAAAATGGATTAAATACGGTGCTCTGAAGCAATAAAAGGAAAAAGAGGAGGAGGAAGAGGATCAGAGTATATGATAGAATTCCATACTGAGTTGTTTGTGGAATATGTAAATGAATGTTGCCTGTAGACAAATGGAAGTGCACTTCTATCGCCCCCAGGAGAGAAGTTAAAGCTGGAAATAGTGATTTGGAAGCTGTTATTCACAGGCGGTAACCCAAATCAAGGTAATAAATAAAAGTAACCAGGATAGAAGCTTAGCAAAGAGAGACCTTCCAAGGCCAACACCCAGAAGAACCCAAAGTAGATGAAGAGACATCAAGGAAGTCATAAAGGCAAAAGAGACCCAGGGTGGAATAGCATTCTGAAAGTCAGAAGAATTCAAGATGTTAAACAGGATTCAATGCCACAGAGATTATGTAATGAGAATTTCTTAAATATCCACTGAATTCGGCCATTTGGAGGTCACTGATGACATCACTGAAGTGACTTCAGCAGAATGTCAGGACTAAGGCCAAATTGTGGTGGTTACTGGAGAAACTGGGAACTTTGAGTAGGAGTTTGTTTTCAAGAACTTTGACACTGCATGGAAGGATTATTATGTGACCATAACCAGCCAGCAAGGAGGCAGGTTCAAGAGAGAACTGTTGGTCGGAAGGAAGACCTTTCTCTCTGTCTCTCTCTCTCACTGTCTAACTCTGCCTGTCAAAAAAAGAGAAAGAAAAATAGAAAACTGTTGGTTCTTTACCCCACTAAATCTAATGCGTCTAATCATATCCCAATTTTTAAGGATCAAACAGTGTCCTAACCTTATAGGCCTTTGAACAACACCTGCCAGACATCCTCTTTCAGTTTGCTTCATTGGCTATTAATAAATAAAATTTGTTTGTATTTACAATTGTATATAAGATTTACTTATGCTTACTCTGTGTCCAATCGATATCAAAGCCTAATACAACCATTTTTTGGAAGAGGTATCAAATTCAGTATGATTTCATACATTTGTTTTCTGTCAGTATCCATTAGGATGTATAATAGATCCATTAGTGTTATTTGATATGTTTTTACCATGTAATCATGGTATATATACATTATGAAATACTACTCAGCCATAGAAAAGAATGGAACACTGTCTTGCAACAAAATGGATGCAACTGGAAACCATTATGCTTAGTGAAATAAGCCAGTCCCAAAAAGACAAATATCATGATATGTGGTAGTTAATATAGAATACAAAATAATGTATAGGAATGAAACAAACATCTTATGATTTGAGTGTTGATTTTAGCCCTTGTTTATACTCCTGTGGAACTGTGGTCTTTCTACTTTTTACTTGTTGAATATGGTGGTTAGTGGTGAATTAAGCCTTTGATTATAGAGTGGATTGGAATTATGTTTTGCCCCATGAGAACATTTCAGGCGTGAAAAGCCAAGACACTGTGGCAAAAAAATGGCCTACATGAAAGATCTCTGTGAGTGAGATCCCAGTGGAAAGAAGAGACCATCAAAGGAGAACCTTTCTCTGAAGGGAGGAGAGAACTTCCACTTTGATTATGGACCTGTCTACATAATGTTACAGTTTGTGGACTCAAAAGTCTTTCATAGGCTTAGAAGCGCATGACAAGAGCCTCAGGTGATCACTGACATCATAAATAAGAGTGTTAATTGTTAAATGAACAAGTGTGCATTTACTCCTCATGTACGACCTCTATCCTTAATGAGTTGCACTGTGAGAATTAACAGTAAAACTTGTCTTCAAACAGTACTCTATACTTTGTGTGTCTGTGTGGGTACAAACTGTTGAAATCTTTACTTAGTATAGAGTTGATTTTCTGTATATAAAGATAATTAAAATGAATGTTAATGAAGAATGGGATGGGAAAAGGAGTAGAAGGTAGGACAGGAGTAGGGGGGAAGGGCGGGTATGGGGGGAAGAACTGCTGTATTCCAAAAGCTGTACCTATGAAATTTATATTTATTAAATAAAAGCTTTCTAAAAAAACAAACTTTGAAGTAGATATGGCAAAATGCTAAAATTTATTAAGGCTGACTGGCAAATAAAAAGAAATTACATTTTTATGAAAGTTAAAGAAATGAAGGAAGGAAGAGGATTGAGGGAGGCAGAGAGCAAAGGAAAGAATTATGATTATCTTCTTAGAATTGTGCCTATGAAATACCTGAAATCTGTTCTCTTTATATTCATTTAAAACTTTATTAAAGATAAAGAAAACATGCTACATGAGCATTTCCATGAATAAACAAAGACTTCATAGGGAAAGAGGAGGCAAATGACTCCTACCAAAGATTTGTATGTTTAGGGTATTAAGGGGGGGGAGATCTTCAAAAAAAATTTTATGGCTTATTTATTTATTTGAAAGGCAGAGTGACACACAGAGATCTTCCATCCACTGCTTCACTCCCCAAATTGCTACAACATCTGGGCCTGGGCCATTCCAAAGGCAAGTGCCCAGAACTCCACCCTGGTCTTACACATGGGCAGCAGATGCTCAGGTTCTTGGACCATCTTCTGCTGCCTTTCTAGATGCATTAAGAATGAGCTGGACTGGAGGCAGAGTAGCTGGGATTCAAACCAGCACTCACAAATGGGATGCTGGTATCATAGCAATTCACAACTATGGCCCCAGACCCTCAAAGTTTGATTAAAACATTCAGAGTGATAAAGATGAGTGAAGATGTTTCCTAACTTTACAAGAGAGGCCAAGAGTTCTGAGAAAAATGGGACGAGCCCTTTACTCATTATACATCCTTGCATCTGTGGGATGCTACATCACTATAAAGAACCCTTCAGTGATTCACTTATTCTTTAGAAGAAACCCAATAGCCTGGATGGCAGAGCCATCCTCAGGGAATGACAGCCCACTCAGAAAACATCTCCATCAAGTCAAACTGAAAAGCCACTCCTCTTCTTCATGGAATGCCCACAGATACTCATTGAAAAGCAACCATTGCAAATATTTCACTCCCCAGTTTTCCTGGCATGGTTACCTGTTCCAGCAGCCACAGAAGTGGTCTATGCTCTCCCACAAAGTTAAGAATAAGACAGATTTAGAATCAGGTGCTGAGATAAGTATGTTTAGGGCTGTAACTAAAATATATACACATCAGCTTTTGTGCTGACTGTTGTTGTACAATGTAATACTTTATCCATTTTAGTATTTTTTTTATTCTAGTACTAGTGGTTGAACTCTGTAATTAACACACAATTATTCTTAGGTGTTTAAATTTTAACTGAAAAATGATTCCTATTAAATATAAGAGGGGGAATAAGAGAGGGAGGAGATGTACAATTTGGGACATACTCAATTGGACCTGCCCCAAATGATGGAGTTAGAATCGTGCCAGGGGATTCCAATACAATCCCATCAAGGTGGCATGTACCAAGGCCATCTCACTAGTCCAAGTGATCAATTTCAGTTCACAGTTGATCGCACTGATAGGTCTAAGAGTCAAAGGGATCACACAAACAAGACTAGTGTCTGCTAATACTAACTGATAGAATCAAAAAGGGAGAGAATGATCCAACATGGGAAGCGAGATACACAGCAGACTCATAGAATGGCAGATGTCCTAAATAGTACTCTGGCCTCAGAATCAGCCCTTAAGGCATTTGGATCTGGCTCAAGAGCCCATGAGAATATTTTAGGCATGGAAAGCCAAGACACCCTGAAAAAAAAAAAAAAAGACCTAAATAAAAGATCTCTGCGAGTGAGATCCCAGTGGAAAGAACGGGGCCATCAAAGAAGGAGGTAACTTTCTCTGAAGGGAGGAGAGAACTTCCACTTTGACTATGACCCTGTCGGAATAAGATCGAAGTCGGTGAACCCTAAAGGCTTCCATAGCCTCGGCAACTCATGACTAGAGCCTAGGGAGATTACTGACACCATAAACAAGAGTGCCAAATTGTTAAATCAACATCAGGAGTCACTGTGTACTTACGTCTCATGAGGGATCTGTCCTTAATGCGTTATCCAATGTGAAGTAATGCTATAACTAGTACTGAAACAGTATTTTTACACTTTGTGTTTCTGTGTGGGTACAAACTGATGAAATCTTTACATAGTATATACTGAATCGATCTTCTGTATATAAAGATAATTGAAAATGATTAAAAAATCTTGGTGTTAAACTGGAAATTGCATAGAAAATTAATCAATTTTTAAAAAAAAATCATGTAGGATCTCTGTCCTTAATGTGCTGTACATTATGAATTAATAATATAACTAGTACTCCAACAGTATTTTCCCTTTGTGTCTCTATGTGAGGGCAAACTGTTGAAATCTTTACGTAATATGTACTAAACTGATCTTCTGTGTATAAAGAGAATTGAAAATGAATCTTGATGTGAATGCAAGGGGAGAGGGAGCGGAAAAGGGCAGGGTAGCGGGTGGAAGGGAAGTTATGGGGGGTGGGGGAGCCATTGTAATCCATAAGCTGTACTTTGGAAATTTATATTCTTTAAATAAAAGCTTTATGTACATTTTTTTTTTCTTTTTCTTTTTATTTCATTTTTTTTTATTTTATTTATTTTTTTTTTTATAAAGCTTTTATTTAAAGAATATAAATTTCCAAAGAACAGCTCATGGACCACAATGGCTCCCCCCACACACAACTTCCCTCCCTCCCCCCACCCTCCCCTTTCCCGCTCCCTCTCCCCTTCTGTTCACATCAAGATTCATTTTCAATTCTCTTTATACACAGAAGATCAATTTAGTACATATTACGTAAAGATTTCAACGGTTTGCCCTCGCATAGAGACACAAAATGATAATACTGTTGGAGTACTAGCTTTATGTACATTAAAAATATGTATATATACACACATCAAAAATCTATGATGGTGAAATTGCAAACACTTCCCTAGCACTTACTGTTTGCCTGACACTGTCCTACTATTGAGTAGACATGCAACTTTTAGAGATAAATGAAGAAGAGAAGGAAAAAAGTCACCGGAAGTGTCTGGTGCTTCACATACATTGGCCCTTGTGTATTGTAGCACTCCAACAAAGAAACAGTCATCATGCCATTTACATTAGCAGTAAATGAGGCTGAGAAATCTCACTAACTTGTCCAGGGTCACAGAGCAGGTAAACAGCAGAGCAAGTGAGCAATGTGGAGCTCTGAGCCTGAGGTTAGTCTCCACATTGCTCCAGGATGCCTTCTTGTGGCCAGAAGGATGAGCTAACAAAACCTCATTTCTGTCTCAATAAATTGCATGCCTTCTACATTTCTCTGGCTTCATTTGCATTTAATCCCCCCAAAAAACCTACATGTTTAATTTTTATGGCCACTAATAGCATTTGTGACATTGTAAGTAAGTTGATGAAGTAAAAATCAGTGTATCTGAAGGTAAAAATTAAATATTCCTTTGTAAGCAAAGCAAAGGATTTCCCTTGCTGGGAATGTTTCCTACCTGTTTTGGCATATTCAATATGCTAATTTAATGTCCTTTCTCTCCAGCCCAAATTATGATGTCTGTCAGTGGCCTTTAACCTGTTGCACAGCATTTGGGAAGCCTAGAAAGAAAAATTACTTATTCCAGGACCATGTACTCAGAGAGAGAAAGTGGAGGGGGGAGACCTTTACACTCTAATAGTAAGTTCTAATGGCTGGAAAGCACTTGTGTTCATTATCTGACAGTCTACTGGTAGCCTCCAGGCTGAAGCATATGATTATCCATATACACTGAATTAAGGATCCTGGAGGCAGCTGAGTGATAATTCTTGAGCTCAGCGCAAAATTGAGGCCAGAGGTGCAAATTTAGAAGTTTCCATTACGTAGAAACTATTCAGTCATGACAATTGCTAAAAAGACTTTGAAACAAAATAGCCCAGGTAGAAAGTGTTTTAAGAAAGAAATGTCCTGTTGGTCCAAATGCTGCTGTAGGTCTAATGGAGAAGTAATCAATAGAGAAAAATATTTTGAAAAGGTTTGAAAAACATGGCCATGAAATAAGAATCTTGTCACAAATTAATGGGTACATAAGGAAAAATAAGTCTAGACTGAAAATTTATAGGTAAAGATGTTAAAAGTGTGAAAGATCAATGCAAGGTCATTAAGAGATAAGATTTAGGGTTTTAATATCACTGCAGGGGGAAAAAAAGCCCAAAAAAAATCACATTTCTTGCTAAGGTAGAATAAGTAAGTATATTAAGAATAGATAAGCAGTGACTCAATAAATTTTATTTCCTTTCCTTTAAAAATTCAGTAGGAACCAGGGAAGTTAATGTGTAAGAAACAACATTTATGTGTTAGGCTAGAAATCGCAATCAGTACATGACCTTGTCAGGAAGTAGGAGAGTAACTCCACAATATGACTCCTTGAATAAATGACCTGAATGTATTCTACTGCCACTATGAGATTTCAGTGGCAAATGGTGTGATGTGAATGGAATACTGAGATATTTTTAAAGCAATTTTAATTTGTTTAAATGAAAATATAATGTGTAAGCTAATCCGCATGCCACACAATGGGCCAGCTGTTTCAAGTGAGTATAGGAAATCAGATTACAGTTGCTTTGAGCTTAGTCATTTATTTGTCAGAGGGCTTCATTTCCCAACGGAAGGAAAACACAAAATTGGAACTAGAATTTCACCCCTAAATGTCCTAAAATGTTCCACATTAGGGTGAAATTTGAAAAACATTAAGATAATGTACAATTCCTGAAAATGACTCTAAACACATATCAAACAAATCTGAAAATATTTGTGTATCCATTATTCATATCAAGCATATTTCTATTCTTCATACAACAAGCAAGTAAGAACCTGAGAGGCATATGATGATACATCAAAAACTAAGTTACCTTCTATAATTTTAAAGAATATGAAAGAAGAAAAATCTTTTTTCCAAATGACTGAACGTGAATATATATCCCTACGAGGTGGTTGTTCAATTTTCAATATAGCTGTAACATCTCAAAAACATATGCCCAATAGGAGCTGGAGTTCAACCTAGTGCTTAAGACGTATCATAGTGTCTGGATCCAGTGCCTGGCTCTGCTCCTGACTCTAGCTTCCTGCTCATGTGCATCTTGGGAGGAAGCTGTGATATCTCAAGTAATTGGGTTTCTGCCACCCACATGGGAAACTTGGACTAAGTTCCAAGCTCTCTCAGCTTTGGCCCCAGCCAGGGACTGTTCTAGACATTTGGAAAACTGCAGGTGGGATCTCTCTCTCTCTCTCTCTCTCTCTCTCTCTCTCTCTCTCTCTCTCTCACACACACACACACACACACACACACACACACAGTTTCTCTGCCTCTCAGATAAAAAAAAGTCTTATCCAATACAGCTCCCTTCTTACATAATAAATTGATCATAATAGTCACCATTTTACAGCTCCATCTGGCATGTCTTACATTAAACAACCACATTTATGACCTGAGATCTTTTATGTCACCAGGAAATATTTACTGAAGAAAATATTTGTTCAGGCTTGTTTGTAATGGGGTGAACCACCTGTTTGGTACAGAGGTGATAATCAATGTTTGAATTATCATAGATTCAAGTTTGCTCTTTAGAACAAAATCCTGGAATTGCTCATAGGTTCCTGGGTTTTCCTCACAGATACAGAATGGCAAAATCAAGGGCAGAATCTTATGTATAAAAGGATAGAGAGATAAATATGTTTGTTCCTTTTTTATTGAGGCAAACAGCTGGCTAATGTTAATTGTACAGCCAGCAGTTTGGTAACTTTCCAAAGATATGGAAAAAAATTTATTTCATCACTGTTGCTATGACTTTAAGATAATTTCAGAACACTGATTAATGTCATAATTAAAAGTAATTCTAAATTTCAACTCCT
The DNA here is from genome assembly GCA_949820135.1 of Sylvilagus floridanus. Taxonomy (NCBI): domain Eukaryota; kingdom Metazoa; phylum Chordata; class Mammalia; order Lagomorpha; family Leporidae; genus Sylvilagus; species Sylvilagus floridanus. The sequence goes on from OX463241.1 coordinate 100,509,873, forward strand.
TCCTTGTTCTGTGAGAAAATTTATACATATGCAGGTGACTTATTGAGATAATAAGACTATAACTAATGTACCTATCCCATCTGATTTACTAAAATTTATAAAACCAATATACCTAAAAATCCCCCTGGGAATGAATACTAAGAAAATAAATTTTGATCTGTTCTACATGATAAATAAGTCAAAGAGAAATATTTTAGATCTTATAGTAGCTAAACTAATTATATGAGAATTTTGTCATCAAGTTGATACCAATTAAATATTATAAAATATCCTCCTGAGTAGGTGTATCAGTGGCACTTCACAGTGTCCAGAAAGTTACATTCTGACAATTCCTAAGCAGAGAGCTTGCTATATACTCTTGGAAGAGATATTTTGGAGATTCCAGTAGTCAAATAGGACCAAGTACGTGAAAGTTCTTTGTAAATTACATGTAATTCTATTTATTATAACATCATGACTTTTTCAGGTTAATAATTACATGATATGAAAATTTTTTTGACAGGCAGAGTTAGACAGTGAAAGAGAGAGAGACAGAGAGAAAGGTCTTCCTTTTTCCATTGGTTCACCCCCCCAAATAGCTGCCTTCCTGGGCCATAGCAGAGAGCTGGATTGGAAGAGGAGAAACCGGGACAGAATCCGGCGCCCCGACTGGGACTAGAACCCAGGGTGCTGGTGCCACAAGTGGAGGATTAGCCAAGTGAGCTGCAGCACCAGCCTATGATATGACATTTGATATGATGTACTGATTAAAACTTAATATTCTACTGTTTTCATCATTTCCTGTTCCTGGTGATACTGGAGATGACATTTTAATCTCTAAAGCATTGTTATTTTTCTGATCTTGCAAAGATAATTATTAAAAGTATTTAATAAATTTTTGATGATCTTTATCAATACAGTCCCTGCAAAGACTTCTGGAAAAGTAGCTATATCATGGGGTGAGTCTTCCCATTTCATCATCTCAGGAAGCAGAAGTTCTGGTTTCTGTTGCTTACTAATAAACCTAAGGCTGCCAGAAGTTACTCCAAAGCTTTGAGTGTAATAAAAAGAAAAGAAAGGAAAGTAACTCAATCTCAGTGAGGCATCAATACACTCTTCCAAGTCATGTGGTCAAAGGAGGCCCTTCCAACAGGGTCTGTATAAAGTGTGAGGTTGTGTCCCCACCCTAGAAAACATAAGAATTCAACTTTATCCTTTTATCGATTTGATCAGTTTATTCTTCCACTTATATTTTAACTTTGTCACCAAGAAAATGTGCTACAAATGTAACTTAATAAAGTGAAATGAGGTTTGTGAGATTCAATATCTAGCACCTGCCAGGTTTACAATATTTTCTCAGCCATCTGGGATAACCCATGCTGACAAAGCTTAGCTATGTGAAACCAATTATCCACATCACCAACAGGAACATGGCCTGTACTTGATTATGATTGTGCCAACTGCTGAGAATTCATGCCAGCTCCCGGGGGGGGGGGTGTTTGTAATACCATTGCGGCATATCCTGTGGATGTCTTTTTGAAGGTTGGGTAAGTAGAGTGAACAACCAACCAAAGGAGGACTCCCATTGTCTTCATTTTTTAAGTATGTTCTGATGGTCAAAAAATATACTACATTTGTGTCTAAACATGTTTTAGACTCCCTTTCCTACCCAGCTTGTCATCTGATGTTATTTCCTTGTCCCTTTTATCACCCCATATTTTCCCTTCTTGACATGTAACACCAAACCCTTTCCTTCAAAATATTTTCATCAAGATGTTTTGTGATGGATTAGGGTGGAAAACAGAAATTCTGCATTTACCCTTGATCTTGAGGATAAACATATTTTGCATTTTTATATATTTTAAGAAAATAACCCCAATCTTGTAACTCTACCAACCCTGACTAGATTACTGCTATCCATGAGTACATTCTTAGTTATGTCTTAAGACTAGCCTACAAATAGAATTTTACCCCAAATCCCTGTATCTCAATGATTTGATAATCTAAAATGAACATTCAGTTCTTCTATGGCCCAGTCATGAATCCTTTACACACCTATTGGAACTTAAACTATTTTTGAATGCATGTTCTATGTGTGTTTAACACTGAGTATTGTGCCTTGTTCACAAAACTGTTCAGTAAGTACTTGCAGAAGTGCACTTGTCCTTTATTTATTCCACCCTTCTACACCTGGAAACCCCCAAATAGCTTATGCTTAAACATAACTTGGGCATCCTGGTAGTCAGAGATGCCAATAAACAGAGATGAGAGAAAGAAGACCAAGTCTCCATCCTCCCTGGCTCACCTCCACCTCCTCCACACATAGACAAACTCATATTCCATTCCTATTTCCTCACTTCGTCCAGCACTCGTTACTCGATATTCCCCTAATGGGGGAGATGATCCACTATGTGGTACATGTCGGTATGTTTCTTGTGGATTAATATAGAACGGCAGATTCCTGTGATGGAACTGGTCTTATAAGGAGAGAGGTATAGGAGTCCCCAGATGACTATGGGTCACAGAATTACAAATAAGCAACAGAATCCCTCGTGCTCTCTCTCTTCTTTTTGCAGTCCTTTGACTGCAGACCTTCTTCAGAACCATCTTAGCCAACAGAGCACTATCTAGGGAATCCCTTAGTGAAGGGACTTAATGGGAGTCTTAGAACACAAGCTCTTACTATTTATAGGCTTCTGTTCCCAAGTGCAGACCTTCAAGCTATGTCCTTGTATGAGGGCCATGAGGTGTGGTGCATTACTGTCTTCCCAACTCTATGGATGACACCTTAGTCACAGCATCACTTCTTTTTTTTTTCTCACAATTCAGAGAGTCAGATGAAAAGTACTGAAGAATATCTCTTTCCTAAATTCCAGTGAATTGTTATTACCTTGAACAAATCAACTTCAGTTTCCTTAACTGAAACAATACTTTCTTCCTTGCCATTTCCATCTAAAACACACAAAGTAAACAATAAATATGTGTGAAGGCCTCAACTCTTTCCTACTAAAATGCACTGCTCAGCCTACACATTAGTATTAGTATCCACTTTCTCCAATACATGTTTGGTTTTCAGAACTCCATGAAACACAATAATATTAACACTTCGAAACAAAAAGAATTTGCTTTCAAGACATTGAGACAAATTTGCTTAGCACCTTCCTGAGTTTCTAGAAACTATAAACTTCATTATGGTTTATAAGAAAGAGCAGGAAATCAGATAAGTGAGTGAAGTCCATTACCATAGAGTCATAGAATGTTAAGTTGGCCAAGTATCAAAAAAGAGAATGAAGGCCGGCGCCGTGGCTCAACAGGCTAATCCTCCGCCTTGCGGCGCCGGCACACCGGGTCCTAGTCCCGGTCGGGGCACCGGATTCTATCCCGGTTGCCCCTCTTCCAGGCCAGCCCTCTGCTGTGGCCCAGGAGTGCAGTGGAGGATGGCCCAGGTGCTTGGGCCCTGCACCCCATGGGGAGACCAGGAAAAGCACCTGGCTCCTGGCTCCTGCCATCGGACGAGCGCAGTGCGCCGGCCGCAGTGCGCCGACCGCGGCGGCCATTGGAGGGTGAACCAACGGCAAAAGGAAGACCTTTCTCTCTGTCTCTCTGTCTCACTGTCCACTCTGCCTGTAAAAAAAAAAAAAAAAAAGAGAATGAAACTTATACCTTGATTTGGTGATCAAGAAAACTCAGGAAGAAAAGGCCCAGTGACAGGAAGGCAGCAGAGAGGTAGTCAGTGCCTATGAGCTAGACATTGTATAGGTCATTAATGAGGGGAGTATCTCAAGACTTGGACATACAACAATATAATTGAAGAAGAAATTACATGCTGAGGGAGGAATAAGATTAATTCTAATAAGAAAGGTGACTTGGAAAAGGTGACATTCAATGTGAGCCTTGAAGGACAGCAGAATTTCTAAATGTGGTGCTTTTTAATTCATATATGTGGTGCTTTCTGTGAGAGTTGTGGTCCGTTTGGCCCATTAGATACAAAAGATAGAACAGGACCACAATGAGCCTTAGAAACCAAGGTAATGAATTTGGATTTCACCTACAGTCCTTAAACTTTGAAAGTTTTTGAACATGGAACTGAAATGATCAGAGATATTTGTGTTTAAGTAAATAAGCATGTATTTATCCATTTGCCCTCAGAATACCTTGAGGTGTGTGTGTTATTACATTAATGGATGCACTAATACTTGAATGTGAATATATTTGGTTTTCCTTTCTGGAATATCTTCATAGTCTGAAGAGACCAGTAAAGAAAAAAAACAAGATCTTGGAGCAGGCATTTGGCTCAATGATTAACTGGCCGCTTGGGAGTACCTGCTTGCATATGGGAGTACCTGCTTGCAGCTCTGATTCTCCTGATCCAGCTTCCTGCTAACACACCCTGGGAGCCAGCCAATGATGGCTCAAGTACTTAGGTCCCTGCCACCTGTGTGGGAGACCCAGATAAAGTTCTAGATCCTACTTTTATTCTGGCCCATCCCTGACTATTGAGGGCATTAAAGGAATACATCAGCAGGTGGGAGACCTCTCTCTGTCTCTCTCTCTGTCTCTTTCTCTCTCTCTCTTTCAAATAAAGTGAAAAATGTCGAATAAATAAATAAACCTAATTTTAAAAATACCTTTAGAAACCTGGCTTGGCAGAAGCATTGTCATTGCAATATTACCAATCTCCTTCAAGAAAGCAGTCCAATTTGTTCCATGGAAAACATAATTTTGTTCAACTATATTTTATTCAGATATAATTCATGCATGTTTACAAGTTTCAGCCCTTAACTATAGAACACCATGTTTCTTCACCAACAGCTTTTGGTTACTGAATACGTTTGAATTTTTTATAATGAAAAGATTCCTGAGGTGGCTTGTTTATTTCTGAATAGAACCCTCTGGGTGGTTGTGAAGAATCCCCAATGAAGCCCATAGCTCACTGGAGCCAGTGCCCCGAGCTCCTGAAATTTCCGTACTTGAGAAAATGTGGTTATTACCCTAGAGCACGATAAAGTTCTAATGCCTAATTTGTCTGTCAGGGGTCAATAAATAAGTTTTGCCAAGGACACAATCCCTACTACATTTTTATAGACATGTTTTGACCCCCAAACTCCCAAAAGCAAGAAGGAAGCTGGCTACAGTTATTATTATTATTATAACATAGAATTTCAGCTTCTCCCTCCAAAGTAACACCCTGTAGAGTGATGTTGCTTTTAGAGTTCCTGACAATAAAAATGGTTCCTGAGCTGCTAATGTTTAGCAGCCACTATGAAGACCATCTGAGTTAAAATTTGCAGGTTCAGAGACTTCCAAGAGGAATGAAACTTGTATTCCAAATTAAGTGGGTGCCAAAAGCTCTTGGTAAAAAGTTTGTCTTACATCTGTTTTCTGCTCCTGTATGAGATCATTCATCAGTAGCTTAAAACACCAAAAGGGAAAAAATCATGAATTGAATCCTGAGGTGCGTGTTTGTCCTGCTCCCCTTAGAGAAACCAATACATGTGAACCCCATGAGGCCTTCAAGGTATCATACCAATGCTCAGTCCTACCAATCTTTTACCTCAAAAAGATGCCATTACTTGTTTGAAGTATTAGTGTTTTGTAGCATATTGGGTCATCATATACCCACTTTATGGATATTTGCCCCCAAACCTAAGATCTCTTTATTGATAGCACTGTCCACTTTTCTGTTTTGTATCAAAAATACTCTTTTATCTCCCCTGAACCCACTTTAAAAAAAAAAAAAGATTTATTTATTTGAAAATCAGAGTTAGAGAGAAGGAGAGGCAGAGAGAAAGAGTGAGAGAGGTCTTCCATCCGCTGGTTTACTCCCCAATTGGCAGCACTGGCTGGAGCTGTGCCTATCCAAAGCCAGGAGCCAGGAGTCCCCTCCCAGTCTCCCACATGGGTACAGGGGCCCAAGGACTTGGGTCATCTTCTGCTCCTTTTCCAGGCCATAGCAGAGAGCTGGATCAGAAGTGGAACTGCCAGGACTTGAATCAGTGCCCATGTGGGATGCCAGCACTGCAGGCAGTGGCTGAACACGCTACACCACAGCGCCGGCCCCACCTTGAACCCCTTTTTGGTGAGCTCCTTTGAGAAAATGGATATTTTGCCCATGAGAGCTTAAGCTTTAGGATGGAATCCTTTAAAGATCAGATAATAAGATGACTTCATTTTGTAGATTATTCTGCTGTCTTTATACTTTCCAGTGTCTTTAATTTGTTTTCTGGGGCACTTGCTGATTTCAAAGTATATTAATTAGGCATAACTGCAAGCATTGGATATATAAAAATGAATGTTAAGTCCCTATAGTCAAATCTAATGGGAGAAAGATATTAAACGCTCTGCTGGAATGGAGTATAAAGAGGCCTGTGATGGAGGGAGGATCAGACCACAAAGGAGGAAGTCTTTTACCTGGACAAATCAGAGAACGCATCTAGGATGATGGATTGCAATGACTTGAAGGAGGAGTAGGAGTTTCCTGAATGGACTACATGAGAGCAATGGGCAGAGCAACATATCCTCACTTTCCATTTTACATATTTGCTAAAAAAGAAATACAGAATCATTTCAGCCACTTTGTCTTGCCTCTAAGGAGGGAAAACTTAACAGTTTAAAGAAAAATTAAGTAACTAATTCCCTTATTAAATCTCCATAAAAAATGAGGTTATTATTAGCCCTGTTGGCCCACCATGATCTCAATTTGGATAATACTATTCCTCCTACCTAATTTATCCCTATAGTTTAATTGGTTTCAAAATTCAGCTTCACTTCCCTTCAGTTGTTGTTATTTGGTATTAAACAGCTGTTATGTTCTTCCACAGAGCTGAATATTTTTCAACTGATCTGATGAGTTCAACCCTATAGGACAAATAAAGCAATTTGCAAGGGCTTTGAAATGACAAATAATCTCTAAATGCATAAACATGTGGTGTTAATTATTGATAGTAATAATTACTACCCATTTAGTCAGCACTCTTATAATAATACACAGTATTGTCTTTGATCTACAAAGTTGTGTATACAGGGAAAATCCTTGCATGTTTAGATATTTGTCTCTGTGTTACCATGTACTCAAAGTGTTGATGTTCTTCTGCTCTGCTGAGATCATATTGGTTTTAATTAAATACAAGTATACTAAGAACATATGTTCATTTTGTTTTTTAATCAATTTAGAGGAAGTTTGTTAGGTCATTTCTGAGTTTGGCAACATGCTATGTAATCATTGTCCTATCCATCATTGTTTGTTTATGTCTTCCTGGGATGGGAGAGATTCCATCTACAACTAGAAGCTACTCTAAAGTCTGACTCCCATGTGTTAAATGAATTTAGTCATTCTCTCAGGGAGTTGCAGTGTTGCTACTGCTATTTTCATGAGCCATCTTTGACACCCCTAACAGAGACTCACATTTTGTGCCATCCATTCTGATTTTCAGTTTGGGTTAGAGTTCAGACCCAGAGTAACTAATAATGACCTAACTAGAAGAAATGTAAACAGCTTCCTTCTCCATCTTTTTCACATCTAAAAAACTTTTTCTTTTCTCTTTTGATAAATGCTGTAGAACAACTGAAACATCTTTCTCTGCAAACTGATACGCAATGAAAGTTTCATGTCTATCTAAATATCCTTAATACTTATCTCTCAAATCTTAGAAAAGTCAAGAGTCTTGCAAACATGTGGTTACCACCATGATGCACATACTATCTGTTGACAATTATAGTTCTGTGTGCATGGTCTCAGCCTGTGGAAATGAAGAAATCTTTTCATTCACTTTGAGGGGTGTAGAACAAGTCATGGCAGCACAGACAACTACCTTCAGCATCAAGGCAGTCAGAGCAAGCATTCCCAGTGTTTACCGGGGCTGCCAGGAGTGTCCCAATCCCAGTCCCCATATGTTGTGGCCTCAACAGTCCACGTGCATACCATTCCCTGTATCACTGGCTGTTTTTTAATCCCAGCCCTGCTTTTAATGCCAATGCCTTGTTTTGTGACTACTGCATCTCTTCAGCATTGCTCCAAGCTTCCCTAATGGCTGGAAAATCTCAAAAGCCATGACAACCACACAGGATAATTAGGAACTGCATTCCCCAGGTATCACTCTGTCTGGTACCATCAACAAAATGAGTTGATTGACATTTTCACATACCTCTGAAAACTAAAAGACATACCAAGCTCCAAGAAAAGTCCTAACCTGTAGAACTGACCCGTAAAGATCAGTTCCCTAGGCTCACATCTTTCTATAATAGTGTGAGTTCATGGGTTTGGAAGAGAGAGGGCAAGTATCAAGTGCCTGAAGAAAGGTAACACATGAATTGAGTGTGCAAAGGACCATTTTGGTGTCAGAACAGGTGGACACAGAGCTGAGGTAAATGCAAATAAGAGCCAGGGTGCTGGCAGTTGAAGTGTGTGTCTAGCAAAAGCAGAGAGCACTGGAAGCATGGATGAGGGGATACAAGCTACCCTTCTCCCTTTCCCAGGCTGCTGGGATAAGGTGGTAGACGGGTGAGAAAGTGGGAAGAAGGAGTTGAGTAGGCCTGACTTGGTGCCATAGCTTTACCCTTTCATTCTAGGTAGAAAAGTCTGTATGTGCACGCAGGAAGTTATTTTGCAAAGGTACACAGAGTGGCCTATTCCAGAAAGAAGAAAAAGAAAACAAGAGTTCACTATAGTCAGATTAAGGACAGAGAATAGGCATGGTAGGGAGGGGGTCTGAAAAGGAAGTTAGATCTAGTGGGAGGACTGGAGGGCCATGAATGCTCTCTTCCTTATCCACAACAGGGAGCTATTGAAGTACTTTAAATAGATGCATTATAGCATCGATAGCGTCAGCTTTCTGTTAGCAGAGATGTAGTACATACACACAAGAGGGGAGAGATTGTAGACAGGCAAAAAATAAAGAGAGAGAGAGAGAGAGAAGAAACGTTAGGAAGTTTCTGCAGTAGTCCAGGGCAACAGTTCACAAGAGAAAGACTGCCTGCCCCGCGCCTTTCCCTTTTTAACTTAAATGTGACTGCACTTCTTTACTCACTATCGTCATGGAATATAGCACCTATGAAATCTACTGTGTTTTGAGTTATAAAGTATTGTAACCAAACTAAATACATCTTTCTTTCCTTTTTCATGTTTTGATAAACAACTGAGTTTGTAATAATGAGGTTAATAATAAATAATAAAGTAAATAATGCCTGCTTGAAAATTCCAGAAGCTAACCTTGGGACAGACAGGGAAAGTTGCAGAGTAATCCAGCCCTCCGTGGTCATACTGACCAGAGGATCGGATTTATGGCTACAGGATGAAAGTAACCACTGTGATTTGCCAGCCAGCTCCTTATCTCCTGGTGGAGGTCAATATGCAGCTGCTCTGTCCTTTGTTCACCTGACCCTTAATTCCCTTTTTCTCCCCTTTAAAAAGCCCTCTCCATAACTTACGATTTGAAAATAACACATATGTGGGACTAAAGAAGTCTGCTTCTCCCAAAGAATACTGGCTGCTTAAATAAATCTATTCCCTACTTCAACTCTTATTATCTCAAGTATTGATTTTCAATTGACAAGCGGTTCAGGTCTAATTTTGACTGATAAAAGTATCACCAGGTTATAAAAACTTTTCATCATCATTTGAAAGTAAGATTACAATAGGGAAAATTGAGTACCTAGGGAGGGAGGGAGAGAGGGAGGAAAGGAAGGAAGGAAGGAAGGAAGAAAGGAAGGAAGGAAGGAAGGAAGGAGAAAGAAGGAAGGGAGGGAGGGAGGAAGGAAGGAAGGAAGGAAGGAAGGGAGGGAGGGAGAGAGGGAGATAGGGGAGGGAGGAGGAAGAGGGAAGGAAGGAAGGAAAGAAGGAAGGAAGGAAGGAAGGAAGGAAGGAAGGAGAAAGAAGGAAGGAAGGGAGGGAGGGAGGGAGGGAGGAAGGAAGGAAGGAAGGAAGGAAGGAAGGAGAAAGAAGGAAGGAAGGAAGCTTCTACTGATGAAGGTTCATATTGGTTTTTGGTTGCACCTCTATGAAAGGCTTTCCAAATCAAAAATTGTCATCAATGTTGTTCTTCTTGTTATAGTTCCTTGCTCACCACATCACCCTCCTCCCCAGGGGTCAAGAAATTAACTACTAATTAAAACCTAACATTGGAAAATTAGTTGTGGGGCTTTGCTATATAATTAATAAAATGAAAGGAATAGTAATTAGATCTGAAAAATTATTCACTCATTGAGCAAACATGGAACACCTGTTATCTGTATTTGTCAGTTACTACACTTCCTATGGTGAATAGCAAGACTGAAAACATTGCCCTGGCTTCTTAGAGCTCTAGCAGAGGCTTGGGTGAGGAACATAAGGATCTAATCAGGTGGGGATGTGAAAAAGGAAGTAGTGGATCCCACAAGGTGCACAAAAGAGTGGGTCTTTTGCTCCTTGGAGTGAATATTACAATGATAGTGTCAACTTCAAAGCATGAGGTTAAGGTGAGACGCTGGTGCCAGAAAGTGTGGGTTCTAAGCCCAGCGCTAGACCTACCAGCACAATTTCCTCATTGCTCAAATAGGGATCCTCTCCTCACCTAGACAAATGGAAGGATCATGTGAGTTAATAAATGTGTGGCTCAGAACAGAGCCCCACACAATGTAGCTGCTCAATAATTATTGTCTCATTATTGTTGCTGTTATTATGATTATAATCAGTAGCTGAATAATTTACAATAACAAATGGAAAAATGAAAACTTGAACAAGTTCAAATAGATTGAGAGAGAGAGAGAGAGAGAGAGAGAGATGCCCCCCCTCCAATATCTCGCCTCCCTCTACAGAAATACTTTCTGCATGTGGCCTGGTTCTAATGGGAGAGTCATCATCTCTGAAATCAGACAACCAGGATAAACAGACTATTGTTGTCTTTACCTTCCAGAATTCTGTGCTGACTGCCCCTGAGGAAACATGACATGGTGGGGTGTGGCTCCCCTGAGGAAATAATAAATTGGAATTTAATAGCAGTATCTTAGATTACAAATCTGTCTCTCTGTATTCTCAGAGACTATTCTTGCTGTAAATAAAGATCTTGGGGGATAGCCATATAGTTAGCCCAGGCTGTTGACCCAGTGGTGATTTAAGTTAGCCCTTTTCACTCCTTCATTAACCAGATTGATTCATGCTTCTCTCAACTTTAAACGCATTTTCACCCTGGTTCCTTAAATAATGTAACCAACCAAAAGGCTTGTAATTGCTTTCAAGTTATGTGACCTGAACATCATTATGCCCTTTGGGGCTTATATTCTACCATTAATAATTTTTATTTATTCTTCTGAGAAAGAGAGAGAGAGAGAGAGAGAGAGACAGAGAATATCTCCCATCTACAGGCTCACTCCCCAGAAGCATGCAGCAGCCAGAACTAGGCCAGGCCAAAGTCACAATTGGGAACTGGGAACCCAGCCTGTGTATTCCATGTGGGAGACAGGAACTCAAGTGCTTGAGCATTTCTCAGCCACTTCCAAGGGTCTGCATCAGCAGGAAGCTGTATCTGAACTGCAGCCAGAGCTCAGAGCCAGGCACTGTGATACAGGATGCAGATGCCTGAACCAGTCTTAACCATGGTAGCAAACTCTTACCCTTGTCCACCTTCTTAAGATGCTCCCTACATGTACATAAAACCTCCAGAGGTAACCTGTGTGCAATTTAGGGCTGACATTTGGAATTTTTTTATAAATATTGTCCTTTAATTGAAGTCAATATGTGGTAGGAAGACCATGGGGCTGAGTGAGGGGAAGACACCTGGTTCTAGTTGGCTGTGACCATGAGCAAACCACAACTTCTGCAGCTTCAGTTTCTCCATTTGCAAAATGATGGAGTTAGACTGTGTGAACTCTACTGTCCTACTTTATTTTATCCCAGTGAGTTCAAAGTGATGAATATTTTAATCAAAGACAGAATTGAGTGAAATCCATAAGGAAAGATGAGATTGTCTCATTCATTTAACAAGAATTTATTGAAGAACCAATATGTACCTGTGCTAGGTATAGTGATGCAGTATTGCTCCACAAATGTAACTGACAAGGATGAGTTGCTACCGGTTGGCAAGACAGACAATGAACAAAGAAATTAAAAAATAATTTCAAGTTGTTATAACTACTGTGAAGGAAATAACTGAGTGATCACAAAGATTAGAGAAGGAAGCTCATAGGTCTAAAGACAAAGGGGTGTGTGTGTGTGTGTGTGTGTGTGTGTCTCCCTCCCCTGTTTCTCTCTGTCTCTCCCAGAAGTGGATGCATTTTTTAAAGGTTAATTTATTAATTTGAAAAGCAGAGTTACAGAGGGTGAGAGAGAAAGTAAAAGAGAGAGGGAGAGAGAGTTAGAGTTCTTCCATCCACTGGCTCACTCCCCACATGGCTGCCACGGCCAAAGCTGGGCTGATCTGAAGTCAGGAGCCAGGAGCCAGGCTTCCGATTCTCCCATGTAGGTACAGGGCCCAAGTACTTGGGTGATCTGCTGCTGCTTTCCCAAGTGCATTAGCAGGGAGCTGGAATGGAAGTGGAGCTACCAGAACTCGCCAGTGCCCATATGGGATGTCAGCACCACAGGCAGTGCCTTTACTTGCTATGCAACAGTGCTGGCCCACTAGGTGCATTTTAATTGTGACCAGAATGATAAAGAGTCCAGCATAAAGGGAAAGATAAGAGGTTTCCCAGAGAGAGTACAGTCCACTGCAAAAAAACCAAGGAGGGGAAATATTTGGGATTTTTAACACAGGTACCAGACCTAAATCTGTACATACTAAAGCCAGTAGTACATTTATGGCTGTTCGGAAGCTGCAGACCTTGTAGATTATGTCCTGTATTTCAAGACACATCTACTCCAAAAAGGGCTCTTGAGATGAAGTATATGAGCTATAGAACATGTGTCAGCCAACACAAGCAAGCTATTTTCTGATATCCAAGGTTGTTGTGAGAAACACATGAGATACTCTTAAGTGTATAAGCCCTTGTAAATTTTACCAGCCAGCAGGTGTAAATTATTACTGTGCATCCTGCTAATATAGACTTTACTGATGTCTTCTGCAAGCACCATTCACTTCTGGAATTCACTTTGGTTCTGTGGGCAGCACTATTCTTTCCTGGTTCTGTCTTCCTTTGTGCATATCAGATTAACCTTGCTTGGGATCAAACTAAGCAGCACAGAGGTGAAATCTGCCTTCAATTCTTTGTACAGACAGGTTTGTGTTTGCTTTTTACACTGTGTCCCACGAAACTGCTCAGCAGTATGAATCAGAAACACCATCTAGATGGTGTCTGGGCAGGGGAAAGACAGCCACTTCTGTGTCACACAAACATGACAGAAGAATGAATCTATGAGGGCTGGTGTTGTGGCTCAGGGGGTTAAGCTGCCACTTGCGGCACCAACATCTCATATCCAAGTGCTTATTCAAGTCCCAAGTACTGCATTACCAGTCCAGCTTCCTGCTGATGCATCCTGGGAAGACAGCAGAAAATGGTCCAAGTACTTGACCTTCTGCCACCCATGTGAGAGACCAGGATGGAGTTACTGGATACTGGATTCAGCGTGGCCCAGACTTGGCTGTTGCAACCATTTGGGGAGTGAATCAGTGAGTGGAAGATTGATTCTCTCTCTCTCTCTCTCTCTCTCTCTCTCTCTCTCTCTGTGTGTGTGTGTGTGTTTGTGTGTGTGTCTGTGTGTCTGTGTGTCCTTTCCAAACATGTGCTCTATCACTCTGCCTTTCAAATAAATAAGTCTTTTTTAAAAATGAATGAATCTTTGTTTCAACTTTGGTCACATATTTACCAGGAAATAATAAATCAAAGAAAGAAATTTGAGTAAAAGACAAGCACACACAAAATTTCCTAAATCTTTTGTTAGTAAGGAATTTGGGGAGAAATAAGAAACCAGACAGAAAGAAGCAGGAGGATAGAAACCAATTAATAGAGGCCAGCGCGGTAGCGCAGTAGATTAATCCTCTGTCTGTGGTGCCGGCATCCCATATGGGTGCCAGTTCTAGTCCCGGCTGCTCCTCTTCCCATCCAGCTCTCTGCTATGGCCTGAGATAGCAGTGGAGGATGGCCCAAGTCCTTAAGCCCCTGTACCCGCATGGGAAACCCGAAGGAAGCTCCTGGCTCCTGGCTTTGGATTGGCGCAGCTCCAGCCGTTGTGGCCACTTGGGGAGTGAACCAACAGAAGGAAGACCTTTCTGTCTGTTTCTCTCTCTCACTGTCTGTAACTCTAACTCCTGTCAAATAAATAAATAAAATCGTTAAAAAAGAAACCAATTAATAAAGGTGCAATATCATTTAAAAGATTTAACAATTGAGAATACATCCTACCATGATCGTTTACCTAATGCCGATCTTCCCAGTGATTTCAACATAAGTTATACAAAAGCCAATCATCATGTTGCATGCTGGTTTGGCCAAATATAACTTATAACCTTCCATTTGATCTCACTAAATGTTATACAGCATGAGGTTAGTTCTGCCCTAAAACATAGTTTTCTAAATTGAGCTCCAGAGATATGTAATAATTGAATTTTATCACAAATTTTCTGCATATCCTTGATATATTTTAGGATATATGCTTTGATCAGAACATCTAAATCTATGTAATAATAGTCTCATAATATTTTTGAAGTTTCATAATATTTCTAGATAAATATCTTTAAATAACAACAAAGACTAGACTACTAAGCTATCATTTCATTTCATAGTTTTTAAGAAACACCCACTAAGGTGTCTAGCATATAGTGAGCTACTGAATTATGTTGTTTGAATGAAAACTATCAAGCGGAGTCTTAACTTTACGAACAATTACCATAATCTAGTCCTCACACAAACCTTGAATGTGATCTAGCATCCAGATATCGTGTCATGAAGTGAAAACGTTTTTAAAGATATTTGCAGTTAGACAATGTTAGTCACAACTTTTTCAATGTCTTTGGGGATAATTTTCATATGCCATTAAGGATTAGAGCATTCAATCATTAGGAGGAAAAGAGACAATAATCTCATGCACTTGACATTGTCCCCTACCCCACTCCCAAGCTTGCTTTTCACCTAGGTGATGCCTACTTATCCTCCAGGCCCGGAGTCTTGTCCAACCAGAATCTTCCTGACACTAAATCTGCAATGGAACTTTCATAAGGTCATTGTACCACATTTCCTTTGTAATAGTAACCTTAGTAAGGATTCTACTCAGAGCATTGCAAAAATAAGTTCCTGTAACTGCTCATGCACTTTGTACCTTATACTCTAAGACCCTTGAAGACAGGATCATGACAATGTTACTTGCCATCCCACACAGTACCTGGCCAAAGCTGTGTGCCCAATAAATGCTTGTTGAATAAATTTTGTATGCAGTAATTTTGTGTGCAGGACTGTGTGTCCTGTAAAGTAATCTTAGCATTCAGAGAAACAGCCTTTAAATCTAGCAAGTTACAATCCAGTATTTTCATTTAATTGCCCAGCTCTCTATTACAGTATAGGAATGACATCCCATTCTTGTTACATTTAAATATCATCGTCTGCTTTCTCTTTTCCAAGACAGACATTTTAACCAACTAATCTACAATATGAAAGTTAGTTGTACTTCCTCCTATAAATATCATATCTCCCCAGTGGTATATACAGCATTTACAGATTAAAGCTAAATTTAAATTTATATAAACACAGAGAGAAAATATTGAGTATAGCATAGCTACAGCTCTTCTCCCTGGGAACTCCTTGTAGCAAGCTGCCATTGCCCTAGGTAATTAAAAGCTAGTAGTTGATTAAATTAGCTCTGGGACATTGGTTTCTGGGATGGACTTGTCTTTCATCTTTATTAGAGAAATACTTTTCAAAAATTAATTAATTCTTTCAATATTTTCCATAAATATGCTCTCTACCAAATATCTGCAAAAGATAATCAGTATGCAAGAAGATCTCTTCCTGAGGAAACCCCAAATATTCCAAGCGCTCTTGATTCTCCATTAGATTTAGTACCTCTGTTGGCTTAAATAAGACTTTCCACCTTAAAATTAGAAACAAATATCAGTCTTAAATCATGTCTTGTCCTGTTGCTAAAGAAGCGGTTGCTTAGTGCCTTTTGCAAGAGTATTAGCCTTTGTTTTCTTATTTCCACAGCTTTCTTGGTATCTTTTAGCTTTCACTGTTAGTACCCATCAGTCTATTATAATTGCCCCATTCTTGTACATAGCATTCTTGGAGCTAGAAGACTGAACTTTCATTGGCTTACTATCCATCTGTTTGTTGTTGTTTATTTTTACTGCATAATCCAGGAGCCCCTTGCCTAGAGTGTAGGTAGATCTGGTGGGTGCATCATTCACACTTGAGATGCTGTGGAGGAAGAGGCATGCCTGGAGAAGACACCAATCCAAAATCAGAGTAGCGGGGCTGGCACTGTAGCATAGTAGGTTAAATCTCTGCCTGCAGCACCGGAATCCCACTTGGGCGCCAGTTTGAGTACCAGATGCTCCACTTCCTATCCAGCTCCCTGCTGCTGGCCTGGGAAAGCAGTGGGAGATGGCTCAAGTACTTGAATCCATGCACCCACCTGGGAGACCTGGAAGAAGCCCCTGTTTCCTGGCTTCAGATTGGACCAGCCATGGCCATGGCTGGCCATCTGGGGAGTGAACCAGTGGATGGAAGATTCTTTCTTTCTTTCTCTCTTTCTCTCTCTCTCACTGTAACACTGCTTCTCAAATAAATAAATAAATCTTTTTTTAAAAAAATCAGAGCAGCTCAACCAATCAGTCTGAAGGAACTTTGCACAGAAGGTTCACTGCCAAGGGAACAGAAAAGAATGGAAGTTTGGGAATAGAACACCCATATATTTTATCATCCAGTTTGTTTTGAGAATGAAGGCACTATAAATAATAAGAGGCATATCCCTGTACTGTCCCTGACAACCCAGCACTCATGGTCATGATCATCAGAGTTGGAAAGGTATCCAAGGCAATCTCACAAGCTCCAACGTAGTAGAGACTCTGTCCATCTGTCTATTTCTGACCACATAAGTTCCTTCTTTTGTTGAAATAAGGAAATGCCTCCAATCAGCTATGGTCTGATTGTGCCTTTGCACTACCAGTGTCCTTAAGGTGATACAACTGGATGTCTCTGGTGGAGCCAGTTTTGTGTTAATCTTGTAGTATAGTGGTAAGTAGAAAATCGACTTATGACTTTTCTCCCCAAGTTTCTGAAGAAGATCCTCCATTCTCCAACTATGGCTTCAAAAATGTTGCCTGCATGCATGAGAAAGACTTCCATAATAAAAAGGTGTTATCTTTTCGGAGTTTCAATTTGAATGTTGAATTAAGCAATGTTGGTACTTGGAGGAAAAAAGAATAGGATGTCCCCTAACCAATAGTACTAAGGACCACAGTTCTCTTGGTGGACACCCCAAATCTAAAACATGGTATAGCATAGCCTTGGCTCTATCAGTTGTGATTACATGAATCATGGCCCAATTTGTTGTCTGTCTCAGTTGTCAAGCTAGAATAAAAAAGCAAAGAGAGACAATGTGCATCATCATTTCATGTAAAGATATCTGTCTAAGCCATATTTATATTATCTGTTATCTTACCTTCTCAACCATTTTTTTTGGCTAACAGCTTAACTTAGAAGAGTAAGTTTTGTTTATATAGAACAACTTACAATGCCAAAGAAGAAAGGAGTTTCCTTTATTTAACCTTCCTTATTAAAAAATAAAGATTATCTATTTGAAATGCAAATGACAGAAATAGTGTGGGGGGAAGAGAAGGGGAGAGAGAGAGAGAGGGAGATCTTCCATTCACTGTTTCACTCCACAAATGACTACAACAGCCAGGTCAAAGCCAGGAGCCAGGAACTCTACCCTGGTCTCCCACATGTATAGCAGGAACCTAGGCACTTCAGGCCATCTTCTGCTGCCTTCTCAAGCACATTAGCAGAAAGCTGGATTGGAAGTGGAGCTGCCAGGACTCTAACAGGTACTCGGATATGGGATGCCAGCATCACCAGTGACAGCTCAATGCACTGTGCCAGAACACTGGCCCCTACCTTTCTAATGTTCAGTCAAAGTTTAAACTGGTTTTCTTCATTACAAGATTATAAATGCATTTTTGCCTTTTCTCCTAAAACACATATGGTTTCAATTTTTTTAAAAAAGAAAACGTACAATTTTTTGGTCCATTTGCAATTTTTCCCAAGATAAAAAGTGAATCCAACTCTGACCAGATGGTCAACCCCTCATCCGAAAGAAACCACTCTGGGGTGGGCATTGTGACTCAGCAAGTTAAGCCACCGTTTGGGGTGCCCACATCACATAGTGAATGCCTCAGATCCTCCACCACATGTGATCCAGCATTCCTGTTAATGTGTACCCTAGGAGGCAGCAGATGATGGCACAGGTAGTTGGGTCCCTGCCACCTATGTGGGAGACTTGGGTGGAGTTCCTGGATCCTGGCTTCAGCCAGTCTCAGCCCCAGCTGTTGCAAGATTTTGGGGGTAAGCCAGCAGGTAGAAGATTCTCTCTCACTCTTGCTCTCACTCTCACTTTCTCTTGCGCTCACGCGCGCTCTCTCTCTCTCTCTCTCTCTCTCTCTCTCTCTCTCTCTCTCCCTCTCTCTCCTACACAGCCTTTCAAATAAATTAAACAAAAATAAAGATGCCACATTCATTCTATCTAAAAACCTGTAAATAGTAGGCATTTTTTATTTAAATATTATTTCATTGGTCTATTTGTTCAGGGGCTGGCACCACATTTATTTAATTTATAGGAATTTCTAGTGTGTTTCTTTTTTTAAGATTTTATTTATTTATTTGAGAGGTAGGGTTACAAACAGTGAGAGGAATAGACAGAGAGAAAGGTCTTCCTTCCGTTGATTCACTCCCCAATTGGCTGCAACTGTCGGAGCTGCACTGATCAGAAGTCAGAAGCCAGGTGCTGCTTCCAGGTCTCCCATGCAGGTGCAGGGGCCCAAGTACCTGGGCCATCTTCTACTGCTATCCCAGGCCATAGCAGAGAGCTGGATCAGAAGATGAGCAGCCAGGACTAGAACCAGCACCCATATGGGATGCCAGTGCCATATACAGAAGATTAACCTACTTCACCACTACACCAGCCCAGTGTGTTTCTTTTTTAAAAATGTTTTAAGTTTGTATTACTTTTAAGAACTTTATTAATACATCAGATTCTCAAAGTCACAGCAAATCTTTGATAATTACAACACAATTCTCATGTTAATGTGGTATTTCTACAAAGAGAACAGATTTCATGTGGTTCATATAAAGAATTAATAACCAGAATCTACAGATACAATTCTAAGAATACAATGATACTTCCCTTCTTCCCTCCCTCTCTCCTTTCCTCTCTTTCCCATCCCGCTGTCTTTATATCTCTCCCTGGCTTCTCTCTCTTTTTAATATTTGAGATAACATATTTGTAATTTACATTAGAGTCAAGGGCTTAATGCCCCCACTAAATCAAGAATCCAACAATTAAAAATTAAAGATGCCTATCTATGGAAAGGAATACAGAAAACGGAAAAGAGAAAGTCCCTAGAAGCAAAGCAAAAAGGTCCAGAAACAAAATTTGCAACAGAAACTCTTACTTTGGGACTCAAGTTTGTCATAGAAATTCTTTTTTAAATTAATTTATTTGGTTAGCTTTTAAGGTGAACAAATTTCTTTTTTTTTTTTTTTATTTTTTTGACAGGCAGAGTGGACAGTGAGAGAGAGAGACAGAGAGAAAGGTCTTCCTTTGCCGTTGGTTCACCCTCCAA
Organism: Sylvilagus floridanus; assembly: GCA_949820135.1. Classification (NCBI taxonomy): domain Eukaryota; kingdom Metazoa; phylum Chordata; class Mammalia; order Lagomorpha; family Leporidae; genus Sylvilagus; species Sylvilagus floridanus. The sequence continues at coordinate 100,529,594 of OX463241.1, forward strand.
TGGCCGCCGCGGGCAGCGCGCTGTGACCGGCGCACCGCGCTGATCCGATGGCAGGAGCCAGGTGCCAGGTGCTTTTCCTGGTCTCCCGTGGGGTGCAGGGCCAAGCACTTGGGCCATCCTCCACTGCACTCCCGGGCCACAGCAGAGGGCTAGCCTGGAAGAGGGGCAACCGGGACAGAATCCGGCGCCCCGACCGGGACTAGAACCCGGTGTGCCGGCGCCACAAGGCGGAGGATTAGCCTGTTGAGCCACGGCACCGGCCTTAAGGTGAACAAATTTCATTTAAGTCATATATAGAGATTTAAGAGCACAGTAATACTTCCCACCCCACTTTCCCTTCTACCTATGCTGCCACCCTCGCTATTCCTTCCTTTCTTAGTCTGTATTTTAACTTTTTCAATGATCTACTTTCAGTTTATTTTATTCTCATAACATTAGCCCTACACTAAGAACTCAACAAATAGTAAGCAGAAAAATAATACTTAATTAATACTTAAATAATAATTAATAATTCCTCAACAGTAGAGAAAAATGGATATAAATGATCAACAAATCTCAAAATGTCAATTTTGCTCATATACGTTACATTTTTGTACTCAATTAGTTACCACAGATCAGGGAAAATATATGGTGTTTGTCTTTGGGGGACTGTTTTATTTCACTAAGTATAATGGGTTCCAGTTGCATCCACTTTTTTGCAAAAGACAGGATTTCTTTTTTTTATGACTGAGTAATATTCCATTATGTATGTGTGTGTGTGTATATATATATATATATATATATATATATATATATGATTTCTTTATGCAGTCGTCAGTTGATGGACATCTGGATTGGTTCCATAGCTGACCTATTGTGAATTGAACTGCAATAACCATTGGGGTACAGATAATTCTCATATGTTGATTCCACTTCCTTTGGGTAAATTCCCAGGAGTGGTATTGCTGAGCCATATGGTAGATCTATTTTCAAGTTTCTGAGGTAACCCCATACTATCTTCCACAATGGCTGTACTAGTTTACATTCCCACCAAGAGTGGATTAGGGTACTGTTTTCTACACATTCTCACTAGCATTATTTTTATTTCTGTATGTTAGCCATTCTAACTGGAGTGAGATAAAACCTCATTGTGGTTTTTATTTGTATATCCCTTATGGGTAATGATCCTGAGCATTTCTTTGTGTGTCTTCTGGCCATTTTAATTTCCTTTTTTAAGAAGTGCCATTCAAGTCCTTTGCCCATTTCTTAACTGGATTGATAGTTTTTATTGTTGTTGAGTTTCTCTAGCTCTTTATAGAGTTTGGATATTAATCCTTTATTAGTTGCAGAGTTTGCAAATATTTTCTCCCATTCTGTCAGTTGCCTCTTCACTTTGCAGAGTGTTTTCATCGCAGTGCAGAAGCTTCTTAGCTTGATGTAACCCCATTTATATTTTTTGCTTTGATTGATTATGCTTCTGGGGTCTTTTCCAAGAAGTATTTACCTACCCCAATGTGTTGTAGACTTTCCCCAATATTCTCCTCTAGTAATTTGATTGTATAAGGTCATAGATTTATATCATTGATCAATTTTGAGTCATTTTTGTATAAGGTATAAAATAGGGGTCTTGTTAGTATAGTTCTAGATGCATTGATCCAAGTTTCCTAGCATCATTTGGTGAAGATACTGTCTTACTTCATGGATTGATTTTAGTTCTTTTGTCAAAGATAAGCTAGTTGTAGATTGTGGATTGATTTCTGATGTTACTATTCTGTTCCATTGAGCTGCATGTCAATTTTTGTGCCAGTACGAGGCTGTTTTGATTATAACTGTCCTGTTATATGTATTGAAATCTAGTACATCTAGTATTGTGATGCCTCCAGCTTTGTTTTTGCTGTCTAAGATTGCTTTAGTTATTTGGAGCCTTTTGTGTTTCCATATGAATTTTAGCATCATTTTTTTTTTCAAGATCTGGGAAGAATGTTGTTGGTATTTTGATTGGGATCACATTGAATCTGTAAATTGCTTTTGGTTGTGAGGACATTTTGATGACATTAATTCTTTCAATGCATGAACATGGAGGATTTTTCAAATTTTTTGTACTATTTCTTTCTTTAATGTTTTATAAATTTCATTGTGAAGATCTTTTACCTTCTTGGTTAAATGTATTCCAAGATATTTAAAATTTTTGTAGTTATTGTGAATGGGACTGATCTTAGAAGTTTTTTCTCAGCCATGGCATTGTCTGTGTATCCAAAGGCTATTGATTTTTGTGTGTTACTTTTATATCCTGCAACTTTACCAAATTCTCTTCTGTGTTCCAATAGTCTATTGGTTCCACTGTATATAGAATCATGTCACCTGCGAATATGGGTAATTTGACTTCTTACTTTCCAATTTGTATCCCTTTTATTTCTTTCTCTTGCCTATTGGCTCGAGCTAAAACTTAACATCACTCTTAGAATTATCCAGCCTATCCCAGCTTATTTATTTTCCCCTCTGAACCTTTAGATCATCTATTTTACTTTCTTGAAAATTTTCTTGATATTTTTATTAGAATTATGTTAATTTCATAATTCTCCTTAAGGAGAATTCACAGCTTTCTGTTGCCACATATTCTGATCCAAAAATATGAGATGTCTTATCATTTGCTTAAGTCTTAATTTTATGTTCTTCAGAAGTGTCATGAAGTTGTCATGTAAATTTCTTCCTCTCTCATTGAGTTTTATCATTGGGGATAGTATCCAAAATAGAGGTATTTTATTCCATTGTATCTTCTAACCAGTACTTACATACAAAGACTGTTGGCTTCTATTCATTGATTTGTCTTACTGAATTATCTGATTATGTACTTTTTATGCTGATTCTCATGAGTTTCCAAGGTAAAAACTCTCAACTAAACATAGCAATAGATTACTTCCTCCTTTCCAATTTTTATACTTTTTATTTTTCTTATCTAATTTTGTTAAATAAGAGTGCTAACACTGAACATTCATGTCTCATCATATTACATCATCAGGGATGCTGTTTTTGTTTCCCCAAAATTTTTAAGTTCTATTTATTTATTGAAGAGACAGAGAGAGCCCCCACCTACTGGCTCAGTCCCCAAATGCCCACAATGGCTGGGACTGGGCTAGGCCAAAGCCAGGACTGGGAGCCAGAAACTCAGTCCAGATCTTCCACATATGTAGCAGGAAGCAAATTTCTTGGAACATCACTAATGCCTTCCAGGGTCTGGATTATGATAAAGCTGAAATCCAGGAGCTGGAGCAAGGAGTCAAACCCAAGCACTCCCATGTGGGATGTTGGCATATTAATGAGGGTCTTAACTGCTAGACTAAATACCACTCTTCATAATTTTGATGCCAGTTTTTGGCTAACACAAATAGATGGTTGGATGGATAAATATGTAGAGATATAATTATTATTTAAAGAAAGTATCTATCAATTCTCACTTTAATGTTTTAATGGCTTTAGATGAAAAACAGTTGCTTTATTTAGGCAGCTGCCCTTTATGGTTCTACAGAGATAATCCTGTGTTTTTCCTGAAGTCTGTAAATGTGATAAATAATTTTACTGCATAGCCAATACCAATCCATACTGTATTTTGAGGATAATCTGTCCTTAGTCATGAAGTTTTATTATTTTAATATATCATTAGGTTCTGGTTGATACTATTTAATATAGGATTTTTATATTGCTATGCCTAAGTTCTCTTAGTTTCTATTTTGTGCAGTGCTATTCAGATTTTGGTATCAGTGTTGTGCTGCTGTTATATAAAGCATTTGAAAGATTTCCTTACTCGTCTATGTCTTGGAGAAGAATAAATTGCATGGGAACTAGATGCTCTTTAATGATATGGTAAAATTCCCAGCAGGCTTGATTGATTGCCTCCACTGAGCTTAGTCACTGGAGATACAGAGATGAATGAGAGATGGTCTCTGCCTTCGAGGAATTTGTAATCTAATGAAGGCAATGAGCATGTCAATGACATATTGCATAATGGGATTATAGATTTCTATAGTAAAAGTTTGTAGGAGATGCAATTGGAATACAAAGAATAATTTCATAAAGAAAAGAGTAAACTATGTTCAACAAATATTGGCATTTCTCATGAGAAATGCAAGCAGAAGCCCTAACAGTGTGATTCTAGAAATCATGTCCCTCAAATCTGCCTCTGGCTGTAGAAGTTCCCTTAATAGGAGACTAAAGATTTCTTTTTCACATTAGAAACACTATAAAGCTTACAATGCAGCTGCCTCTGGGAGACATGAAACTCCCACGTAGTTCATATCTGAAAGCAATGATTTATGGGCATCTGCTCCTAAAGATAATGTTGGAACAGAAAAAAGAGTAAAGATTTGAAGATTCTCATGTCCATGAAAGTAAGACTAATGGGGAGGTCCCAAAAGAGAGATAAAAGCCTTCCCAAGGTAAATTTGTCAAGTTTACTCATTTGTATTGGTCTATCCAGGATGCAATCAATGAGTAGATTACCTAGTCCCTTTACAATTCTAAGTCTCACTGCCCTTTTAATTCAGTTTCTTTTGTTCAATGTTATGTTTGTACGATATAGCTGTGTTGATAAATATCAATTCAGTTCTCAGTGCTGTATTGTATTATATTGTATGAGTATACTCAATTTATTTACTCTAATACTGATGGGCATTTAGGTAGTTTCTGTTTTGGAGATATTATAGATTGTTATACTGTTGTAAGCATTCTTATCCATGACTTCTCATTATCCTTCCTGTAGGATGTATACCTACAAGAGGAATTACTAGGTGATTGGATAGGCATATGTTCTGCTTTTACAAATGCTACCAAATAGTCTTCCCAAAAAAGTTATACTAATTTGCATTCCCTACAGCACTGTATGAGGGTTCTGTTTGCTCTGTTCTTCATTGACTCTTAACAATTCCCATCTTTATCACTTTAGCATCCTGTTCAAGCCACAAATGAAATTTCAGTGCTTAGTTAAATTTTGCTAATTTTGATTAAAGGATTTATTTTTTAAATAAATGAAAAGAAAAAGAATAAGGAGTAGCCAATGGTGTCATTTATTCAGAGGATAAAATCACCTCGCTGAGGCCAGTTTTCACCTACCTTAATACTAAGTGAAGTCCTAACAGGAACAAGACTTAGTCTTTTAGATTTAACAGTTTTTTCCTGTATTTCCCACTTTATTGTGCACACTACAGTTATAATAAATGCATTTCTAATTTGTGGAATAATAACTGTTCTGCATAAATAAAGCAAAATAACAAGCCATAATATAGTGTGCCTAACTCAGAGAAAACAGTGGGGTGGGCTAAAGTCATTAGTGGGAAAAAAAATTACAAAGTCAATTAAAAGGTCAGTAATGTGTAAAGAGAAAAAAAGTTTAGAAAGAGGAGATATTTTATTGAAATTTTATAGTTCCTTGTAAACTCATCAATTGAAGAATTTGCAAAAATGTGTATTCCAAATTGTAAAGTGGTTCAATATGGTTCAGGAGCTCTTTAACAAAATCCACCCAGGTACAATGACAGTCAGTTCCACCTATTAAATCAAATACTAAGTGCCTCATCCTTTTATATTAAAGAAGAAAGGAACTGGAAATGGAAGAGAAGTGACAGAAAATCTGGAATGTTCTAAAATGGTTTCTAAGAGCCTATTTTCATGAGGTATGCATAGTTGTTCAGAAATAATTTAATTTTTAGCACAAATTCTACCCACAATATACTCAGATTTAAGAGAAAAAATAAAGAAAATCTGATTTGTTCCTTCCTACTAACTCTTGAAGATAAAATTTTAAACAAATATCATAGCATGTGACTTCTCTGTTAGTCTTATCACTGTTAAAGGTGACTATTTCTCTATATCTTCCATAGAATTAGCACTCAGAGAAAGTATGGACCTTTGGCCATTGCTCTCCTTTGTATCTCCATTGTTTACCATAGCACCTGAACCACTCAATAAAAATTTGTTGAATAAATGAGCATACTAATAGGGACAAAGTCTAGGCTAAAACTTTACCTAATCTTCCTCATTCATCCCCAAATCGTATATTTCATATGTTATGTCTTAAAAAAATGGCAAGGGGTTAAGACCTAAATTTCTTGTCTAGGATGAAAACTTAGCATGAAGGATTTCACTGAGCAAGAGATAGAATAAGAGCTCAGTCTGTCCTTGAGGAAGGTCATGAGAAGACATGAAGAGAGGAAATTGAAACCTTAATGTGAATTTTCTGAGAAGTAAATGAGGGTATGGAGAAATGGTGGCATAATATTTTAAAAATCAAATACAGTTATTTTGAGTTAATGGCAAAAGACAGTAATGAGAGAAGAGAGAAAACAAGAACAATGAAAATTTGTGAAATTAAGTGTCTCAAAATTACAGTACTATACCTAGAACACATTTTCGAGTATTTTATGTAGAGGAAAAGACTTGGAATTAGCAATGCTCAAGACCCAGCAGAAAAGCGAGGGTAAGAGGGATCCTGCTAAAATCAAAATAGATTTCCTTAAAGAAGGAAGATTGAACAGATTTATGCCAAGTGTGATGAATAGTAATGCTCTTTACCATACGAAGTTCGTGAAGATAAGCTTCTCAGATTTAAGCTAGATCCCTGAACCCGGGTCTTTTGCAAATTGCACAGCTGCCAAAGCATCAGCCGGGTTTTATTTTAACAACATTTACAATTTCCCTTTCAGTTGAAGCAAGGCTGAGGGACCATCTGAACAGATAATGAAATAACTGTGAAAGTTCAGAGCATGATGAACAAAACAAAATATGTTTTGCCTGATTTATGCAAACTAAACATATTGTCAAGGTTTTGAAGTAGTTAGTCCAAAATATGCACAAAATGCAGCAATTTCTCAAGTAGCCTGGCAGCACATGAATTAAATGGAAATGTTTCTCTGGAACAGTTTAATCAGAGTGTATAGTTGGGCTGAACATTTTGATATTTTTGTGGTATGAATTCACAGTGTCTTACCATTAAAGATTAGCCTACCAAGTTCATCCTCAAAACATAATTCTTACCCCTTATTAATGGGCATCTTCCATTAGAGTTTCTAGGAACATCTTTGTTTCTGCAGCTTCTATTGAAGAATAAATTAAATTAAATTTGTTGTTTTCTCCTTTCCCAATTGTAAACAAACTACATCTATGATGGGCCTTCAGCACTGTTTTTTGTACACTATGATTCATCCCAATGCCTCCAGCTGTGAAACTCCCCAAGCCATGTAGAAGAAACAGTTCTTTGATGGCCCAGAGAACATCTAGGGCCTTATATATCTGTGGAGGACTTTTTACCCCCAACCATTGCTGCAGTAAGAAGATCAATGAACTCTGCAGCATTCAAAGTTTGACAATTCTGAAATCCAACTTTTATATACCCTGCTGTGTTAGATTCTCTAAGAGAACACAGCCTGTTGAACAATAACTTTCAAAGGGGAAAGAAAAATATTGTCATTGGAGAAAACTTAAAAACCTTTGAATGAATCAAAGAATTTCTGCTTCTGACAGCTCCTCGATGATTTCACATTTCTGATGGAGGAAACTGCAATTCACAGAGCACACCCTTGATTAGGGTTGTAGCACACTGTGCTTAAAGGAAGTCTTGCCCGGTTCTTGCCCTACATCTCACCTTCCCAAGCAGGTTTCTTCAAGGTCTCACCTGTGGGACAGAAAAACAGCCACTGCTTTGGGCAATTGCTATCCTCAAAGGTCGTGGCAGAACAGCCCAAATGCTCATTGATTTTCCTATAATGTCTTTGGAGAAAGCAAAGTAATCATACTTGAGGTTCAATATTACCTCAGATTTTGGCGTGAAGCATTTCTGTTCTTAGAAGAAGCACAGTGTCATCATTTCTCAACTTGTGATAGGGTGACTGATCAGATGTTTCAGTCTTGTGCTTTTCATCTTCCTTGTTAGACTGTGCAGCAGTCAGTGCAGATCCAGAACATCTAACATTTATTTCAGTACTTTCTGAACCCCAGTGAATTATCTGAGTTAACAAAACCCCCAGGAATTATATCTCCTAGACCTAATGGGTAAGCTACCAAACCTGTTCTCTCCTTGTCAACCTTCCAGCTGAATTTCTTGTTAGTCAGTTTCACAAGGGATTCTTCAATGATTGATATAAGTGAAGGCTCCTGGAATGCCTTGCAGTTGTCTTCTTCTAGATGTTTTTTCCATTTTCTCACAATAATACCTACTTCAGGGCACATTCGCAATCTCTTTTGAATCAGAATTAGTAAAATAAATTTTTAAATGAATAAAGAAATAACAAACTGAACTATGTACTAATAAAATGCTGTATAACTATCTTCATGGGTGTCTGTCATCAAATGGGATTTTTGAATTGAGAAGAATGAGCTGACAATATTGTGATTTTCCGAATGACATACAGATTTACCCAATAAACTTTATGCCCTTGGATTTCATTCTTAAAATGTCCTACTCATTCTAAATTAAAAAGTTGGGAGCAGGGAGAATCTCACAGCCATTCTATTTGTAGGCAAGGGAAATTCATTATCCCCCAACAACATCACCAGATCTTCTTAAGAAAAATATCATGTCATACCACTAGATATGTAACAAATATATAATATAACCTATTTTGTATTGCAGAGATATTTTTACCTGATAGCCAAACAACTTGATGAACTTAAATCTGTTACTCCTACTCAGATACATCCAGACCTAATATTCCTCATACCTTCAGAGGGAGTTTGATTTGGAATAAGTATGAAATGGGCAGCAAATAAAACTAGTTCAGTTCTAGTCCCACTACACACTTGTTCTGTGAAAATGTCACTTTCACTCCAAGGACTCCCCTGAAAAATGCACAGTCATACCTCCTTCACCACTGCTATTTTGAGAATTAAGTAATATGAACTATCACAATGCCATGCCAGGTAGGTGGATAAATTTTTAGGTAATAATGATGTAAGTCTTAAAAATAATTGATATTGAATGAATATATTTTATGATGATATTTTAGGAACTATCTATCTTTACCTGCTTAATCATATGCTCATATTCAGGCTCTATGTTGCTTTTCAGTTGCCTGAAATAAAATTTTTCCTTCTTTACCCTTTCTAAAGGGCTCCTTGATACACGTACAGGGTACCAACATGTACTGTATTCAGTGACTTCTCTCTCACTCCTCATATTTAATTAATCACCAAGTCTTTTCGGTCCTTTCCTTCACAACTCCTTTTCTCTCTGTTCTTTCTCCAGTTTAGACCCTCTCAACTTCACATACAGACCACCGTAGGTTTGAATCTTTGTTCTACTGCTTGCCAGTTGTGTGAAATCATTTTTCCAGTCTCAAGTCGCCATTTATAGAATAGTGAAAATGTAAAATCCACAACTAGAAAATAAACTCTTCCTACTCAAAACCAAGCTGTGATAATAAGCAGATACAGTCAGAGGCAAAAACCTGTACAAAGTGATGATTCTGCTAGGGCCACAGCACAATCACAAAATGCTTTACCCCCCTTCCCTTGGAATAATTATTGCTTTCTTCTCAATGACTTTGTCAGCCTCACTTCTGCTTCTGTTCTTCTGCTTCCTGAAAACTGACTACTGAGATCTTCAACTAAAAGTGACTCACACTTCCTGGCAGCAGCCATGCCAGAGCTAATCTTCATTTACTCTAATGCCATCTCAGCAGTAGCACCCAATCCAGAGGTCAGCCCCACTCACCTTAGTTCCTTCACAGAATAATTCGGCTGAGCCCAAACCCTGCCTGCTCCCTCTTTTTAAGACACAGTTTTTCATAATGTGGGTGCTTCCTTGTTGGAGCAAGTTGAATAATCTTACTTGGTGAGACTACAAGTGTGATCCCAATCATCTCTATTGGATGGGATCATAATATCAATAAAAATAATGATATATTGTAGGAATAATAATGTAATTGTATTTAGGATGCCGGAAGAACTCGATAAGATAATGTATTTAAAGGATTTAAAAAGGCAGCACCTAGTAAGCCCTTAGTTATTGCTAACTGCTGTTTTTATGATCATTGTTGTCTCATCATCATTATCATTTTAACACTCTCTATTGGTGTCTGCCACCAATCCCTTCCCTCCCAAGCCACAGTGCATGGGGCCTCAGTTATTCTTATCTATTCCCCTTTCGAAACTGTCACTAGTCCCACGATGCTATCAAATTAAGTACAAAATCAGTCTAAAATCCAGTACCTTCTATGTTGACACTAATTACGTTTGTTTTTATATTCACCCATGGTTGGGAACATATGGCCCACAGGCCATAAAAGACATGCAAAATTATTTTGTCTGGCCCTACCAAGGCAACCACAAGCAAGACTTAACATTCAGTAAGTCAGTGCTCAAGCTAATTTTTCCACCAAAGAAGCTATTTATTTAATGAATACAAATTTCAAAGTACAACTGTAGGAATACAGTGATCCTTCCCATCATAGCTGCCCTCCCACCCACACTCCCACCACACCTCTGCCTCCCTCTCCCATTCCCAGTCCCATTCTCCATTAAAAAAATATATATCATAGAATGGCAGATGTCCTAAGTAGCACTCTGGCATCAGAATCAGAGCTTAAAGCATTCAGATCTGGCTCAAGAGCCCATAAGAATATTTTAGGCATGGAAAGCCAAGACACTCTGGAAAAAAAAGAAGACTTAAATGAAAGATCTCTGCAAATGAGATCCCAGTGGAAAGAATAGGGCCAACAAAGAAGGAGGTACCTTTCTCTGAAGGGAGGAGAGAACCTCCACTTTGACTATGACCCTGTCGGAATAAGATCGAAGTCGGCGAACCCTAAAGGCTACCATAGCCTCGGCAACTCATGACTAGAGCCTTGGGAGATTACTGACACCATAAACAAGAGTGCCAAATTGTTAAATCAACATCAGGAGTCACTGTGTACTTATGTCTCATGAGGGATCTGTCCTTAATGTGTTGTCCAATGTGAAGTAATACTATAACTAGTACTGAAACAGTATTTTACACTTTGTGTTTCTGTGTGGGTGCAAACTGATGAAATCTTTGCTTAGTATATACTGAATCGATCTTCTGTATATAAAGATAATTGAAAATAAAAAAAAACTTGGTGTTAAATTGGAAAATTGCATAGAAAATTAATCAATTTTTTAAAAAAATATCATGTAGGATCTCTGTCCTTAATGTGCTATACATTGTGAATTAATACTATAACTAGTACTCCAACAGTATTTTTCACTTTGTGTTGCTATGTGAGGGCAAACTGTTGAAATCTTTACATAATATGTACTAAACTGATCTTCTGTATATAAAGAGAATGGAAAATGAATTTTGATGTGAATGGAAGGGGAGAGGGAACAGGATAGGAGACGGTTGTGGGTGGGAGGGAAGTTATGGGGGGGGCATTGTAATCCATAAGCTGTATTTTGGAAATTTATATTCTTTAAATAAAAGCTTTATAATAAAAAAAAACCATTAAGTTCAAAATAAAAAAAAAAATCTTCGACAGTCATGACAAGGGCTGTTGAACTCATTGCTTCTTAAAGTGTCAATTTCACTTCTACTAATTCCCTTTTAGGTGCTCTGTTAGTTTTCACAGGTCAGGGAAAACATATGGTATTTGTCCCAAAGGGTATTTGTCCCCCAAAGGGACAAATAAGTATGATGTTTTCCAGATTCATCCATTTTATTGCGAATGACTGGATTTCATTTTTTTTACTGCTCTGTAGCATTCCTTAGAGTACATATCCCATAATTATTTTATTCAGTCTTCAGTTAATGGGCATTTAGGTTGATTCCATGTCTTAGCTATTATCAATTGATGTGCAATAAACATAAGGGTGCAGATAACTCTTTTATTTGCCAATTTCCATTTCCTTGGGTAAACTCCCAGGAGTGGAATGGCTTGGTCATATGGTAGGTCTATATTCATATTTCCAAGGTATCTCCAAACTGATTTCCATAGTGGTTTTACCAGTTTACATTCCCACCAACAGTGGATTAGGGTAACTTTTTCCCCACATCCTTGCCAGCATTTTTGTTTGTTGATTTCTGTATGAAAGCCATTCTAACTCAGGTGAGGTGAGACACTCAGGTTGTTGAGTTACTTGATCTCTTTATATATTCTGGTTTATATTATATATTCTCATTTATCAGTTGTATAGTTTGCAAAGAATTTCTTCCATTCTGTCAGTGGCCTCTTCACTTCCCTGACTGATTTGCAAATGTTGAACCACCTTGCATATCAGCTATACATCCCACTTGGTCCAGGTGAATGATCTTTCTGATGTGTTGTTGGATTCAGTTGGCCAGAATTTTGCTGAGGATTTTTGCATCTATGTTCATAAGGGAAATTGGTCTCTTGTTCTCTTTCTCTATTGTATCTTTTTTAGGATTAGGAATTAAGGTGATGTTGGCTTCATAGAAAGAATTTGGGAGGATTCTCTCCCTTTCAGTTGTTTTTTAATAAGTTAAGAAGTGAAGTTAGCTCTTCTTTAAATGTCTGATAGAATTCAGCAGTGAAGCCATCTGGTCCTGGGCATTTCTTAATTGGGAGGGTCTATTACTGATTCAATTTCCATCTTGGTAATGGGTCTCTTTAGATTTTCTATGTTTTTATGGCTCAATTTAGGTAGGTTGTATATGTCCGAGAATCTATCCATTTCTTCTAGATTTCCTAGTTAGTTGACATACAGCTTTTTGTAGAAATTTCTAATTATTCTTTTTATTTCTGTAGTGTCTGTTGTTACATTTCCTTTTTCATCTCTAATTTTATTGATTTGGGTCTTCTCTCCTTTTTGGTTAGTTGAGCCAATGGTGTGTCAATTTTGTTTATTTTTTCAAAAAATCAGCTCTTTGTTTTGCTGATCCTTTGTATTGATTTTTGGTTTCAATTTTGTTGATTTCTTCTGTAATTTTTAAGTACTTTTTAAAAGATTTATTTATTTATTTGAAAGTCAGAGTTACACAGAGAGAGGAGAGGCAGAGAGAGAGGGGTCTTCCATCTGATGGTTCACTCCCCAGATGGCTGCAATGGCCAGAGCTGTGCCATTCCAAAGCCAGGAGCTTCTTCCAGGTCTCCTACATGGGTGCAGGGGCCAAAGGACTTGGATCATCTTCTACTGCTTTCCCAGGCCATAGCAGAGAGCTGTATCGGAAGAGGAGCAGCTGGGACTAGAACCAGTGACCCTATGGGATGCCGGCTCTTCAGGCCAGGGCATTAACCCGCTGCGCCATGGCACCACCACCCCCTTTTTTTAAAAGATTTTATTTATTTATTTGAATGTCAGAGTTACACAGAGAGAGGAGAGGCTGAAAGAGAGAGAGAGGGAGAGAGAGAGAGAGAGGTCAAGCGGTCAAGCTAATGTTTAAATTGATAATTCTATATGGGCCACAAATGATGTTACAAATACCCAAATGGCCCTTGGCAGAAAAAAATACTCCCCACCCTGTCAAACCTACAAGCTGCCTTCATTCCAAGAATCTTGCTTTCTCCTGGTACCCAAAGTATTGCTTACACATGGTCCCCCCACTTTTACTCAAAACCATTTCCCATTTTAAGGCCCTCTAACTGCCTTTGTGGTTTTCCAATTGCTCATCTCTCAGCTCATTGCAGCCTTCCTCCTCCAGAAATTCGCTTTATCTGCCTCTCATCTCCTCTGCATAGCACCCAGCCTTATTGTTTATTTCACTCATTTAGCATAAAGTCTCATACTTTTTAGCATGAGAATTTTTCTTGTGAATGCATTTTATCTAGATGATATCCCCTAGCAACTATTAAATCATTACCTCTTTTCATCATAAATGATTTTTCCTAAATATATGATACAACTCATCAATCAGCCTATTTCATAAATAGTATATTTGTTTCATGAACTCCTTTCTAGTTAATGTATACATTGAATTTCTCAAGGTGGGTGACTTTAAGAGTGGCCTCCTCCAACATGTTCAGAGTGAGATTTTCAATTCTGAACATTAATTCAAATATATAATTTGCACATAGTCCCATTGCCTTCATCTTTCTTGGCAGCAATATCATCTCTAGATACTTTTGCCTATACCTGATCTATGGCTTTTATTCCTCTGTAATAGTTCTATAAGTTCTCCATTTTCTCAGTTTGTGAAATAGCAGAAAAGTGAATCTTCTGATATTTCTCCCTCAAATTTTGTCCCCTAGTTAAAGTAATTTTCTTTACCTCTTGTTGTTTTCAAAACTGCTCAACTTATTCTCTCTAAATTTCCTTTTTTTTTTTTTTTCCATTGGTTGCCCTCCAATGGCCGCTGCGGCTGGCGTGCTGCGGCCGGCGCACTGCGCTCATCCGATGGCAGGAGCCAGGTGCTTCTCCTGGTCTCCCATGGGGTGCAGGGCCCAAGCACTTGGGCCATCCTCCACTGCACTCCCGGGCCACAGCAGAGAGCTGGCCTGGAAGAGGGGCAACTGGGACAGAATCAGGCGCCCTGACTGGGACTAGAACCCGGTGTGCTGGCACCACAAGGTGGAGGATTAGCCTATTGAGCCGCGGCACCGGCTCTCTAAATTTCTTACCCTGTTTTTGATTCCTGTCAGATTATCTTAAAAAAAATATTTCTTTTCACTGTTCTAATTTACTCAAGCAAAACCATCCTATTTTCCTTAAGCTCACTGGTTTTTCTAGTTTCTTCTCAACATTGTCTCTTTCTTATGAGGCACTGCTGATGCAGAATATAGGGCATGCTTCCCTTATTCATCCTTTTCATACACATCAAATTCAGTTAACCTTTGGTATCCACAGAGGATTGGTTCCAGCACCCTTGTGGATGCCAAAATCCATGGATGCTCAAATGCCTTACATACAATGGTATAGTATTTGCATGTAGCCTACACAATCCTCCCATATAGTTTAAATCATCTCTAGATTAGCCATAAAACCTAACACAATGTAGATATTGTTTAAATAGATGCTGTACTGCCTTTTTAGAGGATCATTTCAAAAAAATGTATATGTTTAGTACAGGCACAGTACTTTTAAGGTATTTATGTATGTATGTATGTATGTATGTATGTATATATTTGAAAAGCAGAGTGACACGCACCGAGAGAGATGAGACAGAGACAGAGAGAGGGAAATCGTCCCTTCATTGGCTGTCTTCCCCTAAATGGTCACAACAGCCATAGCAATGCCAGGAACCAGAAACACTGTCCTAATAGCTAAAATGGGTGGCAGTAGGGGCCCAAGTGGTTGGGCCATTATCCACTACCTTCTCCGACACATTAGCAGGAAGATGTATCAGAAGCAAAGTAGCCAGGACTCAAACCACCACTCCAATATAGGATGGCCATGTTACAAGTGGCGGCTAAATCCCTTGCACAAATGTTGGCCCCAGACACATTTTAAAATATATATATTTGGGGGCTGACGCTGTGGCATAGCGGGAAAGCTGCCACCTGCAGTGCTGGCATCCCATAAGGGCTCTGGTTCAAGTCCTGGCTGCTCACTTCCATTCCAGCTCTCTGCTATGGCCTGGGAAAGCAGTAGAAGATGGCCCAAGTCCTTGGGCCCCTGTACCCACATTGGAGGCCCGGAGGAAGCTCCTGGTGTCAGATCATCACAGTTTAGTATTGTGGCCATCTAGGGAGCAAACCAGCAGATGGAAGACCTTTCTCTCTCTCTCTGCCTCCCTCCTTCCTTCCCTTCCTTTTTTTCTCTCTCTGCCTCTCTGTAACTCTTTCAAATAAATAAATAAATCTTTTAAATATATATATACACATATATATGTATATATACATATTTCAATCTGTTGTTGGTTGAATCCACATTTGGAGAGCACATAGTTAGGGAGGACCCACTATATTTTTTTATCTAATCTCCCTGGAAAAAGCTATAATCTACTAAAATTTAATTGTGTTGTTTTTCAACATGGTCCAGGATTTTTTTCTTGAACATTAACCACACTGAATTGAGATTATACTTTTATCCTTGATTTCTCTTTCCCAAAAATCATTCCATAATAGAAAAAAACAAAGAAGAGTCTCTTGACTTTGTCCTGTTGTGACCTGCCTCTATCCATGACTGCTCACCAAGCCCTCTTGTAAACATGCTCATCAAGCATCAAGGACCATCATCCCATTCCATGTGTGCCCAGAAAGGATGAAGTGCTGAGACTAATGTTGATTGTTCTGTGGAAATTGCTGGTATACTTTTGAAACTATTAAGCAAACATAATATTTATTAATATGTCTAATTATTAGTCTTGTATTTCTATTTTAATATTATAACACTTGACTAAAGAAGACTACACAACTTTTAGAGAGGAAGTAGTGGGAATGGAAAACTTAATTCAGGTGTAAAGAACAAAGTTCAAGTTCCGGTCCAGCCCCATTAGCTGTTCTGAAACTCAGTTTCCACTATAAAGGTAATCATAGTTATGTAATGGAGTTGTCATGGGTTTTACAAAACGTAAAAAATCACCACTAGACTCAAACAATTTAAAGCTAATTATGTATGTTTTCTGTTATGTTCATTCCAAGTAGTTGCCTGTATTTTGCTAAGCAAATTATTCAGTTAAAACACACACACACACACACACACACACACACAGTCCCCACAGTTATTTTCCAACCCTGTGGAGTTGGAAAAAGTAGATAGTGATTCATAAGATGTAGTATCATTCAATTTGCTTTCTATAAGCAGTTACAGATAAAGAGTGAAAGAGATTGGGTTAGTCAATTTCTTTACAACAAAGTGAGAGAAAGGAAGGGGGGACCTGCTAGTCATCCTTTCCCCCTGCTTTTTGTAGTCCCTTCACACACACACACACACACACACCAGTCAATTACCAAGTCCAGTGGTTTCCACCTCCTCATTGTGTCTTACATTCATCCCCTTTCCTCCACTGTCATCCCACCACTTCCACCAGCCTCATCCTGTCCCACAATGCCCACCTGCTAATTAATCTCTCTACTATTGTTGCCATTTACCAACCTAAATATGTCACCATCCTGCTTAAAACCCTCCGGAGACTTTTCAGTCACTTTGAAGAGCTGTGGGCTCATATGGATGCTTCCCTCTAGTTCAACAAGACAGACACTTTACCCTCCATAGGACCTGCCCTATTCTGTATGGTTTCTGGTTAATTGTCAATTTGCTTTCTGTTCCTTCCCTTCTAGTGAGCTCCTTGATGGGGAGGGTCAAAGCCTCTGTGTGTTGAATGACATAACAGTCTAGTTGCAGGTACATGGCATGGACCTGCATGAGTAGGGGACAGAGATACCCACTGATTATGCACTCCAGGCTACATACACAAGTGTCCTGTGAAGTGATCTTACTGTGCTTAGAAAGAAATAAGCACAGTCTCCATTCCCTCCACCTCTGCCACCCCAGTCCAAGCAGCACAATTTATCAGTTGGACACCTCAGTCTCTTTCTGCTTCCTCCAGCCTCCCAACCCACCAACTCCATCCTAGTTCAGTAACCAGCAGTGGCCATATTGATCTCTGTTCTGTGACTATAAATGAGATTATATCACACCTCTGTGGAAAATTCTGGAATGATTTCCCACCAAATTTAGAGTAAAATCCAGACGTGGGCTAGAGTCTTCCACTCTCAGACAACATGCCAGTGCCCTGATCCCTGACTTTGCTGTGTGGCTGCATTACTCTTTGCTGGATCTTCCCGAGGCCTGATCTTTCCTGTCATTCACATCTCAGCTTAAGTGCTGGCGTGTCGTTTTCTTGACCACCCAGAGATTGCCCTTCACAGCAGTTGTCACTGTTCAAGAATTCCTGGTTTGTTTATGTAAATGGGCATGCTCTGTCTCCACTGTGACCCTCCACACCACCCCCACCACCCCTGACAATGCCGTCAGCTAGTGGAGAAAAAGGCACCTGTCCGCACAGCTCACCGTTACTTTCCTAGCACCCAGCTACCCCTGGCTCCTCAGAAACGGGGAGGGAGGATTTGTTGAATTAATGGGCACTCCTTCCTGTCCTGAGCAGACTGTTTTGCGAATCCCTCATCTCCGCTTTCATGAACCTGCTCTCTGCCTCATTCAGGATCTCTGTCACTTAGGAACCTCTTGAATACCACGTGTTTGCTCAGCATTTATGACCCAGCAGACAGCCAAAGAGAGAAGCCGCCATGAGTCATGCTGTGCAATCTCAAGTACCTTAAGAGCAGGTGATATTTTTCACAGTGTCAGCTGCAGTGCTCCACAGCGCTTCCCTGTTGCCATGGTGAAGGCTTTCACAAAGCAAATCCAACTAGGGGAAGCAGGCACCTGGGCTGCTCTGCACAGCCACTGTTCCCCACATGGGCCCAGGCAAGGACTTTGCTCGTGACCAGCCCTCACCCCAATTAATCTTAGCCTGAGTTAAATTGAGTTGAGACTTTGATACCTGAAGATTCTGTTTCTAAGCTTCTTGTTAAATACAACTTTCTGGGTTTTTAGAAGATTCAAGATGCTCTTTTTGGAAACAATTCTCAAGAGGAAAACAACTGTTAATTTTGGGGGCATAATAATTACAATTCATACTTATTAAGCACTTGCTATCACTCTGGGGCCACAGACATCACTTTGAGCTTCTACTGGTTTTCTCTGAAAGCCTTCTCTGGTTCTTCAAGGACTCAGCCAGTCCTCACCTTGAGGCTGAAATGCCCAGTAAGCGTGGCAGGTGGTTGGTGATCAAAAGGCAGCTTCATTTCTGCTTGCCCTGTCCATTGGAGCCCCATGTAGCCTGTGTAAATCTCCCTTCTCCACAGAGTCCATAAATTTCTCTTGCTGACTCAAAGGTAGCAATTTCAGGTGACAGACACAGCCTTAACTGAGACGTTAGAGTTGACAGTCCAAAGTGTTAGTCAAAAGTTGGAACCTGATCAAATGTCAGATCTGCTCACTCCACTGGGCTTGCCTTGGGCCACCTTCAGCCCCCCTTGCCTTTGTGTGGTCTATATAGATGGGGTTGGAGGAAAGGGAATAAGACTGTTATTTGAACTAACAGCACTGTATGCTGGCCTTATACCCCGCAGCCTAGCAGGTGTTTAGAAGCTGCTCTTGTATGATGTGTTCCTGGGATGTTTGGAAGATCCCTTCAGGATTTTGCTGATGCAGTTCCCTGGACTCTCGAAGTCACCAGGTCATCACTTCCCAGGCTTTCTTAGTCCCCTCCAGATGGTTGCTGCTGAGATCCTCTTGCCCCTGAAAAAGGCCACTTGAGTGTTCTCCGTGAGAATCTGTCAACAACTCTCTCTGCTTGGCCTAGACGCACACTCATGTTCCTTGTCTGCCCAAAGACGCAAGGACAGACCCATCCCAAGCGGCAGTTTTGAGGTCATGAAACAAAAGCAGTGAGTCTTTCCTGTAGATACACTGTTCGTGGAGTTCAAGCTCTGAGTACCCCACAGCTGTCCCCAGCACCACCAGCACCAGAACTATATATAGCCACCCAGGAGAAGGGTCCCATGCAAGGCTTCCTCTCCAGGCTGTCCTCACACTCCCCTCTCTTCTTTGGTTCCTTTTTTTATTTTGTGGTAGTCAAATATGCATAACATGAATTGGATTGTTTTACTCATTTTTAAGTGCACAGTTCTATGGTATTAAGTGCATTCACAATGTTGGACAATTGTCACCACCATCTATCTCCAAAATTTTTTTCATTTTCCATATTGAAACTCCATCACTATTAAACAATAACTCCTCATACCCCATCAGCCCCTGGAAATCACAATTTTGCCTTTTTAATTTTTATTGATTTATTTACTTTCATTTTATTTAAGTTAGAGACAGAGAGAGTTTTCCCATCTCTGGTTTATTCCCCAAATGTCCTCAACAGTCAGAGCTGTGACAGGCTGCTGCCAGGAACCCCAGAATTCAATCTGGGTCTCTGACATGGGTGGTGGGGATCCAAATACTTTGGACCATCACCTCCTGCCTCCCAGGGTATGCATTAATAGAAAGCTGGATCAGAAGTGGAGGAACCAGGACTTGGGCCAGGTACTCCAGTATGGGATACAGGCATCCCAAGCAGCATCTTAACTACTGTGCCAGTCACCCACCTGTACCATTCTACTTTCTATATCAATTTAACTACTCTACATATTTCACATAAGTGGAATCATACAATATCTGTCCTTATGTAACTGTGTTATTTCACTTAGCATAATGTCTCCAAGGTTCATTCATGTTGTTGCATATATCAAATATTCAAATTTTGTACCTTTTCTAAGTTGAATAATATTACATTGTGCTTTATACATAATATTTTGTTTATCCATTCATCCACCTTTGGACATTGAAGTTGTTCCCCTGTTGTGAGAAATGCCGTAAACATAGATATGCAGAAGGAGAATTGCTGTATCATATGCTAATTTCATGTTTAATTGTTTGAGAAATACCCATATCTTTTCCCACAGTGACTTCACCATTTTATATTCCCACTAACAGTACACAGACTTCAGATTTCTCTTCATGCTCCCAATACTTGTTATTTTCTGTTTTCTTATTTTTATAGAAGCCATCCTAATGAGTATGAATTAGTATCATTGTGATTTTGGTCTGCATTTCCCTAATGACTAGTGATGTACAAATGGCCAACAAGTACATGAGAGATTATTTTCTCATGGTTAGTTGGATTATTTACTTTTTCATTGTTGATTTATGGAGTCCATCATATATTGTGGATGTAAGTCTCTTTTCAGATATGATTTTTTCATGTATGTTTCCCATTCCATAGTATGTCTTTTTACTTTGTTAACAGTGTCCTTTGACTCACAAAACTTTGATTTTGATAGAATCAAAAATATCTATTTTTCTTATGCTTTCTATGCTTTTGGTATCACATCCAAGAAGAAACCATGATCAAATCTAGTGTCACAAATGTTTTTCTTGTTTTTGTCTCAAGATTTTATAGTTTTTGCTCTTACTTCAGGTCTTGACCCATTTTAAATTTATTTTTGGATATGGAAAAAGTTATCTTACTCCTTTTTTATTTATTTTTTATTTTTTCCTGAAGGAACCTATATTTAAGGAATACAAACTTCATGCACTTCATAAATAAAACTTTAGGAACATAGTGATTCTTCCCATCATACCCACCCTCCCACCCACACTCTCACCACTCTTCTTCTTCCCTCACCTATTCCTAGCCTTATCTTTTACTAAGAGCTATTTTCAATTAACTTTATACACAGAAAATTAACTATTTTTTAAAGATTTATTTATTTATTTATTTCAAAGTCAGAATTACACAGCAAGAGAAGGAGAGGCAGAGAAAGAGAGAGAGAGAGGTCTTCCATCTGCTGGCTCACTCCCCAATTGGCCACAACAGCCGGAGATACGTGGAACTGAAGCCAGGAACCAGGAGCTTCCTCTGGGTCTCCCATACAGGTGTTTCCCCAGGCCATAGCAGAGAGCTGGATAGGAAGTGGAGCAGCTGGGATTCAAACCTGTGCCCATATGGGATGCCAGCACTACAGACGGCGGCTTTACCTGCTATGCCACAGCGTCGGTCCCTATTAACCCTATACTAATTAAAGAGCTCAACAAATTGTATGAAAAAAAACTTTTCCTCAACAGTTGAGAAAGAGATGTTCCTAGTCATTGCATCTTGAAGTTGGTTACACTTTTTTTAAAGCATTCTTTATTTTTTTTTTGAGAAACTTACTTAACTTTAAAGAAGAACCCAAGAATGATACTTCTTTTGTAAGCACTTAGACATAACTATAACTTATGAGACATAAAGAATATGCTCCACTTAGTACAGTAAAATGAAGTAAATCTTTGAGAATAAGTTTTACTTTTAACTCTCATAGTACGACTCTTTGAGGACAGAAGTCCTGCATGGGAAGTTAGTGCACAGTGACTGCTTTTGTTAATTTAATAATTAACATTCTTATGTTATGATGTCAGTGATCACCCAAGGCTCTTGACTTGAGCTGCCTAGGCTATGGAAGCCTTTTGAATCCACAAACTCCTTCAGTATTTAGACAAGGCCATAAGTAAAGTGGAAGTTCTCTCCTCCCTTCAGAGAAAAGTGTATCCTTCTCTGATTCCACTGCATTTTTATTTGTGCTATTGAAATCTTCATTCCAAAATTTCATTTTGTTTTCTCTTTAAGAGCTCAATTTTGTGGAAGAAATTTGCTTTCGTGTCATTTACAGATTACATTAGTTCATGGATTTGCTTCTAGTATCATCCAAGTAATCCTATGATGACATTTTTTAATTCTATTTCTGGCATTTCTTCAATCTTTTCATCTTCACATTCTAGTATTGAAATGTTGTGGTCTTTTGTGGGTGTCATGTAGTCTTCCTTATTCTTGTTTCTTGAATTGCTGTGTTTGTTATTCAGCATTTATGGAGATATTTGTTGGTTTCTTCTTTGTGTTTTCCCTGTAATGGCTTAAATCTTTAGATGATTCCTCTGTGGATTAGTGAAATGTCTTCTTTTTCAGTGAATACCTAGAGGCATGTGGTGAGTGTGGCCAGGGAGCTCTGTTCAGTGCTCCCAGGTGAAGGGAGTGTCCAAAGTGACACCAAGGTTGGGTGAGATAAACCTCCTTTAATTTTTTTTATCAATGGGAAGATTTTTTTTTTCAGTAGAATTAGAGTAGTCCTAGCTCATGTCCTCTCCTCAAAGGAGACTGCTACCTGGGCACTAACCACAGTGGGTATAATATTCATCCACAATGGCACAAGAACCACACAAAGGATCTGTGAAGTCTTGGATGAAAGCACAGATTCTGTAGCAGTGAGCCTCACCAGGGAATCAGGGAGCCCTGAGCATGTGGAGTCCCACAGATTGCCCAAAGTCCGAGCCACACCTGAACCCTCCTACACAGCCACGTGTTTTCAGTCCTGGCACACAAGCCTCCCACAGTCACGAGCAACCAGAAGACTGTCAGGTCTCCCCACCAGACTCAGGTGTCTCTGCTTGGCTAGTTGCCGGATGTGTGGACACAAGTTGGCACAACTGTTTCATATGTCCAAAATGGCACCTGCCCTGTATCAGCTTGTTACAGGATGCCAATTGCAGGGTGGTCAGGGAGAGAGAAATGAGCCTCCCCTTTTTTTCTCCTCTAGTTTGGCAGGTACACTGTCCCCCACACTCCAAGCTGGATTCCTGCCAGGATCTTCCCATATCTTTATTGTCAGTGGCTTAGACTGCTGCAGACTGGTCTCACCTCACTCCAGAGCTGTTGCTGAGATTCTCAGCTGCTGGGGTCCTGAGTTGTGCATGTCCACAACCTCCATATAGGTCCACAGTGTCTCTCTAATTTGTGTGGAGTTTCTTCTGTTATTTTTTCCCTAACTCTTCCCTGAGACTGTATTCTCTCCACTTCTTAAAAACTATCTTCTCCCAGACTAGAGCAATAAGCCCCTTCTCTATTCTGCCATCTTAATCCCCTTACTCCCTTCAAAGTTGCTCTTCATCCTAGCATCATGAATTTTCTATGGAAATCTCAGTAGCTTGTCTGTTGTACACTTACTTTTGCATCCATTAACTATCATATGGAACAGGTCTGCATGTTGGGGATTTCTCATTTTAACAAGAGTGAATTCACAGTAAAATTGTTTATATCTATAAACTAGAAAGGAAAGGAGGAGGAGTATTCAGCTTGCAGAATAGAAGGCTGAGGTGTTATAAGAATAGTTTGAAAGCATATGACAAGGTTGTGGACAGCTGTTCATTTATTTCACTGAGGAAAGAATAAAAGGAAATAGGTTTAAATTACAGCATGGGGGATTAATTTAGATATTTCCCGAGACCATGTATCTAGGTTACCAAGCATGGTAAATCTCTTTTATAAAGTTTTTTTTTCTTTTTAAAGAAAATAAAAGTTGGACTGAATTGGGGTGGAGGTGAAGTAATTGACTCTTTAAAGTATTTCCTATTGGATAATGATGTTGCAGGGGAAAATCCATATTTTGAAAAGAATCAATTGCTTTCACTAACTTCAAATACTAAAAATTTAGGTCCAAGATGCTGTCAGATGTAACTTCCATGTATATTGCTGCCTGTTCCCCTTTCACAGATTCTGTGCCATTTATGATGTTGAATATAAGCAACAGTAATAGTTAGATAACATCTTTGTAGAACTCTTGCTTCTTCATTCTCTGCCATGTGTGTTTTATATTTGAATGTAGCAGGGACAGGATAAAAGAGCATGAAATATTTCTTTGCTATTGTGATCACCTCTGGGCTTTATTGAAGGGGACTCTGGCTTGAATATCTGTAACATCAGGTAATCAAAGAATTGCTTCCATTTAGTTTTAGGATTTATCACCTGATTGAGCAGAAAGAGATTAACCTTCTTATGTGGTTGAGGGTGGGGGAGACTGGCTATTAGTAAAACTAGTTTTCATACTCTGTACATACCAGCTGTTCAGGAGCTCTAGGGAAAAGGCGAAGTGATTTGGATGTGTCCTGGGAAGTCATTTTGACATTGAGAGTTTTTTCTTCAGATAATCTGTTAAATATATCATCAGTATGTGAGCGGACCTAATAGCATTCTCAATTCCAGATCTCTTTTTCCCTGGAGACTTCCTGGCGAATGGCACTCTCAGCTAGATGGCACTTGGGATGGTTACCTTCCTAATCCATGGACAGCTCTGTTGCTGTGTTCTTATGTCCTCTTTCTGAATGCAGGAAGTGACCTTCCTGGATGCTGCAGTGACAGTCGGTCTTTCCCCTAGCCCTAGCCTCTGCTTACCTGTATTGCTTCCCTCTGACCAATCCTCCCCTATGTGTCAGCCCTGCTCCTCTTCCCCAACACGTAAATCCTTGCTGCAGGAACATTCTACCACATGTCTCCTTTCTGGATATACCATGCTCTGCACCATCATTGCTTCACCCCTGATAAGTGCTGTTAATCCTTCAGGTCTCTGGGAAGACTTCCTGCTTTTTGCAGTCAAACCCAAGCAGAGTAACTTTTAAAAAATTTTCCAGGCATCCCCCTATCATGGAACTTACCACTTTGTAGTGGTCTGTGTTTGTGTCAATCCCAAATTCTCCAATTTTTCAGTGTTTCCCAATGGAAGGGATGTGACATGCTCATCCCCAAAATCTCTATGTCTAGCATACAAATGTTTGTTGTGAGAATAAATTACCATTCCCAGTTGTAACTGTCATTTCTAAAGCATTTAAACAAGTGCTCATAATTGTTGTTTCTTCAAGCAAGGAATTCAAGTCTGCCTTTGGTTTGGTTGTGGGTTTTTTTTGAGATTTAAAAAGATTTCTTAGAGTCAAAGACCTCCAGCCAGAGCCACATGGAGGGCCCTTTCCAAGAGAGGAAAGAACCCAAAGGACCCCGTGGCACTGCAGTTTTTAAGTACAGTTTCAAAGGGAAAAAAAAACCCTTGACAATCAGATGGTCATTCAGTTACCAAGCAGGGACAAAACCCATCAAAAGACCTGATTTACAAGTCTGACTTTTAAAATACTTCATAGAGATACACTCTGTTGTAGTGAAAAAATGCATGGCATTAAAAGGAATGGATGAATAAAGAGCAGTTGCTATGTCAGCACCCTGGAGTTGAAGAGATCCTAACCAATTTTACTCACCCATTCATTTGTCCATTCAGCAAACATCTGTGAATGCCTACTTGCTAAATAGGTTGCAGGCCTAAGCCAGATGTATAAGCCTCAGAAAGACCTCATTTCTTCCTCAGGTAAACTTGTTTTCTAGGCTGGCGCCGTGGCTCAACAGGCTAATCCTCCGCCTTGCGGCGCGGGCACACCGGGTTCTAGTCCCGGTCGGGGCGCCGGATTCTGTCCTGGTTGCCCCTCTTCCAGGCCAGCCCTCTGCTGTGGCCCCGGAGTGCAGTGGAGGATGGCCCAGGTGCTTGGGCCCTGCACCCCATGGGAGACCAGGAAAAAGCACCTAGCACCTGGCTCCTGCCATCGGATCAGCGTAGTGCGCCGGCCGCAGCGTGCCGACCACGGCAGCCATTGGAGGGTGAACCAACGGCAAAGGAAGACCTTTCTCTCTGTCTCTCTCTCTCACTGTCCACTCTGCCTGTCAAAAAAAAAAAAAAAAAAAAAAAACTTGTTTTCTGTTCAGTGCCTTCAATTCCAATTAATATTTTTTTCCTCAATAAAACATTTAATTACAACCATATAGAAAAAGAAAAGGACTGGGCTGACACTGTCGCATAGTAGGTAATGCCACTGCCTGCAACACCAGCATTCCATGTGGGGCGCCAGTTCAAGTTCTGGCTGCTCCATTTCCAATCCAGCTCCCGACTGATGTGCCTGGGAAAGCAGCAGAGGATGGCCCAAGTGGGAGATCCAGAAGAAGCTCCTAGCTCTAGGCTCCTGGCTTCAGATTGATCCAGCTCTAGCTGTTGCAGCCATTTGGGGAGTGAACCAGTGGATGGAAAAGACTCTCTGTCTCACTCTGTGTGTGTCTGTATGTGTGTATGTGTGTGTGTGTGTGTATCTACCTCCCACTCTGTAAACTCTGCCTTTCAAACAAGTAAATAAATCTTTTAAAAAAGAAAAAGAAAGGGGCTGATGTAATAAATCACATGAAGAACAAGCTTTAAAAATACGAGTTTATTTCTAACCAATTCTCTCATGAGGGCTCAGCGTAAGTATCATTTAGTGGAAACATATAGTCAAATTATATTCATGGCCTTAAATTATTATAGTGTCTTGTTAGATAATGTGATGAGAGACTATGGGAAAATAACTTCATTTTTTACAGTATTTCAGTATGATTTTATATTTGGTTTAATATCCTGAGTGCTTGGGTTGTTACAGTAACAGACATCCTAGAAGTACTTATGCATATTTTCATCAATAAAAAAATGGGCTAATACCCATGCTCTGAGGCCATTTATCATATGGCCCTAGCAGAGAATTTGGCAGAGGTTCCTGGAATTTTTAATGTGCATATTTTATTAGAGCAGCTCTCATAATCTCATAGGATTTTGTTTGAGAAGGGACAGATTTGTGGCTGCAGGGCCTCAGTGTTTATCCAGTTTTAAGGTCCTGGACATGTTACGAAGCAGCACATGGGCATCCATCTGTTTGTGCTTTCTATGGATCTATTTTCTGAACGGATTGAAATGATTTATTATGCTAAAAATATCTTCTATTCTATAGTTCTCAAGCCAAGCTAAGATCATTCATTTTCCAAACCCTCTGAGAATGAGGATGAGTAGTCACCCAATATTTAATGTTTTGAGCCTAGCACGTCCCTATTACTACTTAAACGAAAGTCTCAGAGTAATAGAGCTGGTGCCTTTTCCCTTCTAGCCCTCAAAGAAAGCTTAACATTATTGATATCTCAAAAATAACCCCTTTTCTTTCTTATTCTGCCTTATTCAGAATACTGTAATAAAATATAATGAAGCATGAATGCATGAG
The DNA here is from genome assembly GCA_949820135.1 of Sylvilagus floridanus. Taxonomy (NCBI): domain Eukaryota; kingdom Metazoa; phylum Chordata; class Mammalia; order Lagomorpha; family Leporidae; genus Sylvilagus; species Sylvilagus floridanus. The sequence continues at coordinate 100,556,891 of OX463241.1, forward strand.
TTCTGTACCCACACTCATTCATTATTACCAGTTGACATCAGCATTCTTTGCTTCGACTCAAAGTTAGAGGCCCTTTAGGGCAAGCTTCCTCCCATGATTCATTGCAGTTTCATTTTCCTCATCATGAGTCTGCCTAGAATAGAGTGAATATTTGCCCTCAAAGACAAAATTGTGTCTGCTGAAAAGTGAATTGAAGACCTGAATCAGTAACTTATTTTAGATAATACTTCTCACAATAGTGCCCCCAACTTAAAGATGTGAGAGACCTGACTGAGCATTCCCCAACACACCATCTTACAGGACAGTATTTATATACTTGGAGGTTCCCACAAAGTACTTCAATCCAAGTAATTATCTAGCTCTCCACATCACTGTAGAATGAAGGAAAAACTACATTATTAATGGTAGATACACTGGACCCAACTGAAATCATCCCAATGAATGGAAATCTACTAATATTATCAGAAGGTCATTATTTGATGCAATGATAAAACATCTCTTGAGTAAACAATATATGGAAAAATAATGAGGAGAAATTCATGTTTTCACAGTTCCTCTTACTTTCTAGGTAAGTTTTTACAAATATGTTCTCACAAAGCTCCACCACAATTCTATAAGGAAAATCATATTTTTACTACTCCACAAATTAGGAGAGTGAAAAATGTGTAAAGGAGGTGATTTGCCTATATCACATTACGACTAAATGGTAGATCATAACTGCCACCCAGGCTTGGTAATTCCAAATCGCACACATATTTGGGGGATACTATGTTTTTAATTAGTTTTTTTTTTTGGTAGATATAATGATTTTTAACTAGAAGTCTCTTTTTGAAATTTAATTAATCAATTGAATTGTAGAGAAACAGAGGGAGAGAGAGATTCCACATGCTGCCTTACACCCCAAATGCTCTTAACAGCCAAGGTTGGTCCAAGAAGAAGCCAGAAGTCTGGAGCTCAGTGTGGGTCTCCCACATAGGTGACAGGGACCCAACTACTTGAGCCATCATGTACTGCTTCCTAGGGTATACATTAGCAGGAAGCTGAATCCAAAGCAGTTTGTACTCAAATGCAAGGACTCCAATTGGGGGATGCAGGTATCCCAAATAGGGACTTAACTGCTGCACCAAACTCCTGCCCTAAGGTGGATGTTTGGATTCACTTATACATTGAGTGATTATTGGGATTATTAGCACCTCCGTCACCTCAAATGTTTATCAGTTTCCTTAATAATGAGTACATGCAACATTCTCTGTTCTGTGAGGGGCATTTAACATAACAGTTAAGACAACCACCTCCCACATTGGAGTGCCTGGGTTCAAGTCCTGACTGCAGCCCAGACTCCAGCTTCCTGTTAATGTGGACCCTGGGAGGCAACAAGTAATGACCTAAATAATTGGGTCCCTCTCACTCACTTGGGAGACCTGGATTGAGTTCCTAGCTCCCAGTTTCAGCCACACGCAGCACTTGCTATTGTGGGTCTCTCGCTCGCTCTCTCTCTGTCTCTCTCTCTCAGACATCTGTCTGTCTCTCCCCACCCCAACCCACAGTCTCTGAAACAAATGAATAAATATTCCTGAAGACCCTTGCTTCTGGCTGCCTTGAGCTATTCAGTACATTACTGTTAACTATATTCACCCTTCTGTGTGCAATAAAACACCAAAACTTACTTCTTCTAACTAAAGGTTTGTACCAATTGTCCAACCTCAACCCATCCCCTTCTTCCTTTCTCTGGCAACCATTACTCTAATCACAGCTTCTATGATATCAGTGTTTTTAAATTGCACATAGGAGTGAAATCATAGGACCTTTCTGTGCCCGACTTCAAATATTACCCTTAAATATATTGTTCTATTTGGCTTTGTAAACTCTTTTCCAAGACTTGATAATCTAAAGTAAATAAAATTAATGCGTCTGAAATTAAAGTATCCAAATGAATCTTTTCATCTGACTGACCGTTGTAACTATTGATATAAGTGCGCATCCCTATATGAATACTGAGAGACAGAAAATGGAAAATTTTTATCCTTCAAGAGGAAAGAGGGAAAGTGATAGGGGGAAAAAGCTTCTCCAATAAAAAGTCTCTTCCATAATTAGTTGCTAAAAATTGCTTCTATTTATCAATGAAGAATACCCAGTTTTCTTCAAAATTGTGTTCTTCCACTCTTTAGTGTAATACAACTCCATCATATAGTCTTATTGCCTCCAAATGATATCCTCCCACACATTTAATAACAGAAATTCTTAGAGCTGAAAAATGTCTTCATAGATATGTGCCCACAAGAAAGGAATGGAAAGATAAGGAGGGGAAGGGAGAGCTCAGCTTTTTTGTCCAGAAGGTCCCACTCATCAGGATGTACTACTGGGAAGAGAACTACTGTGCAGGGCCATTCAAAACCCATTCTGGTGTTAATTTATACCCCTCCCCCAAGGTTCCTGAAACATTAGGTGCTAAAAATATATAACTAACGGATCCCTGCACACCATTTTAACCTCACCCAGGTGATAGCTTCAAGCTCTGTGGCACTTTGTGGCCCTGGGTGAAAAAAAAAAAAAAAAAACAATGAAAATTTGAGTGATATTACGAAACAAATACCTGGTTGTCTAATCTCCAGTGATGTTGGGATTGAGCTATTCTATGGCTTCACCTAAAATCCCACGCTTGCCAAAGTCTTCAGCCACTTAAACTTGAATTAAGGAAATGTCTGTCTTGTTCTCCTCCTATAGCAGTGCTAGAAAAGAAGCCTGAATATTAACTACAGGAGGAGCCTCTTCAACCTTCTTCTGCTTTAATAACTCACCAGTTGGCAGGTGCCCCTTGACCCTTCAGCAGTCATGCTGACCGAGCCCACCACAGAACAAATGCCCGGGTAATAGGCCACTCTGGTGTGGTCCTGTACTTATGCCCCACAGGGAGATCCTTATTGCTCAGCAAGAGTCATCTGTGTTTCCCAGACCACTTTACCCCAATTATACTTGTATTATGTCATTTATGGAAAGACAAGGGAACTTCAAAAGTTCATGAAAAGATGAAATTGAAACATAAGTTAATTTCCATACAAAAAACTTTGAAATCCATGCATATATTTTTTGTAATACACATTTTCCATGAATACTTTCAATACCCTACATAGGATGTTTACCAATTAAATAGACATAGACAAAGATAAAGTGTTATTTCCATTAAAACTAAAATGAATCATTATTAACTTTGGAAAGATGCAAATTTTTTTAAAAAATTACCACCAAACAAATGTGGCCTGTAAACTATTAAGAAAAAAGATAATAAAACTTTAGAAAGAACTTGGAATTCAATTGTTCACATGTTTTCAAGCCACTTGAAGAAAAAACAAAATGTAATTGAAGATTATATTTTATGGATATGTTTTAATCAGACTGGGGACCCACAATTAAAATATCAGATAATCATGCATATTTAAGAGGACTTTGACTGCTTCAAAAGGTTGTTAGTGAATGAGTGCACATTTAAATTTTTTTAAAGATTTATTTATTTATTTGGAAGGCAGAGTTACAGAGAGAGAGAGGCAGAGATAGAGAGAAGTCTTCCATCCGCTGGTTCTTCCCAAATGGCCACAATGGTCACAGCTGGGCAGATGTGAAGCAAGGAGCCAGGAGATTTTTCTGGGTCTCCCACATGGGTTCAGGGGCCCAAGGACTTGGCCATCTTCTACTGCTTTCCCAGGCCATAGCAGAGAGCTGGTTTGGAAGTGGAGCAGCCAGGACTCAAACCAGCGCCCAAATGGGATGCCGGCACTGCAGGTGGCAGCTTTACCCACTAAGCCACAGTATAAGCCCCAGATTTAAATATTTTAATTAAAATATTTCAGGTATTTTCATATCAATATTTATGTTTTCTCATGTTATCAAAGTAACTTTTAGTCCCACCTCTATGGAAAGACCTCAGCATGCCATAACGAAGATGCATAATGATGGTGAATAACTCTGCTTTGCTTCATCTGAGAAAGGATGGGAGGAATTGCATGTTACATGAGGCATTTGAAGGAACTACCCTTTAAACAGTCGTGTTATATTACAAATGATTTTTTTAGAATGTTACTTTCCATCTTTAAGGAATCAGATTTTAAAACTGAATTCTAGAAACACTGGGTGGGGGGGGCAGGTGTTATGCAGCACCTTAAGTCACAACTTTGGATGCCTGCATCCCATATTGGTTTGAGTTCTAGCTCTTCTGCTTCTGATCCAGTTTCCTACCAGTGGATCCTTGGAGGCAGCAGGTGAAGACTCAAGTTATCATATGGACACCCAGATGGAGTTCCATGCTTCAGCCTGGCCCAAGCCTGGCCCAAGCCTGGCTATTGTGGGCATTTGGGGGATGAACCAATAAATGAAGGATAGTCTCCTTCTCTCTCTCTCTCTCTCTCTCTCTCTCTCTCTGTGTGTGTGTGTGTGTGTGTGTGTGTGGTATGTCACTGTCACTCTGCCTTTCAAGTAGATGAACATAAACTTTTTTTAAGACTAGGAAACATAACTGAGGAACATTTCAAAGACAACTATTATTTCACTGGTCTTCAAAGGCTTAAAAGAGATAGTGAAAACAGAATTAACATGGAAACTAACTCTTACAAGAATGTATAGGATGTTATTGGAAAAGAGACTATAAGTTTTCTGGAAAAGGGCAGACATGCAAAAGAAATTTGGAAGGTAAATTTATAAAAGAATGACCTGGAATGTCAACCTAAAGAGTTTCGACATTATTCTGCAGAAAACAGGAATTAGCAAAGTGTATTTGTAAAGTATAATAAGGTCAAAGTCATGCTTTCCTATGATGAGAACCAATAAAATAGAATTCCCTGAAGTTGGCAGTTAGGACATCACTAATACCTTTCAGGGAGAAGTAGGGGTGGAGGTAAAAGTTAAGTTTATGTCTGGGAGAGACTTTCACTTTTGTGACTGACCGGGAGCTCTCTGCTCTGTGGAAGTTGAAACACGGGAAGCAGATACAGGTATTATTTAGGGTGAGAGATGGCAGAGGTCTAAGGGGTGAGGAATGCTAAATTGTTGAAAACTTTAGGAGGGAAAAAAATAAGGAAGTTTATCACTAAATTGTTATGCATAGAAGGCAGGGAGCTGTCCAGCAGGAACATAGGAGGACAGGACTGGGGGATGAAGATGTTCTGGTTGCAGAGGGTGTTTTTCTGAACTTTGATAGAAGAGTTCTCTGTGAAAAGGGGCCTCAGGCATGACTGGCTGAAGTGGAGTTTGGAGGACACCTATAGCGATGAAGATGTGTGTGATCAGGAGTAGAAGGCCTGTCCGTCAAGTCAGAATGAAGCAGAAGAGGACAGTATGGACAGCAGAGGAAGCCACTGCTCCTGTCTCCTAATTTTGTTTCTTTTCAAATATTCCCAATTGGTTCTTGTATTTTGTCACATCAGCAAATGTGATTTTACCCAGGTGACATCATTTATACAACCGATACTGACAAGATAATTTTTTACACAAAAGCATCTTTCTTCTCAGTTTTTTTTAACTAGTATTTAAGTGAGGAAGAAATATTCATGATCTTCTGGACCATTCCATTTGTATATAAATTTTTATGTTATAATAACATAAATGAGTTATTTCTAATTTTCTATTTATGCATCTGTGAAAGACAACCTTCACCTACATAGGAACCAAGAGGTTAAATTTCAAGCTTTGCATTGTTCCCTTACATCTGAGTTCCTCCCTCTGTCAGATCCCTATGTGACTAAAATACCTCATGACATCAATAAAGGAGTGTGGCAGGGAGAAACATCCGACTCTGCAGGTTATAGACTATGAGATAGATGACTGTAGAATTTGAATATATTTGGAGGATCACTGCAACAGGAAGACAAAAGCAGTTCACAGGAGAGACAGCATCTGAAGTCAGATCAGGCCTCAGAGTGCTGAGGACCAGCTTTGACTTAAGCCGCCCGGATACTGTTCCCAAGGACTCCTTACCGAGTCCAACTAATGCGAACTCACAAAGTAATTTAAAATCCTCGATATGGAGTGAAAGCAAACTTAAATTCTTTGCTGGAAGTTGTCAGACATAGGCTCTTAGCCAGACCTGGAGCAATCTTCCAAGCAGGTAGGACTTTCCTGAAACCACTTCAGTGCACTAGTTGGCCCTGGAGTAGCGATACGCTTTCGATGTTCAGAATACTGGGAGATATAAAAGAGTCACCCAACTTGGTCATGCCTTTCTATAAAAGAAGTGAGGTGATAGTACGCTTGTCTCTAGTGATATTTCAGGAAAATATTTACTCTGACTATTGTAGACAAAACTAATTACTATTTTCGAAGATAATTTAAAGGGCCATACTAGAAATGTATACAGTAGTACGTTCTCATTTCTGTCACACTGCACTGAGCCCAACAAATAGGGCAATGGATTTCTATAGCTGGTACCAATGCTAATGAATGGAAAACTGGCAAAGAGGAATGGGTTTGGGTGAGTTTTCTAGTGAATATTCCTATAGTGAGGCTCATTCCTCGTGTTCCAAAAATGATTTTACCTTTGAAGAGTTAACTCAGAGATCAGACATAACTGGTGGTTAGATGAAGTGATTAAGCAAGTGAAGCAATGCATGATGGACAGAAGGTAACCAGGACAAATGCTGACCAGAACCACTTTGTACATAGTTTTTCAAATAGTAAGTATTTTGCTCAGACTACACATTAATGCAGTGTATAATGGTGCTTACTAATGTGTGACTTTAATTTAATTTATAAATAATGTTTTATTTTAGAAAGAAATAGTACAACTCACTACCCTGAAAATTAAACTAAAACCTTGGATAATTTTATAGGTTATGGTCATTTTCCTAGAGAGGAAATATAAAACTGAAAGGTAACAAGCTGAGCATAAGCTCCAAGATGTTGACAGTAAGATGAATAATGCCCTGGCAGAGAGTTCTGGGAATCTTGTTTTCTTTATTATAATGCTGGCAGGATACCTTATAAGCTAATCGCCTCTGTCTTTTAAGGTTGGTGCTGAAAGTTATGGGAACCGAACTTAATGGTATTTACAATAGTTTGCAATAAAAACCTGTCCTTATTCTGAAGATTTTCATGCAAAGAGTTCCCAGAGATGTGATTTCCAAGGATTCCGGAAGTGTTAGTGAACTAAAACATGCAAAGCACACGTGGCACAAATTGAAAATATGCAATGATATGATTAATAGGATAATATGGGAAGGCAAACTGGACAAATAGATCCAAAACCTGTCTCTTATCCTAACCATTGCAAGGTCACTTCCAGAAAATGTCCTTCATTCACTCCTTTAGCAATCCTACTGATGACACTATATTCAAAAGTTGCTGTGCTAACTGTGAACTTGAACAGATCCTAGAGTACACAAGTATCATTTGGCTTTTCCAGTGTATTTCAGTTTTAGCTTAGCTTTTCCTTTGTCTTCACAACAGTTCATATTTAATATCCCATCCTTGACTAAATTCAGAAGGTAACAGCAAATTTTCAACTAGGATGTTTTGCTTATAGAATTCCATAAATCATAAGTTAAAATTTCAGTACAAGAGTATCCCCTTCCTGTTCATCTACCATTTGTTTCAATTCTCTGGAATTTGCCAAGTAGATATGACAGGCGTAACAGAAACCAGTGTTCAAAAAAGATTTGCCACAGAGATATTACTCAAAATGTCTACATTGCTGCTAAAACTTTGCTTTTTAAAAACTGGCTACAGTTTGCAAAGTAAACTTATTTTAAAACAAGGCTATTTTCTCTTCAGCTTATGGTAAATGAAGCAACAATGACAATGAAAAGGCAGACATGTTTCTCTGAGAAGAGTCTCCAATAGGCTGAAGAGAATAGCTGGAAGTCTATTTTGAGACTCACGACATGCTGTGTCCTAGCCCAAGGTGATTCTTCTTGAAATTTTCATTGTATTCCAGGAACTGAACAAGCTAAAGTATCTCTTTCACCAGTAGGAACCCCATGCCAAGAAATATGGAAGCTGCTCAGTTGCTGGTTTATGTCCTTATTCTGCTTCTACTCCCTCAAACACTGTCAACAGCTTTCTCCTTTTGTTTGGGTTCTTCAGATACACAGTAGACTTTGAGGAAGCTCCTCTGCACAGGGGCCCCAACCACCTAAGGTCTGGACTTTCTCTAATGCTATAAAATTGAATTTGAACCCTACTTGACCAATTAATGTATTTAGCATTGCATGAGGACACTTCAAAAAGTTCATGGAAAACTGGTTTCAAAGGTAGAAGTTTATTTGTGTGCAAACTGTTTTGAAATATATGCATAGTTTTTTTCATTATATTCATTTTCTATGAACTTTGTGTGAATGGATTTCAAGTTTTTGCATCCATATAAGCTTATCTGTTAATTCCATTTTCCCACAAACTGTGTGAATTCCATATTCTTCATACCTGGAACCAGAGAAATTGTTATAAAAGCTAACTCTGGCTGGAAGCTCTCAGGAATATCCTGTAAATGCCATTTGTTCACCAATCACAAGAGCCGTACTATGTTTTTGGGTCCTTCTCAGAGCAGCCACATCCTTGGTGTTTCCTGGAGCCCCTGTTTCCTCTGTGGTTAGGGGCTCTCATGCCTCTACTCATTGACTGGAAAACCATTATGCTACAATGGCTCCTAGGATAATTGGGACACTCTTGCTTTCCAAAGATTCTTCTTAAAAGCTTGAATTGTGGGGCTGGTGCTGTGGCACAGTAGGTTAAAACCCCTGCCTGCAGCACCACCATCCCATATGGACACCGTTTCTAGTCCCAGCTGCTCCTCTTCCAATCCAGCTTCCTGCTTATGCACCTGGGAAAGCCACAGAGGATGGCCCAAGTACTTAGGCCCCTGCATCCATGTGGGAGACCTGGAAGAAGCTTCTGATTCCTGACTTTGGCCTGGCCCAGCCCAGTTGTTGCAGCCATTTGGGGAGTAACCAGCGAATGGAAGACCTTTCTCTGTATCTTTACCTATTTCTGTAATTCTGCCTTTCAAATAAATAAAATAAATCTTCGGGGGGGGGGGGGACTTGAATTATAATGTTTATCAGCAGTTTTCACACTGGTCCCATCACAAATTCTCTCCTCTTTTGAAAAGCACAGTACAGAGAGAAAGAGAGTGAGAGTGAGAGAGAGAGAGAGAGAGAGAAACAGAGCTCCTGTCTACAAGTTCACTCCTGAAATGTCAGCAGCATCCCTATTCCCTCACTGGGCCCAAAGCGAGAAGCCAGAAATTCCATGGGGATCTTTCACTTGCGTGACAGTGTGAGGCAGGAAGCTGGAATTGGGAGCAGAGCCAGGACTCCAACCCAGTTACTCCAGTATATAGGATGCTAGGCCAAATGCCATCCACCCCATCACAAATTCTTAGATCAGATAGTCAGGCACCATATTTAGCATTGGTCACACTATTTCTTGATCTTCCTTAGACCTAGGTTATTTGAGGGAAAGCAATTAATTACAGAGACTGAAATGTTTACTTCAGAATCCTACCAATTAGGAATTCATGGTTTTTAGAAAAGAAAGAACTTTTTAACATTTAAAAATTTATCATCTACTTCCCAGTCAATAAAACATTGTTGAGCCAAATACTAGCATGGCAAGATCTATTAATCCCATAGCAATTCTATGACAATCCATCACAATGGGGAAATGTTGCAGATCTTGAAAAACAACAAATGTTAGACACTTTGAAGCTCTTGCTATGCTAATTTCAATCCTTTTTTCCTTTCAATTTATTTATTGAAGCAATAATTTCCTAATGATCAACCAAGGCTATAAAATATTTTCTTAGCAAAGTTTAGGTCCAGACTGATAGTTAAACAACATAGCTGTATTTCTTTAGAATTACTTATGGGGTTTGATTTATACTTCCATACTGGTTTTACCTCTTTAAATTATATTAATTAGATTTTGTGATATTATCTTTTGGAGTTGTACTTATCCTGCATACTCTTTTAAAATATTCATTAAGTATTCCAAAAAAAATCCTATAGGTATTATAGCTATTTATGGTATAGTAACTTCACATTAAACCCCTGGATCCAAATTGTCATACGTGCTAGAACTCTACATATATAATGAACTGGATAATATGTAAAATGAAGAAAATTTCATACAAGTAATTTATCTGAAGTTTCAATTAAACACAAAAATATCGAATCATAGGAATTTTCAAGTTTTTGAACCCAACATGACTTTGGGCTATGGAATGAGAAAAATGACCCTCCTCTTTTTTTTGTTTTCTTTTTTGCATGTTTTAATTTTTCCTTTACAATAACATTTCCACAAATAATTTTCAAACTAATTGAACTTATTTTCATCATTAATTATCCTAGAAATCTTTCTTTGCTTTTATTTTTAAAAATTCTAAATAACAAGCTATTTAAAACAATAATAGTAAAAATTACCCCTTGCAACTAGATGCTCGTCATTCAAATACAAGTGTTTTCATTTTTGCACAATTCTGTCTTTTTCTCATTACCAAATATATGTATTTCCTAATTACATGATAATTTGCATATCTTTAATTCTCTTTTCACTGAATTCTGTTAGGATATTAAATTTCTACATTATTTTTATAAGGATTTATTTTACTTATATGAAAGACAGAGTTACAGAGAGAGGTCTTCCATCTACCGGTTCACTTCCCAGATAGCCGCAACGGCCAGAGCTGCACTGATCCGAAGCCAGGAGCTAGGAGCCAGGAGCCAGGAGCCAGGAGATTCTTCTGAGTCTCCCATGTGGGTGCAGGGGCCCAAGGACTTGGGCCACCTTCTACTGCTTTCCCAGGCCATAGAAGAGAGCTGTATCGGAAGAGGAGCAGCCAGGACTAGAATTGGCACCCATATGGGATGCCAGCACTTCAGGCCAGGGCTGCACCACAGCACTGGCCCCTCTACATTATTTTTAATATTCAGTGATTAACTATTTGAATGGAAAAGTAAAAAACAATTTCATAAGATGTGCCTCTTTATAGAATTTCAGATTCCACTTCTATTCAACAGACATCTTTTGAATACCAGTTGTATACCTTGCTATGTATGTAATATATTAGCTGTTACAATAGAAAGATGTCCTGTCACCCATGTGGGATGCCTGGATTGTGTCACCCAGTTCAACTTGGACATTGTAGGCATTTGGAGTGCAAACCAGTCGATGGAAGTGCGCTCTCTCTCACTCTTTCCCTCTCCTTCTCAAATAAATAAATAAACAAATAAATAAATAATATTTTAAATGTTACAAAGAAAGAAACAAAATGAAAGACCAGCTTACTGAGAAAGAAATTGTAGTTAGAAGCTCGCGATGGCCAAGTAGTCTATTGGTACCCTTTACAACATCGCCCCCTAGTGGTCATCCAGTCTCTACTTGGTCAGGGGACCTCCAAGGCTGCAATCTAGGTAGGCATCATCAAGTCTTAACTCAAAATTTCAGAAAGAGTTTCTGCAAACATGTTGCTTTATATATTTTTCAGTCTTTAGTTGCTGCTTTAACTATATGGCTTCTTTTTTAAAGATTTATTTTATTTATTTGAAAGAGTTACAGAGAGGGGTAGAGACAGAGAGGTCTTCCATCTGCTGGTTCACTCCCCAAATGGCCGCAACAGCCAGAGCTGTGCTGATCCGAAACCAGGAGCCAGGAGCCAGGAGATTCTTCTGAGTCTCCCATGTGGGTGCAGGGGCCCAAGGACTAGGGCCATCTTCTACTGCTTTCCCAGGCCAAAGCAGAGAGCTGGATGGGAAGAGAAGTAGACGGGACTAGAACCGGCACCCATATGGGATGCTAGCGCTTCAGGTCAGGCTTTAACCCACTGCACCACAAGGCTGGCCCCATATCTGGTTTCTTACATACTTATTAATGCATTCATAAATTCCATTGTCCTTACATCAAGATCCTATATTTCCTTTTGCCTCTGTACAACCAACCAATGATGGGAGACCAATTTGCATGCATAAAGGATTTTAATTTCATTGGATGAAGTCGTCTGCTGCTACCAACCTGGGAGTCCCTGTTTTCCTGAGAAATCACTAGGATTTCTCTGTGCTCTAACTGAGGGAAATGCAAAAATGAAACAAAAAATGTGATTGTCCAAATAAGGCAAAGCACAAAACATCAAGAAACCTATTTACATCAAGTTCTAGACAGTCCAGGCAAGTAGTTCATTGAGAAAATAAGTGATGAATGTTTTTATACATAACCCAGCTAGTCAACTCAGTTCTGCAACTCACTAAATAGAAAGTGCCCCTGAAGTGACGTTTGCTTTAACAGGACAGCTGGGATAGAACAGAGATCTCTATGGGAAGTATATTAAGTTCTCTGTCCCTTACCACTCTTTCCCCCATTGCAGATCATCAGCCAGGCCTACCCAACTGCATAAAATATCTTCCTATTTATTTCCTGTGTGTTTTGTTTCCTGCATTGTGTTGTTTCTGGCATGAATCCTAAATATTACTGCTGCTAGGGAGGCTGTTATTTATACCAATGAGGCCCAATTTGCATATGGAATGTAGAAAAAATAACCAGATGTTTTCTATTTCCATTTTATCAATAAGAATGAATCATAAAATCAAGCCCTTAACTGGAAGACTTATCTGTTTTCCAAACATGAAAGAGCTTATAGCTTTGGTTCCAAAAATCCCAGCCCTTACTGGCTGCTTGAGTTATAGCCTCTGTTTTCGTCATCAGTAAAGTGAAGATTACAGCACAGACTTTATCATTTTTTATTTTGATTTAAGGTATACAAGTTTCATGTATTTCATATATTTAGCATTAAAAACATAGTGGCACTTCCCCCCACCCTCTCTCCCACCCGTGCTCCAGCCCTTCCTCCCCCTGCCTCACACATTCCCATTCTTAATTTTTACATAGATCTATTTTCAGTATAGTTAATGATCATATAGTTAACCCTACTCTAAGTAAGAGTTCAACAAATAATATGAAGAGAAAAACAAAACACTGTTCCTGAACTGAAGAGACAAGGACTGCAAGCAATCATCGAATCTCGAAATGTTTATTTCATTCTAATACATTATATTTCAGGTACTGTATTAGTTACCTTGGATATGGGAAAACATAGTATCTGTCTCTTGAGGACTGGCTTATTTCACTAAGTATAATAGTTCCCAAATGCATTCATCTTGTTTCAAAGTCAGGATTTTATTTATTTATTTATTTATTTATTTATTTATTTATTTTTGCAGCTGAGTAGTACTCCAAAGTGTATGTATACCATAATTTCTTTATCCAATCAACAGTTGATGGACATCTGGGTTGATTCCATATCTTAGCTATTGATAATTGAGCTGCAATGAACATGGGGATACAGATAACTCTTTCATATATTGATTTCTTTTGGTTTGGGTACCCAGGAGTGGGATGACAGCACAGACTTTCGATCAGTATATTAGGAAGTCTCTGGGAAGGAGTAATTTCTGCTTCCATTGCTTATTTTGTTTCACTGGTTACAGTCAATACTTTTATAAACAATAACAAAACTAAATTGGAATAAAAATATTCATGTTCTTGACTTTTTGAGCAATGTTAAATTCCTATTAAAGAAATTCCAGGGCTGATGCAGTGGCATAGTAGGTTAAGCCTCCTCTTGGAGCACCAGCATCCCATATGGGTGCCAGCACCTCCACTTCCAATCCAGTTCCTCCAATCCAGATACTCAGAGGTCTGAACATAGACCTACCATATGACCAGCCATCCTGCTCCTGGTAATCTACCCAAGAGAAATTAAATTAGCATATAAAGATCTAGCTGTACCTCCATGTTTATCACAGCTCGATTCACAATAGCAAAGACATGGAATCAACCCTAATGCCCAACACGGGAAGCAGTCCATACAGCAGACTCATAGGATAATTGCTTTAGGTAGGACTATGACCTCAGAATCAGCCCTTAAGGCACACCAATCAGGCATGGAAAGCCAAGACACTCTGGCAAAAAACATCCTACACAAAAGACCCCGATGGGCAAGACCCAGAGGAAAGAAGGGGCCACCAAAGAAGGATGTACTTTTCTCTGAAGGGAGGAGAGAACTTCTGCTTTGCTTATGGCTCTGTCAAGCTAGTGGATCCAGAAGGCTTCCATAGCCGAGACAAATCATGTCAAGAGCCTTGGGCAATTACTGGTGTCAAACATGAGAGTGTTATTTGTTAAATAAACAACAAGAGTCACTGTGTACTAACTTCCCATGAATGATTTCTCAAGAATCACTTCTTTGTAGTATATTAAAGGAGGATATTATTATGTCTCACAAGTTATAGTTATGTCCAAGAGCTCATAAAGGAAGTAGCATCCTTGGGTTCTTCTTTAAAGACAATTAAGTTTCCAAAAGGAAATAAAGGGGAGGAAGGAAGGGAAAAGAGGAAGGGGGAAAAAAAGAGAAATCACCATCGAGAAGCAATAACATAGATCAGCCCCTGTATAGAGAGTTGAGGAACACTTCTCTTTTTTTATTCCATTTGTTCTTTTTTTCTTTTTTTTATTTCTTTGTATTTCTCTTTCTTGGATAAAACATGAAAGAGAGCAGGAAGGGGAAGGGAGAATGGGTAGAAGGATGGGAATGGTGGGAAGAATTATGATGTACATAATGTGGTATTTATGAGACACATATAAATTAAAAATAAATGAATATTTTAAAATAAATAAATACAATTGAATTTTCAAACTATAAAAAAAGATGTTTGTTTCAGTGCAAAAGATCTTGGAATCCATGCATGATGTTTTCATAATATACATTTTCCATGTAATTTTTGAAGGCTCTTCATATTTTTCCCTTATCCCAAACTGTGGGATATTTCTTGTGCCTCCAAACCCAAAGCTTTCCCCACTCAGATTCACCCCATTCTTCATATCTACAATCTATATTCAATGTAAATAACTACATCTTCCTTCCCCAAATTTTCATTATAAAAAATGCTTCGCAACAAAATGGAGGAATCTGGAAAACATCATGCTGAGTGAAATAAGCCAGTCCCAAAGGGACAAATATCATATATTCTCCCTGATCTGTGACAACTAACTGAGCACCTGTAGAAGGAAACCTGTAGAAGTGAAACTGATACTATGAAAAGCAATGACTTGATCAGTCCTTATCCATACTGTCGAAGAACAGCTTACTATTTAATTCTTTTTAGTATTTTCTTTTTCTACTCAATACCATTGGTTGAACTCTTTAATTAACATACATTTATTCTTAGGAGTTTAAATCCAACTGAAAATTGATCCCTGTTAAAAATAAAAGTGGGAATAAGAGAGGGAAAAGATGTACAGTTGGGCACACGCTCACTCAAACTTATCCCTAAGAGTAAAGCTAGAAATGTGCCATGGGACTCCAAATCCCATTAAGTTGGCATGTACTAATGCCATCTCACTAGTCAGAGTGATCAGTTTCAATTCCTAATTGATCATAATGATAGGATTAAGAGTCAAAGGGATCACATAAATAAGACCAGTGTATGTTAATAATAATTGATAGGATTAAAGAGAGTGATCCAACATGGGAAGCAGGATACACAGCAGACTCATAGGCTTTTTTTTTTTTAATGCCTGCCCCCTCCTGTTTTTTGTTTTTTGTTTTTTTGTTTTTTGTTTTTTGTTTTTTGTGTTTTTTTTGACAGGCAGAGTGGACAGTGAGAGAGAGAGACAGAGAGAAAGGTTTTCCTTTTGCCATTGGTTCACCCTCCAATGGCCGCCATGGCTGGCGCACTGCGGCCAGCACACCGCACTGATCCAGTGACAGAAGCTGGTGCTTATCCTGGTCTCCCATGAGTTGCAGGGCCCAAGGACTTGGTCCATCCTCCACTGCACTCCCGGGCCACAGTAGAGAGCTGGCCTGGAAGAGGGGCAACCGGGACAGAATCCAGTGCAATGACCGGGACTAGAACCCGGTGTGCCGGCGCCGCAAGGCGGAGGAATAGCCTATTGAGCTGCAGCGCCAGCCAGGATACACAGCAGACTCATAGAATGGCAAATGCCCTAAACAGCACTCTGGCCTCAGAATCAGCCCTTAAGGCATTTGGATCTGACTAAAAAGCCCATGAGAATTTCTCAGGCATGGAAAGCCAAGACACTGCAAAAAATTACCTAAATGAAAGATCTCTGCGAGTGAGATCCCAGTGGAAAGAACGGGCCATCAAAGAAGTAGGTACCTTTCTCTGAAGGGAGGAGAGAACTTCCACTTTGGTTATGGCCTTGTCTATATAAGGTCGCAGTTTGTGAACTCAAGAGGGTTCCACAGTCTTGGCAGCTCGTGACAAGAGTCTCAGGTGATTACTGACATCATAAATAAGAATGTCAATTGTTTAATCAACAAAAGGAGTCACTGCACTTACTCACCATGTAGGATCTCTGCCCTTAATGTGGGGCACTATGAGAGTTAATGATAAAACTGGTCTTCAAACAGTACTTAATACTTTATGTGTCTGTGTGGGTGCAAACTGTTGAAATCTTTACTTAGTGTGTACTAAGTTGATCTTCTGTATATAAAGATAATTGAAAATGAATCTTAATGAAGAATGGGGTGGGAGAGGCATTAGGAGATGGGATGGTTTGTGGGTGGGAGGGTGGTTATGGGGGAAAAACCACTATAATCCAAAAGCTGTACTTTTGAAATTTATATGTAGTAAATGAAAGTTTTCTAAAAAAATGCTTAGCTCTCATCCAGCAGACTTTTCTTGCTGCTTAGCTTGCTCCTGGGGACTACAGGAACTTGTAATAGGACTGGTCCTTTCTTTCCAGCCACCATCTGTATCAGCTTGACAAATTTTCATTTCAGAAACAATAATAATAGTAGTAGTAATAATAATGCTAGCTCTATTTCTTTTCTCTCAAAGCTCATGATTCAAATAATTTACTAATGCATATATTCAGATATTCATATAACAGCTATTTATTGATAACTTATTAAAATGAAGCACCACTAAATGCTGGGGATACATTAATGAAAAGAATTTAGTATCTACCCTCAAGGAGTTTATACACTAACAGAAATGTTTTCATTAGAATATCTGAAAACATTAAAATTCAAAATCTTAAATTATAAGATTTCTGCACCTGTTTTACTTTTAAGTCTAATATTCGTTTTTCAGTATTTTTAGCATCTTTGCTATTATATATGTGTGTAATATATGCTTGTATATAAAATTTTTTCTAAGGCCTAGCTAAGTATTTATGATTCTCATTTTCTTAGCCACCAAAAGAGGTTTTTCTTTGCCAGCTTTATAATTCTTGACTTTACACCACATAAATCATAATTCCTTCCAGTTTCATCTTTTTAGCTGTGCCTGAAACATTGGGATTAGTTCTGCCAGTCTTATTTCTATTGCCAAGCACACAAATTATATGTGTAAAATTCACTTTTCCTAAAAACAAGCTCTCTTAATCTGTCAGTCATCATTTACTACATAAAATAAGCCAGTATTTTGTGTATTTTTTAAAAAAAATCTCCCCTCCTTTGAAATTGTATAGGCTTTTCAAGTGAAAAATTTGAGCATCTTTATTGCTTTGGAGAAGAGCTAACCAAAAGGTTTCAAAAGCAGGAGCCCTCCTGTACCTGTTTTCCAATCATTCTTCCACAGGACAAAGCATCCTTGTCTCCCTGTTTTCATTTCTGTGAAACTGAGGCTTAGGAGGCAGTCTTTGAAAAAAACTCAAACTTGAATCTGAAATCTGATACCTAGCAAGTCTCTGCATCTTGGTAATGGATGTCCTATCATTGGGGTACATTTGAGAGCTGGTTATCTACAATATCCATCATTTTTCAAACAGGATCACACATGTCACGAGGGTACAAACCATACTGTACCATAGTCTGTCATTGTATCCCGACACCTAGCACTATTCTGACACCAGGTATTCTCCAACCAGTGTCTATTAATGAATGTTAGATTCAATAACAGCAAACTTTCAGGTATGTTTATGTATAGATCTAATTTTGCAGAATCTGAAGGCTGTAAGCACTTAGGGGGTTGTTTCACTTACACTTAGTAAATTGTAAAAAGCCTATCTGCCGATGAGTAATTTTATGGGCAAGACTCAGATTCTGTTTCATAAAAATGAAACTATTTGGTAGATACATTTATGGGATACTGTAATCTCCAACAATCCTATCTATCCCATTTTTTGCCTTCCTTCCTTCTTTCCTTTCTTTATTCCTTTCTCCTTCCTTCCCATTCATTTCTCCCACCCTTTTTCCCTCTTTCTTTTCCTCTCTCATTCCTCCTCCTCCTCCTCTTTTTCATGTAGAATCTGGTAGGAAAATACACTTGTTGCTGAATCCCAGGGTCTTCCCCCCCCTCTTTACAGACTTCGACTTGGCTATGAGCAAGGCTGGAGTGTATATGTAAAGGCTAGGAAGAGATATACGAGTAAAGGACTTGTTTTCTCTTTCCTGGTGTTCAAGAAGTACATAACTAACACCTTTGCCTGTGAAAAAAAGAGAGAGGAAAGCCTCTTGGGCTGAATTCTGGTGTGTCATGCCCTTGTCTCTGTATACAGTAGCACTACTACATGGCTACTGAGACGTGAAAGGTGGCTGGTTAACACTGAGGTATGCCACAGGAGCCTAACACAAATAAGATTTTGAAGACTTCATAAAAAAGAAGAGGGAGATAATTTTAAATATCTAACAATATTTATGTTGATTACATGTTTAAATAATAAATATATTGGATTAATAAAATGTATTGTTGGCATTAATTCACTTGTTTCTCTTTATTCTTTTAAATGTGGCTAGTAGAAATTTTTAAATTACACCTGTGGCTTGCATTATCCAGTTTCGTTGGGACAGTACTGCTATAGATCATGTAAATTAATACAAAAATATTCCAGAAGGCTTTCATCTTCTCAAAAATCTCTTTCATTGTTGGAATAGTGTTGGAAAAACCATGAGAAAAGATACAAATTCTATCAACAAAGTTCAGTGATTACCACATATCCTATCTGTTTCCTCCTTAAAAACTAAATGAAGAGGTTGGCATAGCTGGTAAAGCTGCTGCCTGCAATGCCAGCATCCCATATGTGCACCAGTTTGAGTCCTGGCTGCTCCACTTCTGATCCAGCTCCCTGCTAGTGTGCCTGGAAGGACAGTGAAGGATGGCCCACGTACTGGGGCCCCTGCACTCACATGGGAAACCTGGAAGAGGCTCTTGGTTCCTGAGTTTGGACTAGTCCAGCTCCAGCCGTTGTGCCACTTTAGGGGGTGAACCAGCAAATGAAAGATCTCTCTCTCTTCCCCCTCCCCGCTGTCTTTGTCTGTAACTCTTCCTTAAATAAATAATAATATAAATAAATAAATATCTGAATAAAGGCACTTTATATCATGTTTTTTGAAATTTGTTAATAGGGCACTCAAAGATATTATTAACTGAATTATGTTTCTCATTAATGTAATTCAGTTAATAATGTTGCAGTTTAACTTAATTAAATATTGTTTTGAAAATATTTTCTTCCACCATATGACATTTAGAAAAAGAGATGTCCTCTTTTCACTATTGCACCAGCTTTTTATGACTATTCCTAATTTTTTTTTCAAAAGTCAAAAAAGATACTTATATTATTTATCTTCAGTATTACATACTTCATCATATTTACTGCTTTGTTTATACTTGTATGTACTGTTAGGATACAAACTGCAGCTGAAATATTGCAGGGCCTATAATTCTATTACATTATTCTTAGTTTTATAGCAGAACATTATTAAATATTTATGTGGGATGAGAAAGCAGTCAATAGCCATATTCTACAGCAGATAATCTACAACTGAGTAGGTTCTCTACAGGATATGGTAAAGATATTCCAGTATGATTTTTAATTTTTTATTCATTTGTTCACTTGAGAGTTAGGCAAACATTTAAATAGAACTCCATCACACTGATTCATACCCCAAATGCCTCAACATTGAGGACTGAGCTGGGACCAGATCAAGAGCTAGAAACTCAATCTAAGTTTCTCATGTTGGTGGCAGGAATGCCAAGTACTTCTTGAGTCATCACTGCTGCTTCCCATGGTCTGCATTAGTGGTGAGCTAGAGTCAGGAGCCAGAGCTGGGAATTGAACCCAAGCATGCTAATGTTGAACACTGACATCTCAATAACTAGGCTAAATGACCACTCCTCTAATAGAATTTAATGGTTAATTTCTCAGTCTTTTATCTCTATGTAAAACCATTGTATAAATGAATATATGACAATAGTGAGCAAGTACAAAGTATTTAATTACTCATCATTTTATAAATGTAGTCATTTGTAATGTATAAAGTTGAGCCTTTTGTGCACTAGGTAAGTTTTTGGATAATATAGATTATTGCGTTGTGAATTTCACTTACATAGATCTCAAAAAATAACAGTTATGATTGTAATGCTTTCTCATTAATGCAGTGTAGCACCAAATTACTATGTGAAGAGTGTTTTCATGAGCATATGGCTAATAAAGTACACCTCTGCATAAAGCAATAGCCCTTTTGTGAGGGGTGGAAGAGGGAAATCATTGTATTATATTCAGTTGTGCTTAGACGAACACTAGAGTTAGTCAGCAGGTTGGAATCTAAAGAATGGTCAATCTATATTTTCTGTGTTATCTTGGGCAATCAGTTACAATAGCCAGGGCTATTTCTTTAACCCATCCCCTTTACCAAGGCAGTGCACTATCCCTCAACTGCCATGAGGACTGACTACTAACAGAATAGAGCTTCACTTCTCCAGACGTGGAAGTTTATGGAGGGCCAAACAGGAGTTCCCTTGTTCAGAAAATCACACTCCAGCAGCTAGTGACTGACCTGGCACAAAGTGCAGACAACCAGCTCTCTTGCCTGTAGGTGGGACAAGGTTGCCACCTGCTCTGGAACTCTCCCAGCAGGGGTCAGTCTGAATCTGGTCTCCCAGTGGTGATCACATTCTCACATTGCTTTTTGCCCTTGAACTATCTTGCTTTCCTCACCTTCTACACCCCACCTCCCACTCCTGAAAACACTAACCCAGTATATCACTGAACAAGAATCCTTGTCTCAGGCTGTGGCTCTAGGGAAGTGACCTGAAATACCACCCAATGTCTAAGCTTCAATTTCTTTATCTATCAAATAAGACTGACCACTAATCCATGGGATTGTTGCAAGAATTAAGTGATACACCATTATATAAAGTGTTTTGTAACCTGGAAAGAATTAAACAAATGTTAAGTAGTGCCACCTTCAATGTCATTACTAAAACCCATGATAATAAACTGATTGAATAATTGTGCAGGAGTTGCTTGTTTCGCACTCTCAAAGTGTGCCATCAGTGTCCTTTATGGATGCATCACAGGTGACAAACCCTTTTCTCTGCACCATCACTCAAGTAAGTCTTACATGGAGAACTTCCCAGTTTCTTCCAAATCTTAGATAGATATTTCAGCAATATTCAGCTTCTTATCACCTCATTCTTCTTGGGAGATAATTTTCTTGTGAGTGTAAATTTAAAAAATTGACAACTCATCTGTGAGTCTAAGATATTTCTTCCCAATTAAATTAAAACCATTTAGGGCTATTTTGCTTCAATTCCTATGAGATATTTGTTTAATTATTTGTGGGATATTTATTTACTTATCATCTAATTGCTGCCTGGATTCTAATCAGAAAAGCTATTATACCATTCCCTAAACTGAATCTTGCTACCTTTTGAATACCATGCATTTTTCCTAAGCAAAGTAAAATCATAATTAGCCAGTCTCTTGTTCTTATGCACACATTGGACAAATACATCTGAGGTAATATGCCAGATGTCAGTTATATTTTAAGTATTAAGCAAAGACTGTTTAAATTGGCTATTTTCAGCCTAGTGACTGTCATTTTTCATAACACTGGCCCTGGACATGTACTTTTTCAGGTTTTCCAATGCATTGTAGAGTAGGAACTCATTTGTTCACTTAACAGTTTTTTTTTTCTTGTACATACTAGGTGCCAAGCACTGTGCTAAGAATCTGAGGCTAGAATAGTAAGCAGAAACACAAAGATTGGCTACCCTCTTCAAATTCAGTATAGCTAGTGAGACTTGTTTTAATAAAAAAAAATAAGTAAATATAACTAATTGTAATGGGTGCTGTGAAAATAGTGGAAGTTAAGTGACTCAGAGTTGTCAGAAAAGGCTTCCCAAAAAAAGTGGTAGATAAGCTGACTTTGGAGAAAAAGTAGGAGGATAGAGAGCCAGAAGAGCATTCTCAGCAGAGAGGCTAGCACATCCAAGAGGACTGTGGCAGGAGGGGACGTGATCAAATGTCAGAGCTAGTGTTAAAGGACCTAAGATTAAAAAAAAAAAAAAAAAACAAGCATTAATGCTAGAAATGATAATTCAGCAAAGCTCTGAACACAATTGAAAAATGGGAAATCAGCCAATTAGGATTCATCCGGATCCAGGAAAAATGTACTGCATGTCCACTGCATTCAAAAGACTGTGCTCATTTTAGATCTAGAAGGTCTTCCCATTGGGGACTCCATCGGCACCTCTCAGCTCCAATGTACTCCATCCTCCACCATAACTGTCTCACAAAGTCATCCTGTGTTTGATCTTGGATTGTTCTCACAGCAAAACTACTAAGTACAGTTAGAGCTTTATCGTCCAGCTATGTTTTAAGAGCAAATCCTTTTCTACACTAGTTTCCTAGGTCATATGCTGATATTGATATGCTTTAAACCCTCCAGAATAGGAAAAAAATACCACCCAGAATTTTATCTTTGATTGAAAAATAAAATTTGGCTTTGCATACAGAGCCCTTCAAGCTGGTCTCTCTTTCCACCTCCTTCACTGCATCATTATATTGCAGTCATTCAAGATTGTTTTCAGTTTCACAAAAATTTTCATCAAAACTGGCCCATATCATGTTTCAAGTTTTGACCTTTCCCCATTTCAACACTCAGCTAGAGAAAAGTCCACAAGAGCATTTCAGGCATGGAAATCCAAAACCCTGTAGCAAAATAATGTTCTACATGAAGGATCTCAGTGGGTGAGACCCCAGTGGAAAGAAGTAGTTATCAAAGAAGGAAGTACTTTTCTCCAAAAGGAGGAGAGAACTTCCATTTTGCTTATTGCCTTATCTGAATACTAATGGAGTTTGTGCATTCAAAAGGCTTCCATAGCCTAGGCAGCTCATGTCAAGAGCCTTGGGTAATTATTGACATCATAACATAAGAATGTTAATTATTAAATTTACAACAGGAGTCACTGTGCACTAACTTTCCATGCAGGATCTCTGTCTTCAAAGAGATGTATTATAATTATGTCTTAGTGCTTACAAAAGATGTATCATTCTTGGGTGCTTCTTTAAAGTTAATTTTCTGAGAAAAAAAAAGTGAAATTAACTTCAAGATGTAATCATTTTGAACAGTCCTTGTCTCTACCAATGAGGAACAGCGTGGTTTTTTGTTTGTTTGTTTGTTTTTTTAATTGCAAATTATGGAACTCTTTACTTAGTATAGTGTTGTTCTTCTGTGTATAAAGTTAATTGAAAATGGATCTTAGTGGAGAATTGGCAGTTGGGTGGGTGGGAGCGCAGGTATGGTGGGAAGAATCACTGTATTCATAAAGTTGTGATTATGAAATGCATGAAGTTTGTATTCCTTAAATAAAAGGTTTCTTTGAGGGGAAAACACAGCTAGAACACCCCCTCCTCAATAAATCTTTTCCTAACCACTCCAAGCCCCCTTACAAAACAGCCATCTGATCTGTCCCCTCTTCTGTGCTCAGATATGATCTTTCCAGGTTCGTCATTGAATTTTCTGCATTGTTAAAATATAGACCCCCACTAGACTCTGAGTTTCACAAAGGCAAATACATGATCTAGTTTGTTTCTCTATTTCTAGACTACTATAACCTCTGGCAAAGAAGAAAGATTACTGGGTATAACTGAGCAGGCAGTGGGGTGAGTTTGCAGTCCAGACTGTATATAAACTAACTGTCTAGGAATCTAGCAGTGTTGAATGGAAATATAATAATGCAAGCCAAATTTAAAATTTTCTGTGAGCTGCCTTAAAAAACCCAACATATGCAATACATTGTTTCAAAATGCTATCAATATAGAAATTATTAATATTTTATACTTCTTTCAGAAATCTGGTATGCAAATCTCCACCCAGGCTCATCACGTTTGAAGTTCTCAATATCCACATGTGTGGCTTGTGGCCACTACATTGAACAACACAGATCTGAGTAGATATTAATCATCCAAAAAAGGCCAGAAACAATGGTGAAAAAAAAACCTGAAAATGAGCTGAGCAGAATAAATATGGGCCCCATTGAAAAGACTCCAAAGGAGTCAATTGAGGAGTTAGAGGTTTGAATGATCTGATTTAGTTCTCTATATTAATTGGAATAAAATGTTTATACTAGTTTCTACATAATACCTGGAAATAGCTTACATATTATTATTACCTAAAAGAAATGTCAAGCCAGCATTTTTTCTGCTCTTTGTGGATCACTTTTATTTCAACAAAAATTGCAAATGTGTCTGAGTTGGATGCAGTTGGTTAAACAAGCACTGTAAGATGACATTTTACATCTTGAAAGATACAATATCTATTTCTCAGGAGATAAAAAGGCAACAGCTGGAATATTGTTACCCAGCTACATTTCTGCCCTTACCCTGGAATCAACATTGTAGCTTTCTCACTTGATCATTTATTAATTTCACTGTGTGACTAAAATCCAACAGTGTTCTTCCTCCCCTCTCCCACCAGAGAAACATGGAAACACAGAAGTAAAAAAATGCGGATAGAAACATTCCAGTTCTCCTTTAAGTACTTACTCATTCTTTGCACCTAATCTAAGGACTGACATGCACTTACTGAGAAATATTATCTTATTTCACTCATCCTTCTACTCATTTATTCAATCAATATTAACTGAATACTTATTCGGTGCCAGACCTTGTATTTGGCAAAAGGACTCTTCAAGGAATGTGCTACCTCTTAGAGAAATCAAATGTTGAATGGTCTTTGATATGCACAGTGAAAGGTAGCAGATCTTTTAGAATCGGGACGGAACCTGGACCAGTGGCTCAGCAATCTTCCTAATGCAGTGCCCTTAATGTGAGAACGCAAGGAGGAATAGGAGTTGACCTGTTGGATAGAAAAAGGCAGAGCACTCCCAAACAAAGGAAAGAACATGTGGAATACCAAATCTTAGATGGTATATGGCAGTCTTGGCTTCCAGAAGCTAGACTTTGCAGGGACTATAGATAAAGTCCATTATAAGTGGAGGATAGAACATAAAAGCTAGAATGGCAGTTAGTGAGGCTGGAGAAATAGGCTAGGTCATTCAAAAAGAACTAACATGATTTTAAAAAATTTCAGGTGCCTATGAGATGGTTAGTGGTGATGGGGTAAAAGAGTGGCACAATGTCTACCTGAAGATGGAGGTAACTAGATGAAATGGCAATAGGGTCACTTGGAAGGCAGAAAATAGATAAAGGGGCAAAGAGAAAGGAAGAATCAGGATTAAAAATGGAGAAGATCATGCATCACAATAGAAGAGAGATTCATTTGTTGGAAAACATAGTATTTTTAGTCCTGTGTTTTCTTATTTAATTATCCCAGCAGCGTATTTTACAGTGAAAAAAACTGATTTTGCAACATTGCCCACAATTATATATTAGTAAGAGTTGCACAAAGGATGGAAACTCACATCTGTCGAGCCACGGTGCCTATACCGTTTCCACCAGGCCAGTCAACAAAGGGATCTTAACTGATGTTCAATGAGTTACCTTTATAATATAAAGGGAGTTGTCTCTGACATTAAAAACTAGATTAGAAATGTTGTTAAACCACAACAGAAATTTGCTAGTTCCATTACCTTTCTACATGCATAAGTGTGCAATGCTTTAAAACAACTTAAAGAATACTTATACATATAAATCTGCATGTTTATTACTACATTTCTAGTTCATTGAATTCCCTGTGTTAAATATTCTAGCATGTGTTAAGTCAGATAAAAGATTAACCAAATTAAGTGGCTTTGGTCCAATAGCATTTTATGAGAATTATAATTTCATGATGTGTCTTTAAAGGAAACCATCATCAAATCCATGAAAAACAGTATTATTTTAATTCTGAAAAAAAGTGCTTTTGCAGAAAAAATATGCTTAGATCAGGGAGTAACTTTAAAGTCTCTACTATAATGTGCTATTTAGCCATTTTCTACTGATGCTTCTTAAATAATTTTTCATAACTGCATTTTTAAGTGTTTTAAGTGTTTAAAGCTACATTTAAGCATTAAGGCACAGAAACTAAGCAGATTTCTCACTTTGCAAAGCTAAACTGGCAGCACAAATTTGCTTTTGCCACAGCTTAACACTGTGGTCATGGCTGTCTCATAAAACAAGTATCAAGAACTAATTTAGGAAAGAGATGGGCAGTCTGTAAGGTCTCAAGATAACTGCCAATATCAATCTCTGATGGAACATGTTGTGATTGCTGGTGGCCTTGCAAAGTGGCTACAGGATGAGGCCATCTGGGAGTCCTTGATTTGATGTTGCTTTCTCTTCTCCCCAGTACATGTTGTCTTACAGAGAAAGCGTTGCTCTTCTCTCTGGTAACTTTCCTCGAATAAAAGCAGTTCTCCAAGGGGAATAATGTTCTCTATTTTCTGCAACTTTTATCCCATGTAAAATTGGTCTTGGCTTCAAGAATGGAGCTTTTAATTTTGTTTCCTCCATCACAGAGATGGGACTACACAAATGCCAAGATGATTGCTCCTGCAAAATGTCCCCATTGCTTAGCCCTATAAACCCTGCATTTTCACAATTATTGCCTCTAGCTTTTAGACCGTGAGTGTCCTAAAGAGAAAAGAGAATCCCTGTGTGAATCTAGGACACACAATTTTGGTCTCACCAGATCTTTAAGAAAAGAAAAGATGGTAGAGTTGTTTGCCAACGCTATTGGCCTCTTACAGATGAGGGCTGACTTGGGTTGGGGGGGTAACTGACACAGAAGTTAAGACAGCACTTGAGATGCCTGCATCCCATATTAGAGTGTCTGGTTTGAGTCCCAGCTCCTCCAGTTCCAATCCAACTTCGTGCTACTGTGCTCACTGGAAGGCAGCAAGTGATGACTCAAACAATTGGGTCCCTGCTGCCAACATAGGAGACCAGGGTTGAATTCCAGGCTCCTGGCTTCTGCCTGGCCCAGCCATTGCTGTTGTGGGAATTTGATAGGTGATCCAGATGATAAAAGGCAGATCTCTTTCTTTCTTTGTTTCTGTCTCTGTCTCCACCACCTCCCGCCAACCTTGCAAATTAAAAATTAAAAAGGACTGACAAGAATCCTCAAGGATATCAACCTAAGTGGACCTTTCTAGTGTGGGATGTTCTCATGCAGCACTATTTCCTCATAAGTTATCAGTACATTCTGATCTCTCTTTTCAAGTAAAAGCTTGATTGAAATAAAATTCGTATTTCATGAAATTCAGCCATTTAAAATGCCTAAGTCAGTAAAGAGTGTTGTGCAAATATCACTGCATTCAATTTTAGATCATTTTCATTATCTAAAAAAGAAATTCTGTACTTCTTAACCATTGCCCCCACACAAACCCCTACCCCCAAGCCCTAAGAAACCACTAATCTATTTTTTGTTTCTGTAAATTTGCCTCTTCTGGGCATGTCAGAGAATTGCAATAATACAATATATGGCCCTCTGTGACTAACTTCTTTCACATAGTACACTAATTTCAAGATTTTTCCCATAAATGTTCATTTCTTTAATTGACAAATATTGTGCTACACATAGATATAGGCCATTTTACTTATTCACCCGTTAACTGATGAACATTTGGGTTGTTTCTACGTTTTGATTATTAATACGAATGTTGTGATGAATATTTATGTGCAAAATTTTTTGTGAGCATATGTTCTCATTTTCCTTGGGTATATGAAGTGGGGTATCTGGGTCATATGGTAGCTCTAACCTGTTGAGAAATCATCATACTGCATTCCAGTGAGCCTGTATCATTTCACATCCCCATCAGCAGTTTATAGAGTGAATTTCTCTGCATCCTCTCCAACCCTTGCTGTTATCATCCTTTTTTATTCTGGCCTTCCTGGTAGATAGGAAGAAGTATCTCATTGTGGCTTTGATTTGCATGTCCCCGATGACTAATGATATTTTCCTGCCTTTGTTAGCCATTTGTGTTGATACCTTTTATTTCTCTCCTGGGTTTTAGTAGTAATGGCAGTTAAATGCCAGTCAACGGCCAGAGTCCCTCAAATAAAACGATTTACTCTCTGGGCTGTGCTCTTCCAACTTGCATCCATGAAGCTGGAGCTCCATTTGTCTTGAGAACCATCATCTATAGTAAGCAGTCCCCTTACTTGTGTCTGAGGAAATATATTTTAGTAGAAAGCATTCCTACCCTGAGGACATTAAGGAATTAAAAGACAAAATGCATTTCCTTGCCCTTTTCTTAATGTATACTCAAATGGTCACAAGAACAGATGAGAATCTCTTCATATATTTGTCAAATACATTATACATCTTCTTGAAGGATGAACCAATGAGACTCATAATTGAAAAGTTTCCAATTTACATGGCAAATTGTCCAGCACACATCAGCAAGACCATTAGTTCAGTCTTACCAAATAGCTAAGTAATTGATGGGAAAGTATTTGAAGTTAAGGTTTGGAAATAAAAATAAGAACACTTTTCCTACATATTTCATAAAATCAGAATTTTGATAT
Source organism: Sylvilagus floridanus (assembly GCA_949820135.1). Taxonomy (NCBI): domain Eukaryota; kingdom Metazoa; phylum Chordata; class Mammalia; order Lagomorpha; family Leporidae; genus Sylvilagus; species Sylvilagus floridanus. The sequence goes on from OX463241.1 coordinate 100,585,583, forward strand.
CTGTGATTTATGAAATTATAAGGCTATGCACGGTGTTTTAAGTAACTGGAAGCAGGAAAGCACGTCCTCATTTACAACTACGGAAATGCAGATTTAAACACTGAGGGGCTCATCTAGGACCCTTCCTGGGGTAGTGGAACCAGACTTATGTGTGGTTTGCCCTAGTTTAATGTGTTGTCTACTCATATGAGACTCTTTCTCTATGGTCCTTCTGGTTCTAAGTTCTAGACTGCCAAGAAATGACTTTTCTTTATTATTTATTTATTTATTTATTTGAAAGGCAGAATAGCAGAGAGAGAGGGAGAGACAGCGAGAGAGATCATCCATCTACTGATTCACTCCCCAAATGACTGCAAAGGAGGTGGAAGCCAGGAGCCTGGAACTCCATCTAGGACTCCCACTGCAGGGGCTGTTTTCCTCTTCCTTCCCACATCAGCAGGGAGCTGGACTGGAAGTGAAGTAGCCAGAACTTGAACTAGTGCCCATATAGGATGCCAGTATCATGGTGGTGACCTAACTTGCTGCACCACAATGCCGTCTCCTCAAGAATAACTTTGAATGAATACTAGGGAAAAGCACTTGGCTTCATGAAAAACTATGGACTCAGTGTCCTAGAAGAACAAAGCTACTTCCTGTGCAACTCAGACTGAGCACATTCAACTCATTCACAACTGACTCCCAACCAGAGGTTTGCAGACTGCCATTGTCAACTCACATGAGAGGTCATGAAATCAGACTGTATGTGTGTGTGTGTGTTTAAGAGGGAACTTCAAAAAGTTTTGGGGAAATGTAATGAAGGGTAAGTGTACTTTGGTGAAAAAAAATTTGTTGAACATACCTTATTTAAATTTTTTCGATTAATTTTATTTATTTGAAAGGCTTGAAAGGCAGAGAGAGAATCCCCTGTCTATAATTCACTCTCCAAATGCCTGGAGACTGAAGCCAGGAGCCAGGAACTCAATCAGAGTCTCCCACATGGGTGTTAAGGACCCAAGTACTTAAGCCATTGTTTGCTGCCTCCCAATATGCACATTAATAGGATGTCAACAGCAGGCGGAGGGGCAGGATTGAACCCAGACACTACTATGGGATGCAGGCATCCAAAGTGGTATCTTTTTTTTTTTTTTTGACAGGCAGAGTTAGACAGTGAGAGAGATTAACAGAGAGAAAGGTCTTCCCTCCATTGGTTCACCCCCCAAATGGCCACTGTGGTCGGTGCTGTGCCCATCCAAAGCCAGGAGCCAGGTGCTTCTCCTGGTCTCCCATGCAGGTGCAGGGCCCAACCACTTGGGCCATCCTCCACTGCACTCCCGGGCCACAGCAGAGAGCTGGACTGGAAGAGGAGCAATCAGGACAGAATACGGCACCCCAACAGGGACTAGAACTCAGGGTGCCAGCGCCGCAGGCAGAGGATTAGCCTAGTGAACCACAGTGCCGGCCACAAAGTGGCATCTTAATTTTGTTTCACCAAACACCCATCCGTGGACTTATCTTTTTTATTTTCTTATGTGTGTACTGGGTCACACAGTCGAAGTATGGTCCATTAAGCTGAGTGGGGCAGGAAAGTAGCCACGTACATACAGTGATCTTCTAGAGAGCAAAAGGCTCACGTACCACCAAGGTCTGCCTGCCAGTGGGTGAAGTTTACCCTGTGTCCCTTGTCTAAACCCTGGATTAATTACTCAACAAATGCTATTGTTACTGAAATAATAACTAATACTTATTGAGCATTTGCTGTGTGCACATGTTTAGGACACATTAACTCCTGATTCCTATACTCAGCCTCTGTGGTAAAAAGGCATCTAGACACTTGTTCAGGAACACACTCTAGTTAGCGGCAAAGGTAGGATGGACTTCAGGTATGTTATGGTGCCCGAATTCTCAATGTCCGACCCTGCTTCCTACCAACGTGCTTGTGGAGCATTGACCAGGTGACCTTTGCCGTGAGTTAATGTGTTCAATTCCTTACTCTAGGGATCTAGTGGGGAATCTCCTTTTCAAGGTACCCTGTTGTTTAGGGAAGGAGAGGGTAACTGTGCCTTGGTAGCTCCTGCATTTCTATATCTGGGATTTTGGGAGTGGCAGATGATTGGGGATGGGACCTTGGAGCATTCTTGAGACTCAAGCTACATGGCAAGAGCCCTGTTTTAAATATAGTTTCATTGAAGTGGGCTGATGGAAATAGGGATCATTCTCTTGTTGGCATCAGGGTCTAGTGTATGAGATGCCCCTGCAGAACAGATTGGGGAGTGAGGAACAGGGATCTCTGGCAGCCCAGAGCAAGTTGTGTGAGAGAGACTCAAGAGTAGGGATGAGAGCCAGAAACAAATGTCAGCTTCTTCAAAGCCAATCCTGGAGCAAATCCCACTGGATGTGTATAGCTAGCCAAGGATAAGCTGCTGTGGAGTTGTCCTGTGGAGCTGTCTGAATAGTGGAAAGGTAATTGATTATGTGGAAAGAGGGTTGCCTTTTTAAATTATGAACTTTGACCATGCTAAAATTGGGAGCAAAAGTGAAAATCTGCTGGTGCAGAGTGCCTGAGACTACATTGTACTTACTGACCAAATGCAATCTCTCCCTTCTGGTGCCAGCACAATCTTGGTGCCAAAGAGTTTTCCTAGGAGCCATGGGGTCAACAGAACACAAGCTAGAATTGTCCAAACAGAGATTGGATATAATCTGCAAATAGAACTCTTCTTAGGTTCTGCTATGATTCTGGTATCTATGCCAGTGCACATTCGGGAAAGGTGAGGGGCTAGTCTTGCTTAGTATATCCCTTCCATACCAAAGCAGTGAGAACAGCTCACTGTCTCTGCCACCACCCTCAATGAAGGAATATTCCAAAAGCTTAGTGGGAAATGGCTCTGCCACTTTCTCAGCTTGATTCCAGCTCTTACCTCCAAGCCTGTGCTTGTGCCATTTTTCTTTCCAGAGGGACCTTCCCTACTGCAATCCTGCGGGCCATGTCTATGATTTCCTTTAAAACTTGGTTTAGAATTTCCTGCTTAATGAGAAGACTTTTCTGCCTCAGTATCCTCCCTCTGTGTGCTCAGCACTTAATAAATTCATCACCATTTAAAGCACATTTACAAAACAGAAAACTAACCACATTAATCTGCAGTTTGTAAGAATATCGTTCAAGAGTACTTCAAAAAGTTTCATGGGAAAATGCATTTAAAAGATAAGTACAACTGGTGCAACAAATTTTTGAAATTTTTTCATATATGCTTTTTCTTTTTTTCACTTTCATTTAATAAATATAAATTTCCAAAGTACAGCTTATGGATTACAATGGCTCCCCCCCCCCCCATAACTTCCCTCCCACCCGCAACCCTCCCATCTCCCACTTCCTCTCCCATTCCATTCACATCAGGATTCATTTTCAATTCTCTTTATATACAGGAGATCAATTTAGTATATATTAAGTAGAGTTTTCAACAGTTTGCACCCACACAGAAACATAAAGTGTAAAATACTGTTTGAGTACTAGTTATAGCATTAGTTCACATTGTACAACACATTAAGGACAGAGATCCTACATGAGGAGTAAGTGAACAGTGACTCTTGTTGTTGACTTAACAAATTGACACTCTTGTTTATGGCGTAAGTAATCTCCCTAGGCTCTGGTCATGAGTTGCCGAGGCTATGGAAGTCTTTTGAGTTCGCCAACTCTGATCTTATTTAGACAAGGTCATAGTCAAAGTGGAAGTTCTCTCCTCCCTTCAGAGAAAGGTACCTCCTTCTTTGATGGCCCCATTCTTTCCACTGGGATCTCACTTGCAGAGATCTTTCATTTAGGTATTTTTTGTTTTGTTTTGTTTGGTTTTTTTTGCCAGAGTGTCTTGGCTTTCCATGCCTAAAATACTCTCATGGGCTCTTCAGCCAGACCCAAATGCCTTAAGGGCTGATTCTGAGGTCAGAGTGCTGTTTAGCACATCTGCCCTTCTATGAATCTGCTGTGTATCCCGCTTCCCATGTTGGATCATTCTCTCCCTTTTTAATTCTATCAGTTAGTATTAGCAGACACTAGTCTTGTTTGTGTTATCTCTTTGACTCTTAGACCTATCAGTGTGATCAATTGTGAACTGAAATTGATCACTTGGACTAGTGAGATGGCATTGGTACATGCCACCTTGATGGGATTGTATTGGAATCCCCAGGCACATTTCTAACTCTACCATTTGGGGCAAGTCATATATGCTTTTTCCATAAACTTTTTTGAAGTTCCCTCATAGAGAATTCTTTGCAATTGTTTTCATCTACCAAGAGATTATACATTCAATTTAGGGAAAATTTGAGAGCTTTTTTTCATTTATAATATCATGTATCTTGTATATTGCAAGTTCTCAGTATATATCATTGTGTGAATTCATTACCTGATCATCCTTCCAAATATACAATTGATAGGGTTTTTTGTTGTTGTTGTTAGTGGTTATAGTGGGTTTAGAGTTTTTTTGTTTTGTTTTGTTTTGTTTTGTTTTTAAAATCATTCTTAGATAAGGTAACCAATAGGCCAGTATGAGAATTTTTGTTTATTTAATATATGGTTATTCCTGTGTGATACTAGCTTGTCCACATTGTCTCCAAATTTTCTATAACTGTTCCCAGGTTATTTTTATCATGTGTATTTGTGCATATACTATATTATAAACTACTCCAAATCAAGAACTGAGTCTTTTTTAATAATATTAAAATACTTAGGAGATATTGAGCATACTGTAGCTTCTCACAAGTAACTATGTAAGTAAGGAAAGTGTCTAGTTTAAAAGAATTAACCCTTTAACCTATCCCAAAAAGCTAGAAGGACACAGGGAGATTCTATGTGCATATTCATTGATTCTCAAAATAGTAAGATCCATAATGAAGAGTGATTTTTCTTGCTTTGCAGCTTAAGTGCTTGACTTATCTGTTCAGAGTCCATTTATAAATGTTGAGCTCCTACATACTTGCTAATGTCCCAGTAGAGACAAATCAGAATGATCCAGTTCACAAACTGTGATTTTTCTATGTATTTCTAACCTCAAAGCCATTATGTCAATTTGCTTTAATTCCATTTTAGTAAAAATAAGAATTTGATCATATCCGTGCATTTTAAAGTACTTCCTTGACAACCTTTCAGAAGTAATTCCAGTGCCACTCCCCAGAGACTTGCCTGGGGGGGGGGGGGGTAAAAGCTCATTGGAGGAGCCTGATGGGTAGCTGCACCTGCTATTGAAGGCAGGCAAAAGCAAACTCATTATCACTTAGCATTAAGTGCTCAAGGTGCCTGTGTACAGCGCAGGAAGGGCTCCATCTTCTATTGGCACTGACCCTGCCTGATAGGCCTCCTTGGGCACAGCCCCAGACTGCATCAAAACTGGACCAGGTATTCTCTACCAAAAGAAAAATCACTATTAGCCAGACCTGAAAAAAAGCAAATCAAAAACCAATTCACAAAAGTTCACTGAGCTTGTTAAAATAAATGTTGTGCATAAAGTTTCCTTTCTGTTAATCCAAATGGCCTCCTGGCTCATAAATGCTCTGTTAAATAAGGATAGTTTATTTTTCCTGTGGCTCACGAATGTCCTTATCAGGACTGTTCCCAAGTTAAAATGTTTGGATGGGTCTTGATTTCCTAAAGAAACACCAGAAATTTGAAACTCAAAGAAACTTGCAAAATGGCCACTATTTTTAATTTCTTCAAATACGAACTCAATTTGAAATAAATAAGAACTCAATTTGATTAACCAAATAATTTTTTTCAGGTTTAAATACAAAAAGGGAAAGACAAGTAAAAAAAAAGACAAGTAAAAGCTATGTATTTGAAAATATTTTTGGCAGTTGTAGTCATCAGTTAAAAGTGACAGTTTTTAAACTACATTTTTTTTTATTTGACAGAGATAGACAGTGAGAAAGAGAGAGACAGAGAGAAAGGTCTTCCTGCTGTTGGTTCACTCCCCAAATGGCTGCCACGGCCGGAGATAGGCTGATCCAAAGCCAGGAGCCAGGAGCTTCTGCCGGGACTCCCATGTGGGTGCAGGGACCCAAGGACTTCAGCCATCTTCCACTGCCTTCCCAGGTCATAGCAGAGAGCTGGATTGGAAGAGGAGTGGCTGGGACTCGAACTGGCACTCACATGGGATTCCAGCACTGCAGGTGGTGGCTTTACCAGCTAGGTCATAGTGCTGGCCCCCATTTGAATTTCTTATCCTTTATAGCTTTAGTGATAAATTCAGTGACTTAGATTTAGAAAAGGAAAAGATCCTCAATGAGACTAGGGTCTTAAAATATCATTAATGTAGCACTCGGACAGTTTTATATGTTTTAAATATTTCACAATAATCAAAACTTTGATTTTTGTGTAAAAATATTAAGAAAGCAATTGACTGTAGTCAACAAAACTTTTAAATGTAGTATAGGGGCTGGTGCCATGTCTCACTTGGTTAATCCTCTGCCTGTAGAGCTGGCATCCCATATGGGTGTTGGGTTCTAGTCCCGGTTGCTCCTTTTCCAGTCCAGCTCTCTGCTATGGCTGGCTCTCTCTCTCTCTCTCTCTCTCTCTCTCTCTCTCTTTCTCTCTCTCTGTCTGCTTCTGCCTCTCTGTAACTCTGCCTTTCAAATAAATAAATCTTAAAAAAAAAATTCCAGTGGGACTCAGTAATACCTGGAATTTAGTAAATGAAAGCTATTAGTTACTTTTCCTATTACTATAATTAATCAAGTCATCATTCTTGCTTATCTTCTCACCAGTTGTAAATGTGTATTGTGTTTCTCTAGAGATTACACTGTCTTCTCAAACCCAAAGTCTATCTATGTGGAAACACTAATGAACCTTAGTATGGGCCAGTAGCTTTACATGTAACTGTGCTGTCTTCACAATAACCCACAAATGTCAGTATATAATCCTCACTTTACCTGTGAGAAAAGTAAAGTTCATAGAGATTAAGCCACCCATCCAAAAATAGTTCAATGAAAAAGCTGTGTCAAATACAGATTTCTGATGGCCAAGTTCTTGTTTTTTATACCATCCAAAGTAGTTTTCTTTTTTAAGTACAATAAGATGATAAGAAAAAATACATTCAGAAATACAGTTTTACTTACCAAAAAAACATAAAAATTTAAATTAAGCCAACTCAATGTTGCCTAGTAGGGAAGATCTGATTTAATTAATAAATTTTAATGGTTTAGAAGCAGCATGTCATTTGTTTCTATGTAAACAACACTCCTACAGGGCTTGTCAGCGCTGAAAACAATTTGTCCTTTAAGTATTTTAAACATTCCCTCTGCAATCTGGTTTGCATTATTAATTTTACACTATTAAGAAAATTTTCACCAAGGAAAAACAAACCAACCCAGCTTGGGCCTGTCAAAATGATAATAAATTTTGAAATAGTGGGATTTTTGTTAGGTTTTGGTATATTTTCACAGATTCATAATTCACACTCAATTATTATCCAAAAACTCAAGTCAACTAATACATCCTAAAAAACACACCAGGCATTTGTACCAGGTTCTCTATAAGCATAATATCCTTTGAGCTGACATCACATGTGGGCCCTAGGCCGTCGCCATCATGTTGTCCAGAGTGGTCAGTGATCTCAGAGGTGGCATCTATACACAGAACATTCCTTCATGGGCCTTGAGCCTCAGAGGTAGTGAGAGAGTCCACGTGGTACCCTGCCAGCTTGTGAGTGGTACCCTGCCAGCTTGTGAAAGTAGCTAGGTACAAAAAACGGTGAACTGAGTAGAGGGGGAAATCACATTTTCCAAAACCAAACTCCAGGCTGCCTTATTGTTTCCTTAATTCCCTCAACGGATGCCTGATCCCAGTTCAAACCAAGTGTACTTTCTGGGGAGAATGAATGTGTGCTTGGTGAGTTATGGAATCAGAGCTTAAACAGCACAAAAGTCACTGGCTTTGGGTTCACCATCAGATTTAAAAGTCTGATACCCCTGCTGTCCACCCCAGAGACCGATGGCAGCCTTTTCACACTCCTTAGCAAGAAAAATATGCACTAAGTAGATCTATGAAAGTAGAAAACTGTTTTGTTCTGAAATCCATCTTTTATATCGTTAATAGAGGGTCTTATTTTCTGAAGATAATTTCTTACCTTTATCTCTTCTGGTTGTGAAAAACAGAAACAAAAACCAAAGCAAAAGTCCTCAGCAAACTCCCTTGGTAGCCACCTTCTGCTGCTGTAGAGGAGTATAAATAATTTATTGCATTTCCATTAAGGGCAGCGTGTATATTACCTCCAGTGTACATGTGTCAGAGGAGCGTGAGCTCTTAGCTAATGATCAAGGATCGAGAGAAGGGAGGTTGCTGCTGTGTTCTGTGAGTGTGGCGCTATCCTGACATGTAATTTGCCAATGCAGATATGGAAAAGAGCAGGAAGACAGAGGTAGCTGTCAGATGACTCCGGGACCACGGGTTGTGTTGAGCCATTGCTGCATTTCCTTTTCATTCTTTGCACAGCTACTTTAACCATGTGATGCTCCTTCAGAGCATTTGGGAAGGAGTAGGAATTGCTGCCGACCAGCTCTGTTTGAGCCCTGGTTAATTGAATCTCTCACAAGGGATGCTATTTGGTTTAATGAAATGGGTGTGAAATGGAGTCAGAATCAGCGTTAAATACCCATACTTTGCTGACACCACAAATTCAAACTCTCTATTCCGAAGCTCCTCTTCTTCTCCACGGGCCTTCTGCCCTGGCCACACTTGCCACCTGTTTGTCTCACTTGTGTCTCTTCTCCTCCACCCCAGTCAACCCTCAAGGCAACGGCTTCAGGGTCTGTTCCCAGAATTGTTACAAAAGATGCTGGCTGACCTCTGAGGTCCGTTCTGACTCTGTGTTTCCCTTTACTTCCTCCTGCTATTGGCTGAGTTATTGCCATAAAACTAGTCCCGGTCGGGGCAACGGATTCTGTCCCGGTTGCCCCTCTTCCAGGCCAGCCCTCTGCTGTGGCCCAGGAGTGCAGTGGAGGATGGCCCAAGTGCTTGGGCCCTGCACCCCATGGGAGACCAGGAAAAAGCACCTAGCACCTGGCTCCTGCCATCGGATGAGCGCGGTACGCCGGCCGCAGCGCGCCATCCGCGGCAGCCATTGGACGGTGAACCAACAGCAATGGAAGACCTTTTTCTCTGTCTCTCTCTCTCACTGTCCACTCTGCCTGTCCAAAAAAATAAAAAATAAATAAATAAAATAAAAAAAACTAAATTCATGTCTGATCGGTGCTTAGAAATGCCTGAGAGGCCCTCACCACTCCATCCTCCTTCAATCCCTAAAGCCAACAGTTACCCATCACTTGGCCCCCGAAAGTTTGGGACTCTGTTCACTGAACCAGGCACCAGATACCCCTCTGCTACCTATGGGAATCTCTCCTTCCAGCCGACAGGCATGGCCCTCAGTTTCTTTTATTTTCTACCATATTGCTCCTCTCAGTCCTCTTTCATGGAGACTTGAATCCTTCCTGGAATTCCAAGGATGTGTTTTGTTGTACGGACTTCACAAGAAAATGTATTTGGAGTGCATGTAGCATAATACTTAACATTCACTAAATAGTTAATGAACAATGATGATGATGACAATGATGATGATGATTAAATCACTTAGGCAGCAGGCAGTTGACACAGCAGGTTAAGCTACCTCTTGGAACATATGAATTCCTTATCAGAATCTCTGGTTGAGTCCCAGCCACTATTCCACTTCTGATCCAGCTTCCTGTTAATGCACACTCTGGGAGGTAACAGATAATGGCTCAAGTACCTGAATTCATGACATCCACATGGGTGATATGGATAGAGTTCTAGGTGGGCTTCTGACTTCTGCCTGGCCCAACCCACATTTTAAAGTCATTTGGGGAGTGAACCAGCAGATGAAAGATCTCTGTATATCTTTCTGTTGCTGTGACTTTCAAATAAATAAAAATAGCACACTTTAAATCACTTAGAATAGTTCCTTAATAACTGCTTCATAAATATTAATCCCCCCTCTTCAGTGGCTTACATGTAAAAGGCATTTACAGAACTCCAAAATTATAAAAGGCTTTCCATCTTTAAAGCATTTGACTAGCAGACACCCTAAGACACTAAACTCTTTCATGTCTTCTGCATATTTGACTCTGCTTGTGTGAAATCCTCCTCTTCGTGCCCTTCAACTCACTGCCACTCCCTTATCCTTCTGGTCTCTTCGGAATGTCACCTCTTCAGGGAAGCGTTGCTTGCCCACCCACCGCAAGGTGGGCCCAACTTCCCCTGTCCCCATTTCTTTATGGTGCTCCGTGCTGCTTGTAATGCTGTGTCTGCAGTGACAGGTGTGATCACATCTGCCCCTCCACAGTGTTCTCAGCTCTTTAAAGGCAGTGGTTGTGATTTTCGCTCACCATCATATCCCAAGCTCTTGGCATAGGACCTGTCCCATTGTGATCACTAGTAATATTTAATGAATTAATGATCCATTTCAACTCTTTGCACACTTACTTTCAGATGGCAGAAACAAGGGCTGCAAAGAGCTATTGGCAGTGGAAAGAGCCAGCATAAACATCTAGGTGTGCAGAGCAGGATAACTTTTGCTAAAACGGTTTTTGTGATACTTGTGTTACTCCTGGAACAGGCTCCCATGGCTCTTCCCAGGTAGGACTTGACAAGCTGTCCTTCCCTATAACACAGAGCATTCTACTGGAAAACAGAAGCATCACCCCCTGGAAACCTCAAAGGAGTCTGCAGTCAGCAGTGTGCCCTGTAAGGAAAGTCAGTGGAGCGACATTTAGGAGATGGAAGATGATGCTTTACATACATTCACACAGAATTATTTCTACCCTAGCTTCAACCACCCAGTTCAAATGTCTGTTGAGCACCTATGCATAACAAGTGCAATATAGACACACACAGGATCTCCAAATTGTCAATTTTTTATCCCAGAATTACTTGATTTTGAGAACTGGCTCAAAAATCTTGTAATTATAGATGCTCTGTTTGAACACATTTCAAACCTTTCTGGAACCCACTTTGGTTGAAGTGATGCTCCTGGACCTCTTGGGGTCCATTTGCAGGTACATTTAAAGCCTTGGGTGTGCTTCCTACAAGCGACCTTAAGATATTTCCCATTGTGTGAATTATTTTTAAACTGAAAATAAAAATTAGCACCTCTTATTTAATACTTTGACAGAGAATATAGGAAGACATTGTTTTTAAAAACATGGAACACCCAATTAAACCAGTGCAGGCTTTCAAGTAGATTTACATCCAGTGTCCTGTTCTCTGGGAAGCCATCTCAGAACCTCCAGTGTGTGCTTGGTCCCTTTTATGGTGTTCTTGTAGCCTCTGCTGTATCTCTGTATGGCACACAGTCCCAAAACTTTGCCTTTGAGGACAGGTCCTGTGTCTTTCAGCTCTGAGTCCCAAGGAACTTCTGGGTCTCAAACTATATCTAACTCTCTGCCTGGCATACAGTAGGAGCTTAATATATAATGATGAATGAGTAAATGATTATTCAGTGGCTTGGAGATATGTTAGTCAGTTACTCATCCATGTATAACCCTCTTAATTTCCTCTACTTTAGACCTTTTTCTTTCTACATATAACTAATTTATTCCTAAATACCATATTGTGAAGCATATGGCTGGAGGAGAAGTAGGTCCAGATGTGAGTATTTACTCATTTATAAAATGTCCCTACCTTAGTTCTGTGAAGTAAGTACCATGTGGAGGCCAATTTAAAGCAGTGGGCCAGAGATTTTCTTGCTAAGGATAAATAGTGGCTCTTATTTAAACCTAAATTAGTCAAGGGAGTCTGTGATCTAAAGACACCTTTGCAGAAAGTACCCCTTTGTGGTGCAGGCTGCATTTGTCATGAATCTAACTAGTGATTTGGGACTCATTTTTGCTCCTGCTTATTGAGGTTTCAGTAAGGCATGCCCTATAAATCCACTCACATTTAGAGTGAACTGTTAGGGGCAGGTGTTCATCCCAGCAGTTAAGGTGCCCACATCACATAGCTGAATGTCTGGATTTGAAACACAGCTCTGGCTCCTGACTCTTTCTTAGCTCTTTCTGCTAATGCAGACCCTGAAAAACTTGAATTTAGTTCTTGGCTCCTGGTTTTGGCTGGCATTTGAACTGTAATGAGAGTCCTTACAGATTCATTCTCTCTCTCTCTCTCTATTTCCCTCCCTCCTGTCCCCTATCCTGCCCCACAAATAAATTTTAAAAATTTTAATACATCATTATTACTTTTTATCATTATAGCTGTTAACCAACAATAGCCATGCTGTGACCTGAACATCCATCCAGGAACAGAATTATCTTTCAAAGTCCCTTTTGTGTCAAATAAAGATGACATCACTGTCATTTTCTACATTGGAACAGCAGAGCAGGGACCACTTGTTATAGGTAGATTACAACATTACTTGACTGTTAATCTTTTCACTGTTTAGCTCACAATGATGGCATGAAGTCTCATGGAAAAATGCTTAATTCTTTGAAATAAATACTATAAATCTGGCAGATATGCATGTCATTTGTTAATTAAATAATAGTTTGCAAGCCAAGGGAGGTTGGTTTAGATTTGATTTTTTTAAATTTAACTATTGTACATTCATGTTTTTGCATTCTAATAAAGACCTTTTTGTTAAAAGTGACTCATTGAAACTTAGCTGTCTGTTTTAAAGGTACTGCCAGAGTGGGTGTTGTGGTACAGCAGATTGAGCTGTCGCTTGGAGCATTTGCATCCCATGTAGGAGACCCTGGTTCCAGTCCTAGCGCTTCTTCTGATCTAGCTTTCTGCTAATGCATCCTGGGATGCAGCAGATGATGGCACAAATATTTAGGTCCTTACCACCCCCAGCTGGAATTCCAGTCTCCTAAGCTTCAGTCTGGCCAAGCCCTAGCTGTTTTGTGCATTTGGAGGGTAAACCAGCAGATGGTAGATTTCTCTGTCTCTGTCTCTCTGTCATTCTACCTCTCAGGTAGATGGTATCTAGAAATTCGTGTTCATTGAAGCATAATTGATAATACTCAAGGTATGGAAACAACCTAAATGTCCATCAGCAGATGACTGGATAAAGAAAATATGGTGTAGACACATGATGGAGTATCATGCAGCCTTTAAAAAGGAAGAAATTCTGCTATATGCAATAAAATAGACAATGTACTGAGATAAGCCAGTCACAGAAGGACAAATACTGCAGGATTCCAATTCGTAACATTCATAGAATATTGAAATCTATGGACACATTTTTAAAACATTGTTTTCCTGCCTGCTTTGTTAAAGCATTAAATCAAAGATGTGAATTTTTATTTTCTTCAAATAAGAAGTGTCAGTAGCAATCATTAAAGTTGCTTGTAGGAAGCACACCCATGTCTCTGAATGTCCCTGTGAGTGAGCCCCAAAAGGGTCAAGAGCATTACCTAAGTAAAACTGGTTTCCAAAAAAGATGTGCAAACAGAGCATGTAAGGACAAGAATCTTAAGCTTCTTAACTCTCAGGGTCAGAGTGTTATTCGTCGTGACAAATAGCAAAATGCTTGAAATGGAGTCAGAAGTGGTGGCTTCTACGGAGTTCTGTGTTTTTGCAAACTACCTATGTGACCTTGGGCCAGGCACTTGACCTCTCTGAGTCTTAGTTTCATAATCTATAATCACATCTGCCCTGCCAACCTCAAAGGATTGTTGAAAGGAACAAATGAGGTAGCAGATGGTGAAGCACATTTATTAATACTAAGAGCTCCATACAACAGGAATTATTACCAAAGAACTTGAAAAAATACATAGAGAGAAATTAAAAGTGTCTTGCACACAAAAGCTATTCAGTAGATGCTTATCGAATAAATGAGTGAGTGAAAACCTCATAAAACTCTTTACATTTGAAATACTAAGATCTTGACTGGTATACTTACTTGTGAGAAGCATTACAAAGGCAACCTATGACAAAAATAACAAATATTTCATAGGACACCATTACAACTAATGATTCATAAGCAACTTTCACCAAGAATTAAGTGAGTTACACTGCAGGCTTCTGAAATATAAACATTGCTTACATTTTTTGGATCTCAATATTTTACATCCCACTGTTGACACACAATAGATACTCAGCAGGTACTTGGGAATTGAATTTTAATTTATCTAATAAGATTTGCTTTTGTAGCCAATCTTAATATCTCTTCATACTGAAACACTTTTAATTATATTATATCCTCCTTCCTTTGCTATTTGTCTAGTAATACTGATGAATTGGAAGGGCCTTCATTGCATATTAAGTGAATAGATTGTCTACTGTACTTTTATTTTAAATTTATGTTGCTAATAATACAGCTAACAGATGCTTGCAAGACTATCCTTTGTACTGTGAGAGAAACAATAGAATATTTGGTGTTACAAGAGATTAAATAGAATAAGCTCATATGGTAATTTAAGTCAGGCTAAAGAATTCCACTGATTTTTGCCAGACTGAATAGTTTCTCTCATACAGGTCCTTGGCAGCTTGGCAGAGAATCCTGACTAAGTCAAGGAGTTTCTAATTGATGTGACGAGGACTACATGTCTTTTTTTGCTTGGGAGGGTGTCCCGTCAGTGCTACAAAATGAAGAACTCTCTCAGCAGCTTGTCAACATCACACAGCTTCTTGGATCCTTGATGAGGTGACCAAGTGCTTGTTACCGTGGCGTGAGACTTTGGAGAATTAGCATGTAGTGCATTGTGTAGAGACTGCTCTTTTTGGCAGCATCTGAGCACAAATCGGCAGCTCAGCGGTACTGCTGTGGTTATAATTGACCGAAGTTCTCAGCAGAAAGGGCACTGCCCATCTTTCTCAGGTAAATAGCTCAGTCAGAAAAGCCTGTTCCCAACATTTCTCAATCAGCCTCTAAAAGGCGAATATCTTTAACTAGCTTTCTTTAATGGTGGCTTCTTTGGTTTTCTTTTTCCCCATCAGTTCTAATGGGGTTCTTGTGTGTGCAGTGGAAGAGTCCCTGGATAGTAGTTTGGATGGTAATCAGCTTTAGTGCTAGGAGAAAAAAAAATAGAATCCTTTAGATTTCACTTTTCAAAGTGGGTCTGTTCTTAAATTGAGTCCTTGTCCTGAAAATGATTCTCACTAGTCAACTGTTGTGAATGGAACCTAGTAAATGACAGATAGATCTTCTGCATAGAATGTAAAGCTGCTTTTCCAAACAACTTACCTTTCCATGAAAGAAGAGCATGAAGTTAGCAAAGTGGTTTGCAACCTTTGCCTTCCTTTCTCAGGACAAAGCACTACAACTGTGAAGAAGAAAAATAAGCCTAGCACATCATCTTCTGAGATATCCTGGGAGGTTGGTTTACCTGCCTTGCACAACTTATATTTCTCTTTGTGGAACACCCGTGTCCTGAATCTGTTTGAAGAGCAGTGTCTCCTGCAGATAAAGGCTGTGCTTGTAAATTCTTCACTGAATTTCTAGTGCCTCTCCATGCCTGGCATACAGTAGGAGCTCAACAAAATGCTCATTGACTAAGTGAAACACATAGGTTCAATTGTGTGAAGTGAGGCAGCAACACCCCACACTTGGGCACCATAGTATCCTGTTCTCTTTCCCAGCTCCCCAGTCCCTACCATGCCCCACTACTGCACAGTGGTAGCATTTTTGTCTTTTAAACCCTCATTCATTAAAATCCAGACTTGAAAGGAAGCCAGAATAGCCAGACCCCAATGTATTTACCTCTTATTCTGCAGAGGAGGGACCACCTGTTGTCATGAAGGTTAAGGCTACCTCACTTATTTGGGGAACTGCCCAGCACACGAAAATGCAAGATACCACCACCCCTTTTACTGTTCACCAGAACCAATAGAAAGGATGTGGTCTTAGAGTCAATATGACTCTGACATGTGTCATGTGGTCTTTCATTCTGAAAACGATAACCTACAGAGGTTAAGTTTGGGTTTCTTCATAATTGGAATAATAAAATTAGTGCACCCTACTCCACTAGGGTGGGATTAGGTGAGATAACAATGTACATGAAAGTGCCTGATGCAAAGTAGCCTCTCAACAAATGTTGACTAACACCTGACCAACAGGTGAACTAAAACCTACAACAGTAGGTAGTAAGAGCATGGAAAGAGGCTAAGGCACAATCTGATCTTCTTTGCTTATGCTGAAGGGGATAAGGACCTGTGGTCCTGCACAGTGCAGTGGGCAGATGCCTCCCCACAGTGTCTTTCCATTGAGAACAAAGGGAATTCACATCTTCCTCTAAATCACCACATGCGACAGCTATGGACTGGGTAGCTCAGGGCAGGCTAGGGTTTCCACCCATATGAAAGCTGGATCACCTTAGGTGATCCAGAACCTTCCCTCCTACCAATTTCAGTTTTCCCCTGAATCTCTTGATTTCCAATAGCAGATCAAGTGATGCACACAGTTTTGACAGATTTGGTATTTCATGAAATGTATACAGTGTAGTGTTTTCCTCATATCTGGAAGTATCAATAGGTAATATAGACTTGTCTACCCTGCTCACTCAGATCTTCAATTTAAGATGAATTTTATTTATTTGCTCTTTTGTCAGAGGCTTCTTTTCCTGTAACTCTTTATTCTCAATTTGAGTGGGATATAAGTCTGATTTGCTTTGAAAATATATTTACCATGACTCAAGATTATTTAGGAATAATCTTAGGTAATGTAGCTTTGTCCTAAGGACTGACCAGAATTAGTTGTAGATATTATGAAATGTTTGAATTTGACCTAAAATGAGGGCTGACAGGTCCATTGTATTCCAGCCACAATGCACACTGATACACTACATCTAAAAGGCAGCATATCCAAGAGGATACTGAGCGGAACTCACCAACTGGAACCTCCAGACTGTCAACAAGTCTGGGTTTCCTCTAGGGCCTGAATCTAGAGTCTTCTCCAGCTGCGCAGAAATGGCAAGCAGGGAAAGCTTTGAAAGCTCAGTTCAAGCATGAACAAGTGCATGCAAACACTTACAGGAAGACAGTTGTTCAAAGGCAGAGCAGCGAGAGAACCAGCTGAGCACATGAAATGTTTACATTGTCGAATAGGCTCTGGCTCAGCTACTGGAACCAAATAACATCTGTTGCAGTCCTGTGGGGGCTCACAGGCCCTCATCACCTCCGTGTCACAAATAGGAGGGGGCCAGCCCGACTGTGACACCATCTGTGTGCCAGGGACTGGGGCCAAAAAGCCTGGCTCTCAAGGGCTTAATTTCACTCCATTCATTGGCAACAAGGCACAACCTTGAACAGGCTGGTGACATCCTCATTGTCTCACTCACCTAACCGGCTACAACCCTGAAGCAAACACACAATTGATCATTTGCTGCTTGCATGAGCCCACAGGACTTCTTTCCACAACACCCTTGGGACTCACGCTCACCTCCTCCAGCCTGTGCTGCTGCTTTGGAAACTGAGAGAAGATTCATTGGGAGAGCTGGTGTTCTGAGGATAATGACTGCTGGCGCTGTCAGCTTCGTTCAAGAGGAACACACATCCAATGTCTTCCTGGGCCCTCGCTGCATCACCAGCCATGGTCGAGCTAGTGGCTTCCCCTAACAAGACCTAGATAATGATTTATCATCCTGGGCAAGGAGGGAAGGAAAGGTAAACTGCATCTTCTTCCCACATCCCTCTTCTGTCACTCTTCACCCTCCAGTGTTCCTCCAGGAGTGGTCCCTGGACCAGCAACTCCAGCATCATCTTGGAGCTGGCTAGCAATGCAGCACCTCAAGCCCATCCACACAGTGTCAGAGTCTGCACTTTAACAAGCTCCCCAGATGTTTGTATGTATGCTGAAGTTCAAGAAGCCCTCATCTGTGTCTTAGGTTCAGCAGTAAGATCATTTTAGATTAACACCAAGTGCAAGGAAATCTCTGCTCATTTCAAGTTGTAAAGGAGAAAGAAAGGAAAGCTCTCAGACATCTGTAGATCAAAAAGCACTACCGAGAAGCTGGTGGCTAATATTAGCAACATTATCCAGCGCTCTGACTACCTTTACTGTGCCTCCAGCTCAGAAAAGGAAGAGTGTGCCCGTACTCCTTGTGAAGTCCCGGCTTCCAGACAATGCAGAGGGAGTGTTTCTTCTGCCCACCCGTCCATCCCTCTGAGCAGGGGAAGACCCTGACCCTCACATCCACCTTCTGCTGTGCCAGAAAAGAACCAGTGAAGAGCATTCGGAACTTCCCTGCCACTCAAGGCCATTAAAGTTTTACAAGATGAAAAGTACTTTTTTCCAAAAATAAAACTCAGAGTTATCATTTCAGTAGGCTAGGGAAATGTACAGCTCCTTTTATAACTGCAAATAAGAGCAGTTCTGTAATAAGTCTCAGTTTCTTCTGAATCTACAGGCTTCTCTCTTTAGCAGAAAAAAGGCATAGAAAAGCGACCAGGTGTTCTTTGCATTCCCCAATGCACACCTGCACCTGACAAAGCGCTGGTCCCATGCCCAAGGCCCCCAACACCTCCGCAGCAGGGAGGGTTTCTCAGATGTAACAGTGCAGTGTCCTGACACGTGAATGGGCCTTCCCTGTGTGGCCCTTGGGTTCCTTATTTTCAATTAGCTGTTAGAAAGGAACTGAAAAACTCAAATGCCTTCAGAAACTGCACATGGAATGAAAGAGAGTAGCAGGTGTGCAGAAAAGGAGCGTAGGAAACGTGGTTGCAGTTCACCACCAGCTCCTTCCAGCTCATTCAGTGCTGCTCCTGCTTGGATCTCACCAAGCTGATATGCCAGGTCTTTCTTTGATTTTTAAACATGCCAACTCTTGAGGGTCAGTTGTTTTTGTGTGTAAGGGTCCATTACTGCCTTGCATTTGAAGCTCCCCAGTTCACAGGGCCAGTGGCATGGCCCAGTCCTGGGACTCCAGTGGCTGGTGCTTTCTCTGCCTACTCCAAACAAGGTGAAGAATGGCTAGCAGGAGTCCTTGAGGACAGCCTTGCTGATCAGTGGAGGTGGAGGTGGTGGTAGTGGTTTGTCCTACAAAGTATTTTATAGACTCTAACCCTGATTCCAGCTTCCTGCTAATGTGTGCCCTAGGAGGCATCAGGTACCTCAAGTGCTTGGGTCCCTGCCACCCACATGGGAGGCCCAGGTTGAGTTCTCAAATCCTGGCTTCAGCCTCGTCTGGCCCTGGTATAGCAGGCATTTGGTGAATGAATCTGCCAATGGGATCTCTTTCTCTCTCCCCCACCCTTCCCTCCTTCCTTCCATTCATCCCTCCCTCCCTCTTTCCTCCTCCTCCTCTTTCTTCTTCTCTCTTACTCTCTGCATTTCAATTAAACAATTTTAAAGGTCAAATTACTTGAATCATTTGGAAGTCAGGAAATTACTCATTTTTTAAAAATCTTTATTTCTTACTTCCTTTCACTTGGAAAATCTGATGACATCTTCATTCCATGTGACCAAAATCAGCTGAAGTTGCAACCACTTCCCTCTTTAGATGCCCTCTCCAGTTTCCCACCATCCACTCACTCAGTAGAGTCCTACACGTGCCCAGGCTATACTCCTCATTATGTACCCAGCTGGTCCCAGAAGACTTCACATTCTCGACTCTTTTTTTACAATCTGATATGGAGTTGGTTTCAGCCAGGGCTAAGAATATGGCTGGAGAGAGGTCCAACTCACTCAGTTTGCAAACATTAAAGCATGTATCTCAGAACATCAGATTTAAAGGGCAAAAAAAAAAAGCAATGCCTTAAGAAGGAAATGCAACAACTGTGTGGTGACAGTACTCAGCAGTGATTTCACAGGGTGCCTGCCACCAGTTAGCATCTGATCATGGTCTGACTAGCACCCTCTCTGTGTAGGTCTGTGTGCCATCAGTCCTGCTGTGGGCATCCCTCTGGCTCCGACATGTCTCAGGAACACTCTACCTGCTGTCTTCCCTACCTTCTTCTAACTTGGCTCCATTGACTCAGCGCTCCCTTGCCGTATTTCACTTTTGCTGTATAAATGCCACACATTTGTTGCTGTTGCTTAGTTTCCACTTTTGATTATGAATTATTTCAGATCTGTGGAGAAGAACTGAAAGCAGCATAAGTCATACCCCTCCTGACTTTACTGAAACTCAGCACTTCCTTCTGCTCCAGAATATTTCTTCCTGGGGAAGAGATCAGGAAAGGTATAGATACTACTCCCTGGGTGTCCCTCCCTGGTTCCATTTTCTTCTATAACTTTCCAGAGGTTACTAGCAACTAAATGACCTGGCTTTTACAGTATTTTTGTTAAGTTTTATTTCCTTATTTGAAAGCAAGAGTGACAGAGAGAAAGAGACAGAGGGAGAGATCTTCCATCCATTGATTCACTCCCCAAGTGGCCACAACAGCCAGGATTAGGCCAAACCAGGAACCAGGAACTCCATCTAAGTCTCCCACATGGTTGGCAGGAACTTAAGTACTTGTGCCATCTTCCACTGCTTTCCAGGCACATTAGCAGGGAGCTGGATCAGAAGTGAAGCAGCCAGGACTAGAAACTAACACTTGGATATGGGATGCCATCATCCCAAGTGGTAGCTTAACTCTCTATGCCAAAAGTCTCACCCCCTCTTGCATTATTTTAAAAACACTTTTTACAGTCAATTATTTGATCCAGGTTAATTTTCAAGTTCTATGTAGTTTTCTTGATTGACACGTACATTGTTTCTGATTTTTTTTTTTTTGGTATTACCAACAGTGCTGTAATAGATGTTCCTATATTTGTCTCTCCACACACCTGTGCACAGATCTCTTTTTACACCTGGTCATGGAACTGTGAGTCACAGGCTGCATTTTTTTTTACCTTTATTTTATTGCCAATTCCTCTCTCAAATGATTGCATTGCTTTAACTCTCTTAGAAGTAATATAAATCGTATGAGAGCTTCTGTTCCTCTTTGTTTTTTTGAATACTTGATCTGGTTAAGGCTTTTAATTTGGGCTGATATGAGAGTGTAATATCTTGTCCCTGTTTAAGTTTTCATGTTTTGGTGGCTAGTGAGATGGAACACCTTTTGACAAGATCAGGAAGTAAGGGAACCCTCCCCACCCCACCCACATGAATTGCCTTTCTTTTTCTTTCCTGTTACAGGCTATCTCCTTCCTATCGATTTATAGGCATACTTTCTAATTCTAGCAACAGTCACTAGAAGGTTCTGTGCATCACAAACATCTTCTCCCAGTGTGTGTTTTTGTTTTGTTTTTCAATAAAGGTCTTTTGTCTTATTGAAGTTTGGAAACTTAATGTAATTCAAGTTGTTAATATGTTCTCTTATGCCTTATGCTTTTATGTCTTGTTTAATGTTTCCCAGCCTTGAGATCATAAATACATTTCCCTGTACTATTTTCTAAATGTTTTCAAATATTACTTTTCATATTCAAATCACTGTTTCCTCTGGAATTCCTGTACATTGGTAGAGAGGACTTTATTAATTTTCCACATTTATTGAAGAATTCATTTTTTAAAAGATTTATTTTATTTACTTGAAAGAGTTACAGAGAGAGGTAGAGACAGAGAGAAAGGTCTTCCATCCCCTGGTTCACTCCCAAGATGGCTGCCTCAGCCAGAGATGAGCCAATCTGAAGCCAGGAGCTTCTTCAGGGTTTCCCACATGGGTGCAGGGGCCCAAGGATTTGGGGCATCTTCCACTGCTTTCCCAGGCCAAACAGAGAGCTGGATTGGAAGAAGAGCAGCCAGTACTAGAACCAGCGCCCATTTGCGGTGCCGGCACTGCAGGCCAGGGCTTTAAGACTTCATTTTTCCAACACTGATCTACAGTGGCTCTGTTCTCATATATGTATTTTCATACACGATTGGGAACATTTCTCAGCTCTCATTCTGTTTCATTGGTGCTTTTTCTTCCACCCCACATCAATATCACATGCCTTAGTTACCATCAAATTATCTTGGAGCCTCTCAACATTTACTCTTCTGTTTGGCTTTTTTGCTGTTGTTTTGTTATTACTTGAAAGTTAGAAGCACAGACAGAGATCTCTCATCCACTCACCAGTTCACTCCCCAAATAGCTGCAGCAATCAGGACTGTGCTGGGCCAGACTGAGCCAGGAGCCAGGAACTCTATCCAGGTCTGCAATGTGGGTGGCTGAGACCCAGCTACTTGAACCATTACTTGGTGTCTCCCCTCAGAGTCTATATTAGCAGGAAGTTAGAGTCAGGAATGAAACCAGGATTCAAACCCAGGAACTCTGATATGAGATATGGGATATGACCAAAGCCCATCTTAACCACTGTGCCAACTGCCCACTCCTATACAACATTTAAGATCAGCTTCTATGCATCATTAGAATTGCTATTGGGGTTTTGTTGTAAAAAGATATATTTTACCACATTAAGGAAGTTTCTCTTTATCTGTAGTTTTATAAGAATTCTTAATCCTAAAATGTTGAATTTTATCAAATATTTTTCATGTCTACTTATATGACATATGATTTATGACATAATCTCCTGTAATCCACTTAAAGTAATAAATTCAGTAATAGATTTTAAAATGCTAAACTGTGCTTGCAACCCTTGAGTAAATGCTGCATGGTTATACACATTGTTGAAGTAATTCACTAAGATTTTATTTACGAATTTTTCATTTATATTCATTAGTGAGATTAGTCTGTAATTTTCTTTTACTATCCTATTCATTTTTAGTTATTAGCAAGATGAGTTAGGTAGCTTTGTCTTCCTGTTTGCTAAAATTGCTTATGTAATAAAGGGATTATTTGTTCCTTGAACATTTGTTAAGCATCATGTATAAAATCATGCAAGCTTTGTGTATTTGGGGCAAGTTTAGGACTTTGATTACTGATTCAATCTATTTGTTGGTTATAGGTATATTTAGACTCAACTTTTGTCATTTTTTATCCATTGTTTTTTTTCTAGGAAATTATCTTAGTATCCAAGATTCTTGGCTTATAAGTGTATGTTATAATAAATTGTGATTTTTAGAAATTTCTACAGTATCAATAGTTATATCTCCATCTCAGCTTCTGTGCTTTTTCTATTAATATTTCTACTTCTCCATGTCTCTCACTGCTGTATTTTTTTCTTTTGACTTTTTTCACATTTTCATCTTACATGTATCACAGTGCTCACTTTTGAATAGTAATTTCTTCTGCTACCATTTTGAAATCATGATTGATTTCTGAGATGGTATATTGGGCCATTTCTAAATCCTTGCGATATTGCATAGAGTATACTTCCAGAAAGAATGTCTTCTATTACTTTAATCTCCTATTTTTCATGATATTTTTCCAACTCTCACTAGAGACATCAAGGTTGCAGTCTCCAACCTCAGGACTTCTTTTTTTTTTTTTTTTTTTTTTTTGACAGGCAGAGTGGACAGTGAGAGAGAGAGAGAGAGAGAGAGAAAGGTCTTCCTTTACCATTGGTTTACCCCCTAATGGCCACCGCTGCCGGTGCACCGCACTGATCCTAAGCCAGGAGCCAGGTGCTTCCTCCTGGTCTCCCATGGGGTGCAGGGCCCAAGCACTTGGGCCATCCTCCCCTGCACTCCTAGGCTACAGCAGAGAGCTGGACTGGAAGAGGGGCAACCCGACCAGGACTAGAACCCAGTGTGCTGGTGCCACAGGCGGAGGATTAGCCTATTGAGCCGCGGCGCCGGCCGAACCTCAGGGCTTCTAACCTAGCTGCTCTAGGAGACAAAAACTAAAACTTTAATCTTCCTTGCCTGTACGACCTACAAATTATCTTTCCCTGTATCAGAAATAATTTTAATTATTCAGTTTTACATAATTAAAGTTGATGTTATCATATGCCTTTTTATGTATACATGTGTGTGCTTACTCCTGTGCTAGCCTCTTCATTCGCCTCCGTTACCTGGGCACCTGCACCCTCACCGCTGTTTGAAACCAGCTGTGCATAATCAACTTGTAGAATAATGAACTTAATTCCCCCAAAAGCCCCTTGTACTTTTCTATTGTCCTAAATCAATCTCTCTCTCTCTCTCTCTCTCTCTCTCTCCCCCCTTCTCCCCCATAAAGAAAATAAAACCAAGCAGAAAGAGAAAAGCAAAAACCACAATATTCCGCTGATTGTCTTCTGACTCCTGGCCAAAAGTTCTACTTGTAAAGATCTTCTCTTTCTTTCCTAGACATTCTGTCTCCCCTACAGAGTTAGGCATCTTTCTATCTGGGAAGCATCAATCCTCACCATTTAGTTTTCTGTGTTCAGAAACAGATATTTTCTGTGCAGCAGGTTCCTCCAGGAAGGGCGCAGAGCAGCCTGCAGCTCTGAGCTCATTTAGCTTCTCCCCATGAGGCCTACCTAGTTCTGGCCCCATCCTGGTGGGGTGATTTCCCATGACACTGCCCCTGGCAATGATGTTCACAAATGGCCTCAGAGAGTCTCAAGTAACCCAGACTCTTCCAAGCAAACAAAATAGCAGCAATTTAAGCAGATCATCAGCTTCTTTTATCACAGTGGCAGCTGGCACATTGTGAATAGCCAATAAATATTAATCAATAGCTATCCAGTGGCACTGAAGAGAGACAAAAGAATAATTTGATGGCTTAACCAAGGTCACACTAAACAGTTGCTGGGCCCTAATTTTCAAAAGATGGCACCTGTCCCCCAGCTAGAGTGACTCGGGCCAAGAGAATCTGCCAGTGCCAAAAGCATCTCACTTCCACATGCCCAGATCTCCAGCACAGAGGAAGGTAATGTTCTGGTGCTGGTTGATCTGTAGTAGTGAAACAGGATCGTTAAAGAACCCCTAAGCCGGTCCCCATGAGACTGCTGTGTAACTGTTTTGTGAGTCATCAAGTGAGGAAGCTGAATTAGATCCTGACGGTGGATTTAAAATGTAACTACAGCATTAGCAAATGCTGCCAGTCCAGTCAGAATAGTCCATTTGTCTAATGCAAACACAGTCAAATGTTACATCCTATACAGTTTTCTGCTCTGAAACTTAGTTATGATGGTGATAGATCTTGACTGCTTTGTGAACAACCTTCCAAGAACTAAAACATGACAGAAGATATTATTTTTGGGTTTTTTTTTTTTTTTTTGGACAGGCAGAGTGGACAGTGAGAGAGATTAACAGAGAGAAAGGTCTTCCTTTGCTATTGGTTCACCCTCCAATGGCCGCCACTGTCGGCGTGCTGCAGCCGGCGCATCATGCTGATCCGATGGCAGGAGCCAGGTGCTTCTCCTGGTCTCCCATGGGGTGCAGGGCCCAAGCACTTGGGCCATCCTCCACTGCATTCCTGGGCCACAGCAGAGAGCTAGCCTGGAAGAGCGGCAACCGGGACAGAATCCGGCTCCCCGACCAGGGCTAGAACCCGGTGTACTGGCGCCGCAAGGTGGAGGATTAGCCTGTTGAGCCACGGCGCCAGCCAGAACATATTATTTTAATAATATAAACTATAGAGAGGGAACTTGGGCCAAATATATAATAATGTAGGTGAGGCCTGACATAGTTCCTGGTTTTTGGATGGCCCAATTTCAAGCAATCACTGTAAGAGCTTGTCAGAAGAAGGGCCCAGTCTATAGTGAGGAGCGGACAGAAGGCTTCAGATCAAAGGCCACTGTGTGACCCGGCTCAGTGGATGGGCTTTGACCCCTGCACACAAGAGAAGCTACAGATGTCCAGGGAAAGGCAACTTTCCAAAGAAAACTGTTGCTCCCAGGGATATTTTGAGGTTCTCCTTTCCTAAGGGCTTAGCTTCTCTGAACTAACTAGTTACCCTTCCTGAATTGTTATTCCCTTCCACCCCATGTCTCCCACAGAGAGAACTCAACCCAAGCCTACCCTAGCTGCCTTCACTCCATTAAATCCAGTTCTGAACCGCAGACCAAGATCAAGTCCTACTGGACTTCCCGTCTAGTCGGGGAACTTGGATGTGAGCAGACTCTGGGGCAGGGAAGATACCCTCACTATCCTAGTCAACCTGTTCCCTGGCTCCCCAAAGTGCACAATGTGGAACTGACACCCAAAAAACCCACTCTGCCTTAGACCACTTGTGTAACTTGCCTCCCAGGGATTTTAAGCTCCTCAGGGAAGAACCTTTACACTTCACTCAAGTATTTTGTCCACAGTCATCTCCTGATACATATTTCCTGCTTGATTCCCAGTCAATTGATTTTCTAATATACCTTTAACCACAGTACTGAAAATATAAAGTATTTTAAGTAGCTCTTAAAACTTCACTTTTGATACCCAAAATTCATGGAGAACCAAGGCTGGAGTAAATTTTTTAAGCCTTTGACTGACTATTGCTGTTAACACAGCTATGCATTTTAAAATAAGAAAGCATTCCATAAACAGAAAGGCTAATTATACCTAGCATGCTGTGGTCATGAAGGCCTCCAGCATGAAAAACAACAAGATTAATCCCCTTGTTCCCCAGTAATGGAGGCTTATATTGTGATTCCCCAGTAAGACTATGGAACATGAACTGCGGCTGCCTCTCAGTAGAGGAAAGCATAAGTCAGTCTCTCTCCTTCATAATTATTTTATTTAGAAGGCATAGAGGAGACATATAGGAAAATAACAGTATAAAGAGTACAGGGAGAACTCATTTCTTGGAGTGGATTTTAAATGAATTATAAATGTATTTTTGCCATCTGCTGCTGTTACTGCTCTTATGAAATTTGGGATTCACAAATTGCAGTTTGTATAACACTAATGCTGGGACTCGGGAAATCTACTGCAGTGCCTATAACCTGAAGGAATATTCTGGATTACTTCAGAGAGCTCCTCAGCACATGGGAGAGCCTGCTCTCTGCAGGGCTTCCCCAACATCTGCCAGGCGCTACCACATGCTTGCAGAGGAGAGGCAGGAAGAGAGTTGCCTGGCATCACATGCTGTACCACAGTTCATGTTTGAAAAGCCCTTCGCAATGCATCACCATCTCTACTCCAGCACCACTGCCTGGAGACATCTTCATCATATGAAGAGACATGCTGGCTGAGGCTAGGTAACATAGGCTCTCGGGGCACCCAGGAGTAAGGCAGGAATTTAAACCAAAGGCACGTTTTCAGCCAACCTCAATCAACGAGGACAACACACGTCTCACTCATCAAACATAAAAACAAATAAAATATGAACAATAAATAACATGCAATGATAAATACAAAACTCTTTGCATCCAAAACTAAATCCCACTATCCTTTTATCTCTATTTCTAGCTTGGAAGGGGAAGGGAAAGAGTGAGATGGAAGACACCTTCTCTAAACATCTGTCATCAGTTTGGATTCAGATTTTAGAGTTCCAGAACATTCTCTGTAGCAAAGTGACCATAGATGACCCATCTACCTAAACATAAATACCTAAAAGTCATTCCACTCATCCTTGCAACTATACCAGCACCAGAACTATGAAGATGAAAAGACAAGGAGCTTCAGGTCTAGTGGGGAGGCAGTCACAGTCAAGTAGGCCTTGACCATACTCTAATAGGGAAAGGGATAGGATGTGACAGAGCCAGACACAGTACCAGCAGATCTGAGCTGCTCTGCCAGTCCAGTGTCCTTCACATTGTGAAGTTCAGTTCTCTTCCCCAGTCAGTCCCATCGCACTAGCCTGAAAACCATCTGACTTTCCCCTTTCCACCAGGCACCACTGAATCAACACACCAGATCTATGGAGGAAAAGGATGTGCAAAGACTTCGAACTTCTGTTCTCTGTGTGTGGTGTTATTTTATTTAATCCTCACTACAAGCCTGTTTTCCAGATGAGAACATTGAGGCTCCAAGAAGTCAGCTAGTACCAACATCAGACAGTAAGAAGTGGAGAAGCTACCTCTGACCCTAAAACCCATGTTTCTTACAGCTTGCTTCTCCCTCTGCTTTTATCCATACATCCTTGTTGTAGCCAACAGTGACAGAGATATCATATTTGTCTCTACTCAAGTTGAGAATGATAGAGGTAGTCCTGTTTGTCTCTACTCAAGTGCAGAATGCATTCCATAGCATAAGATTGAAGTCAGCAAACCCTAAAGGCTTCCATAGCCTCGGCAACTCATGACTAGACCCTAGGGAGATTCCTGACGCCCTAAACAAGAGTGTCAAATTGTTAAATCAACTTCAGGAGTCACAGTGTACTTACGTCTCATGTGGGATCTGTCCTTAATGTGTTGTCCAATGTGAAGTAATGCTATAACTAGTACTGAAACAGTATTTTTACACTTTGTGTTTCTGTGTGGGTGCAAACTGATGAAATCTTTACTTAGTATATACTGAATCAATCTTCTGTATATAAATATAATTAAAAATGAAAAAAAATCTTGGTGTTAAATTGGAAATTGCATAGAAAATTAATCAATTTAAAAAAATATATATCATGTAGAATCTCTGTCCTTAATGTGCTATACATTGTGAATTAATACTATAACTAGTACTCCAACAGTATTTTTCACTTTGTGTTGCTATGTGAGGGCAAACTGTTGAAATCTTTACTTAATATATACTAAACTGATCTTCTGTATATAAAGAGAACTGAAAATGAACCTTGATGTGAATGCAAGGGGAGAGGGACTGGGAAAGGGGAGGGTTGCGGGTGGGAGGGACGTTATGGGGGGGGGGGGAGCCATTGTAATCTATAAGCTGTATTTTGGAAATTTATATTATTTAAATAAAAGCATTATAAAAAAAATTAACTTTCAGTATTAGTGCCACAGTACATGCATTTTAGGGTTGCATGGAGAGACCTCAGGAATACCAAACATAGTTCTCCCATGTGCAATTCAGGGCTGATAAGTTATTTAAGGGAAGACTGAATCCAGATGACACATAGGTAAATGTGAATAGTAACCTGGGTTATTACCTCCCTTCTTTCACATTGTACCAAGCTACAGTATCATCTGTAAAAATGATTGAAATTGAATACTCATTTGCTGCTTGGATACAAAAATCTTAGTGTTTCTGAAACTTACAAGTTTCTTACAAATCTTTAATGTAAAATAAGTGGTTTCTTGGTACTGTAAAGATTGTGGTCCTGTGTCATCATGAGACAGCAATGGCAGAAACAGATTCCAGGAAACCAGATGTAGAGCTGGAGATGATAAAGTTGACCATTTAATTGTGCAGGATAGTTGCAGGTGATATGTAATGGATAATAGGGAATTGTCAAGGTCCTGTATAAAGTCCTACCACTGATTTTAAAGTTAGTTTTACATGACTGTGGAGCCAGAATTAGGAGGGAGGTTAATAGCACAAGAATATACTGATACAACTATGAATGGATATGGTTCATGTGATGTAATCCTCTGAAATGGTAACTATCCAGCTTAAATTACAGAAGAGCCATCTCCTTTTCAATGTACTTGTTAAGAAAACTAAGACTAAAGCTTTAAGAAACCTAGGGTCTTGTGATTCACTTCAATACTTACATATGATACCTAAAATGCAGACAGAACCTTGATGAATAAATGACTAATTGAGTCAATAACTTCAGTCATTCCTATTTATAAACTTTTGCCTATAGAACATTTTCTGAGACTATCTGAAATTGATTATGATCCACACAAGGGGGTGATACTTCAACCCAATCCAAAGAAATGCTGTGGTCAAAAGTACCTAGGGAACAATCCCTCAGGAATTAACACATCACACTCTAACAACCATCATTAATTCAGTCAAATGTCCGGATCATGATGGATGGATGGTCAAATGTGGATTTTGACAGGCTCCAGGAGGGCAGCAGAAAATCTGAGAGCTGGCAAGAGAGCTGAAGGGTGGCCAGAACTCTGAGAACCCAGAGGTGACTAGAAAGCCAGTCACCATTTCAACACCCCCGGTTTTCCATTGTCAATACTCACTGAAAACAAGGCAGAGGAGCTCTGAAGTTGCTTCCTGAGCTTTGTAAGGTTATCCAGTTAAAACTCCTCTCCCAGTGGGCAGTATTCATTACTGGTATTTTCCCACTACTGGGCTTTCCTTGTTTGACTCCCAAAGGACAGTGAGTGACTGTGATTTCCCAGTAAGAAAGGAGAAAGGGTGGCTGTGTATGTGCCACGAGCTCTGGATACAAAGACCAAAGCACAGGGCAGCAGAGTCTGAAGAATGGCAAGAGGGAGCTTCTGGTTGGGCCATCACCCATGGAATGTCAGAAAGGACCTCTGCAGCAGATTAAATGGCCTTGCTACAAACATCCAAGCCTGCTTCATTCCCTTCTGCTTTTATATTTTTTGTATAAGAAAACTGAATGTTCTTAGTTAATCCAGGGCTGTGTACTAGGTACCCAGTATATGCTAGGTATTTCACATAAATCATTTCACTGAACCTACAACAACTTGAAAAGTTACAGACTCTCCTTATTTCATAGCTGAGGAAAGTGAAGCTCTCAGACTTGCACAAGGTTTATGTCACTGTGAAGTGGCAGAGCCAGGATTTGAACCCATCTATTTGAGACTCCCAAGCTCTCACCTTTTCCCCTTCTCCTATATCACTTACACTAATTCTCTCACTCCATCCTTATTTTTTTTCTAAATCCCATGTGAAAATTGTTGCCTATAAAAGTGCTTCTATCTTCTTATTGCTTTGGACATACAACCAGTAGGTTGTAAATTAAATTAAATAACTGTTCAAATAAGTGTGCAAAATTCTCTTTAAAAGCAGCAAATGTGCTTAAAGAACGGACCATGATAACATTTCATTTCGTAAGCTATGAGGTTTGCTGTGCTGGCTAGTCAACCCTCGGGAATATTTAATGATTTTGTCCTGGACTACTGCACAACCAGAAAATTTGATTTGACCTTAGTATGATGAATGTCTGTGATTTAGATATGACGATTGATTAAAAAAAAAAAAAGTTGACACAAAAAAGACAAGATAACTACAGCTTGATGTGATTTGCTATTTATGAAGAGATTCTGTTTGTTTTTGTGATAGATTTATCTGCCCTGACATTTATTCTGCTTATTAAAAAAAATCACACTCATCAATTCGCTCTCTGGGCATGATAACTGCTTTTCATGTCTCAAGTCCATTACACTTTTTCCATTACACTTTTTCCATTACACTATTTTCCATTCTATTATGGGGCAAAAAATATATCTTTTAATTTTTCTTTCTAACTCTGTTGGCTGTTTTATCATCTAAATGTTATGTATTTCATATTTTTAGTTTACTTGCTTTTCTGGGACTTCTATCTATTTTAATACCACAATATTAATAAGTACAATTCAGACTAGAACTTTGATCATAATATTTTCACAAGATACTGATAGCACTAAAAGAGCAATGCAGAGAGGTATACATACACACACACACACACACACACACACACACACACATATATGTATATAACCTTATTTGATCTTTGTGTATATTGCTGATCAAAATTAGTTGATGGGCCAGCATCATGGCATAGCAGGTAAAGCTGCCACCTGTAATGCCAGCATTCTGTTTGGGCATTCCATTTGTATGCCAGTTTGAGTCCTGGCTGCTTCACTTCTGATCCAGCTCCCTGCCAACGCACCTGGGAAAGCAGCAGAAGAGGGCCCAGTGCTTGGGCCCCTATATCCACGTGGGAGACTCAGAAAAAGCTTTCAGCTCCTGGCTTTAGATGGGCCAACTCTGGCCATTGTGGTCATTTGGGGAGTGCATTAGCGTATAGAATATTTGCCTCTCCCTCTCTCTCCTCCTCCCTCTCTTTTTGTAAACTCTGCCTTTCAGATAAATAAAATAAATCTTTTAAAAATTATTTGCAAAAACTAAGATGAAAAGCCACCATTATTATCCCATCTTTTTCTGGCCACTTGATATCCCAAGAAAAAATGTCAAGACTTAGAGAGTTTCTACATACACCAAAAAGTCTAGCAAGTTTCTTTTTGCATTATACAAATTTAAAAGTGGCTTAATTGAATTGATTGCTGTGTGGACATTGAACAGAAGTATTTATAAAGAACAGCATCCTTTCCATGAAATTGTGAAATCAGTTTTGAGCCCAGAAATGTGCCAACCCAAAATAATGTAGTAA
The DNA here is from genome assembly GCA_949820135.1 of Sylvilagus floridanus. NCBI lineage: Eukaryota > Metazoa > Chordata > Mammalia > Lagomorpha > Leporidae > Sylvilagus > Sylvilagus floridanus. Next base: position 100,617,474 of record OX463241.1, read on the forward strand.
TAAAGTTAGGCATAAATCCAGGTGTCCTTTCTTTTGTGCCACCCCTAATTATTGAGCTCTGCTCTCCTGGAGCTAATTAAATAACTACAAGAGAAGTCTGAAGAATTACAAGCTCTGTGCCAGGAATTCAAATCATGGCTTAGGGTGAGTGATGAAGGTCTCACTTGAACACTGTCACCAGCAATGTGACAATCTTAACGTTGCAGGTGTAGGGACAAGTTATTGCAAAGACAGTAAAGGTAGGGAGGAGCTTGGCAAGTGGGCTGACTAAGTGACTGCAGGACCTTGATCAAGGTAGAGAGTGAAGATGAGGGCACAGGGAAGAGGCACAGGCTGCCTGGGACTCTGTAGCCTAGGTAAGTTTACTTTCTCTTCTAAATTTGAGAGGAAACAATTGAAAGGTTTTAAGAAGAGAGATGTAATCTGATTGATACTATTTAAAGTTTTACCTGGGGAGCATGTACCCAGTGACTCCCGTTGTTGATTTAACAATTGGCATTCTTTTTTTATGACGTCAGCAATCACCTGGGACTCTTGCTATGAGCTGTCTAGGCTATGGAAGCCCTTGAGTTCACCGACTCTGAACCTGTTTAGTCAAGACCTTATCACAGTGGAGGTTCCTTCCTCCCTTCAGAGAAAGGCACCTCCCTCCGTGATGGCCTGTTCCTTCTGCTGGAGTCTTGTTCACCAGGATCATTCATTTAGGATCTCTGTCCTTAATGTGTTTTACTATGAAACTTAAAAACACTACTAGTCGAACAATACCCTATACCTTGTGTGGTTGTGTGAGTGCAGCCTGTTGAAAGCCTTGCTTAGTATATACTAAGTTGATCTTCAGTATATGAAGGTAATTGAAAATGAAACTCGATGAAGGGCGGGATGGGAGAGAGAGTGGGAGAGGGGAGGGAAAGGAGGGAGGGAGGTTGGGGGGGGGAGCCACAACTATACAAAAGTTGCAAAATAAGGAAAAAAAAGAACTTAATACTTTACCCTTTTAGTATTTTTTATGTTCTACTTAGAACTATTGGTTGAACTCTGTAATTAATACACAGTGATTCTTAGGTGTTTAATTAATGCTATAACTAGTACTCAAATAGTATTTTACACTTTGTGTTTCTGTGTGGGTGCAAACTGTTGAAATCTTTACTTAAAATATGCTAAATTAATCTTCTGTGTATAAAGATGATTGAAAATTAATCTTGATGTGAATGGAAAAGGAGAGGGGGTGGGAGAGGGGAGTGTTGTGGGTGGGAGGGAAGGTATGGGGGAGGAAGCTATTGTAATCCATAAGCTGTACTTTGGAAATTTATGTTCATTAAATAAAATTTTTAAAAAATACTATTTAAAGTTTTAAAAGTGAATGTTATAATAAGGAAAAAAAAACTTTTTTTTTGACAGGCAGAGTGGACAGTGAGAGAGAGAGAGAGAAAGCTCTTCCTTTTTTCCGTTGGTTCACCCCGCAATGGCCGCTGCAGCCAGTGCACCTCGTTGATCCAAAGCCAGGTGCTTCCCCTGGTCTCCCATGCGGGTGCAGGGCCCAAGCACTTGGGCCATCCTCCACTGCACTCCCGGGCCATAGCAGAGAGCTGGACTGGAAGAGGAGCAACAGGGACAGAATCCAGTGCCCCGACCAGGACTAGAACCCAGTGTGCCGGCGCCACAGGTGCCGTTGAGCCTGTTGAGCCCCAGTGCCGGCCTAAAAAAATACTTTTTAATTCAATAAAAGTAAATGTTTCTGAGGTTTAATTTTTTATTTTTAAGCATTTTTAGTAAGTTATATAACTTTGAAGAACAATCCAAGATTTATTTATTTGAAAATCAGAGTTACACAGAGAGAAAAGGAAAGACAAAGAGAGAGAGAGAGAAAGCTCTTCCATCCACCGGTTCACTCCTCAATTGGCCACAACAGCCGGAGCTGCAACGATCTGAAGCCAGGAGTCAGGAGCTTCTTCCAGGTCTCCTACATGGGACCCAGGGCCCAAGGACTTGGGCCATCTCCTGCTGTTTTCCCAGGCCAAAGCAGAGAGCTGGATCCAAAGTGAAGAAGCCGGGACTTGAACCGGTGCCCATATGGGATGCCAGCACTGCAGGTGGTAGCTTTACCCACTACGCCACAGCACCCTGGTACATCTTTTACAAGCATTTAGACTTAACTGTAGCTTATGAGACCTAAGAATATCTTCTACTTAATACAGCAAAATGAAATAAATCTTTGAGAACAAGTTTTACTATGAATAATCCTTCTGGTGTTCTATTGCACTGTAGAGTAACAATAGTTAACAATAACGTATATTTCTAAATAGCTAGAAGAAAACTTTTGAATGTTCACACTACAAAGAAATCTTGAATATATAAGTGATGGATACCAATTATCCTAATTTGATCATTAAAATTATGCATGCATCAAAGTATTACATTGTATCCCATAAATATGTACAATCATTGTGTATCAATAAAAAGAAATAATCTAATTTTTAAAAAGTGAATGTTAGGGGCAAGCATTTAGCCTAGTGGTTAAGACACCCAAATCCCATATTGCAGTAGCTGGCTTTAACACCTGCCTCTGGCTCTTGACTCCAGCTTCCCTGATGCAGACACTGGGAGGCAGCAGGGACGGCTCACGTAGTTGAATCCCTGCCACCCATGTGGGAGGCCTGGGCTGTGCTCCTGGCTCCCAGCTACAGCCTCAGCCCAGTCCTGGATATTGCAGAAATCTGGAGAGTGAACCAGAAGACGATACTCTCTGTCTCTCAAATAAATAAATAGAACATAAATAAGCAAATGAAATTTTTTAACTTTTATTTAGTAAATATAAATTTCCAAAGTAGTTCATGGATTACCTGTCCCATCTCCCGCTCCCTCTCCCATTCCATTCACATCAAGATTCATTTTCAATTATCTTTATATACAGAAGATCATTTTAGTATATTTTAAGTAAAGATTTCATCAGTTTGCACACACACAGAACATAAAGTGTAAAATACTGTTTGAGTACTAGTTATAGCATTAATTCACAACACATTAAGGACAGAGATCCCACATGAGGAGTAAGTACACAGTGACTCCTGTTGTTGACTTAACAAACTGATACTCTTGTTTATGGCATCAGTAATCTCCCTAGGCTCTAAGTCATGAGTTGCAAGGCTATGGAAGCCTTTTGAGTTTGCCGACTTCAATCTTATTCAGACAAGGTCTAGTCAAAGTGGAAGTTCTCTCCTCCCTTCAGAGAAAGGTACCTCCTTCTTTGATGACCTGCTCTTTCCACTGGGATCTCACTCACAGAGATCTTTCATTTAGGTCCCCCCCCTTTTTTTTTGCCAGAGTGCCTTGGCTTTCCATGCCTAAAATACTCTCATGGGCTCTTCAGCCAGATCCAAATGCCTTAAGGGCTGATTCTGAGGTCAGAGCGCTGTTTAGCACATCTGCCCTTCTATGAATCTGCTGTGTATCCCGCTTCCCATGTTGGATCATTCTCTCCCTTTTTCATTCTATGAGTTAGTATTAGCAGCCACTAGTCTTGTTTGTGTGATCCCTTTGACTCTTAGACCTATCAGTGTGATCAATTGTGAACTGAAATTGATCACTTGGACTAGTGAGATGGCCTTGGTACATGCCACCTTGATGGGATTGTATTGGAATACCCTGGCACATTTCTAACTCCACCATTTGGGGCAAGTCAGCTTGAGCATGTCCCAAATTGTTCATCTCCTCCCTCTCTTATTTCCACTCTTATATTTAACAGGGATCACTTTTCAGTTAAATTTAAACACCTAAAAATGATTGTGTGTTATTTACAGAGTTCAACCAATGGTATTAAGTAGAACAAAAAAAAAAATACTAAAAGGAATAAAGTATTAAATTGTACATCAACAGTCAGGACAAGGGCTGATCAAGTCACTGTTTCTCATAGTGTCCATTTCACTTCAACAGGTTTCCTTTTTGGTGCTTGGTTAGTTGTCACTGGTCAGGGAGAACATATGATATTTGTCCCTTTGGGACTGGCTTAATTCACTCAGCACGATTTTTTCCAGATCCCTCCATTTTGTTGCAAATGAGCAGATTTCATTGTTTTTGACTGCTGAATAGTATTCTATAGAGTACATGTCCCATAATTTCTTTATCCAGTCTACTGTTGATGGGCATTTGGGTTGATTCCAGGTCTTAGCTATTGTGAATTGAGCTGCAATAAACATTTAGGTGCAGACCGCTTTTTTATTTGCCAATTCAATTTCCTTTGGGTAAATTCCAAGGAGTGGGATGGCTGGGTCATGTGGTAGGGTTATATTCAGGTTTCTGAGGAATCTCCAGACTGACTTCCACAGTGGCTTTACCAGTTAAGCAAATGAAATTTTAAGTTGAATTGGGATTATGCACTAAGTCTTAGAATAAAGAAAGGAGTATGTGCTGATTGTGGCAGAGCACACGTCGGCACATCACCTCCTCACTTCACTTTCCCTTAGCGTGACCCACCTTCGACACCTTCATCAGCCTTTCCAGGGCCTCTCTTGCTTAGATGTTCATTGATCTAGACTCTGTTTGCCATTGTGACTCGAGCAATTCTCCATGACTGTCCCTGAGTTCACAAAACCATGATTCTTTCTTAAGAATGTCACATTCACTTTACAGCAGGTTTGCTTTGCATATTTTACATCCTTTGGACTTTTCAGTGAAAACTCAGGCATTGTGGGTATGGATGGACACTAGAGTAAAGGGAGGGATATCTGAGAAATATTGTTAAGTGTGAGGTAAGCATTTTTCTGTTTTGCTCAGTAGACTTTCACTGCAGGGAGTGAGACAATAAACCTTCCTATGAACCAGTCCTATGGCCTCTGGCCACAAGGCCCTCAGAAAGTGGGAAGATTGACCAAGAGTCATGGAACAATTTGTAAACACAACAAAATGATATTCATTAGCCTTCTGTGATGACAGCTGTGAAAGGCAGAGTAACAGGCCCCTCAAGATGCCCACATCCTAATTCCCAGAACACATCTATAGGTTACATTCTATGGCAGATGGGTTATGGTTGTAAATGGAATAAGATTGCTGATCAACTGACTTTAAAAGAGGGAGATTATCTATATTATCCAGATGGGCCTTATGTAATTACATGGGGCCTTAAAAGTAAAAGAGGGAATCCATATAAAGGTGTGTCAATAGAAAAAGGTGTAGACAGATACAGCGTTGCTGGCTTTGAAGATGAAGGAAGGAGGCCATCATCCAAAGAAGCTGGTAAGAGTCTGGTGATAGAGTGACTTCTGGAGCCTCCTGAGAGAATCACACCTTAATGTGAGCCTTTTGAGACCCGTGCCAGACTTTGGCACTACATGGCTATCAGATAATACATTGGTGTAGTGGAAATCACAAAATTGGCAGTGATCTGTTATAGCTGCAATAGAAAGCTAATACAACAAGACAAAATTCCACACTGCGCATGAACACAGAGGAAAGTCATAGGCTCAGAGTGTCACTGAGACAAATCTTTGTCCATAAAAGGCTATGAGAAAAACTTTCTGCAAAAGGTAAGACAAAGCAAAGTCCTGATGTCTTTGAACCCAAACACTCGTGACCAACAGCCTGCCAATTTTAGTACAGCAAACAGGAAGGCTTTTGATTGATTTCTGTATAAATTTAAAAATATTCAAGCTAATTAATATGGTTTGCTATTGAGGACAAATTTTGTTCCTTATTTTAAAAGTTTATATTTCATAACCATTTAGGTTGTCATTTACAGCTCATAAAATTAGCAGGGCATGTTATCCTTGAGCATTTTTTTTAAGTTTCCAAAATAAGTTTCTATAAACTGCCTCAAATCTTCATGGGGAATTATGATGAAGCACAATCTATGCCCCATCAGAGTTTTGTTTTGCTCAATGTTCCAGACTAAGAGAAATCTTCTTAAGTGGTTATTGATATTTAATACACTTGACTCTGAAGACAAGTTTGAGACAGTTCCTCTTCTAGGAAGTCGAGAGGATCCCTGTTTGTGAGGGAAGATACCAACTCCTGTATTCTTTACTGGGAATTATTAAGGGGTCAGCATTTGTCTATGTGTTCTCTTCCCTTTAGACAATCTCAGCTTGTTTCTTATCTTGGTTTCCACCCATTTGTAAACATAGTGACCTTCAGAAAGCCAGCCTTCAAGAACATTTTATGGATGAATCAGTGAAGCCTACTAAGCATGGCAGAGAAGTTGAACCAAGTGGCCTTTTCAGATCCATAATTGGGAATGAATCTTCATACATCCATATGAAAAGTCTGCACTTAAATATTTGTGGAGACATGTGTCTGTGTGGATATAAAGGCCATCCTAATGGATCTTATTTTGTGAGCTACAACTATCAGACTGCTGAACATTAAATTATTAGATCATACACACTAATTTCCATCATCCAGAAAATGTTTCAGAGGAAAGCACTGTATTTTTGAGTCAGAAACTTCCTCTTTCTCTGTACTTTCTCAGCATGACTGACTGACTTTAATGTAGTTTCTTAATTGAGGGTTTTTCTATATCTAGGCTGTGTCACTAGAAAGAAAAAGTCAAGATATGAGTCATTCAAAGAAAGCTTATTTTCAGCCTGATACAGACATCAAGATCAGAAAATTCCTTTTCACTTTCATTATCAATAGCACTTTACCCCTAATAAGCATTTTAAAAATATTTTGTTGCTCTTATCCTGGACTACTTGGTAGTTAAAATAATTTTGCAGAACATATATAGCCTATGATTGTGCCAACAGATGCATAGATCTTTGTAATATTAATGAATTATCAAAGGCTCTAAACAGTTCCAGACTGAATTTTTTTCACTGTATCATTACAATACAGGAAATCACCCTAACTGCTGCTATCCATGCCCCTATATTGTGGCAGAGACCACGTCTTATTCATTTTATACAATTCCTCACTTCTAGAATATAGTTGCCACTCCAAGTTTTTGTTGAGGGGTAGATAGTTTGCTTAGCACTTAAGGTGCCACTTGGAACAACCATATCCGAAATGTGAGTGCCTATGTTCAACTGCTGGCTCTGCTCCTGATTCCAGCTTCCTATAATGTGCATCCTGGGAGGCAGCAGGTGTGGCTCAAGTACTCGGATCCCTGCCACCTACATGGGAGACCCAGACTGCGTTCCCAGCTCCTGGCTTCAGCCTGTTCCAATAATGGCTATCATATATCATATTTGGGGAGTGAACCAGCAGACAGGAAATCTCTCCGTGTCTCTGTACACAAAATAAATAAATATATCTTGTTGAATTTCATTGAATAGATAAAAGAATAATAAAACAATACAAAATCAAATCAAAGTAAGAAAATTATTCAGCTAATTTTACCTGTTTGGTGTACTCAATAAAACTGGGTGATCTCCAGATCATAAATTATCCAGCTAAGCAGAATATTAGCTAATGTAAGAACATCAAATTTTGGGGAACAGTCACTGTGGCTCAGCAGGTTAAATTAATGCTTGGAATGCCATTATCCCATGTGAAGTGATGGTGTGAGTCCCAGCTGTCGCTTCTGATCCATCTTCCTGCTTATGTGCCTGGGAAGGCAGCAGAGGGTAGCCCGAGTACTTGGGTCCCTACCACATATGTAGGAGATGAGGATGTTTCTGGCTCCTGGCATTGGCCTGGCCCTGACCTGGCTATTGCAACTATTTGAGGAGTGAACCTGCAGATAGAAGATCTTTCTCTCTGTCTCCCTCCATCCCCTCTCTCTCTTCTCTCTTTCCCACTGATGTTCTGCCTTTTAAGTAAATAAATAAATATTTAGAGGCTGGTGATGTGGCATAGAAGGTTAAGTCTCTGCCTGCTGAGCCAGCATCCTTTATGGGCACTGGTTGGTGTCCTGGCTGCTCCTCTTCCTATCCTGCTCTCTAATAATGCAGTGGGAAATGGCCCAAGTGCTTGGGCCCCTGCACCCACCTGGGAGACTTGGAAGAAGCTCCTGGCCCCGGCTTTGGATTGGCCCAGCTCCAGCCATTGCAGCCATTTGGGGAGTGAACCAGCAGATGGAAGACCTCTCTCTGTCTCTTTCTTTCTCTGTCTGTAACTCTCCCTCTCAAATAAGTAAGTTAAATTAAAATTAAATAAGTCTTTTAAAAAAGCCAACTGTTGCCACTATATTTGAGATTCAAGGGGTCTCCAAAATGTACATGGAAAATATATATTATCTTTTAATTCCACTTTCCCACAAGCCTCTTGAAGCCCCCTCATATAAATCACCTTCAGATGGGACTATTCACAGAATATTCCAGTCCTCTCTTTGTTTTGCACGTGTAACCATACATCAAGATAAAATGTTTTATTTAAGAACCCATTTAAAAGATGTACCAGCTAATCATTTAAAATTAGTTCCTTGACCAGAACAAGACAACCATGTAAAACCGAAGCTTAGGGCTTGATCCTAATTATTCTGATTGATTGTCTACTTGTCCCAAATGCATTGATTCATAACTCCTGTTTCCAGCACTACCCCTAATTCAAGCTGATTTGATCTTGCCTGTGAAAGTACTGTAGCTGAAGGAGGAAAGACAATTGTTTTAAGTGAATCCTAAACGTGAAAAATCAATATAAATTTCATCAGTAGAACTCTTACCTTGACATTTTATTCCTGATTTCTCAAATATGGGGTGGGAAGAGGTGGTGGGGGTAGAACTTGGTGTGTCTCCGAGGAGACTGTCACATAAGGTGGTAGAAGCACAAAGGTGCCCCGGGCAGTGTCAAAAGTGGTCACCTCTGATAACTATAGCTTCTTAAGGATTTCTCTGGCTTTTCAAAAGCGGCTCTTGGACCCTGGGATCTGACTTATTGGTCTCATTTCATACTTCAAAGTCTGGTTCTTTAAGGGAGATTTATTTCTCAGTGGGATTCAGAAGGATTTGCGTGTCTAACAAGGGACCATTTATTTGAGGAAGAGTTGAGGAAGATTCCTTTGCAATCGCAGAGTTGTCTGACAAGTTCAAACTGCAGGCTGGAAACACCTTTGGCGTTGAAAAGTTGAGCATTATTCTGTCTGAAAGGTTATTCCCTGGACTGCATTACAGAGGCCGATGCAATATCACCTTAAACCATACTTACCAAATGTACTGAAACTCAGCCAGGGCTCTTATCAAACCAAGCCAGGAGTTTCCCTTGCTCTTTCTTTCACATTCCTTTCCAACTTTTGCTGAACTTCCTAGACATTTATTTTCAAAGGCTGTTTCTTCATGGGCTCATGAACATTACTTTTCAGCCAACCTCAAAAAAGCTTAAAATTCAACAAATACTCAATAACTATTTTCTGAACAGTATATTAACTATATACCTATCACTGTGCCAAGCTAATGGAAGTCTAAGTGTTTTTTTTTTCATATGTAGCAATGAACTTGGCTTTTGATAAATTTCTTCTAGTCTCTTCAATTTAAAGAAATCTCTCAGGTCACCTTATCTTTTTTGCTCTAGGAAATTATTTCTCTGACTGAGGTTGACTGGTTTAACTGAACACTTTGTGCCTAAGTACAGAAAACAGAAAAATAAAGTTACATTTTTATTTTTTGACATTTATTTATTTATTTGAAAGGCAAAGTGAAAAATTATATATATATATATATATACAGAGAGAGAGAGAGAGACAGGCGGGGTGGGGGTGAGAGAGAGGGAATCTTTGATCTGTTGATTCATTGCCCAAATGCCCACAACACCTGGCAATGGGTCAAGCTAACACCAGGATCCAGGAACTCCATCCCAGGCTCCCATGAGGGTGGCAGGGACCCAAGTACTTGGGCTTCTTCCAAGGGTGTGTATTAGCAGGAAGCTGGATCATAAGCAGAAGTAAGACTCAAACCAAGGCACCCTGATATGGGATGTGGGTGTCTTAAGCAGCAGCTTTACCTGCGGTGCCACAACACCAGCCCCACTTGTTACATTTTAAATCATCATTTATTTTTTATTTTGTTTTCTGTTTTTGTTTGTTTGTTTGGCCTTCTGCAAGGCTCTGTTCTGGAAGCAGCAGGTCAAAGCCTTGGGAGAACACAGCAAGGTTCTCAAGGGAGAGAGGAGCAAGCTGGAATCTGTCCAGAGAGGCGCAGGCTCCTGCTGATGGGATGACTCAAGCAATACTCCCTGGAGAGAGTGGCAAAATACTGGAGGACAATGACAATAGCAGGCAAATTTCAGCAAGTGACACAAGGAATAATAATAAAAATTTAAAAAAGAGAGAGAGAGAGAACCCTGTCCTGAGGTATCTAGGCAATAACTGTATAAGAGTCAGAGAACCATATGTTGCTTCTTTTTCAAAATGTAAATAAAAACAGATAAATTCTATTATCTACACCTGCTCTTGACTCCAAAAGTATTATATTCTAGCATTCTGCACCTTGTTTTTTTAAAGCTAATGAATACAGAGGATCACTCCATTATAATCACTGGACATTTTCGTCATTTCTTTGCAGCTTCATAGTGTTCTGTTGTGAATGTGCCTTAGTTTTTGGTTCTGAAGGACATTTGAGTTGTTTCCAACCTTTTCTTCTTGCAAACAGTGCTAGGATTAATAGCCTTGTACATAGGTCACTTCATATTTTTGCCATTTTACCTTTGGGATAAATTCCTAAAAGTGAGTTTGTTGAGTCTAGGTATATACACTTTTGCTGGATGCTGCCAAGTTCCCTTTCACAGAGGTAGTAAAATTTTGCAGTCCCATTTTGCTTTAAGTCTGCTGCTTCTGTTTTCTGTTGACAAAGAAAACAAGATCATTTGAGAATAGAGAAGGAGGTAGGTGTCAGTTGGCATAGAGAAGAGAGAAGGGAAGATGGAAGATACAGAAAGCAGAAGAGGGAACAGCCAGCAAATAGGATAGGACCATCCAGTAGTTTTGAGGATTCAACCAAAATGCTGATTTTTGAGTTTCTCCTGGAATCAATCAGCATAGTAGGACAAATTCCTTCAGCAGTGGTCCCTGGGCCAAGGTTCAAAAGATTTTACTGTTGGAAAATGAATGGCAGCAGATGGGGTGGCAGATGAACAAGGGGGAAATGAAAATGAAGATGTTAGCAATACAATGGAGTCTAGACTGGATGGAGAAGGAAATGAATTCCAAGAAGGTTTTAAATAAGAAGGAGTTAATGGATAGAAGATCATGATGAGTAGTCAAAGTTGTGTGTCATGAAGTATAATAGTAGGACAACTGGAGGGCTATGAAGCTGTGATCAGTGTATAGAAATTTAGTTTGCGATCTCAGGTCTGGAGTAATACCAGGTAGCAGTAAGGCCCTAGTGCAGCATTTGGATGGAACAGATGAAATAGAGAGGAATTAAAGATAAGAAAGCTGAGAGACCAAGCCATTGGAAGAATATTCAACAAGGACATTGAAGTCACCCAGGATTTGAGCTGATGTTGACCAAGTGATTAGATCAGCAGAGGAAAAGGCTATGATTATTTCACTCTGATAGGGCCTATTGCCTAAGCTATAGCTGGAGTTCATGAAATAATTATTGAATCAACAACTGAATGAATAATCCAATTGCTATTAAGAAATGCTTACTCAGCCTTAGGAGACAACATGGTTTAGGAATATTAGTGATCGCTACCTCGTAGTGTTTAGGATAACTACTGGTGACTGTCTCTGATGGCTGGCTAGTAAGAAAATATGATATATTTCCTTCCCTCCATCTTATTTTTCTTCTAACTGTGTAGAAATATGTAATGAAATGAGTCTAAACAGTAGGTTGGGAAATATGAATTTTGATCCCAGTGTTGCTGCTCACTCCTTGTGACACTGATCAAGACTCCCATTTCTTCATCTTCAGACATAAGAATGGTTCTGGATAACCTCTTCATTCACTTCTAACTCTAAACTTCAGGATTCTGTAACTATAGAATCTGAAATAACTCAGACAGTAAAAATTCTGATTATATTTACCCATCTAATTTGAAATATTTTTATGTTTATTCTTTTTTATATATTTTTCATTTATTTTATATTTTTATTTATTCTTTTTTATATATTTGAAAGTCAGAGGGTAGCAGAGAGAGAGATGTTACATTTGTTGGTTTAACTCCTCAAATGCCCACAACAGCCAGGGTTGGGTAAGGCCAAAAACTGGAGCCAGGAACTCCATCCTGATCTCCCAAATGAGTGGCAGGGACCACAGTGCTCAAGGCCTTATCTGCTGCTCCCCAGGTGCATTAGCAGGAGACAGCATTACAAGGGAACATGAGACTTGATCCCAGGCGCTCCAGTACAGATTGGGGGCATCCCAAACGGCAGCTTAACCCTTTGTGCCACAACACTCGCCCCTAGTTTGAAATTCTTTTGGTTTGAAATAGTTTTGAAGGAAAACATTAAAACTCACGAATTGACCTCTTAAAACTATGTAAAGGAAACTATGCACATTTGTTGCTACAGAATGAGGCTCAAAATGATGGAAATATCTCTCAGTCAGTCAGTGACCGCAGATCAAAAGTTGACTCTGACATGATTTTCCCCATGAAAGTGAGACATTTAAGAAGCAGGATACCTCAATCTCAGTCAGGTAAATAACATGTAAGTTTCTCATTCTCTCTATTCTAAGACAAAAGTTTAATTTTATGGAGTATTTGCATAGATAAGACACAGATATGTGTCCCTGATGAGATTCATTACTAATAGAGGAGATAAAACCAGGTGGAAATATAAACAAATAACCATAGTCAAAGCAGGCTAGTAATTCCCATGCAAAGACTGTTAGTAAAAATAGCTCTCTAGGTTATTTTTAAAAAGGAGTTCAGAAGTAGAAAGTAATTGAAATATTTTCATTTCCCATTTTTATTGTTATATGATCTTTTTTCCTATTTTCAGCTCATTCTATTTTTATATTTAGATTTGCTTTTGTATGCAAAAGTTCACTATATTACCAGTTTTATTCAATATTGATGTGCTTACAGGTCAAGTATAGCATTACTAAAATGCCGAACTATGTTGCTATTTTTATGTGTGTCCAGTTTTAAACTCTTAAATTCATCGAGCCAAAGTGGATACCTTTCTGTATGATATTAACTTCACCCCATTTTTGTTCTGCACCTTGATATACTCTTAGACATTTTGAAGTTCTTTAGCAACTAAGGTTAAACCACTGCCTGCAGCCCTGGCATCCCACATAGGGGCCAGTTCCAATCTTTGCTACTCTACTTACGATCCAGCTCCCTGCTAATGGCTTGGAATTTGGAGTGCAGAATTTGGTTCAAGTCTTTAGGCCCCTGCATTCATGTGGGAGACCTGGAAGAAACTCCTGGCTCTTGGTTTCAGCCTGACCCAGCCCCAGCCAATGCAGCCATCTGGGAAGTGAGCAAGGGGATGGAAGATTCTCTCTCTCTCTCTCTCTCTCTCTCTCTCTGAGTGTGTGTGTGTGTGTGTTTGTGCACGCGCGCACACATGCATGCGCGTGTGTCCCATCTCGCTGTAACTCTGCCTTTCGAATAAAATAGATAAATCCTTTTGAAAAAAAAATTCAACCAGAGAAACAAAGATACAAATTAAATTAGCTTATCTGGTTGCCTTTAAATAGCTTTACTATTTTTTTAGAAATAATTTTTAGTGCATCTTCATTAGTACTCCCAAGCAGTTTACATGAACTTACATTTGAAAATTTACCATCATGTATTCTAATTCTCTGCTCAAATGCCTTCCTTATCCATCTCCTCCTACTTCCCTTCTTCCCTCCTCCACCAGAATATGACATCTAGGAGACAGCACCCTTTTCTTACTCACTTTTGTATTTCATCCCTTGTATGGAGTAGATGTGTAGATGGATAGATGGATGGATGGATGAAAGGAAGGGAAGAAGGGAAGGAGGGAGGGAAGAAGAAAGACAGCTACAACTGAACTCTTCCCCAAAATTTAGAGAACCACTCTTGATCATTTGTTAACCATGAAACATCTGCCCAGAACTGACCTTACTTTCAGTGGATTTCTGACTCCTATCTATCCAGTGATTTATTGAAATGGCTGAAGAATCGAAGTTTTTAAAAGTTTCTCAAAATCTCCTAGAAACTAAACCTGACCTCTGAAAATGAAGATAACTGAATGTTTTTCAAGCTTACTGCAGACTGGTGAAATGTTCCCAAAGTCTAAATTAAGAGAGCTTTATCAAGGATTCTCTCCTTCCTCTCCTCTGCCACCAGACTGACCACCTATAATGCCCCCAATGCACAGGACCCCAGAGTTGTTCAACTTCGCTTTGTCCATTCAGATATATCTTAAGGGAAAGACACTTCTACATTCAATTACAAAAATAAAAAGCTCAGAACCTTAGGGAAATATTTATGTTCTAAGTTATAAGAGGATTAGAAAGTTAAGTGAATTGTAATGATGTGAGACATTTTATAAGGAAGAAAGCTTTTAGCACAAGGAGATCCATGGCACTAATGCAGGGTGGAGGGACCACTCAGTTTAGCCATTGGCAGTCCTCTGCTATGAGTGTTTGTTTATGATTACAGGTGAGCACAAGTATGCAATGCCACTATGACATAGAACATTTCACCTGCTGCGTGTGTATGAGGCAGGCTTGTTTCTAGGAAAAGGCCCATCACTCAGGTGCCCAAGTCCATTCCATCACAAACCCTGAACCCACCTCGAACATTGGGAAGACTCATAATTCAACTCCATCCAGAAGCAATGCAGCATACCTTGCTCACCCACAGGAATTAACATAAGATGCTTGGTACACAGATCAACGGTGAGCCTGAAGGAGTGTGGAATCTCTCAGGGCCACTGCCCAGAATAGGGACAATTCCTGAACAAGACCTTTCTCCTCTATCATCTGTAGCAAGTGCTGTTCAGTTTTATCTCATCTTCCCCTCAGCTCTTTTGATGGATTGTCAAGCTACCCTGGAGCTTCTCTTTTCATTTTCAAATGAATTCCTTGTTTGTTGTATTTACACAAGTCAGGATGAGGAGCAACTGAAATCTTGGCATTGTGCCTTTTGCTCTTTCTTTTCCACTAAAAAGCATTTATTTTGATGCCTTAATTTCTTAAGTCTTTTACAGTTTTTAATTTAAATGTCCTATTTTAAGGAGGTAGTGAATCTTTTACTTATTCTTCCCTAGATTATAGGACCCTAGCTAGTTTTCAAAACACTTCCAGGAAGAGGTTTGTAGCATCTTTCATTAGTTCTAGAATTATATCAAATTAAGCAAGATAACTTAAAATTTCTATAAAGTGATTCACTTTCATTACCAAAATATTCAATAGTTTAAAAAACATTTAAAAGATACTTTATAGAATTCAAACTATATAGGGAAGGAAAGCTGTTTCCATGATTTTATGTAAAAATCATTTCCTCTGTTAGAGTAGAAGTCAGTTTGCAAATTAATGAGTGGAGCCAAAATAGAGAATTGCATTGTACAAGAGTGACTCACAATGTTTTGACTTTTGAAAATATATCTTTCCCGACAGCCAGGACTGCCTTGTCATTTGATTGCTTTCTAATTAATGTTAAGTCTTCCATTATAAATACCACACTTTTGCCACCCTAGAAACTACCAGTTGTGACCTCATATTACCTGCCCTTGAAGGAAGCTCCAGGAGGTGCCTGGGATCACAAAAATCTATCTTCTTATATTCTACCCCTAGATGTGGTACAATCAGTACTACTAAAGGTATGTTTCCATTAATAACAGACAAGCAAATCCATGTTTGTTTGATTGAAAGTAAAAATGGGCACTTGTTGATAAGTAGATATTCCTTCCTACTCTTATTTATGAAGAATTAACCAACCATGAAGTATCCCTGATAAATAAAAACAAGTTGTAGGGGCTGTCGCTTTGGTGCAGTGGGTTAAGCCTCATGTGCAGTGCCAGCATCCTGTATGGGCACCGGTTCGAGTCCCAGCTGCTCTGCTTCCCATCAGCTCTCTGCTAATGGCCAGGAAGGCAGCAGAAGATGGCCCAGGCACCCCTGCACTCATGTGGGAGACCTGGAGGAAGTTCCTGACTCCTGGCTTTGGCCTAGCCCAGATCTGGCCATTATGGCCATTTGTGAAGTGAGCCAGCGAATAAAGGTGGATCTCTCTCTCTCTCTCTCTCTCTACCCTCTCTCTGTAACTCTAACTTTCAAATACATAAATCTTACCAAAAAAAGTTGCAATCATTAAAAATTATTTAAAAGTATTTGTACATGAATGTATTTATATATATGTACATATATATTAAAACTATTCATAATACAGAGTAGAAGATGATTATGCAAAGTCAATCTTAGGCACATGGTTTGCCCAGGAGAGCAGACCCTGCTTGAAGCTCGTACCTAACAGTTTCATGAAACCTGAAAGAAGTTGACCTGGAGGATCATAGGGACATATTTGGATTCTTTCAACACAAAGATTTTTAAAAAAATAGAAAATAAAACCTATGTTTAAAAGGCTTCAAAGTCAGAAGTATGCCAAAGGTAGGGGCTCAAAGAACCAGTAACTCTATGCCTCTGTGTCACTACATTTAGTAATTTAGATTTAAAGGTGGCTGAGGATGGCCTCAGTACTGTCTGAAAACCCAAGGGACAAAGCCTAAAGTATAACCTTAGTATCCCATGAATGTTATATAAAAAGGTCTATAACCTAAATTCATCACTTCTCACAGTTAACGTTCAATTCATTTCTCCCTATCTATTTGAGTTGAGGAAGAAACAATCTCTTCATAGCTTCCTAAGACACCTAAGACATCGGTCCTTATACTCCTGTCTGCTGGAACTGTCAGCCTCTCTTTGGACAGAGACTGTTCATCTCCTCTGGCACATACTGAGTCACATGTGTGCATCACTCAGTTACACTTCCTCTACGTCTAAGACAAGGTCTAAACTGACTGCTAGGTATGTTTTTCCACCTTCTGATCCACTCACATTTACTGAGTACCTCTTCTGTGTCTTGCACTGAGGGGCTGCTTTGAACAGTAAAGGAAAAGAAGATTTTCTCCCAGTGTTGCACCTTTGAATTCCTTCTTTTCCTTCGTCTCAATCATCATTTCCTCAGAGAAGCATACCTGGCTCCCACATCTAATAAACTTGTTTAGTGATTATTTTACTAATGCCTATCTGTACTTGAGTGCAGCAGACCTGTCTGATTTTTTTTTTTTTTCTGTGCCCAGCACAGTGTCATTCAATCCACTGGGGGAATGATCGGTGAGTGAGGAATGGATGGATCAATGAAGAAAGCATAGTTTCTTCTCTCCAAGAGCTCTAGCATAATATAGGAAAATAAGACATAGCTGGGCCATGGAAGCAAATGCAGCCACAAAGGTACATTTGGGAC
Organism: Sylvilagus floridanus; assembly: GCA_949820135.1. Classification (NCBI taxonomy): domain Eukaryota; kingdom Metazoa; phylum Chordata; class Mammalia; order Lagomorpha; family Leporidae; genus Sylvilagus; species Sylvilagus floridanus. The sequence goes on from OX463241.1 coordinate 100,634,727, forward strand.
AGAATTATAAACATCCTCTCTAGGGACTTTCAACATTGTCTTGTCAGTAAGAAGCCATGAAGATGTTGAAACAATAATGATCAGGTTAGGGGCTGCTGTTGTGGAGCAGAGGGTTAAAGCCCCAGTCTGCAGCACTGGCATCCCATATGGGCACCAATTCAAGGATTGGCTGCTCCATTTCAGACCCAGCTCTCTGCTATGGCCTGGGAAAGCAGTAGAAGATGGCCCAAGTCCTTGGGCCCCTGCACCCACATGGGAGACCTGGAAGAAGTCCCTGGCTCCTGGCTTTGGATCAGCTCAGCTCTGGCTGTTATGGCCATTTGGGGAGCGAATGAGCAGATGGAATACCTCTCTCTCTGGCTCTACCTCTCTGTGTAACTCTATCTTTCAAATAAACAAAATAAAGCTTAAAAATGACCAGGTTAGTATTTTTGGAGTGCACCCCAGACAGCAGGATGGAGGGTAGCCTGGTTAAGGAAATGTAGAAGAAAGAAGGATAAGGAGGTGTTGTAGTGACCCAGATCACAGATGATGGGGTTTAGACAAAAGCAACAGCTGCAGACCAGCAGAGGGGCTGAGTCACAGATCCTTAGACATCCCTGTGTTTTCTTAGAAGAATAATAAGGGTTGCAAGGAATGCCCTTTAAAGGATTATCCCCTTCCCCTACAGAGATGGTGGGGCTCAGCTTGCAGAAACTCCCTAAACCAGGACTCCCACACAGCAAAAATATCCACGAGCCAGTAGAGCTGATCCAAACTTGGATTTGATGCATGTGTTAATATCGGCAGAATGACAACTTGCTATTTTTCTTCTTGGCCATTTTTCAAAGAAATGTCAGGAAGGTTGAAACCCCAGGTTTAATCAGACAGGCAGTTAGTCAACCAATATTTATTACGAACTGGTCTGTACCAAGTGCTGGAGATAGAAGGATTAGAAAAATGGATGTGATGTCCTTGAGAAGCTTAGAGACTAATGGGCCAAATGGAGCAGCAAATGAGCAAGTGCAGCTGCATGTGGCAAGTGCTTCACGGGACAGACATGATGAACTGTGGGCACACTGGGGAGCTGCATCCAGGTTGGTCCCAGGTGGCAATTGGTCTCAGAAGACATGTGATTTAAGCTGTGAATTAGATAAGGACAGGTGTTTGTGGGGAGAGAAGGAGAAAGAATATACCAGACCCAGGACAAGTGTGTGCACAGACTCAATATAAAAGAGCACAGCATGGGAAAGGGATTCTGGATCATGTGGAGACCAAGTGGGTAAGACACAAGGGAGAACCATCAAGTTAAGCGTGTGCAAGATCACCCAGTACCTTCAAATCCACATCAGGAGAGGGAGCTCTGTAGTGAGGGGGATGGAAGATTAGAGGGGAGGGGAGCGTTAGAAAGTTGATTGGCTACAGTGTGGAGGATGCATTTGAGGAGGAACAAGACATGGAGAGGAAAGACTGTTCCAAAGTTAAGGTATTAATCTGGGCAAGAAACAATGGGCGTACACTTGGGCAGTGGCAAAGTGATGAGGAGTACTAGATAGACGTGACAGATATTGAAAGGTCAATCTGTCAGCCTCAGGAACTAACTGGATGATAAAGGAAGAGGAGATGAGGTATCAGGGATGCTTGCATCACTGTGGGGTGGTGGGAACTGTAGTGGAGCCGTGGCACCTAGAAGAGGAATAGATTTAGGTGACATGGGAGAGGGCAAATTCTGTTTGAGGTATGTTTGGGTTTAAATATCCCTGGGGACATCTTAGGGGAATCATTCAGCTGTCAGTTGGAATTAAGAACAGAGTTTTCATATGTCTTACTGACCTCTTACTTGCCATTTTTCACATGTTAACATATAAAAGAGTAATAGCAACATGAGCCAGGAGAGTTGTTTGAGCTTGGACAGCTTGTGTTACTAAACTGTCCTGAACTTCAATTTCTTCATCATAATGCAAGATAATAATATTACTTATGTCATTGGATTTGAGAAGAAATAAGTGAGATAATGCTTATAAAACAGCCTCAATCAGCGTCTATGAGTGGTGGTGGTTATGGTAGGAGCATTTGTACTGGAAATGTGGGTTTGAGCTGCCAGTGTATAACTGATGTTGGGAGTCACTGAGAGAAATGAACATGAGAAGAATACATGAAAGAACACTGACATTGGAGGGTTATGTAAATAGCCCACGGGGTGGAGATTGAGAAGTAAATGGAAAATGAAGAGAGTGCCATAGCATCATGGAATCTGAAGAGAAGGTTCCAAGAAGTGGTCCCTATTATAAACTCTACACAGGGTCAGTGTTGTAAGGTGTCACTGAGGGTACAGGCTCTAAAGTGCCATCAAATTCAGGGAGACATTAGGATCAGGAGCCCTGAGACAAGAGTTTGATGGAAGAACAAGAACAAAATTACAGTGGGTTCAGAGAGGTTGCCAGATATGGATCACTACTTAATATGCAAATACTTTTTATTAAAAACAGTGCAGGGCAGGGGCATAAGAACAAAGTTAAAAGAGTGTTCTGACTATAGAAATCTGATTTTTGCCTCCGTACTCCAGTTCAGGCTGTAACAAAAAGACCTCAGGGCCTGGATTTGGATGCCCTATTTGAGCTTTTTTATCATGCATTGTCAGGTGCTGGCAAAGGAGCAGGAAAATAATAATTCTGAAGTCACTTCCAATAGAAAAGACTTCTTGAATACCCCATACAAGCATAATGTGCTTATCCTTCTCAAATCCAATGATATGTGTTTGTCCTGTTCTCAATACTTTTTTGCAAAGAAATTAAACTCTGTATAGTATTGGTAGCATTGCATATGCATTCACTTAGAGAATGTACTTTTCCATGTAGAGTATTATAGGGCCTCTGTAGAGCAGAAACAGATGGGAGCATACATCTGTAGGCTTCATTTCAGGATCTTCTCCATGATGGTTATGGATTTGAAATGATCCTTGCCTTCCCTTCATCTACAGAGAGCACACAGACACTTGGAATTGGCACCTAGGTCTTATTTATCCTTATGTGAACATTTTACAGATCTGTAATAGGGCCTTTAACCTCAAATCAAACAAGCTTTATTTCTCTCTCTCTCTCTCTCTCTCTGTCTCTCTGTCTCTGTCTCTGTCTCTCTCTCGCACACACACACACACAGGTGCACATCATTGAAAGCCTTTCATCTGGAAGTAGTGTTGCAGATATAGGAACTGGGGTGCCAGGTGATTCACTTTTAGAAGAGTGTACTGTGGCATCCCTCATCAAATTAGAGCCAGATCCTAAGCTGAGTGCTCTTCCTGCTAGCCTTCTTAGGCATGGTTTTCCAGGCAGTCTCAGGAGTCTCCAATTCTCAACCTTATCTCAGTGAGCTAACTTGCATCAGGTGACTCTAGTTGCACAATTTCAAATTTCCAATCTGAGAACCATTGAGCTACTTTATTTATCAGGACCATCTCTGGAGCCAGACTAGCTGGGTTCAAATCCCAATTCTGCCACCTACTAACTTAACAAGCTTGATTAAGTGATTCGCTTGATCTCTCTGTGGCCCAGCTTACCATTTTATATATTGAGGACAGCAGCAGTATGGTATGGGTGAGGACATCAATTAACATATGACAAGTACTTAGCACTGTATGCCATTCTTAGCCATTTGTCTTTCCAGTTTCCAATTTGGGTACTAAGGGTAACAGTGTGTGTGAGAGGCTGGCATGAACTGCTGTTCATGTGCTGTGATGTTCTGTGCTTTTCATGTTCCTTGTTGCTATTAAACATCTGCCTTCATTTCTTTTTTTTAATTTTCTTTTATTTTTATATAACGCTTTTATTTAAAGAATATAAATTTCCAAAATACAGCTTATAGATTACAATGGCTTCCCCCCCATAACTTCCCTCCCACCCGCAACCCTCCCCTTTCCCACTCCCTATCTCCTTGCATTCACATCAAGATTCATTTTCAATTCTCTTTATATACAGAAGATCAGTTTAGTATATATTAAGTAAAGATTTCAACAGTTTGCCCTCACATAGCAACACAAAGTGAAAAATACTGTTGGAGTACTAGTTATAGTATTAATTCACAATGTATAGCACATTAAGGACAGAGATCCTACATGATATATTTTTAATTGATTAATTTTCTATGCAATTTTCCAATTTAACACCAAGTTTTTTTTTTCATTTTTAATTATCTTTATATACAGAAGATTGATTCAGTATATACTAAGCAAAGATTTCATCAGTTTGCACCCACACAGAAACACAAAGTGTAAAAAAACTGTTTCAGTACTAGTTATAGCATTACTTCACATTGGACAACACATTAAGGACAGATCCCACATGAGACATAAGTACACAGTGACTCCTGAAGTTGATTTAACAATTTGACACTCTTGTTTATGGCATCAGTAATCTCCCTAGGCTCTAGTCATGAGTTGCTGAGGCTATGGAAGCCTTTAGGGTTCGCCGACTTCGATCTTATTCCGACAGGGTCATAGTCAAAGTGGAAGTTCTCTCCTCCCTTCAGAGAAAGGTACCTCCTTCTTTGATGGCCCTGTTCTTTCCACTGGGATATCACTCACAGAGATCTTTCATTTAGGTCTTCTTTTTTTTTGTTTTTCAGAGTGTCTTAGCTTTCCATGCCTAAAATATTCTCATGGGCTCTTGAGCCAGATCCGAATGCCTTAAGGGCTGATTCTGAGGCCAGAGTGCTATTTAGGACATCTGCCCTTCTATGAGTCTGCTGTGTATCCCGCTTCCCATGTTGGATCATTCTCTCCCTTTTTCATTCTATCAGTTAGTATTAGCAGACACTAGTCTTGTTTGTGTGATCCCTTTGACTCTTAGACCTATCATTGTGATCAATTGTGAGCTGAGATTGATCACTTGGACTAATGAGATGGCATTGGTACATGCCACCTTGATGGGATTGTATTGGAATCCCCTGGCACAATTCTAACTCCTTCATTTGGGGCAGGTCCGATTGAGCATGTCCCAAATTGTACATCTCCTCCCTCTCTTATTCCCACTCTTATATTTCACAGGGATCACTTTTCAGTTAAAATTTAAACACCTAAGAATAATTGTTTGTTAATTACAGAGTTCAACCAATAGTACTAGAATAAAAAAATACTAAAATGAATAAAGTATTACATTGTACAACAACAGTCAGCACAAGAGCTGATCAAGTTACTGTTTCTCATAGTGTCCATTTCACTTCAACAGGTTTCCCCTTTGTCACTCTATTAGTTGTCACCGATCAGGGAGAACATGATATTTGTCCCTTTGGGACTGGCTTAATTCACTCAGAATGATGTTTTCCAGATGCCTCCATCTTGTTGCAAATGACCGGATTTCATTGTTTTTGACTGCTGTATAGTATTCTATAGAGTACATGTCCCATAATTTCTTAATCCAAATGTATGCTTTGAATTCCCTGTGATCTTTTGCTGTGAGGTTCCCTTCGTTTACCTTCTTTCATGTTGATGGCCGTGTTTCTGTGTTTCTGTGTGTAACACATCTTTAAGCATCTTTTGCAGGGCTGGACGAGTGGCAACAAATTCTTTCAATTTCTTTTTGCAATGAAAGGTCTTTATTTCACCTTCATTCACAAATGAGAGCTTGGCAGGATATAATATTCTGGGCTGGCAGTTTTTCTCTCTTAGTACCTGGGCTATGTCTCGCCATTCCCTTCTAGCTTGTAGGGTTTCTGATGAGAAGTCTGCCGTGAGTCTAATTGGAAATCCTCTGAGAGTAATCTGATGTTTCTCTCTTGCACATTTTAGGATCTTTTCTTTCTGTTTCACTGTGGTGAGTTTAATTATGACGTGTCATGGTGAGGATCTCTTTTGGTCATGTTTACTAGGGGTTCTATGAGCTTCCTGTACTAGGATGTCTCTGTCCTTCTCCAAACCTGGAAAATTTTCTGCTATTATCTCACTCAAAAGGCCTTCTAATTCTTTCTCCCTCTCCATGCCTTCAGGAACTCCTAGAACTCGAATGTTGGGTTTTTAATAGTATCCTGTAGTTTCCCAACAATATTTTTTAGATTTCTAATTTCCTCTTCTTTTCTTTGGTTTGACTGTATATTTTCCTGTGCTCTGTCTTCTAAGTCTGATATTCTCTCTTCTGCCTCACCCATTCTGTTTGTAAGGCTCTCTAATGTGTTTTTCATTTGATCTATTGAATTCTTCACTTCATTATGATTTCTCGTCACTATCACATTTTCATGTTCCACTAGTTGTTTCATTTCAGCTTGATTCCTCCTTAATATTTCATTTTCACGAGAGAGATTTTCTACCTTGTCCATTAAGGATTTCTGTAGTTCAAGAATTTGTTTTTGAGTACTTCTTAGTGTTCTTATCAATTTTTTCAGATCTGCTCCTTGCATTTCTTCTATCTCATCATCTTCGTAATCTTGAATTGGGGTGTCTTTTTCATTTGGGGGTGTCATAGTGTCTTCCTTGTTCTTGTTACCTCGGTTTTTGCGTTTGTTGTTTGGCATATTGGTTTCTTCACTGTGGTGTTTTTTCTTGTTATACTATTACTCTAGATAAGTGGACTGTCTGCTTTTGATGGAGTCTTAGAGGTTTGAGATGGGTGTGGCCTGATAGCTCTGTTGGTTCCTCAGGGTTGAGGGTGTGTCAAAGGAGACACTCCCAGGTTAGGCGTGGTAAATCTCTCTCTGTTTCTTTCTTTATTTTTGATTCAAAAGGGAAGTAATTCCACACAGCTGAATGGAATTGGGGGTGGTTAGCAGGCAAATGATATACCCACAGGAGCCAGAGATTGGAAGCTCTTTCCCAAGGACCACAGAGGGAATCTCTGCAGCCTTCAGTGTGGGTTCAAATTCTTCTGCAGTCTCACCACTGGGCTACCAAGGCTACCGAACTATAGTGTTTCTGGAGAGTACTCACGTGGTGAATTCCGTGAGTTCTCTCCCCCACCGTCTCTTTTTTCACAGTCTCAGTTCATTAGCACCACACATTCATTAGGTTCTAATCTCCTGTTATTTCACCCCCACACCCAGAGTCAGGTTTTTCTGCTAGGCTCAGGGCTGGTGCAGACCTGAGGTCACCCTGCTTATGACGTATGTCGAAAATGGCGCCTGCTCTTTGTCTTGCTCACCTTTGAGAGGTGGGTGGAGAGAGAGAAACTCGTGTCCGTATCGGTCACTTTTTTCTTTCTCTCTCTCTTCTAGTTAGCCTGTGAACTTTTCCCCACAGGGTTTCAAGCCTTGTTCGCTCTAGTCTCCTCTTTCCACTTCCCTGCCGGTGTCTCGGGCTATTGAGGTTCGGCTCACCTCACGTTCCAGCGCTGGGGTGTTGAGCCTGCCGCTGGTGTCCCGAACTGCGGGCTCCCACGCTCTCCTCGAAGGTCCACTGTGAATCACTAGTTCCTGAAGAGTTTCCTCTGCTGTTTCTTCCCCTACTCTTCCTTGAACCTGCAGTATCTCCACCTTTTAAACTGTCTCTCCCCGGACTATCAGTGTGCTGCCTTCCTATTCCGCCATCTTGCTCTCAGACTTCATTTCTTTTATATTGCAGTCAGTCTTGATTGGAAAACTGGGATAGCTGCTGGACTATGTCATGGAAAGTTGGGTGCATTTTCCCATGATTCAGTTCCTATTGATTTCACTTTCATTTTATGGTTGTGTTTATAACTGCCCAAAGTATATAACCCAACTCACATGAAAAGGAGTTTCCTGGCTATAGTGGGTAGAAAATGCCCCAGGTGCTCAGAAGATAACTAGTGCACCTCACCTTATGAAAATATTTAATATGAGTGAAATAAGTAACTTCAAGAAAACCCCAGCACTGGCGCCATGGCTTACTAGGCTAATCCTCTGCCTGCGGCGCCAGCACCCCGGGTTCTAGTCCCGGTTGGGGCATCGGTTCTTTCCCAGTTGCTCCTCTTCCAGTCCAGCTCTCTGCTGTAGCCCGGGAGTGCAGTGGGGGATGGCCCAGGTCCTTGGGCCCTGCACCCACATGGGAGACCAGGAGGAAGCACCTGGCTGCTGGCTTCGGATCAGCACAGCGCACCAGCTGTAGCGGCCACATGGGGAAAAAGGAAAGACCTTTCTCTGTCTCTCTCTCTCTCACTGTCTAACTCTGCCTGCCAAAAAAAAAAAAAGAAAAAAGAAAAAGAAAACCCCAGCAAGACTTACAGTTTCATGACTCCAACATCCACAGTCTTTGTCACAGAAGTGCACATATGCCCTCTAATAAACTGATTATCTCAGTTCAACTATGCCAAAGTGGTAACTAGCTTTTATTATGTATCTCCTGTATTCGTAAAAGTTTAAATAATCTATCATCACATTCTATGCATTGTTCTGGGGACTTTAGAAAATAAGGCAATTAATCTCTACAGTTTTATCATGCAGGATTTATATATGAGGAACCGAATCACAAAATGAGTAGGTAGCTCACAGAAAACCAATCAAATTATCAGAGGCAGAGATTTGGACCCAGATATACTGCAGCCAGAGGCTATCTGCTTAATCCTTATCTAGACCATCTGTCAAAAATGAACACCTTGGATTAAAAAGGAGTACCCCAAAGAACACTCTACCCAGTGCTTAATTTTAGAGACCAGGGAATAAATGTTATACAGAAAGATTCTGACCTTTTGAACAGCCTCACATACCTAGAAACTTAGTTCATCTATTTTTCTCAGAAATGTACCACTGATCTGAGATGAAGCTTAGCAGCAAAGCTAATTTATGTACCAAAGAATGGAAAGGGAGTTTATCTTGAAAACACCCTCCAACATTTTCAGCAGCCAGTGCTGTGAAGCAAGGCCAAATTCAGAGTTAAAGTGAATATAAATAAAAAGAAGTCATTTTATAACTCCTCTTTAATGTACAAATTTCTAAAGAAAAGATGACTTTTATGTAACATCTATATTTCCAGGAGAAACCCAGGCAAGTGTGGAGCAGAGCATTGTGGAACAGAGACACCTACTGGTGGGAACAAGCCTCACTTCATAGACTTCTATGATAATTTAAGAATGCAGTGATCCTCATTATTCTTTTAGATATATTGGATTTGAGCAGTATGATGGTAACCTACAGAATCTTCCTTTTTAGAAGATTATATTTTAAAAAAGAAAAATCAGATATGTGCAACTGTTATATAATAACCAAAGCACAGAATCTCCATTCTCCCTTATAGAAACATGAAGCCACTTTCCAGGATCCTGCATCCACTAGCTCTACTTAGGTAAGCCAAACACTAGGCTGACTGCAAGATCCTTAGAACCCTTCATTCTTCTCTTTCGGAGAAAGCAGACTTTGAATACTTGTATTCCAGGGCTAGATGGAGCACATGCTGACTGCAAGCACTCTCATCTCAGAAGTCAGGAGCCAAGATGCTCATTATTCAAGTTATCTCAAGGGACCTGTACAGGTGCTTCCCATCCAGTGTGGCACTCCTGGAAATCAGACCTAGTTTTATCATAAAAGAGGTTCTTGTTTCTTCTAGGACACTCAGCTGTTATTTTCATCCCCCACAGTTGATACTTTCCATCCAAAATTTCATGGATATGTAATCAGTCGCTTTACTTTTCTCCTATGCCATTTCAGTTGGCTGGTGTTGGGATTATACTTGAAAATTGTACTTGGAGCTGGTATTGCGGTATAGCAGGTAAAGCTACTGCCTGTGACACCAGTATCCCATATGGGTGCTGGTTCTTGTCCCAGATGCTCCACTTCCAATCCGGCTCCCTGCTAATGGCCTGGGAAAAGCAGCAGAAGATGGCCCAAGTCCTTGGGCCCCTTTAAACATAAACATATGGGAGACCTGGGTGAAGCTTCTGATTCCTGGCTTCAGCCTGGCCATTGCCCATTGCAGCCGTCTGTGAAATGAACCAGCAGAAGGAAAGTCTCCCCTTTCCCTCTCCCTTCCCCCCCCCCTCAACTCTGACTTTAAAATAATAAATCTTTTTTTAAAAAAATGAAAATTGTACTTCCCAGAATTTTGACTAGTAGAAAGGGTTCAGATAGGAGAAATGAAAGAAAGGATGTGTCTCAGTTTGTTTGGGTGCTGTAACAAAATAGTTTAAGTGGCTTATAAACATAAGAAATTGATTTCTCACAGTTCTTGAGGCCAGCAAGTCCAAGATCAAGTCACCAACAGATTCGATGTGTAATGAGAGACAATTTTCCAGTTCAGAGATGGTAGCTTTTCACTTTGTCTTAACATGGAGTATCTCTCAGACCTCTTTTATAGGGACATCCATCCACCTCACGAGGGCTCTTCCCTCAAGACCTAAATACATTGGATGTGAGCAGTATGATGGTAACCCATTAAAAGATGAAACCTACCAGTACTGTCATGTTGTGGGTTACGACCTCAACATAGGAGTTTTCAGTGGACACAAACATTCAGACCATAACAGAATGAAAGAAAATTAAGTTTAGGAGAGGAGACAGCTTTGTAGTCAGATGGCAGTATCATCTTCTTTTGGTTCCATTGTTTAAAACACTTTGGATTCTCTATTTAAGCTTTCTAAATTCCCTAGCCATGACCATGTGTAATTGAAAAATCTTAGTGGCTTTAGAAGAAGTAGTTCTCAGTTGGGTTATTTGGATGCAATCGTTTATGCCATTTGGTTTTAGTTTCTACGTGGAATCTGGAATTAAAGGAAGAAAGTTTACCTACCTGAAAGAGCAGTTAAATGATTCAAAAGCAGTTAAGGCATCCAGTGACCCATACAGGATAGTCTGATCTAAAGGAGGATAAGAATGGGAAATTAAAACAAATGTATGAGAGACTGTTACATTGGTCCTGAGAATTTAGCAATTATTGAGATGTACCACTGCATATTAAAAATATATTCATGAATACTACTGGCTAGATTTTATTCATTAAACTCCTAAGTGTAAGAATTGCGTTAGGTGCTAAAAAGAAAACAAACATTAGTTAGCATGCCCTCACCATTGAAGAGCTGTAATCTTGCAGGAGAACTGAGACAATGACTGCTTCTAAAACCACAGGAGAAAACTACAGAGAGGGAAACAGATAAGGACAATGAAAACCATCCTCCATTCCTAGAATTTTTTCCCAAGTCCATTCCATCCCCAGAAAGAAAATGGCAAGATTGAAGGCATTTGAACCAATTAGAAGTTCAATGTAATTGTCTAGGAATGAGAAGTTAAGGGCCTTAACTAACAGAGATGTGGAGTAGGGCTATGGATTAGAAAAAGAAAAAGAGATCTTAAAGGATGAATGGAAGCTGGAAACTTGGATATATAGCTCAAGGGAGAAGAATTTTAAACATAAACATAATTATAGACAGGGAGTGTTAGAACTGGGAAGAAAAACTTTAATTCCTAGGGATGAAATAAAAACAATATTTTTATTAAATATTTTATTTAATTTCTAGATATAGAATATTTTTAAATATTTTATTTTATTTTTAGAAATAGAAAAATCAGGAAGTAGTCATCACAGAAAAGTAGGTTGGAGGGCCACATCATGAGTTTTCTTTTTAATCTATCTGTAAGACTAAAGAGACCAGCATGTCGGTGGAAATATCACAAAGTGATATATGTATGTAGATATATATCTATGTAGATATAATATATAGAACTGTTCTTAGGAAACCATTTTGTTATTAAGTCATTTTTTTTTTAATTTTCATTTACTTCTTTTTTATTTGAGAGGTAAAAGGACAGAGAAAGAAAGAGAAATTTCTCATCATCTGATTTACTCCCCAAATGCCCACAACACCCAAGGCTGGACCAGGGCAATGCCAAGAGCCAGGAACTCAATCTGTGTCTCCCACATGGATGGCAGGGATCTAGGTACTTGGGGCATCATCCGCAGTCTCCTAGTGTACCCATTAACAGGGAGCTGGAATCCAAAGTGGATATGGAACTCAAACCCAAACACTACAGTGTGGGATGCAGGCATTCAAAGCAATGTCTTGACCACTGTACCAAACACCCACCCCAGAAACTTATCAAGAGATCCTTAGAGAAAATCCATGAGGCCTTGGGAACCCCCTAAATTTTCTTGATAAGAAATGATATTAATTTGTTTATATTTGGGGGTAATTTGAAATCATTTCCAGTCCCACATCCTTTTGTAGAAGATTGGTTAAATTTAAAAGATTGTTGATTATAAAGGATGTTTCTAGACACGAGCTGTAGGAAATCATTAAGCCAGAAGGAAAATATTTCCTTATGAGATTTTTTTCAAAGCATACTAAAGGTGAGAAATGAATTAACTGTTTGAAATGATTAAATCAAAGATGAAAGAAATTCGTCTCTAGCAAAGAGAAACCAAGAATCAAAAGGTTGAATTTAGCACCAAACACACTTTCAGTGGAATGAGAAAGAGTAAATACTATAATCAGTTGACTAAAAGCAGTCATTAATATGTGCAGTCTCACCCTCATTATAATGTTCAGATAAAAAAAGAAAGCCAAAAAGAGACAGTATAAATGAGAGGAAATTTATTCACATTGTCCTTAAATGAGCATATGGTCATTTTATTGAAAATAAGAATCAATTCCAAAGTTAAAAACCTGCGACCTGGTCAATAAATCAATTCTATTTTAAATCTCCTTACCTGACAGTTGTTTACAACAGGAGTAAAGCCAAGTATTTAGGTTTAAGTTGCAATAAGAAGTATATTCTGTCAATGAGGTTGAGATTGGGAGGAGAAAAAGTGATTATGTACCACTTATTCCAGTGGTTAATTTTTAAAGAAACATGGTTCTTTGAAACCAAAACCTATTTCTCCAATAATGTCAGGCTTAAAATTAGGCATAATGAGTGTATTGTGCATATTTAAAAGGTTAAAATAACAAAAAATACCTGAAATTCTGTTGATGAGAGTGAGTTCATTGGGTGGGTATAATCTTTAGAAAAATTTATTTATTTACTTGAAAGGCTGTTACAAAGAGAGACAGAAAGATCTTCCACCAGCTGGCTCACTCCCCAAATGGCCACAATAGTCATGCTGGGACAAGCTGAAGCCAGGACTGAAGAACTTCATCCGGGTCTCCCACTTGGGAAGCAGGGGCCCAAGAACCCTAGGCCATCCTCTACTGCTTTCCCAGGAGCATTATCAGGGAACTGGATCAAAAGTGGAGCAGCCAGGACTCAAACCAGCACCCATATGGGATACCAGTGTTGCAGGCTATGCTGCAACACCCAGCACCATGAGTGGACAGAATCGGACTCTCACAGTGGTAGCAGAATGGTAGAACAGTAACTGGAGACAAAGGTTGCTTGGCAGGTTATTTCCACAGGGCAGCAAAGGACAGCAGAAGGAAGGGGTAGCAGCAGCAGTGCTATATGGGTGGATGCTGCACAACCACACAGAGGCTGAGAGCTTGGCCCTGAAAGGGAAGAAAATGGATAAGAAGGCAGGTAAATGAAAGGTAGAGAGGAAAAAGAAAAGCAAGCTAAAGATGAACAAAATTTGCCTTACAGTGTTTCCCAGGCTGGCCGGGAATGCCAGTGGGCAATTATGTTCTCATGTTCAACCTACCTAGTCATGGTTTTACAGAGAGCAAATTAGTTCCTTTCAGCCTATTCTTATTGTGAATTTCGGTGTTCTTTGTTTATCTGCCAAATCTGTGGTACCTGACAATCTCCCAACCATATCATTAGGATGAGAACTTTAAAGCAAAAAGATCAGGCGGCATAAAAGTTCTGTCTTTTGCAGCAGTGCTAAGTCATCATCTGCCTGCACTTTGTTCTCTTGTCAACTTAGACTTCCAGAAGCAAATACTTAGTATTTATGCAATCAGAGAGTGGGGAAGTGGGAATGACACCATGGGATTTTATTATTATTATTGTTGCTGTTATCACCATTGTTGTTGTTAACTCTTTTATTAACCTAGAAAGCTTATAATTTGTTGTCCTTGGCTTAATTTCTTAGAAAATAAGATGAAGACATTCTTAGGGCTACAGAAAGGTATCTGTTGGGTTTGTATTTGCATAAATTGACATTTGATGAGAATAGCACACATATTCAATGGGCATTCTCTTGGTTGAGTACTCAGACCTGGAGAAAAATCCTACAAAACCTTTTTTTAAAAAATTGTTAACTACTTTGTAAATGATGTGGCAAAATGAGCATTATGTAAATCATCCAGTACAATAAAATATAACTCCAATAATAGGGGAAAACCAATGACTCACTGTCCTGATATCCAAAATTTTTCAGCCTCCTAGAGGCCATGTATTGTGGTGCAGCTGGCTGGCAGCAACCTGGGCTGAGTGGATGGATTGCAGTTTGATGTGCTATCTTAATATAATGTGGTTACTCATGCCCTCTGCCTGTTTGGAGAGGTGGAATTTTAGCTTCTTGGCATATTTAAAACTGGCCTGGCATTTTGAAGGTCTGGAATTCTAGAAGACAAAGCCGGGCCCAATAACCAACTCTGCAAACAGCAGCTGTGGCCACAAATAAAATAGCATTTATTTGTGAGTCAATAGTGTAGAAAGGGCTTTCAGTTAAACACATCTTTTCTACCACATCTACAAGCAAAGAGAAAAATATTTATCAATATTATCATTTCCAAAGTAGATCTACCTCTGCTTATATATATAAATGCTTATATCTGTGCATGTTTATGTTACCAGCATAGAATCAAGGTACTACTTGGAAAATTTTTTCGCTTTCTTAATTATCTGTAGCTCTTCAGCACTATCTGGAAGGACAGCTCCACCTGGTTTGCTACAAGAGTGGGGTTCCCTTAGCTCTGTCTCCTGAGTCCCGGGTTGTGAATCCAAAACTTGGTATATTAGCCGTTAAGTTCAAACTGTGGAATCGACCGTTTTAATTTTTAACTCATGTATATCTTATGTGACCAATAAAATTTATTCTAAACAAAAATTGGAAATGTTATCTTACTTTGGGACAAATCATATTTAAAAACACATGATATTTGGAGACCAGTACCAATCCATGGTCTATCAATAATGTTAGTTTCTATTATCTTGAATTATTTGGGGCCAGTGTTCTCATATAGTGAGCTAGCCAGCTGCCTCTGATGCCAGTATCCCATACAGGCACCACTTCATGTCCTGGCTGCTCCAATTCCAACCTAGCTCTCTGCTAATGCACCTAGGAAAGCAGCAGAAGATGGCTCAATTGCTTGGACTCCTGCCACACACATGGGAGACCCAAAAGAAGCTCCTGGCTCCTGGCTCCTGGCTCCTGGCTTTGGCCTGGCCCAGCCCTGGCCATTGCAGCCATTTGTGGAGT
Organism: Sylvilagus floridanus; assembly: GCA_949820135.1. NCBI lineage: Eukaryota > Metazoa > Chordata > Mammalia > Lagomorpha > Leporidae > Sylvilagus > Sylvilagus floridanus. The sequence continues at coordinate 100,649,932 of OX463241.1, forward strand.
GAACCAGCAGATGGAAGATCTCTCCGTGTGTCTCTCCTTCTCTCTCTGTAACTCTACCTTTCAAATAAAAAAATGTGTCTTTGGGGGACAAAAAACTAAGAAAGGGATGATATGACTAAAATACAGAAGTTATATACAAATAGATAAGTTATTTGAAATCCTAAGACAAAGTTATATCAAGAAAGTAAGAGTTCTGTTGCTTTAGGGGATGAAGAAAGTAGCCTGCTTCTCTCCAGTTGATGGGAATTAGCCAGAGCTCAGCTTGGTGGACTTTATATGAATCATCAAAGTATAATAATCATTGTAATTTAATATTAATAACTATAATTAACAATACTTTGGGTACAAATATGGCCCAGTGCACATGCATAAACATCAACACACATTTTATAGAACACTACTCACCCTTCCTAATATTTTCTATTGTATTCTCAACTCCTTTATTTCCCATTTTTTTCCTCTGTATTTGAAAAGGCAGTGAGATGAGAGAGAGACATATCTTTCCACCTACTGGTTCACTCCCTAAACGCCCGCAACACCCAGGGCTGGGCCAGAGAGAAGCCAGAAGCCCAGAACTCCTGTGTGGGTGGCAGGAGCTCAAGCACTTCAGTTATCACTTGCTGCCTCCTAGGGTGGGTGCCAAGAAGCTGGTTGGGAAACAGGAATTCAGGAACTCAGCTATGGAATCCAGGCGTCCTGGGCAGCTTCCTAACTGCCATGCCAAACAACCACCCCTATTTCACTACTTTTTTGGAAGCTGGTTAATTTTTGGTGATTTGTCATTCATCAGTGGGTTGTTACTCACAGTTTGGGCTGTTCTATGCATAGGTGGCACACAGAAATAGCTGCTCATATTTTGGCAGGACCTGCATTTACCAGATTTTTACAAGGGGCTGAATAGAAGAGAGGCAAGAATACATAGTACCCTCTCTTAAAAATTGATTTATCAAGGTGACAAGCCTGGTAATTTATCAGCCATTTTAACTTACAATCTAGAGGATAGTTTTAAAACTGGGTTTAAAATTTCCTAACATCAGAGAGCTTTCTTCTTTCTAACTTAACTGCTTTCATCTGTTATTCCGTAGTATCTCCGTATTTATCTTGCTGCTGAGTCCCGCTGGTATAAATGACTTTTATAGTTTCCAGGCTTGCGTGTTCTAGCTTGTCCTGGACTGCTGTTTAGAATGCACGTGTTAATTACCTACTTAACAAATCCCAGCTATTTACTTTCCAAATTAAATACATTCACAATTAAACTGGTTTTCCTACTGACCGGGGTTCCAAACTTTGACAACTTTCCTCTCCTTTTCAAATTTGCTTTGAAAGGGAATATATGTTAAGAGTTCTTTGACCATCCTAAGGTCTAGCTCTCACTGTGATTAGACTCTCTATTGAATAATACAAGGATACTTGAAAATGTCCAGGTAAATGATATTAAAAAATAAATTTATTTGGATACAAAAATTTTTGAAATCCATGAATAGTTTTTTTTTAATAATATGCATTGTTCATGAACTTAAAATCCCTTCATATGCAGGCATTTCAAGATTTTTTGCTTGGAAATACTGATCTTTCAACTTAATTTTCCATGAATGTTTTGAAGTACTCTATTGGTACTCTCATTTCCTGGGGCTGCTACAACAAATTACCACAAACTGAGGCAGGCATGTGGTACAGCAGTTAAGTCACCACTTGGGGTGCCCACATCCTATATCCACAGGCCTGAGTTTCAGTCCCTACTCTGCTTCTGATCCATCTTCCTGCTGATGGGCACCCTGAGAGGCAGCAGGTGATGGCTCCAGGTGCCTGAAATCCACATGATGGGAGACATGAATGGAGTTCTGGACTCCTGACTTCAACCTGACACAACCCACAACCCCAGCTGTTGCAGGTATTTAGGAGTGAACCAGTAGATGGTAGATCTCTCTCTGTCCTGTGCCTGTCTCTTTTGCTATCTCTTTTTTTTGCTATCTATTTTGCTTTACCTTCCAAATAAATAAATATAATTCATTTTATAAAAGAAAGTTACAACAAATATGTTCTGTCCCAGTTCTGGAAGCTAAAAGTCTTTGAAATGGAGGTGTCCACAGAGCCATGCTCCCTTGGAAGTCACAAGGGAGGAACTCTTCCTTACCTGTTTCTGGCCTCTGGCTTCTGATAGTTGCCACAGTCCTTGCCATTCCTTAGCCTGTAGCTGTGCCACTTCAAGCTCTGCCTCTATTCTCACATGGTCCTCTTGCCCCTGTGTGCCTCTGTGGCTCTTGTGGTCTTCTTATAAGGACACCAGTCACTGGATTTAGGGCCTTCCCTAATCAAAAGTGACTTCATCTTAACTAATTATAACTGCAAAGACCCTACATGCAAGGCCACATTCTGATATTCTAGGTGTACATGAATTCTGGGGATACACCATTTGTCTTAGTCCATTCCTGCTGCTATAACAGAATACGGTAGACTGGGTAGTTGATGAATGACAGAAATTTATTTCTCACAGTTCTGGAGCCTGAGAAGTTCAAGTTCAAGATCAAAGTGCCAGCCAGCTGTGTCTGACAGGTGCTTGCTGTCTGCTTCAAAAACAGTTAATGTGTTCTCACATGGCTGTCTGCTTCAAAAACTGTTGATGTGTCCTCACATGGCAAATAAACCATGCCTACCCCCTTCAGCTTCTTTCATATGGGAGAACACTAATCCCCTTCATGAGGGCAGTCCCTTCATGATGTAATCACTTCCTAAAAGGGCCCACCTCTTAACATCACTGCATCGTGATTAGGTTTCAACAGACAAACTTAGGAAGGACACAAATATTCAGATTGTAGCACTATTCAACTCAATCTGCTGACTTTGCCAAGGGGCCAAATACTTATTTCTGCCAAATTTATGGAAATCTATCAGCAACATCAGCAAGAATGGGCTAAATGTCAATTGTATAGGAACTTATACAAATTAATGTATTCAGAATTGATGTTATGGCACAGCAGGTAAAGCTGCTACTTGTGACACCAGCATCCCATATTGTAATGCTAGTTTGAGTCTCTGTTACTCCGCTTCTGATCCATCTTCCTGCTAACTCACCTGGAAAGCCAATGGAAATGGCCCAAGTACTTGGACCCCTGCCACCCATGCTTCAGCCTGACCAAAACCTGGTTATTGTTGCCAATTGAGGAGTAAACCAGTGAATGGAAGATTCTCCCTCTCTCTCTTTCCGTATCTCCCTCTCTCTCCATTACTCTTGCAAATAAATAAGTAAATATTTTCAAAAATTCTGCTCAAAACTCTATGAAGTATTTGACTATCATAAAATTAACATTTATATAGAAATATGTAGCTTCCAATACACTTCCACATATATTATAAAATATAATTGTATAACCTAGTAATGTTAGTGAGATTGTCATGATTAACCCCCATCTATAGATGAAGAAACAGGCTCCATATCTTAACTCAGGACATGTAGATGAATAGTGTGGAACAAGGACAAGTGCCAAATTATCTGACTCAAAATCCAGCATTCTTTCCACTGCCAAGTTGAATCGTATTATGTGAAAATCCTCAAAACAATGGCGCCAATCAAAGGCTGGGGATGGGGTTAGGGTAGAATTAAAGGGCCACTTCAGCATCCTCTGTGAGACTTTTTATCTAACTAAATACAACTACCCATTCCAGAACCTCTGAGCAGTGTTAAAAACCTCCATGTGGCCATGTTGTGGCATGTAGGTTAAGCTGCTGTCTGTGGTGCCTACATCCCATATTAGAACGCTGGTGCAAGTCCTGTCTATTCCACTTCTGATCCAGCTCCCTGCTAGTGCTCTTGAGAAGGCAGTGGAAGATGGAAATCTCATTAAAATGCAGATTCTGGTGCAGTTGTCCTGGAAAGGGCCTGGGCTTGTGCGCTGCTAGCCTACTTTCAGGTGGTACTGCTAGGTCAAGGACTATATGTTGAATGGCAAGGCTTTAAGCAGCCCTCAGTACAGTACCCAGGAGTGGCTCTCTGCAGATGACAGAAGGAGACCATGATCATACAAAATGTCCACATTTGAAAGCCGTCAAAAGCAGGACCCTTCTGCCCAATAAACCATTCTCAGTCCCTAAGAAGTACCTGGACCCAGTCCACTCAAGTCCCTGATTGTTGCTGTCAAGTCAAGCCAAGGAAAACTTGATGAAAGGCCCTTATCTGTGATGCCTGGCATTTGGCAGTGAAGGACACCTGTCATGGCTTCAGCCAGCATCTGTGAGATGCTGCTGCCCAGAGGGCCCTGGGACACAGCAGCTTTCCCCTGATAGCAGACATAAAGGGAATCAGGCCAGGTTTCCACAGTCATAGCTGGACTTGGCTTCATCTAACTGTTCCATTAGCAGCAAATGTTGTTGCATTGCAGCATGACCCTCACATGTCTTCTGTTTGTGGGAATTCCATAAAGTGGTTCTAATGATGCTGACCTCAAAAGTACTTTCCAGATGAGGTCTACTGCAGAGGTTCACTGCTAGGAAACTGATTGCATTGATGGCTTCTTTAAAGCTGCTGGGACACAGTCTTTAGATATGGGCATAATGGTGGAAATAAATTTCTGTGATTCTCTGTTAATGGTAATTGAGGTCAACAAGGTGTCCAAGGAACAACACCATTCTTAATGGCACTTTAATTCTGGAAACTTAAAAGACTTCCTTACAGAAATTGCGATTTGGAGTGGTTGATAAATCGTTCAACCAGTGAGCATCATTTCAGGGAAAAAGCAAGTGTAAATGGGTCTTTACACTAGGTTTTGCCCTGTGTGACTTCAGAATGCATACTTAAGTTAAATTTTATGAAAGAAAACAGTTCTCATAAATAATACAGTGTGTATCTCATATTTTTTTAAATGCAAACAAACTTATTTAAGAGAGAAATTTATCATTTCAAACCCTAGAGGTTTTATTAGAATACTTTTTGGTATGAGGAAATACTATTTTCAAAAATAAATGATGATTTAAATCAAGAATCACTGGATTTTCTACTTGTGTAAAATAATAATGGGTGGGGCCAGCAGTGTGGTGCAGTGACACCAGCATCCCATTATCATAATGCCTGTTGAAGTCCCAACTGCTCTGCTTCCAATCCAGCTCACTGCTAATGTGCCTGGGAAAGCAGCAGAAGATGGGCCAAGTACTTGTGGGAGACCAGGATAGAATTCTGGGCTCCTGGCTTTGGCCTGGCCCAGTCCCAGTCATTGAGGCTATTTGGGGAGTGAACAAGTAGATGGACAATATCTCTCTCTCTTAGCACCACCTCCCCCTGTCTGTCTCTCTGTCATCCTGCCATTAAAATAAACAAGTGAATAAACCCTTTTTTAAATTGAAAAACAAGTGATAGTGGAGATTTTTCAGAGCTTCTTAATCATCCTGGAACATTTGATTATAAACACAGGAGAGTCCTAGACTATCCCATCTCCATAGCAAATCAAATTGAGCTTCTACTTCATGAAGGTTTTTTTCACCTACCTGCTCCTTTCCCTTTGCTAGAGCCATTACAGTAGAAACCTCTTCTTGTCTTCAGTTATGCCCTGCAATCAGTCCCATACATTGCAAATCGGAACACACCATCGATTGCTTTGCCTGAAATCTTTCAATAGCATTCACTACTTACAGCAGCACCCTGAGTTTTGGCAAGTCTCATAATCACCTGGAGGGCTTATTCAGCTGTGGATTGCTGGATCTTTCCTCAGAGTTTTTGACACAGAAGGAATGAGACAGGGCCTGGGATTCTGCCTTTATAGAAAGTTACCATCTAATGTTGGTATTGGTGGTCTAATACTCCTGGTCTGGTGACCACGCTTTGGATAAAATTGGGCTACAGAAAGTAGCCCATCAAAATCTTCATCATCTTTGAAATCAAAGAACTGTCAAATTGGTTGGGGATGCTGCGCATCACACAAATGATGGAGGCATCTTTCACGTTATGGTTTCTGGAGTGGACCAGTGTACAGCCTACACACTATGGTCAGCAATCCTGAAATCGCCACAAACCCCTCTATGCCATGCTTCTTTATGGGTATCCCCAGACACACAAAATTATGTGGAATATTCTTAACAAACCATAATCTTTTGGGCATCAAAGCCTTTGCCCACCATCTCCTTCCCAATCTATATAATACCCTTTATTCCCTCTTCTGCAAGGAGATCTCTACCTGTCCTTTAAGGCTTCTCTCCTGAAAAGATTTATGATTACGATTGTTCTAAGGTCAAATAAAACATTTTTCCAACAGGAAAATAAAGAATGTTACAGAACATGGAAAGAGCTGCAGATAGTATAGTATCCACATAGTATTCTATGTGTTCAAAATCTGGTTTTGCTGACCTAAGGATTCATGATATCTTTTCAAGGAATGAGAAATTGGAACAGGTATTGTGACACGGGTGTTGTGACACTGCTTGGGATGCCACATCCCTGGGATCAAGTCCTGCATCTCCACTTCTGATCTAGCTTCCTGCTAATACACACCCTGGGAGGGAGCAGGTGCTGGCTCAAGCACTTGAGTTCCTGCCATCCACATGGGAGACAAAGGATAGAGTTCCATGCTATTGGTTTCTACCTGGCTAAGCCTCAGTTGTTGAAAACATTTGGAGAGTGAGCCAGAAGATCTAATTTTCTCTCTCTTCCTCTGCCTTTTAAATAAATAAAAATGAATAAATAAACATTTTTAAAGAAGCAGAAAACTGATAAGAATTAGAAAAGTGAGGGAGGACTTTCCATTATCTTATTTTGTTCTAAGTCTTCATTTAGCTGTTTTTATTTATATGCACATAGTATTTTAATGGATTATACTTACAAATATTTAATTGTATACTTTTATTTTTTCTTAGTTTTAAATGCTATGCTTTTTATTGACGTTTTCCCATTAAGATGAGAAGATTGCTCTTTTTTTATTCTTGTTCTGGCTATATATCAGCTTTGGGCTTTACTTTCACAGAACGATACATTTTCTTAAAAGTGCTAGTATGTATATTTGCAAGTGAGATTTGTTAACTACCATGTGCATATAAATCATAAATAATTTTATTATTTTTCTGTTGAACTTTACTTTTGATTATATAGATCAATGATATGTATGTATATAGATGGTCTCTCTGTGTGTGTATGTGTGTGTGTATGTGAGTGTGTGTAATTCAATAAGTTCGTGAAAACAGAATTTTAAAATAAGTTTATTTTGGTGTAATCAGTGTATAAAAGTTACTAGCATGCTAATAAAAGTAGCAGAAGAGGGTCCATTTTTCCACAAACTATTTGAAGTGCATCATATAGATATATAGATGCATGGTATATGTTTTAGTGGATAATCTACATTGTTTATTCTCATTGGATTAACAGTTTATTGCACAAACCTACATCTGGCCAGATCTATACATGAAACTATCACTTCATTAACTGGTTAGATTAACTGCAGGCTCCCAATTATGCTCAGCAAAAGAAGGTGATATAGAATGAATGCAGCATTTTCTTTAGGAAAATGGATCCTTCTGTGAGGGTGAAGCTCAAAGCCAATATATAGCCAGAAAAAAGGGGGAAAAGGGCAATTTTCTTAATATAACAGAGGAAAGGAGATGAATAAAAAGTGTAGAATTTAAACTAGTGGCAAAGTATGTTGTTGAACTTGTAAAGCTGTTCTGATATCTGAATGGACAACTTGTAATATGAATTTCTATTGTTAAAAAAATTCTATGACTGGTAAAAGCTTTTAAGGCTGATTTTAAGAGTGGTTAACAACTGAAAATGGCAAAGGACCTGTTTCATTCTTCTTGGGTGATTAAAAAGCATTTGGCATATTCAAGGTCCATTCTCATTTTCTACAGTCTTTGCATCTCAGCCTCTCGCTCTCGCTCTCATTCATCTATTCAAAATAAGTTTGCAAGTACATTCCTTATACTAGGCACTATGTGAAATTCCATGGCAAACAAGTAGTTACTGCCTTCCATAATTCTAAAATCCTGTTTGAAAACAAACCTGCCTCACATGGAACTGTCAAACTTCAAGAAGGTTGTAAGGTTGTGTGGGTGTACCAGGAAATGATTAAAACTCTGACTTAAGTTCCAAAGGGGCATGGGAAGAGACAACTTATTGAAAGGTGCTACTCAAAGGCAGTATAGGAGGTTCCACACAGCACAAGTCTGTGGCCCTTCTTTCTATTCCTATTTGTATTAGGATGATTCCATCCCAGCAGTTCCCAACCTTCAAGTCTCTTGGTTCAGATTTCCAGACTTCCAGTAGCAAGAAAGTCCGATTGGGCCATCCTGCATCAGAGATTTCCCCCTGGGTCAGCATGCCAAGGAGATAGGATTACTAGGTCACATTCAAAATGTCTAGTTAAATTTGAATTTCAAGTTAACAACAAGTGGTTTTTCAGTATATCATATCCAGATGTAATCAGGTATCCTTGATTTTCATTTCTTAAATCTGATGACCCTGTAAGGAACTTTCTGATACAGGCAAGGCAACAAAGGAAGACCGTGTGAGTTCAAATCAATTCTAAAAGCACCTCCTGTGTATGTAGTGAACACAGGAAATAAACACTAGGTGCATTAAGAGGAAGGCTTCTCTCAACCTCCCGGTATTCATTTCAGCTCAGCCAAGTGGAAGAGGGGGTTCTGAGGAGGTGGGCAGCTGTTAAGAAAAATCCAACTTAGGGAATTCTTGATTCATTTTCACCAAATAACTGAGACCCTTATGACTATCCTAATTATGCCATGCACCTGACCACAATGTCTTTTTAGGATATTGAAAGACCCCACCAAATGGCTTTGGGGTCATGGACAGAATGAAGACTAGGTTCCTTTCATGATTCAACAGGAATTTATATATGATTTTGGAAGTTCTCAAATAAGTAAAATAATTAACATACTTGACCATCTACGAAGTACTATAATACACTGTCCTTTATCCTCAAAACAATACTATACAGGTACAAAAAACAAGTAAAGTTGTTTTCCACCTTTTACATATTAGAATACTGAGTCCCAGAAAAACCAATTATGGTACCCAGGGTCACAAAGCTACCACGGTATATCAAAGCCAGGATTCAAATTCGGACCTTTTGACTCTAAGTCCCATGCTACTACCACCCCTTGCCACTGCCACTCCCTCCATCTTTTGTTTCTTTATCTATAAAGTGAGGAGAGTATTTCTAATCTAGTATTCAATGATTTTTATAGTCTACAAATGCTAAGCTGTTAAGTGAAAGCTTATTCAAGGATGCACCCCCCCACACACTCATTCTCTTCTTCCATCCTTCCCTACAACTCTATCATTCACACACTACAGAAAAGGAACATTGAAGTTGTGCTTTCCTCGGAGGGAACCTAAGCAGTCCACAAAAGAGAAACGCCATGGGGTCCTGCCCTTGAGGAACTGGTAGAGGCAGTGATGTGTGTATTCTTCCAAGCTTGGCCATTCTCTGTTCACTTGCAGGCTCCTGAAGACTTTGATGATAGTGCATAAACTAAAAAGGGATTTCCTAATCATTGGAGTGGGTGTAAGAGTCCCGTTACCTCCAGCACACTGCTGCTCCTTTCTTTCCAGGAATATTAAAGTTCCCTTCTCCAACCTTCTCCTCATGACTCACTTCCTAAAATCTGATCGAGTAAAATGCAGAAATATAACATAGGTAGTGAAACAAGACTTATTTTAGGAGATACTAAGAAAATATCAAGACAGAATTGTTAGATATAACTAGAAGTTCTCCCTTCAAAGACTTGGTTTTGTATTGAGAATAAAAAACCAGAAATGATCTGGTAAGATGCCAACTGAGTAGCTTCTCACATGTCACCCCACCCCAAACAGAAGGCATCCTGCAGACCTGGAGCTGACTTCAACTTGTGCATTCAACAGCTCCACACGTATGGGGAGAGAATTGAAATATGGGATTCCTATTATATCCTGGGCCAAAATAATTTTTTAATCAACTGTATCTTTTGGTGATCCTCATCATTTGTGTGTGGTCTTGTGATGGTAGCACATAAGGGATTCATGCCTGCATCTGCAAATCAGCTGAGAATATTGAAGCAAAGAATACCTTCTCCTCTCGGAGGACCAGGGAAGCATTTGGCGGAAGGAATGACTAGCAGCCATCTAAAGGCCTTCTAGCCTAAAGGAGAGCACCATGGGTTCAATGAATCTGAACTGTCAGAACTGAAAACAACCACAGGCGGTTCTCCTTTGGGTGTAAATCAGAGAACTCACTGTATTCTGGTTTGCTTCATATACTAATCTTCTGGACAACAGCTAGAAATAGCAGATGGATGGATGTAAATCATGATATCCTTAACAACTCCTTGCCTTTTTTCCCTCAAGAAATGGTTTGGCCTTTGGCTGATAGGATCAGACATGCCAACATGTTATATGCCTATTCTGAAAGTAGAAAATTTCTCATGTCTCTTAAGAATGCTTACCATAGACAGGCCTTTTTCTTCTTATCATTTAAACAAGCTATTCCTATCCTGAAAATGCATGTCCTTATGTTTCTCTGTGTTTTTTTCCGTTGCTTATCACATTTGAAGAAATACATACTACATCCTATCAGGAAGAGTAAAGCAGGAGTGGTACACAGTTAAGAGTTTATAACTCGTTTACTGTCACCTCCTCTTAGTGAAAGAAAGGAAGGACAGAGAAGTTAGGGGAGTGGGGAGAAAGAAAGTGGGTATAACACAATCCCAATATTTAAAATGCCCAAAGCTATATTAGCAACAATATGACCTCCTAGAAGACACACATTGGGACCTATTTGCTTACAGTGTGAATATAAGAATGGGTGGGATCTGACCATGTAAGGCACAGAAAATTCCATGTATTTTTGTGAAATGTTGAATGTCAGTAAATATACATCAGATTATCACACATGAGGCCCAGGCTAGAAAATTTTGCATATTTTAAGACACAAAGTAAGTCAGGTTCAACGGAAGCAACCTTAATCCAACTCTCATAAATGTTGGCAAACTAGATGGTTCAGTCCTCAAGAAAATAAAATGCAGTTGCCTGCATTTGTCATACTAACTATGGCTCAGATGAAAGACTGTGTTTGAAAATGTCAAACATGGGAACATTAAATAGGTCTGGAGATAAACTGTTTAAATGTTTCTTCCTTCCTCCCAAAGTAATGCTGGCCAAAGGCACTTTCCAAGTACTTCCTTCAGCATGTCTTACACTTACCACCCTTCGAATTTGACATGATACTTTCATGTTCATGATCCAGTTTGCTCTTTAACAACCCTCTGAGGCCACGGAGGAGAATGGGAAGCATCTTAAGCTGCAGGAAAATAAACAGCCCTGTCCACACAGCCAGTTGAGGTAGAACCATTTGCCTTAGTTCCTTTTCCTGTGTTGCTTTCCACCACAAAACATTCACTGTCTTCAAAGGATTAAAATCAACACGTTGGTGCAACTGAGACTAGTCTTCAGCCACTTTGTTTCCTCCCCCTTACTAACAGAAATCAGTGCAAACAAATTCTAGAAGCCCTATTTTTAATTCCATGTGATCCTGTGAATGTTTGAGTCTGAATGAATAATCTAGGCAGTGCAGAAAGGGGAAAAGAAAAGTTTTGTCGAGAAACAATGTCTCTTAACAGTGACCGAACACTTGGAACATACACGGTATTTTCCAGGGCTTTCCCTTCTGCATCTTTTTATTTCTCAATATTCATTCATTTATTTGAAATATAGAGTTAGAGAGACAGAAAAGGAGAGACAGAGAGAGAGAGAGAAAGAGAGATATCTTCCATCTGCTAGTTCACTCCCCAGATGGCTACTGGGCCAGGCCAAAGCCAGGAGTTAGGAGCTTCTTCTGGGAGACCACATAGGTGCAGGGGACCAAGTATTTGGCCATCTTCCACTGCTTTCGCAGGCCATAGCATAGAGCTGGATCAGAAGTGGAGCAGCCAGGACTCGAACAGGCACCCATTTGGGTTGTCAGTACCATAGGCAGCAGCTTTACCCATTAAGCCACAGTGCCAGCCTCTTTTTTATTTCTTAAGCAATAGAATTTTACTTTGGCCATTCAACCAAAATTTCAGAATCATTTGTGACTTCCTTGGTTTGGTTGGCAGATATGAATGGAATTAGCAAAATGTTGTCATTTAGACAGAGAACCCCTAAATGTTAGAAGTGAAGAGAACCTTGGAGATAATCTACTCCAAAATTCAAGAAGATTTTGACCAACATCATGCAGAAAATTGCTTGGAATCTCCACTTTTCTTGCCATGTACAAACTTAGGTCTGTTTGCTAGAGCGGAGAGCAATGCTTTGGCTCCTACTAGCTCTAGAGGTCAACTATTGGAGATGACAGATTAAAATGCAGAATCTAGCAGTGGGTATTTAGCACAGTGGTTAAGCTTCAGCTCAGGATGCCTACATTTCTTATAGGAGTACCTGGGTGCAAGTCCCAGCTCTGGTCTCCATTCTAGTTTCCTTGTCATGTGCACCATTGGAGGCAACAAGTTATGTCTCAACTGCTTGGGTCTCTGCCTCCCACATAGAAAACATGGATTGAGCTGGGTCCAGCCCTAGCTGTTGTGTAGCATTTGGGGAGTGAACCAGCACATGGGAAATCTCTCTGTGTCTGCCTCTCTTGTCTCTATCTCGGTATCTTCGTCTTTCAAATAAATAAATATAAAAACTAAAAACTTTAGTCTACGGTCCTAATTTTGCACAGTTTTGATAAATGAAGCAATACTTACAGACCATAAGGCTATAAAGTAAATAGCTATGTTCAGAGTGTATACTGTAGCTTAGAGCAAAATTTCACATTTATTTTATTTATTGTATTAAAAACAACTGCACAATAAGACAATAAATGTGCATTTGGCTTATTGTTCCACACATCACCTTTGGTATATATTGAATAATTTGTCTACAGTGCTGTCTTTCTGGGAGAACTCCAAGCTTCACAAGATATTTAAATAAACCATTTCTCTAAATTGAGAGCAAATGGGTTTTGACAGATTGAATTTAAACATGAGACAGAAAATAGTGCACTTCAATACCTTATGATTTCTTTAACATGAACATATAGTTGCTAAGGGCTAAAGTATTTGGTTTTTCTTTTAGTAATTCTTTTTCTTCAAAAATGTATTGCAAATCAGTGTTGTACATATACTAAATTTCTATGTGTTGAAGGTCACCATATTTGTTAAGTTGTAATTGACTAGACTATAAACTGTATCCATCCTATCTAGTGTTTTGCTTTTTTCCCAAAATTATCTGCAGAGTAAAAACGGCCTACAATCCAGCTCCAGTTGTGAAGTTAAGAAAAACTGAAGGCCCACATTTGACCTTCCACTTTGTACTTTGCCCAAAATGTTGGAAGATAATGGGATAGATGTGTTTACATTTCTACTTTTCTCCTTTTTCTTTAGAGAGATAAGTATTGAGAAAATGCATCCAAAATAAGTGAAGAAATGAGAAAGTGTGAAAAGCTAAACTATAGATTATCAATACAATAAGAATGTCAACAGTCTCAATACTTAAAATGCTAAGAGGTAGATCAGAAACAGTGTGACCTCCTAGAAGTTAACAGCAGGACCTGGTTGTTGATGGTAGAAGAATGGATGGGGCTGTCTCAAGAGTATTTTAGTAAGAGAATGTTGCAGATCTCACCCTGCTGTTGGCCTCTGAAGGTAGAAATCCCAGGCAAGCATTCCCAACATGCTTTTAACAAATCATCTGACTCCATTATCAGTGGGTTCATCTAAATCTTGTTGTGGGAGTTTCAAATATGAGCCTTCACAGTATCTTAAAGTAAATGAAGAGAACTTTTGATCTGTTGTGATTCACTGATCCACACTTTTAAAGAAACTTGTGAAGTGCACTTAAGCAAAAAGTACCTAACCTAGTACTAAGCAGAAAATACAAACACTAATAATAAAATATTCTCCTGCAAGTTAAAGAACTATAAATCACTATTTAATAACTACAACACATTCTAAAATACAATTTTTGGGGGTGTTTCTTCTATCAGTTTAAGAGGGGAGATGAAAGTTACAAGAACAGGAAGCAGAAACAATGAATGACAGAAAGCCAAAAAGGAGAAAGTAGAATAACCTAATTGTAGAGAAACTTAGAAGGAGAAAGAGAAGAAAGTGGATGAAGAAAGAAGTTAGAATTTCTTATGTAAACTAATTATTCACATACTGAGCTATGTGGCTCTATTTCCAGTGCTCTCTATCTGTATCATATAGAGTGTGGTTTTATGGATTTCCCACATATCCAGTCTTAGCTTGGTATTCCCAGACTAAAGTCCTGGGTCATTTCCTCCACTACAATACAAGTGCCTTTCATTGATTTAGCAACGTCCATGTACCAAGTAATTTTACAGCTACTCTGAAGTAGCTATGATTTTTACCTCATTCGACAAATTTGTAAACTGAAACACAGAGCAGTTAAATAACTTGCCCACGGTCACCAAGTAAGCAGTAAGGTCAGTTTCAGAGCTTAAACTACCTGACCGTAAAACCCACTCCCTCGATCCCCTTTCTCCTTCTTTCCTGCCACGCCTGATGTGCTGCTGTCACTACCACCTAAGAAAGTCTTCCCTGGCCTGAGGTCACCACAGATGCTCTTTGGGCCTTTCTTGATGAAATCTTCCCTGATTGAATGAAGTCGGCTCATAACCTTCCCTTCCCCATGACGTTGCCCGAAGTGCACACAGCCCAGGACAGAGGCCGTGCTGCCTCCCTTCTGCTGCCAGTGCTCAGCACGTGCACACCATTGTTCTTGGGAATGCCATATGGTATTTCCACATGTAGGTCTGTGTTTGTGTCCTGACTGTCGAGTAAAACTTCCAGAGCTCATCAGTTCTGTCTAGCTTAGGTAGTGTGTTAGACAGTTCACAGAAGGAAACACAAATTGGAAGATTACGAGGAAAGTCATAAGGGTAGACATTTGGTCTAGAGACTAAAGGAATCAGGAGGCTGGGGAGCTCTGGTTCCTACTTCCAGCTTCCTGCTGCTGTAGACTGTGAGAGGCAGCAGGTGATGGCTCAAGTTCCTTTACCCACAAGGGAGACCTATATTGACTTTCTGGCTCCCAGTTTTGACCTGGAATACTCCTGGCCATTGCAGCCATTTGGGAAGTAAACCAGAGAATGGAAGCATATTCTCATTCTCTCTCTCTCTCTCTCTCTCTCTCTCTCTCTCTCTCTCTCTAAATAATCATTTATTTTTAAAGAAAGAAAAATTACAAATAACTAAGATTTGAGAAATAATCACTTCCATGATTATTCCACACACATGTGGCCCACCTCCAAATAGTGAAAACCCACAAAGATGTGCCAGAGAATAATAGGCAGTGAGAGGAAAACCGACTTTTTTCAAGTTGCTTAGGTCCTAGAATTGAAGAGAACATTAAGCTTCTAGGTGAAATGAATTCAAGAAGAGTGAATTTATTTTTTTGTTAGGGAATCTAAGGTTGTATAGTTACCTTCTTAAAACGTTCTTGGAATAGCATGGAAGGTTCCACTTCATGGGAGCCACGTGTCACCTGACTGCCCTAGAAACTAAGAGCATTCGCTAACATGGGCTTTCTTCTCTTTTCCAGATCTTGGCCATCGTGTCTATCCTCTTCATCGTCCTTTCCACCATTGCTTTGTCTCTCAACACACTGCCAGAGCTGCAGGAAACGGATGAATTTGGACAACCCAGTGACAACCCAAAGTTGGCCCACGTGGAGGCTGTGTGTATTGCTTGGTTTACCATGGAGTACCTTTTACGCTTCCTGTCCTCACCAAATAAGTGGAAGTTCTTTAAAGGCCCACTAAACGTCATTGATTTGCTGGCCATCTTGCCATACTACGTCACCATTTTCCTCACGGAGTCCAACAAGAGCGTGCTGCAGTTCCAAAACGTGAGGCGTGTGGTCCAGATCTTCCGAATCATGCGCATCCTCCGGATCCTGAAACTGGCCAGACACTCAACGGGCTTGCAATCCCTGGGCTTCACCCTGAGGCGGAGCTACAATGAATTGGGCTTGTTGATACTGTTTTTGGCCATGGGGATCATGATATTTTCCAGCCTGGTATTTTTTGCAGAAAAGGATGAAGATGCTACCAAGTTCACCAGTATCCCTGCATCATTTTGGTGGGCCACCATCACCATGACCACCGTGGGCTACGGGGACATTTACCCAAAGACATTATTAGGGAAAATTGTGGGCGGTCTGTGCTGTATTGCTGGGGTTCTGGTGATTGCCCTTCCTATACCAATCATTGTAAACAATTTCTCTGAATTTTATAAGGAGCAGAAACGCCAGGAGAAGGCGATTAAGAGGAGGGAAGCTCTCGAGCGGGCCAAACGGAATGGAAGTATCGTGTCCATGAACTTGAAGGATGCCTTTGCTCGAAGTATGGAGCTGATCGACGTGGCCGTGGAGAAAGCCGGAGAGACAGCCAACACCAAGGACTCAGCTGACGATAATCACCTGTCTCCAAGCAGGTGGAAGTGGGCCAGGAAAGCTCTGTCAGAATCCAGCTCCAACAAATCCTACGAGAATAAGTACCAGGAGGTTAGCCAGAAGGACTCCCACGAGCAGCTGAACAACACTTCTTCCTCCAGCCCACAGCATCTGAGTGCCCAAAAACTAGAGATGCTGTACAATGAAATCACCAAGACACAGCCTCACTCTCACCAGGCCCCGGACTGCCAGGAGCAGCCAGAGAGGCCGTCTGCCTATGAAGAAGAGATAGAAATGGAGGAAGTGGCCTGCCCGCAGGAGCAGCTGGCCGTGGCGCAGACTGAGGTCATTGTGGACATGAAAAGCACCTCCAGCATCGACAGCTTCACCAGCTGCGCCACCGACTTCACGGAGACCGAGAGGTCGCCCCTGCCGCCACCCTCCGCGTCTCACTTACACGTGAAGTTCCCCACCGACTTCCCAGGAACAGAAGAGCACCAAAGAGCCAGGGGCCCCCCATTTCTAACCCTCACCAGGGAGAAAGGGCCTGCCGCCAGGGAGGGCGCCCTGGAATACGCTCCCATCGACATAACTGTGAACCTCGATGCTGGCAGCTCCCAGTGTGGGCTCCATGGGCCTTTGCAGCCTGACAGTGCCACCGACAGCCCTAAGAGCTCGCTAAAAGGCAGCAACCCACTCAAGTCCAGATCCCTCAAAGTGAACTTTAAGGAAAACAGAGGCAGTGCCCCCCAGACCCCGCCCAGCACAGCCAGGCCACTGCCGGTCACCGCGGCTGACTTTTCGCTCAGCACCCCACAGCACATCAGCACCATCCTCCTGGAGGAAAGCCCTGCCCAGGGAGACAGACCCTTGCTGGACGCTGAGCTGCCGGCCCAGTGTCAGGGACTCGCCAAAGGGCTCTCCCCTCGGTTTCCCAAGCAGAAACTCTTTGCTTTCTCTTCCAGGGAGAGGCGGAGCTTCACCGAGATAGATACTGGCGAAGACGAAGACTTCTTAGAGCTCCAAGGGGCGAGGGCGGACAAGCAGGTGGACTCCAGCCCCAATTGCTTTGCAGAGAAGCCTAGCGATGCGCGACACCCTCTGAGTGAGGAGGGCTGTGGGGGCTCCTCCTCGCCCCCAAACACGGGGCATAACTGTAGGCAAGACAGTTTCCATGCTGTGGGCGAAGTGCAAAAGGACAGTAGTCAAGAAGGGTACAAGATGGAAAACCACTTGTTCGCTCCAGAAATTCATTCCAACCCAGGAGACACAGGTTATTGTCCCACACGGGAGACCAGCATGTGACTAGTTACAAAAGCAATAATAAAACAAACAAACTTGTTTCTTAAAAACGAGGTTAATAATGCCTGTGAACTAGAACATGGAAGCCCCTCCCGCCCCCCCAAAAAAAGTGCATAAAATGTTATTTTTGCATGGCATGAACAGTTTAGTTCAAGTACTGTTTAAATAGTCAAGACCACATTTTGTAACAAACAAAACAAAAATGACTGAAGAACAGTGAACAAATAAAGAGAGCTCTATTAGGTACCAGTTACCTGCAATGTCTGACATTTTTGATCCTTTCATTTCAAACTGTAGGCATATTTTTAAGTTTCAATTTTTTGTTACAATGAATTCTAGAATTTTCACATGAAAGGATGAAATGTCATTGCATGCATTCATAATTATGAGGAGTAAGGTGCTTTGAGCTTGCAAAAAGCCTCGCTTTGTAAGTAGCGGGGTCTGGAGTAGAAGTGTGGCGAGCACATGGAAACACGTTTCTGAGACACAGGTATTTCCTTCACAGTTGCTGTGGGAGGAGCTGTACAGACTTCCTGTTGCAAAATTGCAACCTCTTCTTAAACCATCTCACACATCTCACTTTGGGTTACAAAGCTCCTACAGGTACATTTATTTAAAGGAATACAGTATTTTTAATTTTTGTGGTAGAATTCCTCAGGTACATTTTTCTTTTTTTGCTTCTGCTTAGTTGTGGCACTTGTGGTTTTATTTATAAATCATGGAAATAGGCAAGATTTAATGACCAGATATCAAATATTTGGAATTTAAGCTTGAAATTTTTGCCAACAAGTTATATGTCATGCCATAGGCTATAACAGAAATGCAGTTTTTAATGTGAAAATATACGGTTGTGTCATAAAATTCAACTTTTAAAAAGTGGTTCTTCCCATTTGGAAATTGTTTCTTTTTTTAAGAACAGTTGTATTTTGGCCACCTGAAAGTGATGGTATATTCCACTTGTACTCAATGTAACTTTTTCTAACTAACAATCCGGAAATAGAATGCAGATATGCCAAAATGGGAATTTCAAAAAATGACTTTGGTCCAACTAAGAGCAGAGCCATTGAAGTGAGATCGCCACCCCCTTCTTAGATGGTGTCGGCTCCAACCTGAGCTCCCGTGAAAGGAGCACAGCTCTGGTAATAGGTCTCCTCGTGTTTCTCAGAGTGGGCCAGGAGGAGAGGGGAGGACAGACACTGTCATTTGTGAAAAGCAGTTCTTCCTTCTGCCGGATCTGGATCCCAGGACTCCGAACCACGGCCATGGCAACACCCTCTGGAATTGCAGCAACTGGAAAGTAGCCCCTTCTACAATGTGGTGGACAGGGCCATCCTTGTTGAAAGCCACCTGTGGCATTGTCTAAGAAAAACAAGTGAAATCCAGGGGTGTCAAGCTCTGGCTGGAGGTTGCCCTGTTTTTGAAATCTGTGCTAGAACCCAGGTGTTTTGAATCCAATTTGCTTCCCAAGGATCAAAGCTCTGGCTCCAGATTCATAATTACATGATATGTGATCCTGGACGATTCTCTTCGACCGCTCTTGGTCTCCATTTTACCCCAATAAAAAGAAAAACTTCAAAGCTCCCTAAAGATGATTAATACGATCATTAGTAATATAATTCTTGGGTCTCCAAGAATGTCCAGGTTATGCCTCAGCACACTGTGTTTCATACCTATGTGTGTATATAGTTCAGGGAAATAGGAATATGCCAGGCCAAATGTAAAGCACAATTTATTGTTTATAGGAAAAAAACTTGTAAGTTTCATTCTATTTTTAAAAGAAAAAACAACACTGAAGAAAGTAGCCCAAATATTTAGACTCTAACTCCAGGCTTTTAAAGGAATAGTATTTCTTTATTAACATAATCTGGTCATTATATCTCAGAAAAGAAAACAAGTTTGATCTTAGTTGAAATCCAAGCAGGTCTGCTGCTAAAAACTAATTTTAAACATTTCTTTTTTTCACTGTGCTTACAATTTCTTAACTGCTTTTATGTTTGTGTGGAAACATAACCTTTAAGAGTATATGGTCATTAATCATTGATATTCACATTATTTGTGCATAATTCAGTGTCTAAATGTTGATGAGTTTTTGTAAGTCTAGAGTGCTTGAAATTTCTATATATAGTTTTTAAATGTCAAAAAGTTATATCTACTATTAGGTGAATAGCAAGTAGGTTATGAAAATCATGTTCTTTACCTAGCCTCGTGAAGCAATTATTTTCTCTCTTATGAATGAATCTCAATTGTTTTATTCGATCGGCTGCAGAAGTGGACTCATCGTATTGCCTGACATGCCCACCTTTCACATGTCTGTTAGGCCTTCCCTGCTCCAGGAAGCTCAATATCAGAAATCTTGCCTGGTCAAGACATAGGCAGACACTCTTCCATGGAAATATTTTCCCTGAAATCTTGTTTTCATTCAGCCTTAGTTCTAAAGAATTTCAAAGGGACATTCTATGGAAATCTTATCTTTCAATTCTTCTGAGTTCTTCTGGGTCAAAAGTCTTTAGCTAAGAAAAAAGAAAGAAAGAAAAAAAATTCCTCTGAAAAGCCCTTGACACTGGTATTTCACAGGAAGGCAGTCTAGGGGTTGAGGTCTCTCAGGATGCATTTTTTCCTAAGCCTTGTCAGTAAGTGCACCTAGCTCAGAGCACGAATGCGTATGCCTGGAATGATCCAGGAACACACCAAGCACAGAGTTCTTTTGAAGTCTTATGTTTTGCATTAAAAGTTGATATGATTGCTGCATTTTACTCCATAATATACCCATTCGATATTATTTAAACAGTGTTTTATATTATTTATGAACCATCAAAATTGATATTATTATTATAACTTCAAATACCTCTTTCATATGCCCTAGAAAATGCATTCTCAATTTGAGAGGCACTTCGTAGATCATAGGAACATAGTTTGGTTCCCTGAGGACCTTGAGATGTTTCTGCTACAGAGGGAGTCCGTGCACTGTTACTGGGTTCAGTGACAAGGGACTAATGTCAATGAGCAATGATGTCTTGAATGTCCTTAAATAACAGTCCCAGGAATGGCCAATCTGATTCTTCTGGCTTTTTTAACAACCAGTTCAAATTGCCACAGGGTTGTTTTAGCTCCAAGATAGAGGCCAATCATCAGAGGATGAAGATGGGTGCATCAATAGACCTGTACATCTTGAGTTGGACCATGTAGACAAGGGTGATATACTAAGCGGATCCCTAGAGTTGACTTATTTAGTCTCTAAACAGTTTTACTAGAAATTTTTTCACTCTGGCACAACCAGCTGCCTTGAAACACATGATCAGCATTATCATGGTATGACTAGGTTTGGGAACAAGGAAAATATATGCCAAATATCTATCCCCATTAATTGCTTGTCAATATAGTCTCATTCACATGTCGACAAGGAAAGAACAATTCAACTATTTTCTCCTCAAATTTGAATAGCAAAAAAAAGTATGTACTTTATATGTCTTAACTCACAACAGCCTTCAGAAGTAACAATAAAGGACCAGAGAAATTACCTAAGGTCACAGTGAATAACAGAATCCCCATCATCTGGCTTCAAATCTGGCATTCTACTATACTACAGGAAAGTGCATTTGCTTAGAGGGGTTTTTTCCTATTAATATCCAAAATCGGGTAAATAAAACTGAAGGTACATTCGTAGTCAGTCATGTGGTTTGTTTAAAGCAGCAGTAGATTGTGCCAAATGAGAATGACTTGAGATCATTGGCATTGACTGTCTTTAGCACATATGCTTGCCAATTCAGAATTCTGGTCATAAGACACACACCTCTTGGTTAAAGGAAAGAATTCATTGTTCCTGATGCTACATGACAGACACATTAGAAAGAGGGCTTCTGAAACAAAAGCAAATAGAACTTTAGAAATGGTTAATCTAAGTTCAAAAATGTTGTCTCATTGAATTTGATCCTCATTTTGCTTTTCATTCAATAAATACTAGTTGGCGTCATTGATCTCTATATTGGCACTATACCCTCATGCTGGCCTCATGGAGCTTACTGCCTGGCCTACTTACACCCAAGCTGAGGATGATTCAGATTACTGAAAAATGTCTCTTCTGAAGATGGGCAAAGCACTCAGTTATCAGACTGGAGAAGCAAATGACAAGAACAAATAAAGCTATTTTCCAAAGAACTGTTTTCCTGGGAAATAGATGGATGGTGTAAAGTCAGCTGTATGATAATTGCTGAATCACAGCTTAGATTTCATACTTAAATAACAAACTGTGAACCTGATTGAGAGAAGTAAATGGGTTTTCTTTCCTTATTATTTGATAAATTAAAATAATAATTCTTCAATTAGATACAGTGCCTATCAAAATAGTTAATACTAATCTCCCACAAATAACTAAAGCAAAATTTAATGCCAGTTTAAAAAGTCTATAAAAATTTACATTTAAATTATGTGTTTGATGGTTATGTGGTTGAAATAAAGAATTGTAATTTTTTTTCTTACTTTCTATTAACTACAGGCCACATTTCCACTATGTTCACGATTCTTGCGTTAGTCTTCTGAATTTCTTAATGGAAGATATTTAAAATTCAATATTCAAAGGTTATTTAGCTTGGTTCAAGGAATATATTCACTACATCCATGTGGGTTTGTAAGTATATTGGATATTCTGCCACTTACTGTCCTTCCCCAAACAAAACTTTAAAAAAAAGAAAAAGAAAAAACTAAAAGAAAACTACAAAATCTATACAAGAATGGGAACATTTAGAGGCCTAGCCTTACTAAGAAAGATGGAAGGTCCCAACTAGAAAATCCTGGGGGACATTCTGTGTTACTCATTTTGGCACTTATTGTGACAAATGTTATTTTTTAATGCTGTCAATAACCATTTCTTCTACTTGCTGTTTAAGACAGCCTGAGTTAATTCCATAAACTCTTTTTTAACATTGTCATGAATACTTGATTTCTTCCTTATTAAGTCTAACAAGGTTTTAACCTGTAAGTACACATCTAAGTAGAGGGAGGTGGGAGGAGTCTCTTTAATGATAAGTCATCCCAAGACCAACAAAAGACACAAGCACAAACACAAGGAAGAAAGATTAAGAAAAATGTAAGTAAACTGTGCTTTTAAGAGAGAAATGTATAGGTATATGTACTTACTTGCATGAAATTTAGGCTAAACCCTTATTATTTACATGAACTTAGAACTGACACCATGATTCCAACTTCTCTCCTGAAGAAATTATTTCTTATTGTCAGATACCTCCTGATTGCTGTTGATAAAGTGTTTCATTCAACAAACACTGAGTGTCTGTTGTGTGCAAGAAATGAATTCAGGTGAAGTTCAATCCTCAAGTTTACATTTCAGCAGGGGCTTCATGTTTAAGAGACCATACTCCCAAGAGAAATCCAGTTTTACAGGGTGAGTGCATACAGCAGGATATTTTGTTATCTGAGAATGTCTACAATCCCCTTTTATTTTTACTCTGATTCATATTTATTTTCATTCCTTAATCTGGAATCTGGATTTCCACACAGAGAGTTTCTTAACATCTGTGCTCAAATTTACAGTAGCCAGCTGAAAGCCAGTGACAATGCACTTCAATGAAGGCATTCCCTGCTCAGCAAAAGAGAATATGATTCTCACCAAAACTGATGCTAAATAGTAAACATTTTATACTCCCATAATTGTATTATTTGATTTTTTTCTATGCCTCATGGCCCATTTGCTGTGGTAGAAGCCACTAATAACCTGCTCAAATGAAAACAAGATGCCAATCTGCACACCCTGGTTGGTCAGCCACCCCCTGTGGGCAATTCTGGCAAATAATAAGGCTCAGTAGTCTTGCTTGCAGTTATTTTTGCTCCATTCCAACCTTTCAAAATCAAGATTCAGGGAATCAGGCACAGACTAGTGACAACAGAGCAAAGGTACCCTTCAGAAAGGAGACCTGCTATGCTGGCTATTATTCTATGTCGAGTGCCCTCTAGTGGCCAATCTGAGAGAAAGTGGACTTCTATTTGCCAAGAAAATGCGGTAACCAGGACTTGAAAGAAAAATCTCTGGCATTTTTCACCTTCCTGCATATAGCCAAAACACAAGTACATCTAAGGAATTTTTTTTAGCAAGTACTTCTCAGTTTTGTTTTACTTATTCCTAAATATCTGATAAAACTTGTTATTCTGTGCTGCACGTTCAGAATATTCCTAGCTGCTGCATTAAATTCAAAATAAAAATCACAAGTTTGCCAAATATTTCGCAGGTCCCTAGTCAGTAATATGGATACTCATTCAATGTTACTTTGACCTTTCTGTCATTAGTAGGAAGCCAGACAATAATTCAAAATGATGATTTTTTTTTAAATCCAGAACCTAGTATTACAAGCAGAGCCTGAAATACCCCTGGATTGACCCTGGCAAAAAAAAAAAAAAAAAAAAGATGATTTCTAAACTCCCCCCAGACATCTGTTGTTGCTGAACAGAAATTCTCTTAGAGCCAGAATTGTGGCCCATCTTTAAACAAGATGGTTTTAATATTCTGACACCATATATTGGTTAGGCTGTTTTTCTCCTGCACATTATATTCACATCATAATGTTTAATTGAAAGGAGCAAGATTTTTATAGAAAAAATTTAAAAAGAGCAATATATACTAGTATGACCCAAATTTAATTTAAGATTTATTTGTTTATTTAATTGACAGGCAGAGCAAAATAGATAGAGGGAGAGACAGAGAAAGAGAGAGAGAGGATCTTCCATCTGCTGGTCACTCCCCAAATGGCCACAATGGCCAAGGCCAAAGCCTGGAGACTGGCACTCTATCCAGGTCATCTTTAATGGGTGACAGGGCCCAAGTATTTAGGTCATTTGCTGCTGCTTTCCCAAGCACATTAGCCTGGAGCTGGACCAGAAGCAGAGCAGCCAAGACTGGAACCTGCACCCTCATATGGAATGCCAGTATGGCAGGTAGTGGCTTAACCCACTATGCCACATGCCAGCCCCAACCAAAATTATTATTTTTAAACAGTTTTTTTTAAGATTTATTTATTCACTTGAAAGTCAGAGTTACAAAGAAAGAGGGAGAGACAGAGACAGAAATAGAGATCTTCCATCTACTGGTTCTCTCCCCAGATGGTTACAACAGCCAGGACTAGACCAAGCTGAAGTCAGGAGCCAGGAGCTGCATCTTGGTCTCACATGTGGGTGGCTGGGTCCAAAGTACTTGGACCATCCTCTGTTGCTTTTTTCAGGCCATTAGCTTGAAGCTGGATCAGAAGTGGAGCAGCTGGGACACGAACCTAGGCCCATATGGGATGCTGGCTTCTTAAGCTGCAGCTTTACCTACTATGCCACAACGCTGGCCCCAACCCAAATTTTCTAACTCAACAAAATGCACCACTATCACCAGAATTCATTACTAAAAATATACTGCTATGAAAACCTCACTAAATAATTGGCCAAAAGTCGTCCTATTTAGTTCAAAACCAAAGAAAGAAAAAGAAAAGCAAAACTTGCAACTTAAAAAACATTAAGTTTATCATATAATAGCCAAGTTTTTAAAGAGGTGTGATGTTAAACCAGAAAAATTCAAAAGTGAATGTATAAAAAAGGTTTATTAAACAAATAGAATATTAGCACACTGAAGCATTTTTAATAATCTTTTTAACTATTTAATGACTGCTCTTAGCACCTTGCTTTCAGTTCAAAATCTTTTTTTGTTTATGTTGTTGCTGTGTGTTTGCTTGCTTGTTCTGTTTTGTTTGAAGATGTAAGGATAAGTGGGAAAAAGCACTTAAAGGGAAAATTATTGGGCAAATTTTAAGATTACCTACTGTGCAGTAGAAACAATTGGCCTTCTTCCCTTCCACCTTTTTTATCAAGTTTCACCATCCTAGTTTGGAAACAGATTCTTATGAACAAATCTCAGCTCTTGCTCACTCAGATTTTGTATTCTTTTCCTGTCTGCAGTATCCATAAGCAGTCCTTCCGTGGGGTCTGCCTGGTAACAATACATCATGCACCAGCCAAGTCAAAGACAGGACCTAATGGGCCATTTGCAGTAGCAACTTGCAGCAGCCGAAAGCCAAGGCACCAGGAGGATGTCCAGTGCCTAGAAAACTTAGAGAGACCTGGGGACTCTGTCTCTATACATTATCATTATGTGATTTGACCAACAAAGCAGTGGCATGATGTCTTCCCCTTAATGACAAAAGAAAACAGCATTTTTAAGTCTCTATTAAGTTATTGAACTTCAAAAGAAAATAGCTGAGTGGATGAGAACATAGTACCTAATTCATCATCACTGTACATAAGGGAAAAACTAATATTACCTTTTCAACACTTTCAGTGGTAAATTTTTTTTTTTTGACATACAGAGTTAGACAGTAAGAGAGAAAGAGACAGAGAGAAAGGTCTTCCTTCTGTTGGTTCACCCCCCAAATGACCGCTAAGGCCAGCAGGCTGCGCCAATCCAAAGCCAGGAGCCAGGTGCTTCCTCCTGGTCTTCCATGCGGGTGCAGGGCCCAAGCACTTGGGCCATCCTCCACTGCCTTCCCGGACCACAGCAGAGATATTTTTTTGTTTGTTTGTTTGCTTTGTTTTGTTGTTTTGACAGGCAGAGTTGACAGTGAGAGAGAGAGAGAGACAGAGAAAGGAGTAAATTTTTTTAATCAAGGAAATATTTTAATCAGGGAAAACTTATATTGCTCTGATAGTTTCCATATCTTTCAGGAACAAAATTGCAATACAAATTTAAATAAAACTTTAGCAAAAGACACGAGGGTGGTGCTGGTGTGAGCAGAGAAAGCCATATAGAAAAATTGTACTTTACTATATATCTAATTACAAATAACTCTTATTTGGATTAGCATTTTTAAATTATTTTATGTAAACACATTTGGGTGATTGTTTGAAATTAATAACTCTATTTTCTTATAAGTAGATTTTTAATGATAAATGAGATGGTATGCCTAGCACAATGCCGGATAAATAGGAGGTTTATATTCTTTAAAAATAAGAATTCCAAAAGAAATAATTCAACTAGAATTTCTGTTCTAATCTCTTAGTCTTTTAAAATTCTACAGTGGTTTCTTCCTAAACAGTCAAAATTTTAAATGTTTGAGTATACCTCAAAATATAAAGAATTCCATTTGCCAAATTACACACACACAAACACACACTTCATGTGGCTTTAAAAATAGATTGACATTATTTGAAGAAATAATATGCTATAAAAACTAGGTAGTACAATTATTTTGTCAAATTGCCTTAAAATTTTAATGTTTAATAGACAAATGCCAGTTTTTTCTAGAAGAAAATCAGCTTCCTACGATTACTAAGACTTTAGATATATTATCTATTTGAAGTATTTTTACACCCTCCTTATTACCACAGATTTAAATATACTTGGTCATTATGAGGTAATTCAGTATACTGGGCCAACTTTCTACTTTAAATAATTGTGAACTGAGGGATAAATATTCCTTTTTATTTTTTAGATTTTTTTATTTGACAGTTAGTGAGAGAGAGAGACAGAGAGAAAGGTCTTCTTTCCGTTGGTTCACCCCCTCAAATGGCCACTAAGGCCAGCGGGCTGCGCCGATCCAAAGCCAGGAGCCAGGTGCTTCCTCCAGATCTCCCACGCGGGTGCAGGGTTCAAGCACTTATGCCATCCTCCACTACCCTCCAGGGCCACAGCAGAGAGCTAGACTGGAAGAGGAGCAACCAGGACTAGAACCCAGCACCCATATGGGATGCCGGCGCCACAGTCAGAGGATTAACCAAGTGAGCCATGGAGCTGGCCCCAGGATAAATATTTCTTAAAGTATTTCATGACCAGTTTGATGTACCATGATTGGCTATTTGTCAGAACTGCAAAATGAGAATAAAAGGTTTCAATATAAAAAACATTTTTCCTTATTAAATTTTGTTTTGAAAATCTAAAATAAAGATTGGCATCACTAAAGATTTCATCAGAAACATTTTGTTTTACTTTTTATATTAATTTTATTGATCCAGAATGAGAACATTACCTAAAACGCTAGGGCATAAAAATGTAGACAGAGGCCTTTTTTTCGCAAGTGTCCTGGAGCTGCGTGATCCCCAAGGACTCCATACAGTGTGGCACACTGTACAGTGCTTCTGCACCAGCCAAAGCACAGGGGGCACTGTGGAGCAGGGAGGTGCAACACATTCTGACATTAAAAACAGGCAGACTTTTGGAAATTCTCCCATTGAGAGAGAAAGGAATTTCTAAGATCTATTAAAACTCCACCTTCAGAGTATCCAGTAGCCATCATTAGTAAACTGAAAATAACATTTTGATTCCAACGAGGGTTTTTGGGCTGGTTTGGGAGATTTTTTTGGTTGATCAGTTGGATTGGTTTTTGTTTTTCTTTTGCTGAGTAATTTTATGAAAACTTTAACATAACACATTACCTAGTTTTAATTTGTACTTTAAATCAACTTACTATGATGCTTTAATAAATTATCCATGTTCTCAATCATAATTGCATGATAGTTTAGATCTTATTACCATTTAGTTGTAGCCTAAAAAATACTGTATTCCTCTGTCTTCTCAAATAATTTTCTAGTGTATTAAATAGTATTCAGATAAAGCATTATTCTGCCCAGCCAGCTTACTAAGTGTATTTATTACCTGTCTCTATGTAGCTTCTGTAAAAACTCAGTGGTGATGGCCCCATGTCTGCTGCATTTAAAAGTTGCCATTGTGATTGTCTCACCTGACCATGCCAATGCCTTATGCTATGGTGTCGTGTACATAGACCACAGTACAAAGTGTTCTGCAAACTGCTTACTCAACATCTAGTCCAAAAAGTTCTGGGACAGGGCAATCATGCTTTTAGAAAAGATGGCTTGCTGTGTGTCTTGTCAATCTGTGCATTTTTCCCATAGATAATGAAATACTGTTTTTAACTGTTTTTTCAGACTTGTAATAAAGTTCTCTGTGTCATATCTACATAGTCAAAATATGTCAAGTAATTCAGTTTATGTGTGTCTACTAACAGACTGAAGAGAATACTGACTTTCCCATATAACTGTTCAAATTATTTTCCAATGCCAATGTAGATCTGCCTCCTCTGGTTTCGCCACTGTTAAGTGTGAAATAAAGGGAGGACATGGTGGGAATTTCTACCTGTCTGACATTAACTCTTTCCATGACTCAAAGGATGGACACTCCTTTGCCATGACTCCTCTTCAGTATATATTTTAATTTTGGTCTCCAAAAGTTAAAGTTGGATGTCTATGAAATCAACATGTATAGACTTTCAAAGGCCAGCATTTGAGAAGGGAAGGAAGGAGGAGAAAGGAAGAGAGAGGAAGGGAGAAAGGAATAAGAATAAGAAGGAGAAAGGGAGGGGGAGGATGTGGAAGGGGAAAGCAATGAAAAGAAAAGCTAGTAGATAAAGATCAATCTGTATATGAGTTAAATGGAGGAAGCTAAGATTTATAATGTATTTTTTTTAAGTTGATTGGCTTTGAGGAGGCTGATTGTATCGTGTTTGTGTGTGTGTGTGTGTGTGTGTGTGTGTGTGTGTGTATGTGTGTATTTGTGGGTATGCATGTGTTTAGCATCAAGATGGGAAACCTGAATCATCTAATACTTTTTTTAAAATTAACCAGAGTCATATTTTTTAAAAAATGTCCAACTCCCAAACCCATTAAATCAACAACTTAATGCTAAGATTATAAACTTATTGTTAAACTCAGGACAATTCTGTGAAGATTTATGCAGCAATTTTATGAAAACTTATGGTGAAGTTGTTCAGTACTGTCTGTAATTAATGCACACAAAACAACCTTGTTAGGGACAATCATGAGTGACTCCCTTATAAAACAGATTGATAGACAACCTATTCTTTTTTTTCTGAAGTGAAAGAAATTTTATTGTTTCCGTTAAGCTCCTAATATCTCCCAGGTTAAAAATACTCAAAGCTATTTAAAAAAATACCTAAGGAATAGAGTATCAGAAATTAAATATTAAGTGAATAGCTTTAAAATTGCTCTATGTACATTATGTACAACAGTTTCATGTTTCTAAGTTGTACCTGGCATTAGGTGTATAGGTCCAGTCGCATGAAGCATCACTCATTTTAATTAATGTCAGTGTTTTAAAGGGTTTTCTTACTAGTCTAGGAACGCTCTAAATGCTGCAGGGAAAAAGAAGCACAATCCCAGTTTTATTTTTGAAGATTTCTCAGTTGTGTTAGCCTGTCCTGTGTACACACATAATAGCATTAGCAATTCACCTTATAAGACGTTCAACTACTTTAGACTTCTCAATAGAAGCTGAAGCATATGTGTAAGTGGTTAAGTCTTGTTTGGTCTCATTCATCTGCTGCAAGCAACATGCTTTCTTTCATTATATTTGCAAACAGAATGTTTTGATTTCAGCTTTGTAAAGAAGGTAGGATTCAGCATACTCATGTCTGTTTGGCTGTCCATCCTGCACCATTAATCCAATGCTTTTCCCTCCCATTTAGTGGCGTTTGTATCTGTGTCCCCACATCTGCTGCATTTTAACTCCATAAACAGAAAAATGTGATTTTGCATTACTAGTTTTGCTGATCAACTCAATATTTCTGCACCAGTCAGCATACTTACGTGCATGTAGTAGTCTGTACAATTGTTCAACATCAAGATACTTGTTTACTTTATGTCAAAATGTCTATAAAACTGCTGGCATTGTTCTCCATTTCAGTCTGGTAGAATAAGCGAGATAGAAAATAAATGTGTAAATAAATCATCTGTGTCATTTTCGTTCTCTGCATGAAGCCACTTCAACATTAAGCATGGTACACTTGCCTGCCACCCAGCAGTCCATGGTTTCTTGCTACCTCATTACTGACTCTTTCAGCAGCTCACTTTTGGAGGAAGTGTAGGACAAAATTGCCAAGTCTAAAAAAAAAATAATAAAAGTTGAATCCACTGTCATTCAAAGGAAAGAAAGATTGTACTCTCCTTTTCAAAGGAATCCTTTTAGACAGCCAACAGATAGATGTATGTCACTTGCTTTAGTTTTTGTTTAAAAGGCAATGCAAATAATCTTGTTGAAACTCAGAGAACTGTGGCATAGTTTTGCCATAGCCTCCCACTGCTATTCCTAACACTAATTTAGGACAGTCTTTATTGGGTAGATTACATCTTAATCCCTGACCCCAGGCCCCAGCTTCACCAGTGCACGAGCTGGGCAGTTGCAGAGAAGTGCACAGGTAGAAGATCCCCATACACAATTTAATGCCCTACTGTTGCCACCCTCCAACTAGTTTTGAATGAGAAGCCTTCTGTGTTCATTTGCCTCTGACCAGTGAGGTAAATCATGGACAACGTATTGTGCCAGGCTCCCCTAGACAGGCGATTAACAGTAAGGAGAGGGTTTATTCAGTTAACTGTCTCTTACAAAGTGCTTAACATATGCCACATCCTATACAACAACCAGTTTTATTATCATCCCCATTTTGCAAAAGAGGATATCAAAGCACAGAGAAGTTGGGTAGCTTGCCCATGGCACATAACTAGTAAAGCCAGGATTTGAACCCAGTCATCCAGGCTATAGAATTTGGATGCCTGACCCTTTAGGCCATGCTATATGCTGCTTTGCCATCACAGAAAAAGCCCTAATTGTGCTGGTTAATAGAGCACTGGGACACGCTTTCCCTTAAAGGCCTTTGCTTCATAGTCTGAAAGTTTCAAGGATGAAACTGAGAAATTGCAGCTCTCCACAGCAACATTTCCCTTCTCTTGTCAAAGATACTTGCCCACGTAAATTTAATAAGAGAGGACTGTAAATATTAAGTGAACAATTGCTACTGGATTTGCACTCCAATACAGATGTGAGTGCCACATGTTTCAATGCTCTCAGCATCGTGAAACTAGAAGGACTGGGATGCGTATTCAACTGCATCATGGTTGTCATTTCATGTAAAAGAAAAGCACATAGAGGGTACATCTGCATGGGCACAGAGGGTGGAACTGATGATCTAGAGCAATTCAGTCCTGGATTCCAAGGATTAGATGAGAGGCAGTGGCCTCACAATCTGCAAGAGTTCTTCCTTTCCGGGCTAATACCCCGAATCTAAAGCCATGGATGAGGAAAGAGGGGTCCCAAAGAGCCTGCCCTGCCCACAGCCTCCAGACTTGGCAGCACCACCCAGAAACAGCCATTCCAAGGCCGGCGCTGCAGCTCACAGGGCTAATCCTCCACCTGCAGTGCTGGCACACCGGGTTCTAGTCCCGGTTGGGGCACCGGATTCTGTCCCGGTTGCTCCTCTTCCTGTCCAGCTCTCTGCTGTGGCCCGGGAGTGCAGTGGAGGATGGCCCAAGTTCTTTGGCCCTGCACCCCATGGGAGACCAGGAGAAGCACCTGGCTCCTGGCTTCAGATCAGCGCAATGATCCATTCTTATCCACCCATTCCTATCAGCACATTGACAGGACTCACAGTCATCCAAGAGGGCTGGCAGCCCAAGGGAAGGCAATCTTTTTGCATCAAGAAATGTCAGCCTTCTCTCATAGAATCTTCTCTATTTTATTCATGACCAGTTCATCTCCTGAATTCTTCTCTGAAAATTCAGGAAAAACAAACTGAAAGGGAAAATAAGTGGGAGAAGTTGGGGGAAGGGTCATCCACTCCTAGAATTCCACCAAACTGAAGAGGAATGGAACAGAAACCGACCTCCCTGCCATTGATTGGGTTGAATGTAGAATTCTCACCCCAGGGCATCATCCTTTCTCTGCTACCATCCACTAAGTTTACCCTCTGCCCTCAAACCCAGAAAAACAAACCCTACAGAGCACAATTTGAGCCACAAAAAAAAAAGATGGAGGTTGGACAGGGGATAATAGCATGGCATCCACTTTAAGAGAACTAAAAAAAGATTCTTCTCCTCTCTTCTCCACCTTCTCCCATCTTCAACCTCTTGTAAACAGATGGGTTTAACAGTGTGACTCAGACAGCTACAGAATAGCAGAGAGAATGCTGGAGCCAAAACTAAACATATTCCTTACTTCAGCCCCAGGGTTTCCTTTTCTCAACCCTAATGAGTCCACTAATAGACTTCTAAGAGCTAGAGAGTACCAAGCTCCCTAGCAAGAACTTCAGAGTTCAACTAGAGAAGTGGACAACAATCTTGACCAGGGCTTAAGTGTTGCATGGATGTCTCTGACTGGCTGACACATCGTTATCTCACATGACTTTGAACTTGATTATTCTTCACCTAGGAAGCCAGTGTGAGGCCAGGAAGCATCCACACAGGGCATGAAGCATCAGAACTACAAGGCCCAAGGTTGTTACAAGACACAGGATTGACTTCTGGCCTCTGTCACTCACAAATAACCTGGATGAACTTGAAGCATCTTCAGAGGAGAGCTGCAGCAACTGCTTTGACCAAATGAAAGAAAATAGGAAAGGTGAAAAAGAAAAGGCTAGCTCATGAAACAGTAATGTGTTCAAGGACAATTTTACTTTTTCTGAGATTTTTATTAATTTATGTTTATTTTAAAGGCAGAGAGACAGAAAGATAAGGATCATTGTCGACCCGCTGATTCATTCCCTAAGTGCCCATGATAGTCAGGACTTGCCCAGGCCACAGCTAAGGAGATAGAAACTCAATCCAGGCCGCCCATGTGGGTGACAGGACCCAACCACTACAGCCATCACTGTTTCCTCCCAAGGTATTCATTAGCAGGAAGCTGGAATTGGAAGGAGAGCTGAGATTTGAACCCAGGCACTATGACATGGGATGCAGGCATCCCAAGCAGCCTGCCAATGGCGGTACTCAATGCCCACACCAAGGACAAATTTTTTTAATTACACTACTATCCTGGAAGATAGGAATAATACCCATATGGTAACTTATAAATATTTCAATTGAGTGACTTTTAAAATAGTCAATATTCAATTATTCAAGACACAACATGTCTTTCTAGGCTGGGCACTATGCTAAGTACTAGGGACCCAGGAATAATAAGAGAGGATCCCTGCCATCAGAAAGCTTCTGGTCATCCTTATGAGGAAGGCAAAAGTTGACACATGAGCCCCATTCCTTCACTGCCCTCTCCCATGTCAACTATTAATCTTGTGTTCTTTTCCACTGACCCAAGACATAGCCTCAGGACCCAACAGCCCAATCAACCACCACCAGGCAGTCAGAACTGCTACTTCAGAAATTACTACATGTGTCCTTATGAGGTAATAGACAAAGAACCCAATGTGTCCCTCTGTAACATTGACCATAGTTAATTATTATTAACAGCAGCTAATGCACTTTGAGAGCCTATTATAGGTCACACAGTGTTCTAGGAGCTTCAGAGGCAGCAGTACTACCTCCTTCAATCTCATCTTCTTAAAGTGACTGGTTAACAGAAATCTATGTGGTCATCAACAAAGACTCATTGAAAGGAAATGGGAACAAACTGCAGCATGAGGAAATGAGCTGTCCTTCAGACAGATTCTCCACATATGATGGATGGTTCACATTAGCAGTAACGAGGGAGCTGGTGAGCTCTTCTTCTCTGGATGTCTTCCGAATTAGGATAGATTCTCACCCAGTTGTAATGAGAAGCACAAACCTGTCTAGATGAAGAAGGACAAGCCAGATGACCTTTCTGTGTCCTTTTCATTTCCGAGATTCTATCATTTGTGGTTCTCCAGACTCAAATTTATTTTTTGTGAAAGTCTGTGGAAAATGGTCATTAAATTGTCTCCACATTCACTTAGCCCAGAAGACAAATTAGGAAAGGAAGGCAGGCAAGCAATTTGCAAAAACATATTTTTAAGCTTTTATTAATCATACATCCATATTTTGTGCTGAAGCACAAATCTTGTTTAGAAGATCACTCTCAAAAGCATTTCAGTGAAAGTACTAGACATAATGCAAAAGGTTAAGTCCTAGAAACTCATGCTAATAAGTCGCTATAACTTGTGTGAATGAATTAATTTGTGCTGAAATGCCTTACATTTGGATGAGTAATTTCATAAAAATTTATTATTGGAGACACAAGTCTGAAGTCCCAATGATGTGAAGGAGAAACAAAAATAGTAGCATTAGATAGCATTTCTTTGCTTTGAGAACTCAAAGAATTCAATTTTTTTTCTTTCTTTAGTTTTATTTGAGAGGAAGGGAGGGAGAGGAAGAGAGAATAAGAGACAGAGATCCAATCATATATAGAGAGAGAAATTTCCCATCCACTGTTTAGCCCTGAAATGCCCGCAACATTCAGGGCTAAGTTGGATCAAAGCCAAGAGCTGGGAACTCAATC
This sequence comes from Sylvilagus floridanus, assembly GCA_949820135.1. NCBI lineage: Eukaryota > Metazoa > Chordata > Mammalia > Lagomorpha > Leporidae > Sylvilagus > Sylvilagus floridanus. The sequence goes on from OX463241.1 coordinate 100,684,890, forward strand.
CAGGTCTCCCACATGGGTGGCAGGGACACAATCCTTTGAGTTACCACTGCTGTCTCCTACATGCACATTAGCAGGAAGCTGGAATTGGAAGCAGGACCTGAACCCAGGCATCCCAAGAGATATCATAACCAATGCACCAAATGCCTGCCCCAAGAATTCAGTTTTTTTTCTAAAAAGAATTTAGAGGGGCCGGCATCATGGCTTACTTGGTTAATCCTCCACCTGTGGTGCCAGCATCCCATATGGGTCCCGGTTGCTCCTCTTCCAGTCCAGTTCTCTGCTGTGGCCCAGGAGGGCAGTGGAGGATGGCCCAAATGCTTGGGCTCCTGCACCTGCATGGGAGACTAGAAGGCACCTGGCTCCTGGCTTCGGATCGGCATAGCACAGGCCGTGGCAGCCATTTGGGGGGTGAACCAATGGAAGAAAGACCTTTCTCTCTGTGTCTCTCTCTCTTACTAACTCTGTCAAATAAATAAAATAAAGAATTTAGAAAAATATAATTTATGTTCACTTGATTTTTTTAAATTGCCATAAAATGGTTATTTTAAGTCATTTCCCAAATAAACATAGAATTTTACTTAACAAAATCTTACTTTATTTCTCCACGTTAAAAAAATAGTACCTCCAACATTTACATGCTATTGAACAGATCCTCTGATTGATGTATTGTTAACCCCACTGTCTATAGGGTGAAGTCTTTCCTATTAGACTCTTGTTCCTCGCTCCACCTTTGCCCAGGGTAAAATCAACATAGATCTTCCCAAATAAACTAGAATTCCAACGTCCAGTGACTTACTTACAGAAAGAACAAAGTATGTTCCAGTTGCAATGGATGAAAGAAATGGGGCAGAAGAAAATGAAGAAGCTGCAAAAGCAACTTATAAATTAAACAGATTATTATCAAATCAGGAAATGCAGCAGAAGAAAATATATAAGTGCCTTCACACTAATGAACTTGGAAGTGTTAATTCTTCCTTTGTTTCTGTTTTGCACAGAGTTTTGGGGAAAACCACAATGGAAGGGAAAGTATCACATAGCCAGAGTCCCTATATTGCATCCCTTTAAAGATGACCCAGATCTCAGCCACAGGCCAACACTAACAAATGGAGGCCTCTATTTCAATGGTCCAAGCCCATCTGTGGCCCCATGGGTGATGGAAACATCACAGAGTGCAGTGCCAAGAGAGGGATGCAGAAGTGGGGACAGCCAGGGAGAGCATCACCCCATCATTGGAGGGCATGGGCCTCAGTCATCAGTCGAACTCCTGAACATCTTGACCACCTTGTTCTCGACCACATCTCCCTGCTCTCTTTCCCTTGTAGCTTCTTACACTCTGGAATTTTCTTGTTTATTTATTTGTCTTCTTGTTTATTGTCTGTTTCCCACCCTGACCACCCAATGCAGCAAATGTACTTCATGTAGGCAGAGTTTTATCTGCTTCTGCGTCTCTGTTGCTCCAGCTCTGGATAATTGTCAACTAATATTTGTCTAATGAAAAAGCAAGCAAAGAATGAGAGGAAAAAAGAAGGGAAAAAACCTGATAATCCATAATCATCAGAGCAGGAATAGACCTAAGGTGATCAAGGCAAACTGTTCAGATCCTTAGACTACCAAAGTGGGTGGGAACCAGGATATTTCTTCTTAGCAAGTCCCTGAGAGGGGTGATGTCCTCAAGGAATCACACTGAGCTGGGCTTCTTACACTCTTCAATAGAAAGGAGTCAGAGCAGGAATGGAAAAGAGAAAGAAAACAAAAGGCCTCTTCTGGTAATGTGGCTTAGTCTAGCTGGGGAACCAGCCTGGGCTAGAAAGCAAGCATGAAAATAAGAGACTTAAAGAACTCCGTTGATTAGTTGGGAGAAAGCAGGCTCTGGTGCCAAGGTCACCCAGGAGGCCAGGTGGCTAGAACTGTCTGTGACCAGTCTCAGGAGTACGATAAAGACAAACAGCTCCACCGCCTCCACCCCCTCAGGCCCCAGGACAGAACTTGTTCATAACAGTCACAACCAAATTGGAGGAATGGGAGATGAGAAGGCAGGATGAGCTCACCATGAAAGGAATGCTTTTCGTGAAGAACCCCGTACAAACTTTCCAACGGGAATAAAACGTCCAGGTCACTTCCCTTCAGTGATTTTTTTTCTTCCTGAGGAAGCCCCTCCTGGCTTCTTTCCTAGGGGCTTTCCTTTGGTCTTTCAATCTCTCTGCTCTTTTCAATAAGTCTTTTACTAAAAGTTGCTTTCTTAGTTTGTCCATCTGCTTCATACTGCACTGAAGATAACCCAAGTTTCTGGGGTTCGAATCAGCTATAACACAATGTCTTGTGGAGAAAAAAAAAAGAGAGAGAGAGAAGTAGAAGCAACCTCTGCACCCAAGGAGAGAAACTTCTCATAAATTATCATCTAATAAAAAGAGGTAAAAGTAAAATCAAGCCTGGGCTGGAAGTGCAAGCCGAGTGCAATAGCTCTGTGAGGGACGTAGAAATTAGGTGTGGAGAGCTCTGAGCTTTGCAATGGGAGCAACATGCATGCCGAGGGATGTCTCAGAAGCTAAGAAAAGGAAAAACCCAGTTTGAAGGGCACCATGATTAAAGACGCAAAGGTACCCAGTGTCTTCCAGAAACAGCAAACCCTTCACAGAATGCATGAAAGTATACAGCAGCTTGGAGCTTACAGGACCTTGAAAGTCCTGCTAAGAAATTTCACCCTTACTTATTAGATATAGGAATCCCTTGAAGAAGGGAAAGGTGTGATCAGATACAAAGCAAATAGGGCATATTTGAGCAAATAGGAGAGAAACTTAACAGGGAAAAAAATCGTGCTTGCTTTGTGGTGGAGAAAATGCTGGGAGCTTTCCATAGCTAGTCTTTTTCGTTTTGCTTGATTTTTGCTTTGTTCCGTTTGGCTTTTTTTTTTTTAAAGACTTGTTTATTTTTACTTGAAAGGCAGAGTTACAGAAAGGCAGAGGCAGGGAGAGAGAGAGGGGTCTTCCATCCAGTGGTTCACACCCCAGTTGCTTGCAACGGCCAGAGCTACGCTGATCCGAAGGCAGGAGCCAGGAGCTTCTTCCAGGTCTCCCAAGTGGGTGCAGGGGGCTAAGGACTTGGGCCATCTTCCACTGTTTTCCCAGGCCATAACAGAGAGCTCAATCAGAAGTGAAGCAGCCGGGACTTGAACTGGCACCTATATAGGATGCCGGCACTGCAGGTGACGGTTTTACCTGTTACTCCACGGTGCCAGCCCTTGTTTGGCTTTTGAGAAGCAGAGAGACAGATTTAGGGCTCCCATTTGCTATTTTACTGTCCAAACACTTGCTATAGCCAAAGTTGGGCCAGGCTGGAGCCAGCAGCTGGGAACTCAATATGAGTCTCCTGTGTGAGTGACAGGAGCTCAATAACTTGAGCCATCACCACAGCTCCCAAGGTGTGCATTAAAAGGAAGCTGGAATCAGGAGCTGGGTATCAAACCCACATACTCTGATAAAGGACTTGGGCATCTTACCTATCAGATCAAATGCCCACCCCCAATGCTTAATCTGACACAATCAACACAGCAACCATGAGAGTGAGGAAGCCATTTCTGCTAGTCATCTTATAACCTGGAAATTGAGCCTTGAAAATCAAATTTTGGAAGAAAGAGTACTGTTTTACTAATAAGAACTACTGAGGAACCATTCTATGACACAGGGCACTCAAAAGGAAGGAAAAGAATGTGTGATATTCTAGAGAACGGCACTTTGTATATTTTGTGCTCCCTTATGAGGACACTGTCGAACAAGTGACCCAAAAAACTCTCGCATTCACTTAAACCTCAAATGCTAGTAACACCACCAAGAATGGCCTGTTCAGGGACACCAAGGACCACGTGTGCACCTTTCCACTGCTGTGCCACCTGTGGGGTCTGCTTCATCTGTGATCACCTCATGGCCACCCTGGGTGCGCAGGTCTCCCTTCATCACCAAATGCAGCTGCCTCCATGTCACAGTTCATATCTTTGTACACTGTATGCTTTAAAAACAGTAAGATTCAAACAAGAAATTTTTAGAATGCAAAGGAAAATCACAAGAAACTACAAATTTTAAATATGCAAACCACAGAATGCTACAAATTAGTGTCATGCTTTATTACTATTACTCACCTGTTTGATATATCTCTAGAATAGCTTCATTCTACAGTTTTCCCAACAGACTCTGAAAACTTCTTCATATCATGATTTTGTTTTCTCTGGGGAGTATAGAAATTAATGCGGTTTTCCTGTCTGTGGCTGATATTTTTAAATTTTTATTATTTATAGTTCATAAAAGTTTATTTTAAAGGGATTAGTTTACTTTGATTGACAACTATTCCCATTTTTTGCTTTTTTAATACAACAGATTTAATGTAGTTCATAACAATTTACATTTTTATTTATTTGAAAGTGAGACAGAGACAGACAAAGATACAGAAAAGTCTTCCATCCACTGATTCACTCTCCAAATTCCTGCAACAGCCGGGGCTGGGCCAGGCCAAAGTCAAGAGCCTACATCTCATTCTGGGTTTCCCATTGGGTGCGAGGGTCTCAAGTAGTGGAGACATTACTGATGCCTCTCAGGGTGAGCATTAGGAAGAAGCTGGAACTGGAAAGCAGAGCCAAGACTTGAACCCAGGGACTCCAATATGGGATATGGGTGTCCCAAGCAACATCTTAGTTTCTACACAAAAACTTGTCCCTATAAGTTTTTTTCTTCCTACTGTTCTACCAACTTGTTAACCAAAACCACTTCTGCCATTTCCTCAATACATTCCTCCCTAGGCAGTGCTTTCTGTGTCTCAGAAAGCCTAACCCTTTGTCCTTGCTGGCCGTGACCTCCAATGACCAGTACTGAAGCATCTGGCCCTGGCCCACCCCACCTTTGGTTCTCCTACACACTGAGCAGGGAGTAGAGCAGTCTCACATGTAGCACCTTTTCTTAGAGTCAGAGTCTAGATACTCAATGGGATCAAACAGAACCTGCAAATGTGTTAAATTGCCAGTCCCAGCTCTACCACCAAGGCCTCAGTGGTGTTATGAAATACCCCCAGAAAAATCCTAGTAGCTAAAATTATAATTTTCTCTCATGCATCCACAGGTGAGTTGGGGCGGCTATGACTCAGGCAATGGTTCTATATTTAGACTGGCTCCATGTATACCTCAGTCTGGGATGAGTGACTATCCAGGACTTGTTATTCTTGTGGTGGATGGCAGAGTGAAAGAAAGGGAATCAAACTACAAGAAAATTGAAAACTTAGGTTAGAAATACCATGCATTACATCTTCTCACATATCACTGGTGGAGGCAAATTGTATGACCAAGCTAAATCAGCCAAGAAAGATACACTCTCATCAAGGTGAATCATGACAAAAGCAGGAAATAAAGGAAGAGCCACAAACCAAAAACAGCATCTACCAGAGCTCTCCCTTTTGATCACAAATAATTCATTAGGGACCAGTGTGTGCACACAGAGTTAAGCCACCACTTGAAACCCCAGCATCCCACATTTGAGTGCTGGTTGGAGTCCCAGCTAATCCACTCCTGATTCCAGCTCCTGCCAGTAAACCTGGGAAAGGAGCAGATGATGGCCCAAGTACTTGGGCCCCTCGCATCTACATGGCAGACCAACATGGAGTTCCTGGCTCTAGCTTCAGCCTGGCCCAGAGCTAGCTATTGCAGCCATTTGGGGAGTGAACCAGCACACAGAAAATTCTCTCTGTCTCTCCTTCCTCTGTCATTTTACCTTTCAAATAAATACATATTTTAAATGATTCATTAATTTCTGGAGGAATTTATACTCACCTTCTCACCAAGACACCCCCAAAGTCTCTACAGTCTTTGCATCAGCTTCATAATCTCATGGTATGCATCAATTCCAGCTACACCTCGGCTTAAATGGAGGCCTATGAAGTAAAAAGCAAATTATCTGCACCAGAATATCCAAAACCCAATGACAGGAACCAGGGTAGAATAACTGCAATAAATAACTGTCATTCAAGAAGGGGAAGAATGATTTACAGAGTATAGGACATAAGACTATCTAGAATATTGTATATAAGAATGGTATATGGGTACATAGAATTGCTCCTACATAGAAATTTCAAAATATTTGGGGGAAATTTTTTCATGTTCTTTCTACTCTAGGGATAGGATATGTTATTGAGTATGCCACGGTTCTGCACCATGGGCATAGCTCTCTTTAGCTCTCTACTCTACTGCTCTCCATAACTTGGCTTCTCCCCTGAGAAGGATGTGTCTTGCATTTCCTTGCCATATCTGATGAGGGCATTGAAGAATATCATGTCCTTGTTAGTTAATAGCTTTCTTAGCCCACTTTCTGATGTAAAAAGTTTGGTGCCCAAAAGTCTTCAAAAAATAAACGATAAAACAGCTTCAGTTAAGGTAGCTGTACTGTACAATTCACTCGTTTAAAGGGCATCGATGTCTGTTGTTGGTTTAGCCATTTTAGGCTTGTTTTTTTGTTTTGAAAATTTACATATTTTAACATCCTTTTACTTTCAACCTATTTGTGTTTGTGAATCCAAAGTACATTTTCTGTAGATAGCGCAGAGCTGAATCTTGTTTTTTCTTTCTTCTCATAATCCTTGCCTTTCAATTGGATTATCTAATCCATTCATATTTACTGTTATTATGCCTGCCATTTAACTTTTTGTTTTCTATATGTCTCATATCTTCCTCTCATTCCTTTTTTTACTGCTTTATTTGTATTAAGTAAATATTTTCTAATGTGACAACAATTTCTTTAATCATTTGTTCACTGTATACTTGTGGAATTCCCACATTAGTTTACTCAAGGGGAATTCCCAAATCTCCCTGACCTCTCCATTTCTCTTCATTCTTTATTCTCTCTGTCCTTTGGCTTCCATAATCTCATTCTGTCCTCAAAAATAAGTTAACCCCGTGTTTTGCATCGTATTTGTCAATCTACCTTCAAGATCACTGATTGTTTTGTCCATTCAACTCTACTCTGAAATTCCTCTAATGAATTTTTAAAATTATTTTATTAAATCCATAGTTATTGTTTATTTTTAGACCATTTTATTTATTGGTAATTTCTATTTAATCAGATATTACCTTCATAGCTTTCTTTTTTCTTTAAACAGGATAATTTCAGTTCTTTTTTTTTTTTTAAAGTATTGATTTTCATCTCCTTAAAAGGCAGAGAGATAGAGAAAGAGAAAATTTCCGCCACTGTTCACTTCTAAATGCCCACAACAGTAGCAGTTCTGGGCACTGATTTCCCTCCTCTCTTTAGGGTTCTGGTTTTTGTTGTATTTTCTTTATTTGTTTTGTGGCTTGCTAGGTTTTGCTTTGTTTTGTTTTTAATGATCTCTGGCCTTTCTGTTAAGCTGTCTGTTTAATTTGTTATTGTTCTGCCAGTTAGTCTCCACTAATTACCAAAGGATTGCTCTGTGATTTTCGGCTTTATCTTGGGACATAATTGTTCAGCAGTCTGATCCCATCAATTTCAGGAAAGGGGAATTTTTTTAAAAGGGTGGAGTTAAGCCTTTAAGGATGAATTTTTTTTAAGATTTATTTATTGGGCCGGCGCCGTGGCTCAACAGGCTAATCCTCCGCCTTGCGGCGCCGGCACACCGGGTTCTAGTCCCGGTCGGGGCACCGGATTCTGTCCCGGTTGCCCCTCTTCCAGGCCAGCCCTCTGCTGTGGCCCGGGAGTGCAGTGGAGGATGGCCCAGGTGCTTGGGCCCTGCACCCCATGGGGAGACCAGGAAAAGCACCTGGCTCCTGGCTCCTGCCATCGGACGAGCGTGGTGCGCCGGCCGCAGCGCGCCGACCGCGGTGGCCATTGGAGGGTGAACCAACGGCAAAGGAAGACCTTTCTCTCTGTCTCTCTCTCTCACTGTCCACTCTGCCTGTAAAAAAAAAAAAAAAAAAAAAAAAAAAAAGATTTATTTATTTATTTGACAGGCAGTGTTACAGAGAGGCACACACACACACACACAGAGAGAGAGAGAGAGAGAGAGAGAGAAGTCTTACATCCACTGGCTCACTCCCCAGATGACCGCAATGGCTGGAGCTGGGCCTATACGAAGCCAGGAGCCAGGAGCTTCTTCTGGGTCTGCCATGCAGGTTCAGGGATCCAAGGACTAGGGCCATCTCCCACTACTTCCCAGGCCATAGCAGTGAACTGGATTGGAAGAGGAGCAGCCAGGATTCAAAAGGATGCCCATATGGGATGCTGGCACTGCAGACAGCGGCTTCACCTGCTAGGCCACAGCACTGGTTCCTGATGGCTGGCAAAGTGACACAGAGAGTGGGGAAGAGAGATTTTCCTCTGCTGGTTCACTCTCTAAATGACAACAAAAGCTAGGGGGTAAGCAAGGCCAAATCAAGGAGCCAGGAACTCTGCCTGTCTCCCACTTGGGCATCAGAAACTCAAGTATGTGAACCATCACCTACTGCTTCCCAGGTGCATTAGCAGGGAGCTGGATCAGAAGTGGAACAGCTGGGACTCCAACTGGTACTCTGATATAGGATGCAGGATATCAGAGCAGTCTTTCCTACAAGCACCTATCAATGTAGCCATGGGACCCACTTCTTCCCCACAACACATTCTACCTCAATACTTGCCCATTGCCAGGAGTCCACTGAATATATTTTCCTTGCACATCCCCATGGGTAACAGTTTTACCAAATACTTCTCTATTACATAACATAGGCTACCATTTTTCCAATCTGCTATTGTGTTCCCTTGCTGTCCACTGCCTGGCCCCAAAACCAATGCCACATACAGTGTTAAGGCAGCATTGCACTACTGATGATACCAGTGACAGTATCACCCTGGGTTTGGTTTAGAAAATTGTCACTGTAAATATTTCAGAAATAAAGCCATTTAGTATCAGATTTAGGGTACACACACACACTCTGAGAACAACTAAGGAAATGAAAGAAGATGGCCCAGTAAGTAGTGACCAAACATGACGTGGCAAATAGTCCTCAAATTTCAGCAGAAAACTGCTGCAAGTCTTGAGTTTCTTAGAAGAGGGCTCTACCAATGCTCTCAGTAGGCAACAATGACATCTATACTCCCTGAGAAACATGTGCCCACCCACAAAGACATCCCAAGCAAGATAACTTCTCCCTACGGTCACCTTCTTAAACTCTCGCCAGTTCTGCTCACTGGCAAATTCACATCCAGAACTACCTAGAGAAGAAAGTTCAGGAGAGAGTAGTTCTTTGCAAAGGAGGCTTTAGAAGGGGTTGGTAGTGATACAAAGTTGAGACTAGCCTATCCAGCACCAAGAATGCCTGCCACCATGGGGGAACACATTTTGCATCTGGGGAAGGGGGTGATGGGATGGCCAGGGCTTCTGCTTCCTTCTGAAATCCCTAGAGAAGAACAGGAAATGGGGTCCGCACTTGTGAGTGGCCCTGGGATCTAAGTGTCATGAATTGTTTGCTGAAATAGCCTCTGGAATTCTCAACCCCTTACAATCACAGTGATCATACACAAACCATTTTTGTAAGTGATTATTAGGAATTGTGTAAGCATATGTAACCAGGCCCCAAGAGTATGTCAGCAGCTTTAATGGAGAACCTACAAGTAAGATTCACCCCCAATTCTAGGGGCCACTGCTCACCCCATACGAAAGCCAAGCCCAATCCCCATTGAATGGGAAAAAACAGGAAACATCTGGGTAGAGCAGTGGCCAATAGTACAACCCAAACTTAGCATCCTTAAAGAACTGGTACAGGAACAATTGGAAAAGGGACACATAGAGCCCTCCACTAGCCCTCATAACACACCCATTTTTGTGATACCAAAGAAACAGGGAAAATATAGACTTCTACAGGATTTAAGAGCTATTAACAAAAATATAAAAAAGATGGGAACATTCCAGGCTGGCATTCCCCATCCAGGGGCCATTCCTAATGGATACCACATAGTTACCATTGATATCAAAGATTGCTTCTTTTCCATTCCCATTGCGGAGCAGGATAAGGCTTACTTTGCCTTTACAGTATGGGAGCCCAACTTCCAGCTCCCTGCAAAAAGATTTCAGTGGACAGTACTCCCACAAGGCATGAAAAATAGCCCTGCCATTTGCCAAAGATACGTTTCTCATGCAACCAGCACACTTAAAGATCAGTGCTTGATCATACATTATATGGATGATATCTTACTTGCTCACAAGAATGCAGCAATTCTGAATGCCTGTCTAAGTGAGACAGTAAGAAATTTACAATTCCTGGGTTTCTCTATTGCCACAGAAAAGGTACAACATTTTCCCCCCTTTCAATTCTTGGGTTATCAAATCTCCTCCCATATATCTCCAATGGGCCCAAACCTAAAAGTCAAGCATAAATACTCACTTAATGAACTTCAGCAACTGTGTGGCCAAATCAATTGGCTAAAACCCTTCCTTCCCCTAACACCTGCAGAACTTAGACCGCTATACGATTTACTAACTAAGGGAAACAGCCCTTCCTCAAAAATCACATTGACACCAGCAGCCTAATCCACTATAGAAAAGATTAACACCCAGTTGTCAAATTTAAAAACCTTTAGATATGACCCTCAGGTGCCTCTGTTTGCCATAACCATATCTACCCTTAAGGCCCCCTTAGGGGTTATTTGGCAACAACACGGACCACTTTTTTGGGTACACATAGCTTGGAGCGATTGTCATAAAATAGTAAACAAAGTAGATGCCATCCTTATGATGGGACTTAAATTAAGATATTATACCAATAAGATATTTAACACAGAGCCAGACATAGTGGTCCTACCACTATCACAATTAGAACTGTCAACATTGATGCAGAATAGCACGCTCTTTCAAACTTTAATGATAAATTTTCCAGGACAGATTGACAATCACCTGCCAGCAGACAGACTACTCCAGACACTACAAACCTTAGAAATAGACTATCCAAAACATGCTTTCCCTGCTAATCAACCTACACCCATGGCACCATGTGCGTTTACAGATGCCAACAAGTCACTCTTTGGAATAGTGATCAAATCTTTAACAGAAAAAGATAAGATCCATGTAGAACCCCATGGGGGATCAGTACAGTTGGGAGAAATACAAGCAATAGTCAAGGTTCTACTTCTTAGCCAAGATGGACCGGTAAATATATTCTCGGACAGCAAATACTCAGTACAGGTAGCAAAGACGATCCCTTTTGCAGTCTTTAACCCGACCAATAAGCCAATTGACCAGATGTTCACAACACTTAAAGAACTAACTGAGAACAGAAAATACCCATGGTATATCTCACACGTAAGATCACATACTGGGTTACCTGGCTTTATTTTCCAAGGCAACAGAAAGGTTGATGGTCTTATCTCCTGCAACACGGCTTCCATTGGACACTTAGAACAAGCCCGTATTTTACACCAAAAATTCCATATGTCAGCAAGCAACATAAAATTGCTTTTCCCAGAGCTAACAATGAGCCAATGCAAACACCTAGTGCACTCTTGCAAGAATTGTGCACCCCTCGCCCCGTTAGGCCCACTGCAGCAAGCAGGAGTGAACCCGCGAGGCCTTGCTCCTAATAAACTATGGCAAGTGGACGTCACCCACATTAACTCCTTTGGTAAACTTAAGTTTGTCCATGTGGTGGTAGATACTTATTCAAAGGCTGTATTTGCAACAGCCCAATCTGGAGAAAAAGCTAGTAACGTGATAAAGGCGGTTAAATCAGCCATGCTGGTCCTTGGTGTTCCCTGGACCATAAAAACTGATAACGGGCCAGCAAATACATCACAGGAATTTAATTCCTTCCTGAAATCCTGGAACATACAGTCTGCCACAGGTATCCCATACAACCCACAGGGACAGGCCATCATTGAAAGAACTCATAGGACGATTAAAGATCTCTTACAAAGACAGAAAAGCAATCATATGCCCCCAGACCCACAGCTTGCTTTGACTGAGGTCCTTTTCACTATCAATTTTCTTACTTTTGATTCCCAAGGGATCAGCCCAGCTTATAAACACTGGGGATCCTTTCCATCCCAGACCCCAGCCCCTATGGTTAGGTGGAAAGATGCCCTGACAGGAGAATGGAAAGGACCACACCCTCTACTAACCAAAGGTCGAGGATATGCTTGTGTCTTTCCAGAGAATGCAGAACAGCCCATTTGGGTTCCAGCCCGAAACATCAAGCCTGCAACGGACAGCCAACCAGGACCAGCTGACCAAGACCGAGACTCCGCCTTGTTAGCAGATGCACCTGCCCTATCATCCTACCCTGAGAAACTGCCCATAGCCACATCTGTTACTGTTTTGTACCCCACTAGCTCTGGTCAGCCACTCAAATGGCCCACAGCCTGTGTGCGGTCATGCCATTCCTGATAACCATTATTCCTCATTCCTACCCCTATCTGAGCAAGCACTCCTGTGGTCTCTTGATTTGAGCGCTGGTTAGTCAACGACGGGTAAGATCCCCTGGGGGACAACCTAAGACAGGCACAGCTGCGTACGGAGACCACATGGAAACGGGGTCAACAATGGTATGGCCAAGAATCATGCCTCCCGTTGCTCAAAAATAAACGAAAAGGGGGAAATGTGGTGGAATGAGAAGGCCATGCCAAGGTGGCCACTGGCAAGCGAGCATCACTTACTCAGGAATGGCTTTGAAACCCACCTGGCAATGGAGCCTTCCTGGTAACAGGCTGTGATTGGATGTATTTGAAACTGCCTGGCAACAGGCTGTGACTGGATGGATTGGAAACTGCCTGGCAACAGGCTGTGATTGGATGTATTTGAAACTGCCTGGTAACAGGCTGTGATTGGATGGCTTTGGAAACTGCCTGGCAACAGGCTGTGATTGGTTGGGGCATAGACCGCCCCTTGACCAGATTGGCTGGTCTTGGCTATATAAGGAGTGGTTCCAACTGTAATAAACGAGTCTGCGGGCTGCTCGCCTCAAGCCTGCTTTCACCCGACTCCCGGGGTCTGTGTGGTGACTCCGCGCCTCTTGCCCCCACCACACTGCTCCTCTCAGAAACGAATCCACTGAAACATTGTTGAGAAAATCAACTGCAACAGTTAATGAAAGCGATAATATAATTAAATGCTGAATAGAATGGTACATTCAGAGAACTACCAAAAAAAAAAAAAAAAAAAGAAGAAGAAGTTACCAAGCAACTTGTCCTTATGTGGGAATTGAAAATAGAAGAAATTTTTGAAAAATAAATATAATAATGCCGTATTTGATAAAGGAAAGAATTAAGTACAAAAAGAAATTTTGCTTTTGAGGTTTTAGGACTGAATGGTAGGTGTGATTTTGTCACAGATATTTTAATGGACAGCAGAAGGAAGGAACAGGGAGTAATTTTGTGATGTGATGTTAAAATTAGAAATTTTCTTTTGTTTTCCTTTTTCCCTCCAGAAACATTATTCCACCCACTAGATTAAGTGGAAAGGAAAGAGACAATCTTGGGAGTTTTTATATACTCCAGGCACAAAAGCATAAAAGAAGAGCAAGATTTCAGTGAGTCAGAGACAATATCCTGGTTGGTTACAAAAGAGGGGAGCCTGCTGCACATTTCAGCAGACATGAATTCCACAGTAGCCTAATGCCCTGGGTTAAACCATCAGTCATGGACGGAGCAGACTACAACTGCAACAAGTTAGAATCCTCAAATGAATAGAGAGCTTCTGCACAGCACTTAAAAAAAAAAAAAGGTTTGTTTTATTTATTTTAAAGGAAGAGTTACACAGAGAGAGGTCTTCCATCCATTGGTTCATTGCCTAGATGGTCACAACAACCTGGGCCAGGCCAAAGCCAGGAGCCAGGAGCTTCTTCCAGGATTTCCATGTAGATGCAGGGAAACAAGCACTCGGGCTATCTTCTGCTGTTTTCCCAGGCACATAAGCAGAAATCTAGACTGGAAGTGGAGCAGCTGGGACTCAAACAGGTGCCCAAATGGGATGCTAGTGCTGCAAGAGGCAGCTTAACTGACTGCGCCACAAAGCCAGCCCGTCTGCACAGCACTTTTAAGGAGAAAAGAAACAAATCATAGTACATGAAACCCACAAAGAAGTGTCCCTGATCTCTTTGCAGGTTGAGACTCTGAGCACTATTTTTCTCTGTCTAAACCATAGTTTCTCAACCCAGTTACAGTTTCAACCAGGAATTTCGAGGGAGTTGTTCTTTGTTGTGAGGGAGTTTTCTATGATTATAGTGTTTAGCAGCATCATGGTCCTCAAGCACTAGAAGCCAATAGCTCTAGAAATAACTGGCAACAATCAAAAATGCCTCTGGAGTAGCCAAATGGATGAAGAGCATTTATCTGGGCCATCAACCAACAAGAGGTAATATTCAGAATGATGGCACTAAGGCGCTGTCATCCCTTGAGCCCATTCTTTGGTAAAGATTAAATCATCTTCCTTTTTAGGAATAATCTTAACCAAGGGGCTTAATATATTTCAGAAAGATTTTCAACTAGCAGGGATTAAAACTCAGTGCTTTCTTCTTGACATTCAGTCAATCATTTGTTAAATGACTTATATTATGGCTATGGTTTGGCTATAGTCTGAGTGTTCCATAGGGCTTCATGTATTGTGTTTTAATCTCCCTTCTGAGGAATTGAGGGTAGCAACTTAATCTGGGCATATTATCTAGCAATGGGACTTTTGGCACCTGATTAGGGTACATAAGGTCATTAGGGTGGAGCCCCATGACTGAATCCTAGTGGTTTGATAAGAGGCAGAAAGACCACAAGACACACAGAGGGGCATACACAGATGCTATGCGTCACCTTGGGACTCTGCCCATACCAGAGGTAGCCCTTCAACCTGGAACCTCCAGGATCATGAGCCAAAACAAACCTCCTTTCTTTATAATGCACTTTGCATCAGGTATTCTCTTACAATAACAAAAATATAATTGATACAATTACTCAAAGAAATTGTTTCCAGTTAATTGAGAATTAAGTATACAATTATTTTTGGGTAGGAATCTAAATTTCTATTTCTTCATTTTACTATCCAACCTCTTCATACAATCTTTCTTTTGCCTGAAATCTTTTCTGAAACCAAGTGAGATTTAAAAAGAAACCAATAAAGTGGGGCCAGGATTGGACACAGTGGGCTTCAGCCATTGCTTGTGACCCCAGCCACGGGTTCAAGTCCCAGTTGCTCAGCTTCTGACTCAGCTTCCTACTAATGCACCTGAGAAGGCAGCAAATTATGGCCCAAGTACTAGAGTCCCTGTCAGCCATGTGGGAGACCCAGATGAAGTTCCTGGCTCCTGGACTTGGAGGGGCCCAGCCCTCCTTGCTGTTGTAGGCATTTGGGGAGTGAACCAGCAGATGGAAAATGTCTCTCACTCTCTCTCTATTTCTCCCTCTCTCTCTCCCTGTCACTATGCATATCAAATAAATAAATAAATCTTAAAAATAAAATAAAGTGGGCCTGCACTGTAGCACAGTGGGCTGAGCCTCTGCCTGCAGCACCAGCATCTAATATGGGTACTGGTTCATGTTCTGGCTGCTCCTCTTCCTATCCAGCTCTCTGCTATGGCCTAATAAAGCAGTGGGAGATGGCCAAAGTGCTTGGGCTCCTGCACCTGCATGGGAGACCTGGAGGAAGCTCCTGGCTCCAGGCTTTGGACTGGCCCAGCTCCAGCCATTGCGGCCAATTGGGGAGTGAACCAGCAGATAGAAGACCTTTCTTTCTGTCTCTCCCTCTCTCTGTCTGTAACTCTACCTCTCAGATAAATAAATGAATCTTTTAAAAAGTAAATAAAATAAAATAAAAATAAAAATCAATAAACTGACAAATATAAGAAACCCAAATGAGTAGTTTTTTATTAACATGGCAAAATTGAGATTAACAAATTTTATTTCCTATGCATATTATATGACCCATCGAGGCTAAATCATCAAACAGAATTCTAACATCTCCACTGTTAAATATCTTTTTTAGGAGGACATTGTCCAGAGTAAGCTTCTGCACTAGACCCAACAGATCCAACCAAAGTCAGCTAAACAAGCTAAACATCCACACCATCTAGCCAAATTGGTTGTTCATGGCACCTTCTAAGAGACCAGGAGACAAGATCATAGCAAAATGCCCAAATTGGTTTTCACTGGCATAATACGGAAGTCCTCTCTGCTTAACTCCTACAAGGGAAGCAACGTGACCAATGTGCTTTATGCTCTGTTTCTGCTTTCTACCTAGAAAGCCGATGTTCACTGAACAGGTCATCAGGAACAGTCATCCTACTTTATAGGATGACATATTGCCTGATTCTAGAACCACAAATAAAAGCTAAATAAGATCTTTAAAAGACATGTGTTCTAATTCTTTGTCTTTTGTCACTACATTTTAACTTGGATTTCTTTTTTTATATATATAAAGCTTTTATTTAAAGAATATCAATTTCCAAAGTACAGCTTATGGATTACAATGGCTCCCCCCCCCACAACTTCCCTCCCTCCCGCTACCCTCCCCTTTCCCGCTCCCTCTCCCCTTCTGTTCATATCAAGATTCATTTTCAAATCTCTTTATACACAGAAGATCAATTTAGTACATATTACGTAAAGATTTCAATGGTTTGCCCTCACATAGAGACACAAAATGATAATACTGTTGGAGTACTAGTTATAGTATTAATTCACAATGTACAGCACATTAAGGACAGAGATCCTACATGATTTTTTTTTAAAAAAATTGATTAATTATCTATGCAATTTCCAGTTTAACACCAAGATTTTTTAATCATTTGGATTTCTAAGGTCAGATCACTAGGCTTAAGGTGATTTCCAACAATGGGAAATAGGCCAATTAGGAGAGAAGAGCAGAAAGATGCAGAAAAGAAAAAGTTGGGTGCAGTAAGAGTTACCAAGAGAACCAAGAGGAAGGAGACTTCCAGGGGGGAATGCTGAACTCTGTCAGATGCCATATAGGAATGGAGGAGTCATTGGATTTGCTGATTAATAAGGATGTTCCAGGGGCTGGCATTGTGGCACAGTGGATTAAGCCACCACTTGGGATGCCTGCATCCCATATTTCAAATCTGGGCACCTCCACTTGTGATCCAGCTTTCTAGTAATGCATCCTGGGAGGCAGAAGATGGTGGCTCAAAAAATGTTTGGGGCCCTGCCTTCCACATCCAGATGGAGTTCCAGGCTGCTGGCTTAGGCCTGGCCCAACCTTGGCTGTTGTAGACATCTGAGGAGTGAATTAGCAGATAGAAAATTCCCCTCCCTCTCTCTCTCTCTCTCTTTCTCTCTAAGTAGATGAAAATGAGTAAGTAAGCATTTCTTAAAAATATGTTTCAGACCACAAGACCTAGAGTATGTAAAAAGAAAAGGTTGATAAAACTGACAATGTTGGGGCCAGTGCTGTGGCATAGCGGGTAAAACTGCTGCCTGCATCCCATACGGGCACTGGTTTGGGTCCAGCTCTCTGCTGATGGTCTGGGAAAGCAGTGGAAGATGGCCCAAGTCCTTGGGTCCCTGCTTCCACGTGAAAGACCCTGAGGAAGCTCCTGGCTCCTGGCTTTGGATCAGCACAGCTCTGGCCATTGTGGCCAACTGGGGAGTGAACTAGCGAATGGAAGACCTCTTTCTCTCTGCCTCTCCTTCTCTCTCTGTGTGATTCTGACTTTCAAGTAAATAAATAAATCTTTTAAAAAAACTGAGAATGTTTAAAATTGCAAAGATACCATCAATAAATTAAAAAAGAGAACTGAGGAAATATATTTGCAATATATTTGATTATCAAAGGGCTAATTTGTTCAATTTATAAAGAGCTCTTCCAAATCACTAAGGAAAGAAAGAATCTAACAGAAACACAGAGAGGTCTTTCAGAAATGCAAAGGGTTTTTAACCAACTAGAAAACACTTCACTTTTCTCCCATGAGAAAAGCAGGGGCAGGTGCTGTGGAGTAGTGGGTTAAACCACCCACATGCAGTGCAGCATCCCATATCGGCTACTCCACTTTTGATCCAGCTGTTTGCTAATGTGTCTGGGAAAGCACCAGAAGATGGCCCAAGTGCTTGGGCCCCTGCACCCATGTGGGAGACCTGGAAGAAGCTCCTTCTGCAGGGCCCAGCCCCGGCCACAGTGGCCATTTTGGGGAGTGAATCAGCAAATGGAAGACCTCTCCCTCTGTCTCTCCTTCTCTCCTCCCTCCCTCCCTCTCTCTCTCTCTCTCTCTCTCTCTCTCTCCCCCTCCTCCCCTCACTCTGTAACGCTGCCTTTCAAAAAATTAAAATAAATTAAACGAGAGAAAATAATGAAGACTTGTTGTGAGTAGCAATACAAAGTGTTGTCTATTATGTACAAAACAAATTCTTACACATACTGAGGCAGGCCATGGGTGTAATGCCCTGGAGGAAAATATGACAATATTTATTAAAAGTTCAAAGTTTGATTTGCCCTGGATATTCATCTTGCAGGGATTTATCATGTACACATGTTGCCCCGTGAGCAAAAAGAGATATGTGCAAGGCTGTTTCCATAGCCTATTAAAAGAACAACCCTGAAGAATCCTAAACCTCCATGAACAGAGTGGGTACACTAATCACAGGACAGGAAATGGAATTCCATGAAGCTGATTAATAATTATTATAATAAAGTACATCATTATCTTCATTATCTCCATGAATGTTCTGAACCAGGAAAAGAAAGTGGTAATTTTGCCTGCCTCCGGGAAGGAGGCCAGGGGATTGAGGATTGGTTGGGGAGGAAACCTACAGTTCTTTACTGTAAATTTTTTGTACTATTTAGACAAGAAAAATTGATCATAAAGTGGAAGAGGTTATAGCTGGAGTACAAGGGATTAAGGGACCGTCTATACTCAAGAAATGCAAGGAATAGAGGTGTGATGGGAATGGGGAGAGAGTTTTCATTCATCTTCCTTTTCATTAGTGCTGATCACAGCACATCCTGCTACTTATCCCTGCTTCTGGGCTGGGCAACAAGGCTCAGGGGCACGTTTTCCAATTAAAGTGAGAAGATGAGCAGCTGGCGCTGTGGCACAGCAGGTTAACAGCCTGGCCTGAAGCACCGGCATCCCATATGGGCGCCGGTTCTAGTCTCAGCTGCTCCACTTGTGATCCAGCTCTCTGTTATGGCCTGGGAAAGCAGTAGAAGATGGCCCAAGTCCTTCAGCCCCTGCACCCATGTGGGAGACCCAGAAGAAGCTCCTGGATCCTTGCTTTGGATCGGCACAGCTCTGGCCGTTGCAGCCAACTGGGGAGTGAACCAGTGAATGGAAGACTCTCTCTCTCTCTCTCTCTCTCTCTCTCTCTCTCTCTCTCTCTCTCTTCTCTCTCTTTCTCTCTGCCTCTCCTCTCTCTGTGTAACTCTGACTTTCAAATATATAAATAAAACTTTTTTTAAAAAAATGAGACAATGAGCAAGGGAACATAAGGCCATCGCCCCTGCACCATACTGTTGCGGACCCTGAATTGGCTTTGCAGAACCCAAGCAACTGCTTCCCCCTTTCCCGTGGACCTGCCTGCTGAGAATTTTCTGCCTCCAAAAGCACCTCCTGTGAGCATCTTTGAGGAGTTTGAACTTTATCTTAAACTTTCTTGAAATTACCCTAGAAAGTTCCCAGCTAGGGAAACACTAAAAGAAATTTCATAAATAGCCTGAAAATTCTTCTTTGTGGAAATGGAAAACTTTGCTCTCAGTGAACAAGTAATCAACCATTATGCTCCAAGGAGCCATCTCCTCTTTGTGAGCACCAAAGCCCATTTCAGAGTCTTCGTAAATGTGGCTGTTTAATAAATGAGCTGCCATCAGCAGGGCCACTCCACCATTAAAGACGAAGCAGCAAACCAGGAAATTCAGGCCCTGGCAGAACTGAGACAACTCTTTCAGCTCTGAGAAATTGTCTACATTGCCTGTTGGGCTGCAGCTTTAAAGACAAGTGAAGCAGTTTAGACCTAAAGTATTTTGAAGAACTTAACCATTACCAGTAATACTAGGCCAAATTAAGGAAAATATCACTTAAACTAGATTAAAGCATACACATTATCCAGATGAATCAAGATGTAAAGGGTTAATTAAGGTGGCTGCCATTTTTGCAAAAGGTAATAACAATGCAATATAGAATTATAAAGTTATCATTGAAGAGATCCAGACCATTTATCTAGTCACAATCAAAAAAGATAGCAATGGTGTTTAATCTTTTTGAGCCTGACATGTCTTTTAGAATCTAATAAATGCAGATGGTTAATTCAAATCCAATCAAGATATCTGCTCTATGACATAATGATGACCAAGGCAGATATGTGGGGCTAGCATTGAGGAGCAGATTAAGCCACGGCCTGTATAGACAGCATCCATTATAACACCAGTTCAAGTCCTAGCTGCTCTGCTTCAGATTCAACTCCCTGCTAATGTGCCTGGGGAGGCAACTAAAGATAGCCAAGTATTTGGTAGCCTGCCACCCACATGGGAGACCCGGATGGAGTTCTGGGCTCCTGGCTTTGGTCTGGAACAGCCCTAGTAGTTACTGCTATTTGGGGAGTGAACCACCAAATGAAAGATCTCTCTCACTCTCTCTGTCTCTACCTCTGTTTCTGTATCACTCTTTCAAAGAAATAAACCTTTAGCTTGATGTAATCATTTCC
Organism: Sylvilagus floridanus; assembly: GCA_949820135.1. NCBI lineage: Eukaryota > Metazoa > Chordata > Mammalia > Lagomorpha > Leporidae > Sylvilagus > Sylvilagus floridanus. The sequence goes on from OX463241.1 coordinate 100,705,490, forward strand.
CAATGTATACATATATGCATATATGAAAGTATCATGTTATATGCCATAAATATGTATTTTATTTGTCTTCCACATCTTCAGAAAATTAAATAAATAAGGTACGTGGATTGTGGCACAATGGGTTAAGCTGCCACCAGGAATGCTGGCATCCTGTACTGGATTGCTGTTTCAAATCACAGCTCCTCCACTTCCAGCTCCCTGCTAATGCACCTAAGAATGCAGTGGAAGATAGCCCAAGGACTTGGGCTCCTGCCACCAGTGTGGGAGATCCAGATGGAGTTCCTGGATCCTGGCTTCTACATAGCCCAACCCTTCCTGTTGCTGTCGTTTAGGGAGTGAATCAGAAGATGGATGATATCTCTCTCTCTTTCTCTCTCTCTCTCTCTCTCACTCTCTCTCACTCTATCTTTCAAATGAATAAAACAAGTAAAAAAATAGATACGCACACATTGAAAAAAACAAATGAATAAACATTAAAAATTGAAGTTCAAGAGCTGGAAGGTCAAATTCCCATTAATCTCTTATACTGTAGACAACCAACTTAATCTTTTTGTGCATGAATTTTATTCTCTACAAATACAAATAACAATAATAACAACTTAAGAGGGCCGTTGTGAGACCCAAATGAAGTGACTCTCATGTAATGCTTTCGGCAGTGTCTGTCATTTACATAGTGGTTAATAAATCTACTGTATTAGTCCATTTGTTCATTACTACAATGAAATACCTGTGACAGGCTAACATAAAAAAGAGGTTATTAAACTCATTGGATGGCAGGGATATGAGTGGGAGCAAGCGATCACATCATCAGAGAGGAAACTAGAGAAAGACAGAGGTCTCAGATATCTTCAAGGGCTCACTTCCCAATGACTTAATGACAATGACCTTCCACCAAGCTCCACTTCTTAAAGATTTATCATGACCACCAAGTGAGCATCTAAGCTTCTAGCACATGAATCTTTGGAGGACAAACTACATCCAAACCATAACAGCTATCTATACGTATCACCATTCAAAATCAAGTGTTGAAAGTATGAGATATTTTATGTTAGAGAAGGCTGCTTCCAGAAGCTCACATAATGCTCTTTTGTCTCCTTTGCTCTCTCTGTACTGGATCCACTCTCTGGCAGGTTGACACAACAGAGATGTTCTCTCAGAAGTCTGAATGAAATAGCATTACTTCTTTTTTTACCCCCCCCCAAAAAATATTGAATTATTTATTTTGAAAGTCACAGCTACAAAGAGAGACAGGCAGACAGAGATCCTCCATCTGCTGGTTCACTCCCCAGGTGGCCACAATGGCCAGAGCTGCACCAGTCCGAAGCCAGGAGCCAAGAGCTTCCTCTAGGTCTCCCACATGGGTGCAGAGGCCCAAGAACTTGGGCCATCCTCCACTGCTCTCCCGGGCTATAGCAGAGAGCTGGATGGGAAGTAAAGCAGCTGAGTCTCAAACCAGTGCACATACGGGATGCTGGCACTGCAGGTGGCAGCTTCACCCACCACACCACAATGCTGGCTCTAGCATTACTCTTTAATAAGTTATGGAACCCCTCTAAAACTGGTTGGAGAAATTGCTATAGAAGTCCCAAAACTGAGTCTACTCTCCCAATGCACAGAGACAATTACTGATACGAGGATGGTGGAAGAAAGTAGATATTTATTGCAAAGCACAGAACGAGGAGCTGCTATCACTTAATTATTGAGTTCCTAGAGAGATCAGGGATGTATAGAATGACACCAGGGCTGTGAGGTACGTGTTCTACTTGTATCCAAGTCCCTGACTGGCCTGCAGTGCTCGTGGTCCTCCTTGGTGGATGATATCAGGAAGTCTTTCTGGAATTTTGATGATGACAAAGAGGGCTTCAGTAATATATTACCCAGGGCCAGGCTTCCTGGAAAGAAGACAAGACCAAACATCAAGATGTTATCTATAGGGGAGAATAATGACCCCATGAGTCATAATCAGGAACCCTATAGAGCCAACGATATCAAGCCCTCAATTCAGAGGTTAATTTGCAATAATAGAAGCAAGGAAAGGGAGCTATAAGGGAGGGAGGCTGGGAGATGAAGACCTGATGGTTTCTTGCAACTGCATCAAAGACATTGCATAGCAGCTCAGTTTCAATGTTATCAGATTTGAGCTCTGATCCAATCACTGTGCCCCAGGTAATACAAAGATCTGGCTGGCCTGGTCTGGTGAGATCAGCTGTACCCAAGTATAGAGAAGACAGAGTGAGCAAAAGGGCAATATTTCTCTGAGAAAGTCAGAATGTCGTTCCTGTTCAATAAAATGGATGGGAGACTATTGACTTAGACTGAGCTCCCACACTGGGTGCCATAGATCAAGCCAAGATGAAGTCATTCATGCTAAAGTTCTCCATTGCCAAAGTGGAACTAAGACCTGCTGAGAAATCATGAAAGAGGGAGATAATAACCAAATCCCCAAAGAGGCTGCTTTTGGACTGCAGGATAAAGAATATCCTCTGCTTTAGTGTGTAGGAGCCAAGCAACCAGATGCTAACAACTCCTTGTGTTGTTTGGCACATGTCTGCCTATATTATCAAGCTCCTTTGCTCAGCTCTTCTGGGCACATTTTTGAAAATCTTACAGGAGATGCTGCCCCATTTATGAGTCACAAATAAAAACCAATTAGGACATTTAGCTACATTCCTTGTGACGTTGCCCTTTCGTATTCCTAAGAGAAGGATGAATGAAAGCTGGCCAGGGAAAACAACAGATGGCCACCTGTCCCAGGTTGGTAACTTCTATTTTGACCACGGGCCCCTTCAGTTGTCAGGGAAATTGAAGAGCCATCATACTAGTATTCTTTAGTCATTCAATGCTGACCAGTTCTGAATGTCAAGAAATTTCTTATTTGGCCTAAATTTGAACCTTTAAGATGGGAGTAGGGAAGGTCCAGTCTGGGCCTAAATCAATTGGCCAGGCCTTGCCAAGGCAATTAAAGGCAAGAGTCAAAATTCCATAAATCTGTTAAAATTCATTTTTGTTAAGACTCTACAGTGATTTTCAAAAAGAAAATTTATTCTTACAACATTGTTTACTCTACAGTTCTTGGGTTTCTGGATCTTGGTTAGATGGCCTCTAAAAATGAGGGAGTTGGCTGGGAGGATCTTTTAAGGCCCTTGTAGGGGCCAATGCTGTAGCACAGCAGGTTAAGCCATGCTCTGCAGTGCCAGAATCTGATAGGGGCATCAGTTCATGTCCCAGTTGCTCCACACTCCCTTTGTGCCTAGGAAAGCAGTGGAAGATGCCCCAAGTTCACCTTCCACCTTCATGGGAGACCTGGAAAAAGCTCCAGACTCCTGGCTTTGGCCTGGCTCAGTTCTGGCCATTGTGGCCATTTGGGGAGTGAACCAGAAGATGGACGATCTCTCTCTCTCTGTCTCTCCCTCCCTCTCTTTCTGTAACACTCTCTTTCAAATAAGAAAGAAAAAAAAAAAAGACTCTTGTAAACATCCGTGATTTCTAAGAACAAGAGCAAAGACTCAAGAGAAATTGTACTTCCTACCATCAGTTCCATGCATCTTAGAAAAGTCTTCCTTTCAAGGGAGCTGGTGCTTTAGGTCTCAATTCTAAGCAACAGATAGTGCAGTGTATTGAGTCAGAAGCTAGACACAGGATCCAAAGTGGTCAGTCCATGCCCTTTTCTGTTATCACAGCCATTTGACTTCTGGTAAGTTGTGTAGCTTCTCTGAAAGTTGGTTTCTTTGTATAAAAGCCAAAGATAGTAACAAAACTTACTTCTCTGGGTTTAAGTAACAAAACTTACCTAACATTAAAGAACTGAAAGAGCAGCTGTTGTGGAATAGCAGATTAAGCTACCGCCTGGGATGCCTGCTTCCCATATCAGAGGGCTTGTTCCAGGCTTGGCTACTACACTTCCGATTCAGCTTCTTGGGAAGGAAGTGCCCAAGAAGGCAGCAGATGATGGCTCAAGTACTTGGGTCCCTGCCACCCATATGGGAAACCTGGATGAAGTTGTAGACTCCTGGCTTTGACTTGGCCCAGCCCCAGCTGTTGTGGGCATTTAGATAGTGAATCAGCAAATGAAAGAATGGAAGATATTTCTCCCTCTCTCCCTCTCTCACCCTGACTTCCAAATCAATCAATACGTTTTTATAAAAAAGAACTTATAGGCCAGTGCCATGGCTCAATAGGCTAATCCTCCGCCTGCAGTGCTGGCACCCTGGGTTCTAGTCCCAGTCGGGGCGCCGGATTCTGTCCCGGTTGCCCCTCTTCCAGGCCAGCTCTCTGCTGTGGCCCGGGAGTGCAGTGGAGGATGGCCCAAGTCCTTGGGCCCTGCACCCCATGGGAGACCAGGAGAAGCACCTGGCTCCTGCCATCGGATCAGCGCGGTGCGCCGGCCACAGCACACCGGCCAAGGCAGCCATTGGAGGGTGAACCAACGGCAAAGGAAGACCTTTCTCTGTCTCTCTCTCTCTCACTGTCCACTCTGCCTGTGTAAAAATAAAAATAAAAAAAGAGGTGATTTGGAACACCTGCATGCCACACAGAGTGTCTGAGCTTAAGTCCTAGCTCCACTTCCAATTCCAGCTTTCCACTAATGCAAACCCTGAGAGGCAGCAGATGATGGCTCAAGTACTTGGGTCTTTGCTACTCATAGGGGACACCCAGATTAAATTCCAGGCTCCTGACTTTGGCCTAGCCAAATCCTAGCTATTATAAGCCTTTGGAGGGTTAACCAGCAGAGTCTCTCTCTCTCTCTCTTTCTCTCTCTCTCTCTCTCTCTCTGTGTGTGTGTGTGTGTGTGTGTCCATGTGTGTATCTCGGTCATTCAAATAAATACAGTTAATAAATGAATTTTTGAGCCAAAAAATAAATAAGATTGAGACTATAATAAGTGTCCAGAATCACTCAAATTTCATTTATAGTGTTCTACTGTGATTTATATTTCTTTTACAAAATAATACAATTATATGCAGAAAAATTCAAGTATCAGAAAGACTCAGGCTGGCGCTGTGACTCACTAGGCTAATCCTCCGCCTGCAGTGCTGGCACCCTGGGTTCTAGTCCTAGTTGGGGCACCAGGTATTAGTCCTGCTTGCTCCTCTTCCAGTCCATCTCTCTGCTGTGGCCCGGGAGTGCAGTGGAGGATGCCCCAAGTGCTTGAGTCCCTGCACCCGCATGGGAGACCGGGAGGAAGTACCCGGCTCCTGGCTTAGGATCAGCACAGCGCCAGCCGTAGTGGCCATTAGGGGAGTGAACCAACGGAAGGAAGACCTCTCTCTGAGTCTCTCTCTCACTGTCTATAACTCTCTCTCTGTCTCTCTCTCACTGTCTAACTCTGCCTGGCAAAAAAAGAAAAAAAAAGAAAAAGAAAGAAAGAAAGACTCAGATTTTTTGCTTTCTTTTTCACTTGTTCAAGTTTTGTGTCCAGACATGAAGTGCATCACAAGCTTGTTGTTGCTGTTTTCTCAATGTCTAATATGTGCTGTAACTAAAAATTGCGAAACTAAAATCAAAGCCAACCTTGGAAATAAAGCAGCCTCCCTGTCAGCGCTTCCCAGCTTTTACTCTCTGCAGCCTGGAGTCCATTTCCCTCTCTCTGCTCTGCAGGACCCAGCCCTGCGGCCCAAGGAAGATTCACTTTCTGTGAAATTAGTGCTGTATTAGCTGCAGGGTGTCATACTGCAGAGCCTCCTCCACGTTTTTGAAGGAGCAATAGTCTCAGACCCCACAAAACGTGGACCTGCTCTGGGCCTCTTTCATGTACCAGAACAGTCTCTGATCTGGCGGCTGCTGGGCATCTTCACAGCCACACGCCCATCCAGAGGCAGTGGACTAGAAAACTGAAGAGCCCATCCTTTCTCCTGGGTTGCCCCCATAGAAGAGCCTCCTGATGCACACTGTGCCCACTGGCTCTTAACGAACTTTAATCATCTTTGAACACCCAAGTTGAAATGTTAAGCCCAATTAAACCGGTAACACCAGTCCTTCCCATTTTGTTTGTTAATGGGGACACACACAGGAACTACCACAAGTAATGATTCTCATTAGAGCAAGAGCAAAATTAGCATTTGTGGGGCCTAATTAAAATTTGGCTTCCAGATATGATGTGTTTGCTTTTCATTAAAAACAGAAAACTTTTAAAGTAGAGGAAATGGTAAAATGCCCAATTAAAGCAAAGATGTTGCAAGGACAGCACCATTTTATATTTTATGGTTTCTGATTCTTCATGGACTAACCAGAGTTCTATGAGCCATAGGAAATGCGGACTCACCAGTGAGACAGAATAAGATAAAAATAAATCATAAATGTGAATGTGCTGTGAAAAAGATAAACATTTCTTTTAAACCTCAGTTGTTTGCTATTGTTGTTGTTGTGGCCCTTATTATCCCAGTTCTTGGGATTACAAAACATCTGCATGGGCCCCACCATGTTAAATGCATAAAATCAAAAACATTCATCTCCTTCAGTTCTGCCAGGGTTATGAATATCAGAAGTTGTACAAAGCCTTTACAAATCTAAATTAAAAAATGAGGAATGGATCATTAAAACAATACAAGGCACTGGGAACAGCAGAATATCACCTGGATCTTGTATAGCAGGCTGGCACAAAAATAAGCCTTATTTTCCTCCAAAACACTCTGAAAATTGCCTACAACTGCTCAGTAACCACCAAGGGAAGATGTCTCCTTCTATTTTGGTGGCCCTGCAGCTTTCTCTCCTGAATTAGAGCTTCCATATTGTCTGGCCATCTGCTCTGGGTTCTGCCCAAGTTGTGTTGATGGAAGGGGTATTTTATGATCTCATGCATTTAGTGGGAGGATAAAGCCCACATTAGTCTGATCAGGACAAAACTGCTTTGTAGAAGACACATGGACCCCCATGATACTTCCTATGTAACAGCTGAACATTTCCCCCTGGCTGCAGAGTCCAGATGTTCCTATGTGACCATCTCCCAGCCAGCTATCATCAAGACATTGCACACAGAGCATATTCTCCCGACTTTCTCCCCTGCTGTCCTTTTGTTGTCTCTTACTTGACTTGCCATTTGAAAGGAAGCTTTGTATGTTCTGCATGTATTTCTACTTTAACTCACATTGAGTCATTCTGGCTATTATCTACAACTCTGAGTAACTACCAGCCTAGACTTATTCTTTGACTCCAGCTTCCCAAATTTTTCACATGTGGTCAAACTTCCTGGTTCACTGTGAACATGGTCTTCAACAATTCCTTTAACTCCACTACATGCTTGCTCCTCCTCCTATTCAGAGGCAAAGTCTGCTTGTCTGCCCCTGAAACTGAGAATGGGGTTATGGCTGGCTTGGTCAAGAAGGGCAAGGAGAAAGTGCCACTGTACTGCTCAGAGTCTGGGACTTCAAAAGGCCTGAGAGTCTGCTTTGGCTATTTTAGAGCTGGATGCTATGAAAGGATGTCTTGTATATCCTGCTTAAAAGATAGGCCAAGCAAACAGGTTCCAAAGAGACACTGTGTGGAAAGAGAGGCATAAAAAGAAAATCCAGGACTCCAACATATGCATGAGCCCAGCTAACACCATGAGAAGAGAGGCCCAGCCAACCCAGCCAGCTCAGCCTCTTAAGTCATCCCTGCTACGTGCCAGATGTGTGATCCAGGTCATCTGGGCCTTCTGGTCACAACTGGCTTCCCTAGCAAGCACATGGGGAGCAGAGAAAAACTATTCCCATTAAGACATGTTTGAGTTCATGACCTATAGATCTGCATGCAATAAAACAATTACTGGGAACCCCTAAGTCTGAGAGTAGTTATACAAAAGGTCCTCAAAAAGTTCATGAGAAATGTGTATTATGAAAAAAGTATGTATGAATTTCAACAAATTTTTGTATCAAACTAAACTTGTTTTAATTCTATTTTCCATGAACTTTTTGAAGTACTCATGTAATTGACAGTAATACTTGATAGACCATGGTAATAATGCCCCCCCCCAAAGAATCAGGCAACCCTATGTCTATGCACTTTACAATGTGATATTGTTGCATCTTCCATCAAAAGCTGGAGATCTGTGACTTCTTTTCACCAAAATGATGTGGCAGAAGAAATTTTTTGCCAGTTCCAGAGCCTAGGCCTGTGGTTTTCAGCTCTAAAACCTGTGGAAACTGAAGACCACCAGGCTTCAAGGAACCCAGTTGTGGTAGTTGAGAGGCTTGGTGGAGGAAAGCCAATGTGCCCTAGCTGACCACCAATTCCATCTGTCAGAAATGTGGATGAGGCCATCTTGATGCCTCTACCAGCAGATGACTGTAGATACATGATACACCCAGGCCAGATTACCTAGACTGCCAACCCATGGGATCATGGGAAATGACTCGTGTTGGCTTAGCCCACCGTTTAATGGGATAACATAATGGAAGAAATACTCACTACCTGATCCAGACTGGTTCAGCTGATCTGACTCCCTCAGTCTTCCCTGCACTAACCACAAGTCCATGCACACAATATAACCCTATAGTATAGATGACTTACAGCTCCATTTGACTGTTGGAAGTACAGAGCAATGGTCAGGTTCACAGGCTCTAGAGTTGCACTGCCTGGAGTTAATAAACAGCTCCACCACTGACAAAATAAACTAACACAAGCTTTCCTGTTTGCAAAATAGGGATAAGAATAGCAAATGCCCCCCCTGGGTTGTTCTGAGCTATCAAAGGGATAATGTACAAAGTATGTAGTCAGCAAATGTTAGACAACTGTATGCGTCAAAGACATGAGATAGGTCTTGTGGAAAGCCCTACCAAGTTTTTAAATGAAGTCATATCCTTTAAATATCTTTTTATAAAATGAAACTGAAAACAAAAAGCCCACGTTCCATAGCCCTCCAATCCTTCTTTGGGGGTTGTCATGGTAGTACTGGAAGGATTATAGAGGGAAAGATATAGGGCATTTTTTATGGGATGTATCTGTAGGAGGCAATACTTCTAAATGATAATTTTAAATATTTTTGGGCAAAGCTTGAAGCTCTGCTTTACAAAAGAAAATTGTGGAGTAGGCGTTTGGCATAGCAGTTAAGATGCAACTTGGGATGTCCGCTTCCCGAATCAGAGTGCCTAGGTTTGAATCCTAGCTTTGCTTCCAATTCCAGCTTCCTGCTAATGCACACCCTGGGAGAAAACATAATATGGCTCAAATACTTGATTCCCTCCACCTACTTTGGAGACCTGGATTGAGTTCCATGTTCCTGGCTTCAGCCTGACCCAGCCCTTGCTATTACAGGCATTCAGAAGTGAACTAGAGGGTAGAAAATCTCTCTCTGTTGCACTTTCTGTCTCTCTCTCTCTCTCTCTCTCTCTCTCTGCCTTTCACACAAAATGAAAATAAATAAAATTTAAGAAAGTTGCTACTCTTAATTATTTCCTTAACTAGAATCCTTGGGGCAGGTTCTGTGGCACAGCAGATAAAACTGCAGCTTGGTACACCCACATTGGGTATTGAAGTACCTGTAATCATGTGCCACCTCCACTATCGATCCAGCTTCTTCCAACATTGTGTTGGAGGCAGCAGATGAACCAAGTACTTGGGTTCCTGGTACCTACATGGGAGACCTGGATGGAGTTTCTGTTCCTGGCTTCAACCTGGCTTAGCCCTGTTGCTGGCATTTGGGGAATGGATCAGCAAGTGGAAGACATTCATTCATTCATTCATTCTCTCTCTCTATCTCTTTCTCTCTCTTTTTGTCTTTCATTCTGCCTTTCAAATACATAATTTGTAAAAAGCTAGAATTCTTAAAATTTAAGACTTTCAAAATGAAGATAGCCATATAAATATTTTATACTGATATTTCACAACAGAAACACAGATAAGCTACAATACAGACAAAAAAAAAAATGGTACTGGTGGTAACTCTCCAAGAGTGGAGGATTAGTTGAGGGGATATGACAGTGACGCATGAAAAGGGAATTAAGCAGCACCTTTGATCATTGAAAGGGAAATCAGAAAATGATCACTGAAGACTGAAAATTTGATGAAAGGATATTAAGTCTATGCTTCATGAATTTACACACTGGAAGTAATGGTCAGAATAAAGGTAAATGGTCCAAATGCTTGGCTTATAATGAAAATAATTTATTTCAGTTGGTTAGGGTCTTTTACCTCAATTATTGGTTCATAAAATTGATGTCAACAAAATTGTCAAGATGGTGGATTCAGAGTGAAGCATTCTCTCTAATAAGAAGAAATAAGATGAGAAATCTCTATAGGCAGAGACCATACCACTTTTCTGGAATATTGTTCATAATCAGCACAGAAAAATGCTCAGAAAAGAAATGTACACCCTCTAATGCTTTTACTCCATTCAGGCCGCTATACCAAGATACCACAGCCTGGGTAGCTTAACCAACAGAAATTTATTTTTTACATTCTGGAGTTTGGGAAGGCCAACAGCAAGATGCAGCAGATCCAGTTCCTGGGGTGGACCCTCCTGCTGATTTGTACATGGATACTTTGATGGTCCTCACAGTGCAGTAAGGAAGAAAGGAGAAAGCATTCTTCTCATATGATCACTAAGTTCATTCTGAGGCTTCCACCCTTAAGACCTCATTACCTTTCAAAGGCTCCATCACCAAATACCATCACACTGGGGATTAGAGTTTCAATATATGAATTACTGGGGAATGTAAACATTCAGTCCATAGCATTAGTTAAAGGGGGAACTGGGGCATATTGTATTCTTCCAGAATGATCACCACAATATTTCCTATCCCATGTACTCTGCTAGTGCCTTGCCATTATCCTATAAATACATAGAAGTTATGTCTCTTCCCCTTGAACTTGATAAGGCCTTTGTGACTATATCAAATAATACAGCTAATTTTCATCCAGGGGTATTTTGTCCCCCAGGGAACATTTTGCAGTAGCTGGAGACATTTATTTGAGGTTGTCACAACAAGGAGGAAGGGTGTGTTACTACTCAATATCCTGTAATGTGGCCGGCGCCGTGGCTCAACAGGCTAATCCTCCGCCTTGCGGCGCCGGCACACCGGGTTCTAGTCCCGGTCGGGGCGCCGGATTCTGTCCCGGTTGCCCCTCTTCCAGGCCAGCCCTCTGCTGTGGCCCAGGAGTGCAGTGGAGGATGGCCCAAGTCCTTGGGCCCTGCACCCCATGGGAGACCAGGAAAAGCACCTAGCACCTGGCTCCTGCCATCGGATGAGCGCGGTGCGCCGGCCGCAGCGCGCCGACCGTGGCAGCCATTGGAGAGTGAACCAACGGCAAAGGAAGACCTTTCTCTCTCTCACTGTCCACTCTGCCTGTCAAAAATAAAAAAAAAAATAAAAATAAATAAAAATAAATAAATAAATAAATAAATAAAAATATCCTGTAATGTACAGTAGCGATAGTGTTAATGTGGATCAACCCTGTTACAAAGTGTGGCAGAAGTGATTCTTTGTGACTCTCTAGGCTAGGTCATGAAGGACAATACAATATCTGCCTGCAATGCTCTCTTAGAGGTTATTTCACTTTGGAACTCAGCCACCACACAATGAAAACCCCAAAGCCACATGCAGAGATTCTCATGCAAGGGAATCAAAGCCTAGGCTCTCAGGCCCTGCTGAGATGCAAACAGTGCCAGTACCAACTCAGCTGGCCATGTCAGAGTGCCATCTTATAGTCAGCTCCTCCAGCCGTCAGTCTAGCTGCCCCAGTTGATGTGTGGATCTAGGATGAGTCACATCTTATGAGCCCTGTTCAAATCACAAATTCATAAGAAAATACAGAATTATTGTTTTTGAATTCACTGAGTCTGGAAGTGGTTTCTTACACAGCAGTAGAAAACTGCCATCTATCCACCCACTCATCATCCTTCCATCCATCCATTCGATTTCATGACTTGTAGTGATTAGCACATTATGTTGTTGATAAAATATTTCTATAGTTTATTTCCAAATAATAAATTATTATCCAGTGAAGAGGATATATTGGAGATCTTTGGGCACCAATATGATCCTCCAGGAGACCCTTGATCATTGCTATGGTTTGAAATGATTTGGCTCCTGAACTGATGCAGATGTATAAACATCAAAGTCAAAAGTTAATCATACTAAGAGGGTGGAAACTTGATCCAATTATAGTGTATAGGAGGTGGGTCTAGTGGGAGGTCCTTAGGTCACTGGAGAAATGATCTTGGAAGGCTGTTCTCATAAGAGAGTTGGTTATCTGTCTACGGCCATACCACCCTGAACGCGCCCGATCTCGTCTGATCTCCAAAGAGTTGGTTATCAAGCATGAGTGGGCCCCAGCCACTCTCTCTGTTTCTAGGCTTACCATGTGTTCTTTTCTCCACACATGCTCATCAGAGGCACCAATTCAACAAGGCTGCCCAATCTTGGACTTGAACCTCCAGATCTGTGAGCTAAATAAACCTTCTCTCTTTATATAGTTAGTTTTCTCAGATATTTCATTGTAGAGACAAAGATTTGACTAAGAAAGACACCTATGGAGACACTGATGAAGCTGCCAGGAAGTGCATCTGCAATTCTTGAGTCAGTAGAAATAGAACAATAAAAATAAATTAGAATTTTAAGAGTATATAGCAAGAACATAAAAGAGCATCATTATTGATTCTTTTATAACACTTCTGAAATAAATATAAGGTACAGATGATTCAGCAGGATGAGAATATTATTTTTAAAAAATCAATACATATATTATGCTGCTATAGTGCTCTATAGGAAAAAAATTCAGTAGAAAATTGCCCCAGGGTAAAATCAGTGGAAGAAATTTAGATAATGTATTTTATTTCTACTCAGAATTTCTATATTACCACATCTTAAAAATTTACCAAGAAATTTTCACCAGACCATTGACATACTAATAAAATAATCATGGTAATAGAAACATTTTTAACATTAATTGGTATCTTGGAATTCATGATGATATTTCTAGTCAACGTCCTCATGCTCTTGAAAAAAAAATTCAGAGGAAAATAAAGAGCTTGAATACTAAAAAAATTAATAGAAACAAGAACTTTGAAAAACATTAAATATTGACACTATCCAAGAAACTGAAACTAAAAGATAGAGACCATTTTATGAAGAGAAAGGATTTGTTTTCATTTACTTATTTTCATTTTCTTTGAAAGGCAGAGAGACAGAGATGCAGAGACAGAAAGATCTCTTCCAACGCACTAGTGTATTTTCCAAATGCCTGCAACAGTCAGGATGGGGCCAAGCTGAAGCCAGTTGCCTGGAACTCAGTCCAGGTCTCCTGTATAGAAGGCAAGAACTCAAATACTTGAGCCATCACCCTCTGCCTCCAAGGCTACCCATTAGCAGGAAACTCTATCAAAAGCAGAGTAACCAGGGGCCAGCATTGTGGCCATAGCACAGTGGATAAAGCTGCCACCTGGGACACCGCATTCATTCCATATGGGCTCTGGTTCATGTCCTAGTTGCTCCACTTCCGATCCAGCTCCTTGCTGATGGCCTGAGAAAACAGCAGAGGATGGGCCCATGCACCTAATGGGATACCTGGAAGAAACTCCTGGCTCTTGGCTTCAGTCTGGCCCAGTTTCAACTATTGTGGCCATCTGGGTAGTGAACCAGTGGATGGAAGATTCCCTCTCTCTCCCTCTCCTTCTCCCTCTCTCTCTCTGTAACTCTTTCAAATAAATATTTTTTTTAAAAAAAAAAAGGTAGAGTAACCAGGACTAGAACCAGTTACTCTGATATAAGACTAGGTGTACCAAGCAGTAATTTAATCACTATACCAAACATCTCCCCCTTTAAAACTGAAATGATTAGGAGTTCCAGAAATATAGAACTCAAAGTTTGGGGAGTGGAAGGGAGAAGAACAAATAATCACAAATAATACAATTTATCAGACATATGAGATAGGTCTGAATAAAATGACTTTCTAGATTAAAAATAATCACCAAGGGTCCAGTACAGTAAATAAAAATAGAACTACATCAGAGAACAGTACCACGAAATTTCAGATAACTAGAGATAAAAAGAAAATTTATAAAAATAAACTTTATTTATTTAAAGAGATAAAGAGAAAAGCTTCCAAACAAGAAAATAAAAAAAAAAAAACTTAGCTTCCAAACAAGGGATTAAAAAGTTTAATTGCATCAGACTTCTCCACAGTATTGTAGGAAGCTACAGGACAATGCAGCAATATCTCCTATCAATTTCCAACTGTATTCTCTACTCCAACTATCATTTCAAGGGGAAGGGAGAATTATTGCATTTTTAAGCAAGAATAATTATCTCTGATACATTTGAGGATACTTCAAAAAGTTGATGGAAAATGAAGTTAAAAGATAAGTTGGGGGCTGGCATTTGTAACAGCAGTTACGTAGCTGCTAATTTACCTGCATCTTGACTCCTCTGCTTCCAATCCAGCCTCCTGCTAATGTGCACCCCTGGAAGGTAGCAGATGATTACTTAAGTACTGAATCCCTGCCACTCATATAGGTGATCTGGATTCAGTTCCTGGCTCCTGGCTTCCACTTGGTCCAGTCCTGGCAATTGTGTGCATTTGAGGAATGAACTGTTTCTTTCAAACCAAATGAAAATAAATAAATAGAAATGGTTTAAAATAATAATAAATTTATTTTGGTGCAAAAACAGGGAAATCCACATACATTTTTTTCATATACATAGTCTCCATGAAATTTTTGAAGATCCTGTATATGCATGGATTTCAAATTTTTTGCACCAAAATAAGTTTATCTTTTCATTCCATTTTCCCATGAACTTTGAGATGCCCATAGATAATGCAATTTTTTCCAGATGTGAAGCATCCCAGGAGAAAAAGGCACTACTAATTGACTTCTTCTTCAGCGCTCTTACAGGCCAAAGTTCAATACTCCTGCTCCCCTAGATGTCCACAGCCACATGTTTTAGGGGACTCTGAACTCCTCCCCAGCTGCAAAGGGAAATCTTTATTGCTCTGTAAGTCAGTCTGGGTCATCTCATTCTCCTGGAGGCAGAGTTAGCTAAAGTCAGCATGTGATCCTCTCCTGGGCAGTGAGAAGCAGGGGAAGTCTGCTGGGGTCTGTAGTCAGAGATTCTTTTGTAACTAAAGATGTGGGTCTTGGGTAAGGTTTAGCACTGAGTTGGGAAGTGGCCCCTGGAGTAACCAGAGAGGAAGTGAAAGACACGAGGAGCCAAGTACTCCTGTACCTGAGCCTGCAGGGCTCTGAACTGCAGGCTTCACTACGGAGTGGTTGAAGACAAAGGAGCTAGACTTGGCACTCTTGCACCACCAGCCATTGGGCAACGGTCTTCAGGAGGGAGCTTGCTCAAGCACTTCCACGCTACTCTTGCTAGCAAAGTCCCTCAATGAGCCTAAGGCAGTTAGTTCTCTCAAGAAAAGCTGAAGGGAGGAAAGCGTTAGGAGCAGAAACAGGCACACAAGTGATAAAGAAGACTCCAAGAGTATCTAATGGAGCACCAATTCTGCCTTCTGCCAGAGGCTAGTCAATATTGCCTGTAAGAACCTTCTTGCAATCTTGAAGGAAGCCATTGTCAAAAACAAGACGGTGCACTGAGCAGGGTAGAGTGAAGAGAAGAACCAGGGTCCTTGATGATGTTGTTGACCTTGTTATTGATGTGCCTTAGGGTGACACACATCCAACTTTCTTGTTATGCTGCATAATATATTCTCCCTGTAATTTAAGCTATTCTTAGTGGGGGTTTTTTTCCCATTATTTGCAACCAAGCTTTACTTGCAAGCAAGCTAAACAATTGAATAGAAGGTAAACTATGATAGAAAAGAATTGTTGTGGGGCAGCGGTGGGGGGTGGGGGAGCTATCCTGATGCAGAATCAGCACGCAAAGGATCCCAGTGGGCTGACACATGAGGATGCCAGTGAGTTCCCTTGGCCTTTTTCATCTTCTGCAAGTACCCTCTGATTAGATGGTGCATATTCCTGAGTTCCTTGGCTCTCATGGTCTTCTCCCAAAAGGTTCTATACCAGTGGTCTAGAGAGCAGGGAGAATTTGAAATCAGATTTCAGATTCTGAAATCAGATGAAAATCTTAGGGGCCAAAGAGCAAGCATAACAGGTCCATTCATACATGTGGCTTGTGTTGTGCCCTGTTTTTCAACCCAACTTCTAGGATCTCTGTCCCCTACTCTACCTTATGCCCTTTTGCATATTAGGCTTATGGGTGATCTGATCAGAAAGAATTTCATAAGAAAAAAGGAGGCTAAAATGTTTTGCAGAGTGGGAATTATGGACCATGTAGTCTATCATTTAACCTAATATTTCATTTCATGGTGACATCTACTGGCAGAATTAATGCATTACCATGGCTGACCAAATTAAGCCAATTTTGACTGTTCAAAGAATCCATGCATATGGAAAGAAAACACTAGCCAAATATGTTATTTAGAATTGGCAAGGCCTGGAGCCAGCACTATGGCATAGCCATATGGAAAGAAAATGCTGGCCAAATATGCTATTTAGAATTGGTAAGGCCCAGGGCCAGCACCATGGCACAGTAGGTTAATCCTCTGCCTGCAGCACCGGCATCCCATATGGGTGCCAGTTCTAGTCCCAGCTGCTCCTCTTCCATTCCAGCTCTCTGCTATGGCCTGAGAAAGCAGTAGAAGATGGCCTAAGTCCTTGGACCCCTGCAGCCACATGGGAGACTGGGAAGAAGAACCTGGCTCCTGGCTTCAGATCTGCACAGCTCCGATCTGTTGTGGCCAACTGGGGAGTGAACCAACAGAAGGTAGACCTTTCTCTGTCTCTCCCTCTGTCTGTAACTCTCAAATAAATAAATGAAATCTAAAAAAAAGAGAATTGGTAAGGCCCAATTGTACTCTGAATATTTTTATTTTTAAAGCAGTTAAGTGAAACATTCTGAACTTATGAAGTGAACAATATTATACACACAAGTCTTCCACCAAACCTGCTTAAATCATAACATTCTGTAATATTTACATCAAATCTTTTTTAAGATGTATTTATTTATTTGAAATGCAGAGAAAGAAAGAGAGAGAGAGAGAGACAGTTAGTTCCTCTCTCTGTTGGTTCACTCCCCAAATGGCTGTAATAGCTGGAAGCTGAGCAAAGCCAAAGCCAAGAATTAGAAATTCAATCCATGTCCCCAATGTGGATATCAGGGACCCAAGTAGTTGAGTGGTCTGCTGCTTCCAATGTGTATATTAGCAGGAAACTGGATGGGAAGCAAAACTAGGACTTGAACTCAGGTGTTCAAGTATGGGATGCACGCATCCTAAGTGGTTTCTTAACCACTGGCCCCCAATCATTTAATCATTTTCAAAATCACGAATATGTCATCTCTCATGTCTCTAGTTTGGAAAATGGCTGTTGAGAGTGTGCAGAGAATTTCCACAAATGAAAGTTCCCCAAAAAGTTTGTGGAAAATGTGTATTATTATAAAACTATGTAAGGATTTCAAAATTTTCTTACACCAAAATAAATTCATCCTTTTTAAAGAGTTATTTAATTTATTTACTTATTCGAAAGGCAGAACGAGAGAGAGAAAGGGAGAGAGAGATCTTCCATCCACTGGTTCACTGCTCAAATGCTGACAACAGGCCAGGCTGACGTCAGGGTCCTCCACACGGATGGCTGAAATTTATTTTTTTGAAAGGCAGAGGGACTGGAGGTGGAGATATGGGGAACTCCATATCTGGTTCACTCTCCCAAACGCCCACAATATCCAGGACTGGGCCAGGCTAAAACCAGGAGCCTGAAACTCCATCCAGATCTCTCATGTGGGTGGCAGCGACCCAGGTGTTTGAACCATCACCTGCTGGGTACCCACCAGCAGGAAGCTGGAACAGAGTGCTGAGTCAGGATTCAAAACCAGGCACTCTGAAGCTGGATGCAGCTTGTCTGCTGTGCCAAGTGCCCATCCCCTCACTAATTTCTTATATTGATTACATATTTAAATAATAACCTTTTAGATATATTGGATGAAGTAAACTAAGAAAGTGGAATAAATTTCACCCATTTCTTTTTACTTTTTAAAAATATACCTTCTAAGCCGGTGCCGCAGCTCACTAGGCTAATCTTCTGCCTGTGGCGCCGGCACCTCAGATTCGGGCGCCGGATTCTGTCCCAGTTGCTCCTCTTCCAGTCCAGCTCTCTGCTGTGGCCCGGGAGTGCAGTGGAGGACGGGCCAAGTGCTTGGGCCCTGCACCTGCATGGGAGACCAGGAGGAAACACCTGGCTCCTGGCTTCAAATCAGCACAGCATGCCGGCCGCAGTGCGCTGGCCATAGCTGCCATTTGGGGGGGTGAACCAATGGAAAAAGGAAGACCTTTCTCTCTGTCTCTCTCTCTCTCACTGTCTAACTCTGCCTGTCAAAAAATTTTTTTAAAAAAATAAAATATACCTTCTAGAAAATTCAAAATTGCTTATGTGGTTCATGTACTGCTTTGTTAAGTGGAGGCTGTCCATAGTTTTATTTATTAGTGCTATTTTAGTCAAGGTCCCTGATTTTTCTGTATGAGGGTAAATATATCACCAGGATGCACTGCTTCATCTGAGGTTAGTATACTTCCAGGGGGTGAAATATAGGGAGACAAGAGTCTTCCCCCATCTCCCCAGCTGTTTGCCATCATCTTCTTATACTCCCACACAATGCTTCATTTTTACTTTTGGCAGATGCATTTTATTAAAAATATTGACTAATCAGTGACTTATTAAAGGCATACACCAGAAGGTATTTTTCTTAAATAAAACAGTAAAATAAAATATTCATGGAGTCAGTACCAGACTCCAGCTTTCAACTGCAATCATACATTGTGTAAGGACATTCTGGTCAATGATGAACCACAGAACAGTGTTCTCATAAAATTATAATGGAACCAAAAAATTCCCAACCTCCGGTGACATTGTGGCTCATGTGTTTGTGGTGATGCTGATGTAAACAGACCTACTATGCTTCCAGTAGTCTGAAAGAGCAGCACATACAATTAGGTAGAGTAGATAATACTTGATAGTGATAATAAGCTGCTATGTATGATAATATGCTGACTGATGTATTTACTATGCTATACTTTTTACTATTATTTTACAGTATATCCTTCTACTTATTAAAGAATTACTGTGAAACTATTACACTGGCAGCAGCCTCATACATCCTGTTTATTGAGCCTCTCATTTTGTTAAATTTTTATTTATTTATTTTCTCTTATTTGAAGGGTAGAGAGACAGACAGAGGGAGATGTTCCATCTGCTGATTTACTTCCCAAATGGCCAAAATAGCCAGGATTGGGTCAGGCTGAAGCCAGAAGCACAGAACTCCATCTGGGACTCCACGAGGGTGACAGGGACTCAAGTATTTGAGCCATCACCTGTTGCCTCCCAGAGTAAGCCTGAGTGGGAAGCCGGATCAGAAACAGCCAGGATTCAATACATGCTCTCTGATATACAATGCAGGATCCCAGGTGTCCAAACCACCGTGTCAAAGGTCCACCCTACTATGTCTATTGATTACATCAAGAAACCATGCCAAGTGATTGATTTATACCCTCTAGGTTTGGGTAAGTATACTGCATGATATTCAAAGAATGATGAAATTGCCTCAAGACAAATTTCTCAGAGCCTGTCCCTGTCATTAAGCAATGCATGACTGTAACTGCATTTCCTTCTAGAGAGAACCAGAATAGTGCCTGTAATCTGTAAGAGCCATGTTACATGCTCATTGGGCAACATTTCCTTAAAAAATTTCAAGGGACAGGGTCAGCATTGTGTTGCAGCAAGTTAAGCAACTGCTTGCAATGCCGGCATCCCATATGAGGGCTGTTTTGAGACCCAGCTGCTCCATTTCTAATCCAGCTGTCTGCTAATGATCCTGGGAAAGCAGCAGACTATGGCCCAAGTGTTTGGGCCCCTACCACCCACACAGGATACCCAAATGGATTCCAGGTTGCTGGCTTCACTTCACCCTAGGCCAGGTCTGGCCATTGCAGCCATTTGAGGAATGAACCAGCAGATGAAATCTCCCTGCCCACCCCCCTCTGTAACTCTTCTTTCAAATAAATAAATAAATCTTTTTAAAAAACTATAAAAATGCAAAGACCCACAAAAATTTTCTTTTAAATAGTTTAAAAGATATAAAAGTTTACATTGTCTAATATAATGTTTTCCATCCTGAAATCTGCCTCATTTTAATTCAAAACATTCCTCTAGTCCTGGTATCAAAACCAAGTCTTCAGCCCTAATGCCTTTGATTTGGACTTTATCAGGCCTCAGTCTCCCTCAGCTTGCAGTTCCTCTATTCCACTTTGATGTTTGTAAGTCAACTCCTTACTAAAATTTAACTCATTAAATTAAAGGATTGGTACAAGGATTGCCTGGCAAGATCCTGAATTACAAAGACTCAGAATTCAATGATCATCTCTGTAGTTAACATTCTAATGCTAGACTCTATTTTTAGAGGCTTCTCAAGAACTCCAAGTGATGATCAAAGACATAACCAACCTACCTGTAGACCCCAGACAGGCATCTACTTGGCCATCACAGCATTTTCAGAGAAACTCACCTGCCTCTTATCACTGATCATTCAAAGGCTGGTCATGAGTACAGTGGACCAACCAGAGACTCTCACACAAGCTGATCCCACACTGTTGTATCCTGAATTTAATCTGTAGGATTCATCATCCTGATCCCTTGGGGAGCCTGGGACTTGAGCAATAGCTGCCTTCAGCTGTCCAGCTCCTTGCTCTGTGCATTGCAACATAAACTCCTGCTTTCCTACACGACTCCAATGTCAGTGATTCACTTGCTGAGTGTCAAGTTTTTGGCTTTCTTTAAATAAAGATTTAGTTATTTATTCAAAAGGCAGAGAGAAAGAGAGCACATGCAGGCTCTCATCTGCTGGTTCACTCCCCAAATGATAGCAAAAGCCAAGACTGGACCAGTCAGAAGCCAGGAGCTAGGAACTCCATCCTAGTCCCCAACCTGCGTGGCAGGGGCCCAAGCATTTCCCAGGCATGTTAGCAGGGAGCTGTATCAGAAGCAGAGCAACCAGGACTTGAACCTGACCTCCAAAACGGGATACAAGCATCACAAGCAACAGCGTAATTGGTTGTGCCACAGTGCTGGCCCTTAGATCCAGGGTTTTGTTTTTGCTAGGTTCTATAACAATGTTAGTTTATTGATTCTGAAAAGGGGAGAAATCTTCATATCTTTGCATTTCTTTACCAATATATATTGTGTCCTTAAGTAAAACAGTTCTTCCTACCATGATCTCACAATACAGCACAGCTTCTATGACCAAAACTATACAAGGTTTTCCCTACACACCAAGCCCCCAATGCTAAAGCTACCAAAGATATCTGAACTAGATATCTCTAGTTCAGCTCTGTCACTATCTGTCTGGAGACAGCATCATATCCCACAGATTGAGGTTTCAAAATTGCTTCCTGTTCTAATGCCAATCATAAACACCAGGTTATTATTTGTTTTACCTATGCTTCTGACCACCTGGCTGTACATCGGGCTTCCCGGGACTCCCTCCTCACAAATAAAATAGTTCACAGAACTCAGGGAAAATACATTTACTGGTTTATTGGAAAGGATCTTTAAAGGATACACATGAACAGCCAGGTGAACAGGTACATATGGGAAGATCTGGAAGGGTTGTAGAACACTCTCCCAAACTGTTGGAACAAGTGTTATAGAACCCCTAGAAGTGGGTCTGCTTAGCTGACTACAGCAAGCTAGCTCTTGACAGCAAGAATGGTGGCAGTAAGCAGGGATTTATCTGCAATTCTCTGAGCAAGGAGACAGGCAGTGAAACTTACTTTTAAAGTAGGAGTTGAGCAGTGCATGCTGGGCTTGTATGTGGGCCTCTGGTTGGTCCACAGCGTATGTGGCCGTCCTCTGATTAGTCAGTACGTTTCTTTTGAGATGGCAAAGGTGGACTCTGGTCTAACTGGATGAAAGTAAATTGGGCATTTGCTTGATCAGCACTTGCAAGTTCCTGCAAAGCTATCAGAATAGAAGCCAGCATTGAGATGTTATCTATAGTGGCAATCTGAGTGTCTGTGACTCAGGGTCTTGGCTATGGATTTACCCTTGTATTACTCCCTTAATTTAATGTGTTACTCTTTACAAAGGAACTGCAAATTGAGGGAGAGGTATTGGGGTCTAATAAAGTCAACATTAAAGGCATTGGGGAGACCAGCGCTGAGGCATAGCAGATGAAGCCACCCCCTGCAGTGCGGCATCCCATATGGACACCGGTTTGTGTCCCAGCTGCTCCACTTCCTATCCAGCTCTCTGCTGTGGTCTGGGAAAGTAATAGAGGATGGCCCAGGTTCTTGGGCCCCTGCACCCATGTGGGAGACTTAGAGGAGACTCCCGGCATCTGACTTCAGGTCAGCGCAGCTCTGGCCATTCCGGCCATTTGAGGAGTGAACCAACAGACAGAAGACTTCTCTCTCTCTGCCTCTGCCTCTGCCTCTGCCTCTGCCTCTCTGTGACTCGACCTTTCAAATAAATAAATAAATATTTTTAAAAACAAAAAAAGACATTCCCTGAAAATGGGAGGTTCTCATTCATTTCCTGGGAACCTGGGAGCCCCCCAAACTCAGGCCTTTTAGGCTTTTAGGAGGCTCCATTAAGTAGGCATCGTTGATTAGACCATCAATGAGGGACTCACCCTTCAGCCCCCTCTTCTCCCTGAAGACAGGCAATGGAGATGTGATTTTCCACCCTCAGAGCACTGGGTTGGTTCCCTTGGCTACCAGAGCTCCAGCCTGTGATAATCTGAGGACTTTCTAAGTATCCCCTCAAAAATGTTTAACTCAAATGTGCTTAAAAGGAGCTGCTATAAATAACAAAAGACTGTATTTACTTTTACTATTCCAGAGTTGCTTAGAGAAACAAAAACCAAGGCCAACTGTATTGTAATAAAAAATACTCTTATTGGTCTAGTCATTGGTCACAGGAGCTTCAAGTGGGGAATACTGGGACAAAATAAAAAAATATATATACTGTATGTCACAACATCACAGTCCACATCTCAAAGTGGAATGGTTTGTTTCATATGAGTGATTTGGTAGCCAATAATTGTGGTTCTGTATAGAAATCATATAGAGAAGATTTGAAAAAAAAAATAAAAAGATGTACTGGGGCTGGAGCTGGGGCATACTAGGTTAAGTCTCTGCCTGTGGTGCCAGCATCCCTTATTGGCACCGGTTCATGTCCCAGCTGCTCTACTTCTGATCCAGGTTTCTGCTAATGGTCTGAGAAAGCAGTGGAAGATGGCCCAAGTGTTTGGGCCCCTGCAACCACCTGGGAGACCTAGAAGTGGCTCCTGGTACCTGGCTTCGGACTGGCCCAACTCTGGCCATTGTGGCCATTTAGGGAGTGAACCAGCAGATGGAAGACCTTTCTCTCTGTCTCTTAGAAAAAAGATTTATTTATTTATTTGAAAATCAGAGTTACAGAGAGAGAGAAGAGTGGGGGAGAAGCAGAGAGATATTCCATCTGCTGCTTTACTTCCCAAATATCTGCAATGGCCAGGGCTGGGCCAAGCTGAAGCCAGGAGCCAGGAGCTTCTTCCTGGTTTCTGACATTGGTGCAGGGGCCCAAACATCTACTGTGGCTTTCCCAGGCACATTAGCAGGGAGCTGGATCAGAAGTGGAGCAGACAGGACTTGAACCTACATCCATATAGGATGCCAGAGTTGCAGGCATCTAGCCCACTACACCACAATGCCAGTCCCCAAGAAGTTTTTTTCAGGTCTTGCCACACAGAAATCTGAATTTTGTGAATATGAAGTTTACCTCAACCAGCTAAGAAAATCTGATGCACAGCCAAGGTTGAGAACTGTTTGGGAGGACAGAAAAACTTGTGTTTTAAGCCCTAATGATGTAGGCAGGGCAGGGAATCAGGAAGGGGTAAGGAGCTAAGAAATGTCAATACCCAGAGCATGTACACCACCCAAATCCCATCCTCTTCCATGTCGATTCAGCATGGCTGAAGACAGCACACCCACCCTTCATCATGCAGCTAAGCCTCTCTCCCTCGTGCTCCAGATGCCATGACACCTTGCTGGAGCTGACCACGTGCCCCGCAACTCTACCTTATATCCTGTCTGCTTTGGATCTTCAGTCAGGGTCTGACCTGGGTGAGCACCACTGCTACCTTACCAAGGGATGACCCCAGCCTGGGTGGGGGGCAATTGGAATGCATGGAGATTGCCCACATCCTGTCTTTCTGCCTTTCAGTAAATCCTGCTCTTCTGTTCACCTCTACCTATAGCTCTGTCATATTTTTATACACGGAAAGACAAAATCATGGACTAAGTCTAGCTGGGGGCCTCTCCAAGCCCAGCGTAGGCTCTCCATCTCCATGACATAATTTGGTGACCCCCATCTCCACAACAACTATAAAACATTTTTACAAGTCAGTTCCCACGTAGGTCTCTTTGCTTAAACCTCACTGAAACTTCCCTGGTGTAGACTCCCTCCACCAAAATGCCCTTAAAGTTACTGTTAGCATCGCTCCTATTAGCCTAATATTTATATACAATGTGTGTGTGTGTGTGTGTGTGTGTGTGTGTGCGTGTGCGTGTGTGTGTGTGTTTCCTGTCTCCTGTATATCAAGAAATCATAAACAAGGTTAAAATGAAGCAAAGACAGTTTTACTCCGGTGATATAAGTTACAAATTGCAAATCACAGGTTAGCTAGAGACTGATAGAGTACTCCACCTAGGGAAGGGACTTTGGGGCTTTCACAACAAAGAGAAGTTAAGTTAGGAGCAGCTCAGCATTCTTCGGGGGAGATAAGCAGGTTTGAGGCAAGTTCTGTGACCAGGGTGGTCATAAATTTTGTAAATCCACTGGAATGTCCAGGTAAGCAAACTGGTATTTTTCAAACTTGCAATGTTTTGCTAGATCATGGAAAATATGTTCCTTCTTGTTCCCAAGATGAAGTGTGTGTGTGTGTGGGGGGGGGGGGGTGAATGGTGCCGTGGAGCAGGTTAATCCTGCACCTGCGATGCCAGCATCCCATATGGGCACCGGTTCTAGTCATGGCTGCTCCTCTTTCAATGTAGGTCTCTGCTATGGCTTGGGAAAGCAGTAGAAGATGGACAAAGCACTTGGGCCCCTGCATCCATGTGGGAGACCCGGAAGAAGATTCTGGCTCCTGGCTTTGGATCGGCTCAGCTCCAGTCGTTGCAGCCATTTGGGGAGTGAACCAGTAGATGGAAGACCTCTCTCTCTCTGTCTCTCCCTCTCACTGTCTGTAACTCTACCTCTCAGATAAATAAAGAAATCTTTTTTTAAAAAAATGAAGTATGTGTGGCAATGTTCTTCCTGTCACAAATCTCCAAGGCTCAGAAAAGGACTTTTGCTTCTATCACTTCCCAACAGAACTGTAATTCCTCTTAAAATTCTTTACTTATCGTGCTTATTTGAAAGACAGAGAGACAGAAGAAGAAATAGAGAGCTACCATCCATTGGCTCAATTTCCAAATGCCCACAACAGCTGGGGTTGGGCCAGGACAAAGCTGGGAGCTGGGAACTCTATCTGGACCCCACCACTTGAGCCATTACCTGCTGCCTCCCAGTGTGTGCATTAGCAAAATACTGGAAAAGGGAGCTGAACTGGGACTTAGAACCCAGGAAAGGGCCAGCACTGTGGTGCGGTGGGTTAAAGTCCCAGCCTGCAGTGCCATATGGGCGCCGGCTCGAGTCCTGGCTGCTCCTCTTCCAATCCAGCTCTCTGCTAGTCACCTGGGAAGGCAACAGAGGATCCTTGGGCCCCTGCACCCATGTGGGAGACCTGGAAGAAGCGCCTGGCTCCTGGCTTCAGATCAGATCAGCTCAGCTCTGGCCGTTGCGGTCATTTTTGGGGAGTGAACCAGCAGAATGGAAGACCTCTCTCCCTCTGGCTCTACCTCTTTCTGTATCTCTTTCAAATAAATAAAATAATTCTTAAAAAAAAAAAAAAGAAAGAAACCAGGCATTCCAATATGGAATGTGGGAGTCCCAAGCAATTTTAACCTCTGCTCCAAACACCCACCCCAATATATTAATTTTGAAGATATACAAACATTCAGTCTATAACAGACTCATAAATTTTTGCCAAAACACTTTTTTCACATTATATAATGTTTACTAATCATATAGAAGTCTTCTAGAAATGCCATGTGTTTGATTCATCTACTGTATCTTTATTTTTTTTATGATTTTTTTTTACTTTTATTTAGAATATAAATTTCCAAGGTACAACTTGTGTATTACAATGGCTTCCCAACCCAAACCTTCCCTCCCCCTGCTACCCTCCCCCCCTTACCCACTACCTCTCCCCTTTCATTAATGTCCAGGTTCATTTCAATTCTCTTTGTATACAGGAGCTCAGTTTAGTATGTGTTAAGAAAAGATTTTAACCATTTGCCCTCACATAGCATCACAGAGTGAAATATATTCTTTGAGTACTAGTTATAGCATTAAATCACATTGTACAGCACATTAAGGACAGAGATCCTACATGATATTGTTTTTTTTTTTTAATTGATTGATTTTTATGGTATTTTAAGCATGGAAAGCCAAGACACTCTGAAAAACAAAAGAGGGGGGGGGGGGGGAGGAGGGGGAGGAGGAGGGGGAGGGGGAGGAGGAGGAGGAGGAGGAGGAGGAGGAGAAGGAGAAGGAGAAGGAGAAGGAGAAGGAGAAGGAGAAGGAGAAGGAGAAGGAGAAGGAGAAGGAGAAGAAGAAGAAGAAGAAGAAGAAGAAGAAGACACAAATGAAAGATCTCTGAGAGTAAGATCCCAACGGAAGGAACAGGGCCACCAGAGAAGAAGGTACTTTTCTCCGAAGGGAGGAGAGAACCTCCACTTTGACTATGACCCTGTCAGAACAAGATCCAAGTTGGCGAACCCTAAAGGCTTCCATAGCCTCAGCAA
The DNA here is from genome assembly GCA_949820135.1 of Sylvilagus floridanus. Classification (NCBI taxonomy): domain Eukaryota; kingdom Metazoa; phylum Chordata; class Mammalia; order Lagomorpha; family Leporidae; genus Sylvilagus; species Sylvilagus floridanus. Next base: position 100,732,358 of record OX463241.1, read on the forward strand.
CTCATGACTAGAGCCTAGGGAGATTACTGACGCCACAAACAAGAGTGGCAAATTGTTAAATCAACAACAGTAGTCACTGTGTACTTACGGCCCATGTGGGATCTGTCCTTAATGTGTTGTCCAATATGAAGTAATGCATCTACTGTATCTTTAAATTAAAACATGTAAGACCACAATGACATTGGGACTTTATGTATTCTAAGTTTTACTGTAACTGCTCTATACTTACAACAGTTGAATTTTCAACATAGGCATGTTGAAGTATTATTTCAGAAGAATAAATCTGCCATCCATCTGGGCAGGCAGTTTTTAATAATTTTTTTATTCTTTAATATTTTATTTATTTATTTGAGAGGCAAAGTTACAGACAGAGAGGAAGAGACAGAGAGAGAGAGGTCTTCCATCTGATGGTTCACTCCCCAGTTGGCCACAACAGCCAGAGCTGTGCCAATCCAAAGCCAGGAGCCAGGAGCTTCTTTTGGGTCTCAGACTTGGGTCCAGGGGCCTAAGCATTTGGGCCATTTTTTTTTTTTTGACAGCAGAATGGAGAGTGAGAGAGAGAAAGAGTCAGAGAAAGGTCTTCCTTTTTCCATTGGTTCACCCCCCTCCCCCAGTGGCCGCTAAGGCTGGCGCACCATGCTGATCCGAAGGCAGGAGCCAGGTGCTTCTCCTGGTCTCCCATGAGGGTGCAGGGCCCAAGCACTTGGGCCTCCTCCACTGCACTCCCAGGCCACAGCAGAGAGCTGGACAGGAAGAGGAGAAACCAGGACAGAATCCAGCGCCCTGACCAGGACTAGAACCTGGTGTGCTGGCACCACAGGCGGAGGATTAGCCTATTGAGCCACAGCACCGGCCTGGGCCATCTTCTACTGTTTTCCCAGGTCATAAACAGAGAGCTGGATTGGGAAAGCAACAGCTGAGACTCAAACTGGCACCAGTATGGGATGCTGGTGCCAAAAGGGGAGACTTAGCTTTCTATACCACAGCGCAGGCTCCAAGAATTACTTTTTGATTTCACTTCTATGAGATACCCCTCTTCTGTCCTGACCCACAACTTAATAAAACTGTGTATTATTGATTACTAATCTGTGGGTATAGATTTTTGAAATAACTTTTGCTCCCTCATGACCCTGCTAGGCCACTGAGTCTTAATTTTTCCTCATTTCCTCTTCAATACAGGAAGAGGACACAGAATGTAGCATGTAATCCCCAAACTGAAATTTTATTGAGGTTTTATTTATATTTTATATTTATTTATTATGATTTAGTCCTAATCAGAAATATACTTTTCACATACATTGTTTTCAATATACACAAAGGTTTACTTCCCTAAATCTCTCAGTAAATTGCCATGTCAGGAGAATGTGCTAAGCTTACTTTGTGACTTGGAATTGGTTGACTTACCTAAGGATAACTTCTGAAAACCATGCTGGGAAGAGGAGGATAGGCCTGAAAGAAAAAGAAAGGAAAGCCCCATTTGAGAACTTTGGAATGACATCCTCACCCGCACTCACCACCCCCCTCCCTCCCCAAAGTAGCAGTCTGGAAACTTGGAGTTGCCTAGATGACTCAGCTCACCTGCTATAACAAACACACCATGGGCTGGGTGACTTAACAAGGAACATTCATGGGGCCAGCGCTGTGGCATGGTAGGTTAAGCCTCCGCCTGCAGCACCAGTATCCCATAGGAGCGCTGCTTTGTGTCCTTGGCTGCTTCATCTTCCCATCCAGCTCTCTGCTGATGGCTGGGAAAGCAGTGGAAGATGGCCCAAGTGCTTGGGACCCTGCACCCATGGAGGAAGCTCCTGGCTCCTGGCTTTGGATCTGCCCAGCTCCAGCCATTGAGGACATGTGGGGAGTGAGCCAGTGGATGGAAGATGTATGTGTGTGTGTGTGTGTGTGTGTGACTCTACCTCTTAAATAAATAAAACCAAACATTTGTTTTTCAGGAGCAGATGCTGCAGGGCAGGAGAAGATCCCAGCACTAGCCCAGGTTCTGTGTCATCACAGACAGTCCTTTGTACATAATCTAGACCTGCAGAACAAACTGGAGGTAGAGTTCAGCAGTCCTGCTTTTTAAAAATTTCATTTATTTATTTGAAAGGCAGAGTTAGAGGGACGGGGGAGGGAGAGGGAGAGAGAGCGGGAGGAAAAGGAGAGAGGGAGAGAGAGAGAGAGAGAGAGAGAGAGAGAGAGAGATTGTCCGCTGGTTCACTCCCCTAATGTAAGCAACGCCAGGCCAAAGCCTGGAGCTCCACCTGGGTCTCCCACAAGGGTGCAGGGCCCCAAGCACTTGGGCCATCCTCCCTGCTTTCCCAGGCCATCAGACGAAGCTGACCAGGAAGTGGGGCAGCCGGGACTCCAACCTGCGCCAGCAAGCTGGGGTCGTGTTTTAACAAGTCCCCAGCCCTGATTCTGAGGCACTGAAAGGCCAGGGTAGCAGGAGTATCAGTCCATCGGAACAGTCTGGCTTGAAGATCATGCAGTGTGTTGGATGAATGCGAAGCTCTAAAAGTGCTACGCTTCAATTTCTCAAAATATGTTTCTATGATAACCATGTTGCTGTTCCAAGTCTCCCATTCGAAAAGGAGGACACAGGAGCCCCGCGAGGTCCCAACCTCTGTCCGCGCCCAGTAAGGAGTAGTCCTGCTCACCTACAGACTCCGAGCCGCAGCCTCCCTGGCGGGAAATTCAGTATCCCGAGACGGGAGCCTGTCTCAGCCAATCATAAGTCAGGCTCCAGCCGCTAGTCCATTCTGGCGCTGTGATTGGTGGTTTCCCACCAGCGGAAGAGGCTCTCTCCAGCCGCGCCCCTTGCCCTCCTGCGCGAGCCAATCGTTGCTCAGCTGCCGCCAGGACCGAATCCGCGCGAGCGATTTAACATGGCGGAGGACGCCGCCTTGGGGGCTCCGAGCCCGCGGGGCCGTGCTGACGGGAGGGATGCCGACTCCCCGGAGAAGCGGATGACAGAAACTCCGAGAGACGACCAGGAGCAGTTCGTGTGCCAGGAGCTGCTCGAATGCCAAGTGCAGGAGCAGACCCCGGAGGAGGAGGACGCGGGCCTGGTGGCCGAGGCTGAGGCGGTGGCTGCCGGCTGGATGCTCGATTTCCTCTGCCTGTCTCTTTGCCGCGCCTTCCGTGACGGCCGCTCCGAGGCCTTCCACCGGACCCGCGACAGCGCCGAGGGTGCGTGCGGGGCGCGCACTTGCCGGGGGGCTGTGGCGGGCGGCAGAGGCCTGGTGTCCCCTGTTGTAACCTCCGCGGGGTCCGGGGACCGGGGCTGCTGTGGCGGCTCGGCGGTGGGACTGGGACTCGGGGGAGCTGGGGTTCGAATCTCGGTTCTGTCTCTTGCCAGCTTCGCAGTTTTTCTCCTTGGTAAAGTGAAAAGAAGACCCCCGTTTAGGGTTGAGGCAGGGTTAAACGAGTTAAAATGCATGAAAATGCACGCAACCCTGTGGACAGTACGTTTTGTCTCCTTTGGCGCTTGTTTGGGGCTGCCCTTCCTATTCGGGGAGTACTGTGGTGATATTTAGTCAGCAGCCCCTCTAGACGCCGGGGAACCCCAGGTATGAGTGTTTTGGGTTCTCCCTTGAGTTATGTAAGCCTCATTTGGCCCCAGAATCAAAGTAACTCGCAGAAATCTGCTGTCTGTAATTGATGGATAAAAGACGGCCTGGGAGGGCAGATCCACGTGGGCGTGTGGAAAATGACCGAAAGTTGGGGTGGTCCTTCGTTCCGAGTCAGCACTGAACTGAACCGTGTGGGTTAATACACCGGGGCTTCAAAAAGCACGTGGAACAGTGGAATTACCAGACAGTGAGGATTTTCCACCGGCCTTTTGACCTCTTGTATTTATAGCCTTAGGGGAGTTCATGGAGAATTGCAACTTTGTGATCTTCTCGTGAGTTAGGCCAGTGGTTTTAACTTGCAGAGGAGTGAGGTAGCTAACCTAAGGCAGTGTAGGTTAAAGCGGGGTGATCCAGGCCCTTGCTGTATCTTCCAATTCCAGACCCTTTCCTCTGTATCGCAGATAATCCTGGAGCCATGGATAATAAACAGTAATTAGAAAATTCAGTCTTGTCATGAAGCATGTTTGCTATTGCTAGAATTGTTAAATAGTTCTCTTTGCCGAGTGGGTTAGAATTATCTGTGGTAATGGATTAGAGTTGGAGACATCAGGATGAGCTCTTGACTAGCTGACAGAAGTAGAGATGGGTATAGCAACATTTATATATGATGTACAGACGTAGATTAGTATACACAAGTTTCCTTGCTCTATACATAAAAGGGCAAAGCAGCAACCAACTCTAGTAGCAACGAACACATCAGATCTGGGTTTCTAATACCATTCTCCAACGAAAAGAAATGGGCTGCTTTTCAAAAAATGACAGAATCTGGGACTGAGACAGAAAATCTGCAAGGTAACAAGGTTCATCCTGTAGTGCTAGAAAATAAAAGTACTCAAAAAGAAAGGAAAAGAAAAAACCCACATTCTCAGGGGGGTATAAAGGGACACAGGAGCTATCTGCAGGAGTTCCCAATGGCCAAAGCTGAAATAAGAGTAAAAAATAAACAAGTATTGGTTTATAACCCAGAGTAAGAATAAATGAATCCATACTGATGTAAATGTGTGGTTGATTCAGTAAATAAGGGAAGAGGCAAATCTTCCATGCAGAATTTAATACAATTGCTCTATGCTAATGGATTGCACCTGGTGACTTTTCCAAAGAGTAATTTGATAGAGAATCCTTACAAACACTACCTCACCTAGGTGAGTAAAGTCAGTATCAATTAAAAACTAGTCAATAAGATAGTATATTTCAAAAACTAAAACTCTTTCAAGGTTCTAGCTCTAGACCTGAGGAGAAATAATTGGGCCACCCCTACTGTAATGCTAAGGACTTGGAAACTAATAACTTTTTTTTCAAATTACTGCTAATTCTTGGTGAATATGCAAATTTTGAACATCTTTTTGTCTTTCTTCCCATCTTTTGGGAACTTGTGAGAAAGTGAAGACTTAAAGGGTCTGACTTCCTTTCCTAGAATAGATTAGATCTTTCTTTTGTAAAATATTCCAATACTATGAAATTGTCCCTTGTTTCCCTTGCTCTTTGGTATCCTTGTGGACCTTCCTCTCTTGCTATATTTTTTTAAACATTTTATTGAAATACAGTATACATATCAAGAAATGCACAAAAGTATAATGATAAATGACATTTTGTCCTCTGAACACACTCATAACCAACACCCAAATTAAGAACAAAACATTCCTAGTACCCCAAGAGTTCTCTCCTGCCTTAGAGGACAGTATCTGTGCATGCTGAAATCCCTTACATAAAATGATCTAGTATTGCATTCAACATATGCATGCTCTCCTTGTACACATTAAATCTTCTCTAGATTATTTATAATACCTCATGTATTGTAAGTGCAGTAGATAATTGTTACATTGTTTAGGGAATTATGACCCACCTCCAAAGTCTGTACACATTAAGTACAGACACAAATCCCACCCTCCCCCAGTATCTTAAGTCTGAACTAGCAGGAACCCTGTGGATTCAGAAGGCCTTCTGTACTTGTCCTTTGTGGCACTCATTAAAATTTTATTCCCTTGCATTAATTTTCTAATATGAGTCTTAGACTAAAACCTTCATGAGGGACAAGACTCACTGCTGTCTTTGAGTCCTTTGTTCCTAACACTGGCCAGCAGTAGGTATTTAGTAAATATTGAATGCCTTGTGTTTAAATTTTATATAAGTTTTATGATCTCTTTAAATCCCACTTAATTCCATTATGGCTATACCTGACCCAGATATTCTCTGTTATAGTTTAAGATTATGGTATATTAGAATTAAGATTTTATAATTAAGGGCAAATATATTCATCTTACTGACTTTTATTTTCTAGGTATTTAAGCTTTTTATGTATACCACCCAAGCCCTTGTTGAGATACAGTGCTGTTAGTAAAATCTTCACGTCTTAGCTAAGACATTTTTTCAGAAAAGCCTTCTCTAACAGCTGTTCCCTTGAAAAGATATTTAAGCATATTCCAAGTTTCCTTTCTTTTGTGTTTCCATGGCATTCTGTACTTTTCAGTTTTTCACCCATTTTTTACTTTAGTAGTTTAATTATTTGTCTCATTACTGCATAGTTATAAAATCGCTGAGGTGCAGAAGTTTAGTTTACTTACCATTATATGTATTCACCAGCTGGCATAACATCTGGGTGAGTGTTCAAATATTTGTGAGATTAATACTAACAAATGCATTTTTAAAATATATCCTGTAAACTAAAGAGACTCTCAATTGAAATCTTGACAGAAGTAATATATTTCCGATAAGGTAAAGATCATAGTATCAAATGTTTCCAACTAGTGACTTGACATATAGTGTAATTTTGAACTGAATTTCCCTTTTCATTATTAAAAATGCTACCTGTGAAAGTAATTTTAAATATTCATTATCCTACATGTGTATCAGTTATATTTAACTCTAATCTTGTGATAATTTCTAGATGAGATCTTTGTAACCTATTAACAAACCACACAGTGGCACCACTGGATCAAGTTTCATTTTATTTTAATAAAATATACCTTTTTCTTTTTCAGCTATTATTCATGGACTATCCAACCTAACAGCATATCAGTTGAAAACAATATACATATGTCAGTTTTTGACAAGAATTGCAGCGGGAAAATCCCTGGGTAAATATGTGTTTACTTTGAAGCTGAAATCTAATAATAGCAGTCTTTAAAATATCTTAGATTTATAAGAAGAAAGGTAGATTAGTGAGAGGGGTGAGGTCATGTCAGTCAAGAAAAACTTAGAGCCAGTGTTGTGGCTGTTTCACTTCCAAGCCTGCTTATGTGCCTGGGAGAGCATTGGAAGATGGCCCGAGTATTTGGACCTCTGCCACCCACATGGGAGACCCAGGTGGAGCTCCTGGCTCCTGGCTTCTACCTGACCCAACTCTGGCTGCTATGGCCATTTAAGGAGTGATCCAGCAGATAGAAGTTGACTCTGTCTCTCTGTCTTTCTGTCTTTTGAATAAAATGAAAATAAATAAATTAAAAAAAAAACTACTAAAAGCTAATACATTGTTGAGTTATGTGGGTAAATACAACAAGACATGAAAGGGTAGGAATAATAATACATGAGATTTAGATATAGAAAATTTCCTAGTCTCTTAGCTGGCATATGGAAGCTATTCCAGAATGAAGTAGAGTTTGCTTTATACCTGGAAAGATTGCTAGGTTTTGTCAGAAAGAATACAAAAATGGGATTCTGGACAAAACAGAAACATTAGCATTATTTTGAAAATAACCTATAGTTTATCTGATTAATGGATCTGTTGATTTCCATGCTCAGCTTCCTCATCCTGCTCTTCACCCAGACTTGCTGTGTTAGTAAAATCAGTGTCACTTATCTAGTTCTTTTTTTTTTTTTTTTTTTGACAGGCAGAGTGGACAGTGAGAGAGAGAGACAGAGAGAAAGGTCTTCCTTTGCCGTTGGTTCACCCTCCAATGGCTGCCGCGGATGGCGCGCTGCGGCTGGCGCACCGCGCTCATCCGATGGCAGGAGCCAGGTGCTAGGTGCTTATCCTGGTCTCCCATGGGGTGCAGGGCCCAAGCACTTGAGCCATCCTCCACTGCACTCCCAGGCCACAGCAGAGAGCTGGCCTGGAAGAGGGGCAACCGGGACAGAATCCGGCGCCCCGACCGGGACTAGAACCCGGTGTGCCGGCGCCGCGAGGCAGAGGATTAGCCTGTTGAGCCACGGCGCCGGCCAACTTATCTAGTTCTTAAAACCTGAGAATCCTCCATTCTTTCCTCATACTCTAATTCCAGTGTTTTAGCCAGCCTTGTTCTATATTCAAAATAAATTCCAAATCATACAACTAATTGTCTCATATCTTTTTTCTGATGGTATGCATTCAGCTTTCCCACAGTTCTAGCAAACTGACCTTTTTCCTGCCCTTTGGATGCCAAATTCCCACCAAGGACCTTTGCATTTGTCATCCTCTTTGGAATGTTTTTCTTCTAGATCATTGTATGACTCTTCTGCTTCACATTATGCTGGTCTCATTTCTCTCACTACCTCAGAAGCCCTTGCCTTTACGTTATCTGAAGGAGCTTTCCCTTCCCTTACCAGTCTTGATTCTCAGTACTCCCTCCTTTACTAACCCTTATTACTCTGAATTGTATTATTAATTTGCTTATTACTTAACCTCTCCCAGTAGCATGCAAGCATCATTAGATTAAGGACTTTGTCTTATTCTTTGAGATACTCTGTTTTTATGCAAGTACTTATATATAATGGATAGTCCATATATATTTATTTAATGATTTATAGGTTACAGATGCAAGATATTTAAGACATACATAGTGAAGGTTCTTATATATATATTTGTTTGAAAGGTAGAGAAATAGAGAGTGTGGGAGAGACAGAGGAAACGGATAACTTCCATCTGCTGGTTCACTTTTTCAGATGCCTGTAACAGTCAGCTGGTCTAGGCTGAAGCAAGGATCCTGGAAGTCAATTCTGGTATCCCATGCAGGTGGCAGGAACATGAAAAGTTAGGCCATCTTCTTTTACTTCCCACCAGCCATATCAGCTGGATTGGATGCGGAGTAGCTGGGACTCAATCCAGCCTCTCATGTGGGGACGCATGCATCTCAAATGGTAGTTTAACCTGCTGTGCCATATTGCCTGCTTCTGGTGAAGGTTCTTGAGTATCATGTTGAGTTGTGTGTAATTTGCTAATTGGTTACTGATGTCTTCATTCAGAATAACCTGATCAAAATTCTTCTTTAGCAAAGTTTAATAATAATATTTTATAAATCCTGTCCTGTGTTTAATGCAGTTAGACCTATAAACCATTTATAAAAATTCTGTTATTATGACACTTTATGTAAAAAAAAGTTTATTTTAACTATTAATATCAGTATTTTAGTAAAGAAAAGTTTAAAATATTTTGTAGTCTCATCATGTTTTTCTCTTTTTAATATTGTTCTTAATGAATAAGTTAATGTGGAAAATCAGATCACTTCCCTAAACTGGTATTTATGAGAGCCATGTCTGGCATAAGAATGTGTACTATTATGGAGTGTGTATTGAAAGTAGTATACACATTAAGGACTAGAAAAACCTGACAAAGTAAGATTCTACTTAGCTTTTAAGTTACGTACTTCTGTTGTTTTTTAAAAGATGCACAATTTGAAAATGATGAACGAATTACACCCTTGGAATCCGCCCTTATGATTTGGGCTTCAATTGAAAAGGAACATGACAAACTTCATAAAGAAATACAGAATTTAATTAAAATTCAGGTATGATTACTCTGTGCTTATAATGATTATTTTGTTAGAAAATGAAAGCCTATTTAATTTAATATCTAAAAAAATTAAGAGGAACCTGATGGAAATAGGGCAGTAAACCCAAGTTTTAATGTAATTCATTTTTAGAAATTTGACCTTTGGTTTTTAGTCTTGGCATGAGCAAAGAGGTTGGAACTTATAGGTATGTGTTGCTCCCGTGTAGCAGAGAATGCACCACATCTTTTTTTTTTTTTTTTTTTTTTTTTTGACAGACAGAGTGGACAGTGAGAGAGACAGAGAGAAAGGTCTTCCTTTGCCGTTGGTTCACCCTCCAATGGCCACCTTGGCCAGCGCGCTGCGGCGGGCGCACTGCGCTGATCCGAAGGCAGGAGCCAGATGCTTCTCCTGGTCTCCCATGGGGTGCAGGGCCCAAGGACTTGGGCCATCCTCCACTGCACTCCCAGACCACAGCAGAGAGCTGTCCTGGAAGAGGGGCAACCGGGACAGAATCCGGTGCCCGGACCGGGACTAGAACCTGGTGTGCCGGCGCCACAAGGCGGAGGATTAGCCTATTAAGCCTCGGCGCCAGCTTTGTACCACATCTATTTAAAGATCACCAGGCAACTTGAAAAATAGCATTTGTACTCTCCCAATTTCTGTTTATAGATTATAAATATGAAAAATACAAAACTTTTAATTCAATAAATTAAGGATTTTTGTGATTGAATATATTAAATTTTAATCATGTAATAGACCATTTAAGAATAAGAAGCCAGAAAAGTAATTCAATGATGTGATAGCAGAGAAAAATATGTTTTGCTGCCAGTCAAAGCAAATACTACATGTACATGGGATGGCTTTTACTTTATTAGTGCCTGCTTTTAATTTGGTCTAAATTAGAGGTAGAATGGAGAGTATTTATTAGTATGAAAAATACTGGTGTGTAAGTGGTAGCTTAACCAGTTGCTTCGCAACAGCAGCCCCTCAAAAATTTTATTTGATAACTATAGATAGGAGAGAAAATCCAGGTGGGTTTCCTCAGCTTCCTAAGAATTACTGTTGTGGCTATCAAGCAGAATTAGTCCCCTCTCCCCCCAAAAAAGAATTCAACTCAGGGAAAAGTGATTTGTCATATTACCCCAGTCTTTTCAGGCTCTAAAGGAAGCCGGCCTTTTTGTGAACATACTACTATTAAATTGAGTAGATGGGGTGGACATTGTGATGCAGTGGATTAAGCCTCAGCTTGACATACCTACATTCCATATCGGAGTGCTTAGTTCAAGAACTGGCAATTGAACTTCTTATCCAGCTTCTTGCTAATGCATCTAGGCAGGCAGCAAAATATGGTCCAAGTACTTGGGCCCCTGCCACCCACGTGGGAGACCTGGATGAAGTTCTAGGTTCCTGGCTTCAGCTTGGCCCAGCCCCTGCTGTTGTGACCATTTGGGAAATGAACCAGCAGAAAATGTATGTATGTGTTTCTCTCCATAACTCTGCCTTTCAAATAAATATAAAATTGTTTTTAAAGATTTATTTATTTGTTTGAAAGGCAACAATAGAGAGAAGAGGTGGGAGAGAGAATGAGAGAAAGAGAAAGAGATCTTCCATTCACTGGTTTACTCTCCAGTGGCTGGGGCTGGGTCAGGCCAAAGCCAGGAGCGTCTTCCAGGTCTCCCATGCGGGTGTAAGGGCCCAAGCACCTGGGCCATCTTTTGCTGCTTTCTGAGGTGCATTAGAATGGAGCTGGATCAGAAGTAGAGTAGCTGGGACTTGATTTGATGCCCATATGCCACAGCACCAGCCCTGGTAAGTAAATATTTAAAAAAAAAAAAAAAAGAAATCATCCACCTTCCTAAGTTTCTATTACAGATTTTTCAGGAATTCAGCTGGCACATTTTAAATATCCTAAACATCACAAATACCATATACTTCTCTCTCATTTCCCTTTAGCTCAAAGTTAGCAATTAGGGGAGTCCTAAATACATGATAAAACCTCTTATTTATTGGTGACTGCTTTTAATTTTACCTAAATTAGAGATAAAAGGGTGAGCATTTATTAGTATATGTGCATAGGAATGAACTTTTTCATGTCTTTCAAGCCACATTTCATCTTTGAAAAAGTATTTTGTATCACTTATAAAATGAAAATTATTAAACTATGTAAAAACGTTTAAATGAAGTGTTTCGGACTTACTGAGTTATTTAAACAGCTGTTCAGTTTCTTGAAAAGCAGTGTAAAGTGTATATTTCCTGTCTTTTAGGCTATAGCTGTTTGTATGGAAAATGGCAATTTTAAGGAAGCAGAGGAAGTCTTTGAAAGAATATTTGGTGATCCAAAATCTTATACGGTAACTGCTTAAATTGAAATTATAGTATTTTAAAATTGTATAGATTTAAGAAAACTGACAGCAAATTGAAGGAGAAAAGAAATGCTTTATCTTTTAAACAGTAAAGGATGACATTGTTCAGTAGAAACTATGCAAGTTACATACAAGTGTGGAATTTCAAGTTTTCTAGCCAGCCATGTTTAAAATAAGTAAAAGATGAAGCTAATTTTAGTGACATTTTAACTTAGAAAATCAGAAAACATTTTAATATTTAAATCAATAAAAATATTGAAATATTGCATGTTCTCTTTTTTGTACTGCCTTTAAAATCCAATATATATTTTACATGTACAAGTTCTATATTCAGACTAACCCCATTCAGGGGTTCATTATTTGTGGGTGACCAGTAGGTACCCTATCAGACAATACAACTAAAGAAAGCAGTATAACTTGCTTATATTTCTTCCTAGAGGGTTCTTATTTGATCATTGGTTTTGTGTGTATATATATATGTGTGTATTTATGTATAATGTTGAGGTAAGTGGGCCTCAATTTTTTTAATATTAAAATAACAAGTGAATTAACTTCATTCTAATAAAGAATGGTACATGTTTTAGTGAACTTTTTATTGAACAGCATACCTCTTGAAGAGTACATGTATCTTTGTGTCTGTGTGTGTGTACACACTTGTTTTCACAAAAGGAATGCACTTATGTGCCAAACCCCTAGATCAATTAATAGAACCTCATCAGTACCTCCCAATTACTTCAAGTGTTTACCTTTCTGAGAGTAACCACTGTCCAGACTTCACCACTGAAGTTCTTTCTGAACTTTATATAATGGAATCATATTGCAAGTTTATATTTGTAAGATTGAAACCATATAACCACTGTGGCTTGTGCCAATAGTTTGCATACTACAACTGGTGGACATTTGAGTTATTTCTAATTTTTATTTCAGTATTTTTTTATGTTTTGTAGGATTAATGTATGTATTTGCTTTGAGTATATACTTAGGAATAGAATGGATGAATCATAGGATATAAGCATACTCAGTTTTATTCGATACCACCAAACTATTTTGCAAACTTAATGACAATTCCTCTAAGGTGTAGAAGAGTTCCACAGACCTTATCTGAGATTATTAGCCATTCTGGCAGATAAGTAGTAGTATCACAGTGGGGTTTAATTTCTGTTTCTCTGACGAGTAACTAATGAGGGACTAAGCCTAATTGGGGGTGGGTTGCAATTTTGCTAAAGCTTATTCTATCCAGATTGACCATGTTCCTAGCCTCCAGAAATTTCAGCTGATAGCCTGATGTGTGTCTTGTGTTTCCTTTCCCTATGCTTTCTCCTTATCACTGTTAGACTACTAAAAATTCCACTCTGCTTATATCTCATAGCAAAGGAAAACTTACTGCCTGTAAGTTTTAAAGGTTAAAAGTCAGTACTTAATCTGTGAAACTAGTATTTGTTATGAAGATAATACCAAGCAATCCGTTAAAATATCATTTGCTGTCCCTCATACTGGCAGCAGTACCAGCAGTTGGCTCAAACAGTAGAGAAGTAATCCTGCCTGCATCACTTCCTCTCTTAAGTAAATCAATGCTTAAACCTTGGAGAGTATCTTAGCAAAATTTGTAAGCATGCATTCCAGCAAATATCCTAGAAGAGCTGTTTTCACTGTCACTGCACATTTTAAAAGCCAGGAAGCTTTAAGACAAAAACAAAAATCCTAGGTCTCATTACAACAATTGACCTGGGATAGAGCCTGAGAATTTCTTAAGTTTACAGCCATCATTGGAAGAGTTACTTCTGCAAAAAACTTGTACTATGAACAAGAAGATGTATAAAAAAATACTTAAGAGCATTACAGTAATAGTCATATCTAAGTCCTTCAACAGGCTGGAAGAATGGATGAATAAATGATTTTTTTATCAATGTAGTACTATGTGGTGAAATTAAGTATTTCTGCAAATAGCACATCAGTGTGAATAATTCTCACAAACATAAACATTTAAAATGTTCTGTTATAAAATTTTTTGTAATTTTGTGATTTATGTAACTACATTTTTTCTGTTTTCTTTAGTCTTTAGAAAGAAAATTGCTTATGATAATATCTCAGAAAGACACATTCCATTCCTTTTTTCAACACTTCAGCTACAACCACATGATGGAGAAAATTAAGAGTTACGTGAATTGTGTGCTAAATGAAAAATCATCAGCCTTTTTAATGAAGGTATACATATTGTTGGAGAGATTCACACTATAGACTTAAGAGAAATTGTTATACTAAAGAAAGAATACTTTAAATAGAAATACTTGAAAACTAGTCAGAATTTTGTAAGGTGGTTTTGTAGAATGTGATAACAGTTTATTAGTAGTGAATGTAATTACAGGGTTTATAAATGATCTTCAGCTTTTTTGTAAGTTTCAGAAAGAAAAGTTGAGCAGAAAATATCAGAATGAATTAAGAATGATAAGTGCAAACATACTTAGTTTTAATTTAAGTACTTTTTTTTTAAAACAAAGATTTATTTATTTGAAAGAGTTATACAGAGAGAGAGAGACAGAGATCTTCATTTGCTAGTTCATTCCCAAAGTGGCCTCCACAGCTAGGGCTGAGGCAGGAGCCAGGAGCTTCATCCGGGTCTCCATGTGGGTGGCAGGGGTCTAAGCATTTGGGAGTTCACTGCTGCTGCTGCTTTCCTGTGTGCATTAGCAGGGAGCGGGATCGGAAGTGGAGCAGCTGGAACATGAACCAGCCCTCATATGGGATGCCAATGTCACAGGCAGCAGCTTTACCCACTATGATACAACGCCGGCCCCTTAAGTACATTTTAAAACACATTTGGGGGCTGGGGGGTTAGATTAGTTTAAAGAAAAGCCTTTAAAATTTTTTCTGAAGAATGTTGTATTCTGTCTTAGCCTCCAAAAGTGTTATTATGTCATTAAAGTGGAACATCTTGATTAATTTGAATTAGTTTTATTTTGAGATATCCAAAATTTTAATTTATTTTTATTTTTTAAATTGCTTTCATTTTATTTGAGAGACAGATTGAAAGATCAAGCTCTTCCATCTGCTGGTTCACTCCCCAAATGCTCACAACAGCCAAGGCTGGGGAGGCCAAAGCGAGGAGTAGAGAGATAAGAGATACATTGATCTTCCTTCTCTTGGTTGACTCCACAAATGCCCACAATATGTATGACTGAGCCATGCTGAAGCCATGAATTTGGAATGCCATCCAGGTTTCCCACATGACTGACAGTGACAGGAATCTGGATCAGAAACAGAGCTGGGAGTAAAACTAATATGGGGTACAGTTATCTCAAGTGGCAACCTAAGCACTGTGCCACACACCTGGCCCTTTTTATTTATTTTTATGTAGACATTTATCTTAAAATTGTATGGAGAACATAGTATCTATGAAATGTAGGTACAAGAAAGACCATAATGCTATAAACCAGCCAGATAGCTAAAGTAGCTGCCAGTGGTGTCATATTACTGGGGAAACTAACAACATTGCCTTTTACTGCGCTGTGACTACTTTGTTGCTATAACTATCAAACAGTTAAAAGATTTAATTTAATACTGTTTCTTTAAAATGCCTTAATACATTCTTTCTTTTCCTCCTTCATACATATCCTTTTTTAAGGCAGCAGCAAAAGTAGTAGAAAGTAAAAGAGCAAGAACAATGACGTCTCAAGATAAATCTAATGGTAATGATGTTGAAATGGAAACTGAAACTAATTCGGATATAGGAAAAAGGTTTGTAAACTGATCAATTACATATTTTTTTGTCTTACGAATGTTCTGTCTTTATGTAAAAGTGCAGTTAGTGAGCCATTACTATTAAAAATGTGTAATGGGTATATTAAATTGGAGTACTGCAGTTATTTTCTAACATACACAAATTATATATGCTAAGCAAAATACAGAATGAGAAAATATTCCATTTTGAATAATGTAATTTCATTTGCCATTCTCAGTGAGGGTATGCTTAGGACTAGGGTTGAGATTTCTGTTAAACTCCTTGTCTGTTATCTGTGTTCTTCCATCTTAATCCAAGGCCAGATAGTCAAATCCCTGTGATCCCTGGGTAGATGTATTTGGTAACAGATGTAATATACTGTTTTTTCTTGGGACCATAACTTAGGTGCTACATGGGCCCCATCTTTTTATTTATTTTTTTATTTGTTTAAAATTGATTTATTTGAAAGGCAGAATGACAGACCTTCTATCTACCAGTTCACTCCCCAAATGCCTGCAACAACCAGGACTGATCCAGGGCCAAGCCAGGAACCAAAAACTCAATTCACATCTCATGGGTGGCAGGGAACCAAGTACTTTTGCCATAAACTGCTACCTCCCATGGTGTGCATTAACAGGAAGCTGGATCAGAAGAGGAAGTAGGCTAGAACACCTCAAGAGACAACTGCTGTGCCACAGTGCCCACTCCTGGGGCCCTATCTTAACTAATACTCTAGAGGTGGGGATAGGGATACAAACTGGATGTACAGTAGACCCCACACTTCAGGACTGAGGCTCAGTTTTCTTATAGTGGCCCATCCTTTTGTTGTTTATCAGCATGACCTGCCACTCATTATTTCATCTTTCCAAAAGCTGTAGTGAAGACTTAATTCTTAATTGACTTTTTTTTTCCCCTAAGATTTTGAGATGTAAAGATTTAATTTGTATTGACCAATTATTATATTTTGTTTAGAAAATAAAACTGCAGAAGGTATGGCCATAGTGCCTGCTAAGTGCTTAGTTAAGACTCTCTGGAAGACATAAACAGAAAACATGTTCTGAGTTACAGAACCTTGTTGTACTGGAAATCATTGTCCATAGAGTGGTCTCCCCTTATTTGTGGGAGACCTCTTCCAGGACCTCCAGTGGGTACCAAAACCATAGAGAACTGAGCTCTATAATTGAACATGGTATATGGTGGCAGGAAGTTTTGTAGTTTGAGTTGCACCAGCAAAACTAACATGAGTTTCCTTTTTCCTTCACAATTTCATAGAAGATGCATTTTTACCATAGGTCTTAGTAACCTCCACATCTGATTGATTTTCTTGCCTTATTGAAATGTTTCACTTAAAGGAAGCACTTTATGACATTTTGCATATCCAAATTGCCAGCATCACTGCCCTTGCATTTTGAAGCCATTATTAAGTAAAATAATAGAAACTATGACAGTTGATCTTGTAAGTAATCAGGATGGCTACCAAGTGACTAATGGATAGATGGAGATGTAGAATAGATACACTGGATAAAGAAATAATTCATGTCCTAGGCAGGATAGAAGTGAACAAACAGTTCAAGATTTCATCATTCTACTCAGAAGAGCAGGCAGTTTAAAACTTGGGTAATATTCCTGGAATTTTCCATTTAATATTTTCAGGCAAAACCATGAATGAGGAGTTTCTACTGTTTCAACTGGAGATTTTGAAAATATGCTGCACAGATAAGGGAGACAATGGTACCATCACATCCCTTAGCATTTAATGCCACTTCTTGCTCACATGCATGGTGATTCCTAGCAACCCAGAACTTCTCACAGATCTTAAGATATTACAGGTTTTTTCTATCTTTGCCTGATTTATTCTTTTTTGAATATCTTTTTTTAAATTATTTCCCCCAAGGCAAACTCTTACTTGCTTTGTGAGGTCTTGCCCAGCTCTCTGAACAGAGTTGTTACTTCTGTGCACTCAAAACACTAAGTCACACCTCTATAAAATAAGGTAATTTATGTTTACCTTTCTAGCAGAATGAGAACTCTGAAGATTCTTAATTAGCTTTGAAGCATCTTAATTAACTTGATATGTTTGGTGCCTAATTAACTACCAAACATTAGAACTTGCAATTCACCAGAGAGCACAAACAAAATTTGAGACAGGGTAAAGATTAACAATCAGGCAAATACCAAAACTATCTTGGAAGCAGAATTAGGGATAAAACATCAAATCAACAGTGTCAGGATGGTAATTAGTAGCATGCAAGCAAATATAGAATCAGAAATATGATTGTGAGGTCTGAGAGTACTAAAAAAATTGAAATATTATCAAGACTACATGAAATAAATATTTTTTGCTTATGATCTATTTGAGTCAATAAGATTACAGACTTGAAGCAAGTAGTAGCAGACAGTACATTATTCATTACTCAAGTCTATGGGTAGACTGAAGAAGTTAAAATGGACAGCTTCACAAAAATATTGTTCTTAAGCAGGGCCTTGAAGGATGGTTAAGATTTTTTACAGGTGGTTGGAAGTAGAAATGTCATTTTAGGAGACAAGAATAGTATCTAGGAAAGCATAGAGGCATAAATGGTCATGTTGTGTTTGTCAAAGCTATTTCAACTACAGCAAAGGGGAATTTAGTTTAAAATTCAATGGTACGCTGATGGAAAGGATAAGAAAATTGAACTCATCAAATGGTATTAAGTTTGTAGCTTTTAATATATCAGATGTACCTCAATAAAGCTGTTCTAAAGAAAAACATTTCAATTCATGAAATTAAGGAACCATCAGAGTTTTTTCAAAAAAATATTATGAATGCTTGATAGTAGTATTAACTCTTATTTGAGAAGGCTTGATTTAACATACCTCTTGAGCACATCTGGGCAGAAATTAGCCATGTGTAATGGGCTGTATTTGTTCTAATATTACCAGGGTTTCTTTCCAAATATTTTTTTTTAATAAATTGAAATGACTTGACTATGTGGAAAATACTACCCTTGTGAAAAGTTTTATTTATATTCTTAAAATTTTTTCTTCTTTTAAAGTGTTAATGACAAACAGTCTACGGTAACTGAATCCTCAGAGGGTACAGTATCCTTATTGAGGTGAAGTAAATTGACATTTTTCTTTTCTGTCTTAAAATCTTTGAAGCAATTCATGCAGACTTAAATATATTATAGTAACTACCATTTAACTGGTATGATTAAAAGATTATTTCAAAGACTCACTTACCTCAACCCTGATGTTCCAGACGTAGAGACTTGCTTCTGGAATCCTGAATTATTCCATATTGTTTCTATAAGCTCATTGTTGGAATATACATATAAGGGTACTTCAAAAAGTTCATGGCAAAATGGAATTGAAGGTAAGTATTTTGGTGCAAAAAGTTAACATTTTTTATAAGACATTTTCATGAATCTTTTGGATATACCTCATGTGCATGAATTTCAAAATTTTTTACACCAAAATAAACTTATAATTCCTTTTCCATGAGCTTTCTGAAAGTTCTCGTATAGGGACTTTTTTTTTAACTTAACGCAATTGTTTAGTAATTTATTTTTCTGTCAGAGGAACAAAGACAAGTTGCTGGGGCAGGGAGAGGATGGGAGTTGCATTTCTGAAGAGTGTTCCAAATTTCAGTCTTAGGAAATTACTGGAACACAGTATTTGATCTACTAGAAATGCTGTAACAGACAATGTAACATGTTCTGAGAACAGAAAGTCTGCATGAATGATTTCAGAAATAGAACAGCTGGGATGCCAAGTAGAAATGTGGGAAAGGGTGGCTGATTTGGTGTAGAGATTTTTGGAGATGAGGAATTGAGAGGCCAGGATAATATGGGTTGTCCATGAGGACACTGAAATAATTCATAATGGTATCATTTAAGTATATAGAAAGATCTGTGAAAGATGGGAAGTGCTTAGATGGAAAGAGAATGGCTATGAAGAATGATAAAAGGTGATAGACCTCAGATGCATGAATTCTAAAGGGCTAAGATTTCTATGGAAGCAGGATTCTGAAAGTGGCGTTCATTTAGAAATGGAAACTATAAAGATTCATCTCTAGGGTCCTTTATGGAGGGTGGAAGATTAAACCAGTCTTTGCTTGATAAAGCCATAAAAGAGAGAAGAATTGTCATCAGAAGAGAATTAAATTTTATACCAGGCAAAGAAGAGCTGGTGAAGGAAGTTGAGAATGGTATTCCAGAGAGCACAATAGAAAATATTAGAAGGGAGAGCAGGGATTAACTGGTTACATAGAGTACTATGAAGGGGTAGAGAACATTTTTTTCCACCAA
Source organism: Sylvilagus floridanus (assembly GCA_949820135.1). Lineage (NCBI taxonomy): Eukaryota > Metazoa > Chordata > Mammalia > Lagomorpha > Leporidae > Sylvilagus > Sylvilagus floridanus. The sequence goes on from OX463241.1 coordinate 100,752,041, forward strand.
AACCACTTGAATATTTGTAACATTCATGGCCATACAAAATTATGAACTTAAAAATTAGCCTGCTATCGAGTTACTGAATTTTGAATCCTACCTCAGTTGCCTTGACAGGGCCTGACCAAATGATTTAGTGGATCTTATGTGGCCGGTGGGCCATATATTCCCCACCACTGGAATAAAAATATAGCTAAAACAGTGCACCTCTTCAGTAGCAATATTAGAGCTGCCTAAGCTTAGGCAAACTGCTTTTTTAATCCTAGTTTGCTCATTTATAAAATACAAGCTTTGTAAGGGACCAGACGATTATGTCACATCTTGTATCAACAAGGCTATCTACCATCATGTAAAGGGATTTTGGAATTGTCTCTTGGGAAATGGAAGCCATAGGAGAGAATAAAAGTTTAATACTCTGTATTTTGAGGTTTTTTTTTTTTCTCTTCTCTTGATCTGGTTGAAAGGCCATAAGAGTCTTGATTTCTGAGTGGATGAAATGAAGAAAATAAGAGGTAGGAAAGAGAGAAGTATGACAACAGAAATCTGGGTCAAAGGTTAAGATGGTACACTAAGCAAGCAGAGCACCATATGAAGTGGGCCAAAGTAGATTTAAATGCAGAATAAGATAAATTGTCTACCTTTTTCCTATAACTATTACTCTTTCAGGAACCTATCTTAAGCTTTCGTGATTTATTTAGGTCTCACAAGAATCTCTTATCTAAGCTGAAATATAGAAGCTGGAGGGAAGACTTTGATGAGGAAGAGGAAAGAGAGGAAGCTCTTCAAAGTAAGTACCAGTACTCTAGTTTTAGACATGCATTTGGTGTGTCCTTGAAAGTGAACCAAATGTTGACTTCACCACTATAACGCAAAAATACACACTTCAGAAAATTGAAGCATGAAGAGTTTAAGTCTTAGCTTCAAAGAATTAGTTAAGGGTGGTGTTTAATTTAGAAAGTTAGCTATTCTGACTGCCTAGCTTAGAGTATTGCTTTTTTACTTTCACTATATTCAGCAACTTCAGATTGTTTTCTGAAAAAAAATACAATTAATTCTTGATATTTATAGTAGTTGTGTTCACTAAAACCTTTGAGAGATTTTACTGATTTGTAATTCACTCTGAATTAGTGAATAGTGAATTATTACTACTAGAGAAATAAAGAGTTAGGTGCTTGTAAGCTAGCACAACGTTTTTGTTAACTGATCGATAAATGACCTCATTTTATGTGTGTTTACAGACATTTATTTAATATATATTGATGACTCATTACCATTGAATCACTAACAACTATGTCAGGCCTGATTCGAGCCCTTGTAACACATGTAAGTTTATCATAAGGCACATCATAGCCTTCTTTCATTGAAAAACAGGTGGTGCTTCAGTACTAACAGGTGGGGGCTGTTTTCATCAGTGAAATCAACAAAAATGAAAAAAAAAAATTCGCTAAGTAAACCTTGAAAAACATACTTGTTTGTAGTATGAGGGCTAAAATGAGACATGTCAACTTGTTTGATCTTAGCTGTGGGATATACACATCCAGCAACTCAGAATTTTTCACTGCTTGCCACATGTCCACCAGTGACCCTAAAAGTACCCTGGGTATTGATTTTGGATTTAGACAAATTTTAGCAGATAGATAGATTTGCAAATAAGTGAAATTTATGAATAATGAGGAATGACTATATATGTAATCTGTATATCCTCCTTATTGCATTTATGTTGCACTTGTTTTATAAAAGACATTGCTGGAAGGGGCCAGCACTGTTATGTAGCAGATAAAGCTGCCACTTGCAGTGCCAGCTTCCCATATGGGCGCCGGTTGGAGACCCAGCTGCTCCACTTCCAATCCAGTTCTCTGCAATGGCCTGAGAAAGCAGTGGAAGATGGCTGAAGTCTTTGGAAGAGGCTCCTGGCCCCTGGCTTCAGATCGGCCCAACTCCAGCCATTTGGCCATTTGGGGAGTGAACCAGCCGATGGAAGATGTCTTTCTGCCTTTCTGTAACTCTGCCTTTCAAATAAATCTTTTTTTTTTTTTTTTAAATATTGCTAGGTTTAAAAAGCAATATCCAAAAAAACATTGCAAGAGCAGGATTTCACATAGCAGGTAAGACACTGCTTGGAATACCTGCATCCCATATTGGACTGCCTGTGTTCAAATCCCAGCTCTGCTTCTGATTCCAACATTAGCTGTTGCACACCTTTAGAAGGCATCAGTGATGACTCAATTACTTAGGTCCTTTCTACTCATGTGGAACAAAGACTCAGATGGAGTTCTGGGCTCCTGGCTTTGGCCTGGTCCTGGGTATTAGAGCATTTGGGGAGTGAACTAGCAGATGGATGATCATTCTTGTGTCTCTCCCACATTGTAGTGCAGCTGTGTAAGCCCCTGCTTGCAGCATTGGCATCCCATATCAGAGTGCTGATTTTACTCTTGGCTGCTCCACTTCCTATCCAGCTTCCTGCACCTAGGAATGCAGCAAAAGAAAGCCCAAGTACTCGGGTCCTACCACTTTTGTGTGAGACCAGTATGGAGTTTCTGACACTAAAGTTACGCAGACCTGACTGTCCAGCCATTTGGGGAAAATCAACAGATGGAAGTGTTCTCCCCCGACCCCATCACTCTGCCTTTCCAATAAATAAATAAATCTTCCAAAAATTAAATTCTTAAAGGCAGTCCCTAGCTATTTTCAATTATAATTTGATTATATATGAGTATATATTCATTTAACAAATACTTACTGACCCTACCTTATATCCTTGATACTGTACTAATGCAGAGATTTTTAAACCTTATAAATACAACTCTAAATATTTATCAAACTAAAAATATTTATAGTGAAATTAGCTTTATTTCTCCTTACTTATAAGGTACCAACTTTCATGCCAGACGCCTAGCAAGTTTTTTCATAACTGGTGGTTTGATGATGTCACTGTTAGCTAACATATTTGTAAAACCATCTATAAAACATGTATATTCACAAATATTATTGCCATTCCCATTTTAAAAATAAGAAAATTGAGTTTTATCAGTGAAATTATTTGTCCAGCACTGGTAGAGTTCCAGATTTTTTTTTTTATCTATAGCTGCAAAATGACTAGGAATTATAATTCTAAGCTAGAATACTGTGAGAATTTTCCTGGAATTTTAATGTCATAGTACAAAATTCAAAGCAAACAGTACACGGTCTTATATATACTCTGTACAGTTCATCAGTAATTAAACTGCTGAAGATCATGACCTCATTACCGAGTGACTTGATATTGAGTGTGACTGCGGAGACTATAAGGTGTTGTGACAGACGTGTTTTGACATTTTGTTAGATGCCAGTAATGTATATGTCTAAAAAAATCCAATTTTCTTAAGTTCTCTTGGATATCCTTTCTCATTACAATTAGAAGAGAGCCAGTTTTTTTGTGTGTAAAATTGGTATGTGTTTAGGAGGAAAAATTTCAGTAATTCAGAAATACTACAAAAATACAAATCATCCGAATTCCTTCTATGCAGAAAAACTCACCAACATTCAATAAAATTAATATTTGAGCTAAAAGCTTTTGTATATAAACTTGTTTAATCTTCAAAACAGCTTTCTGAGATCAGTAATTCTTTTAAATCTGTATTTTAGATGGGAAGCGGAGACAAAAAGAAGTTAATAAATAAAATGCCCTCAGTCATGCAGTATATACACAGATCAGAACCAGAATTAAAAATAAGAGCCCATTTCCTTAAATGCTGAGATGGACTGCCTCAATAGGAGAATGGATAGATTGAAAACAAAACAAAAATTTAGAAAAATGTCACCAGGTCACCTATGTTACTTTTAAAAACATTTACATTTAATTTTTTTTTCATTTTATTTGTTTTAAAGAAATAGAGGGAATGAGAGAGAGAGCGCGCGTGTACTCCTGTCTACCAGTTCACTCCCCAAATGTCCTCAACAACCTCCAGTTGAAGCTGAAGCTAGGAGAGCCAGGAACTTTATCTGATTTTCCCACGTGGCTGGCAGAGACCCAACCACTTCAGCCATCACCTGCTATCTCCTAGGGTGCACATGGGCAGGAAGCTAGAATCCAAAGCAGAGCTGGAACTTTAACCCAGGCTCTCCAATATAAGATGCAGATATCTTAATCTCTAGCCCAGTCACCTTACCCCCTATATTTAATTTTTTTAAAAGCAAAACTGTAGGATTCAATGAATTTTAGAAAAATATTTCACAAGAAATATATCATTAACCGGAATGATTCTTCCAAAATAAAGAATATGAAGTGCTTTGAGAGGTTGTATCAGTAAGTATAAAATTAAACTTTAGACTGTTGATTGATTTTTGGCAATCCTCAACTTTTCTCAGTTATATTTAATATGTTAAAAGATTAGGAGCATTATTTTCTAGCCATAATTCCCATACTAGTTTAATCTTTATTTAAATTGATTTAAGCATTTATCTCTAGTCCTCTGGTAGTTCCCTCGTTTCTCTCCCTTTTGATTTATTTATTGTTTTGGCTAGATTTTTTTTTTCCAAAAAAAAGTCTTGTAGATACTATGATTTCTAAATTTTTGCATGCCCAAGAATATCTATTTCTTTTGGATTAAAAAGAAATTTGACAAATTTAGTATTTTTTAGAATATACATCTTTCTCAGTTTTGCAAGCACTCCTTCATTTTCTGATTTCAACTGTCATTAACTTTTTTTTTTTTTTTAAGATTAATTTGAAAGAGTTAGAGAAAGACAAGAGAGATTCCATTTTCTACTTTACCCCTCAAATGACTGCAACAGTTAGGGATGGACCAGGCCAAAGCCAGGATCTAGGTACTCCATCCAGGTCTCCCACACGGGGTACAGGGACTCAGGCACTTGGACCATCTTCCACTGCTTTCCCAGGTGAATTAACATGCAGCTGGTTTGGAAGTGGAGCAGGTGGCCATATGAGATGTTGGCATTGCAGATGGCAGCCTAGCCACAACATTGGCCCCTTAGATTGACTTTTTTTTCCCCTAAGATTTATTTATTTGAAAGGCAGAGTTAGAGAGGCAGAGGCAGAAAGAGAGAGAGAGGTCTTCCATCCGCTGGTTCACTCCCCAATTGGCTGCAACAGCCAGAGCTGTGCTGATCTGAAGCCAGAAGCCAAGAAATTCTTCCGATCTCCCATATAGGTGCATGGGCCCAAGGACTTGGGCCACCTTGTACTGCTTTCCCAGGCCATAGCAGAGAGCTGGATTGGAAGTGGAGCAGCCAGGACCCAAACGAACTGCGCCCATATGAGATGCTGGCACTGCAGGTGGCGGCTTTAACCCGCTGTACCACCTCACTGGCCCTAACTTGACTTTTTGTCTGTATATATGAGTTGCTTTTTCTTCAAAGATGCCTAATATTTCATTTAATACTATAAATTCCTTTCTAATCACTATTTTAATTATAGTCCATGAATTTTATATTGGATTTTTGCATTTTTTTTTTCATTTCCTTTGAGATTTATTCCCTACTCTGTTGGTTATTTTGGACTTGTTTAAATTCCAAATATTTAAGGATATTCCAGGTATCTAACATAATTTCCAGTTTTGTTCTGTTTCAGTCTTAGAATATGATTACTAGAATTTTTCTTTCTAACATTTATTTTATGGCTTAGAGTATGGTCTGTTTTAGTATCTGTTGATATGCAGTTGAAAAGAATGTATTTGTTTATTTTGAGTTTTTTTTAAGATGTATTTATTTTTTTGAAAGAGCCGCAAAGAGAGATCTTCCATCTGCTGGTTTTTCTCCCCAAATGGCTGCAACAGGCAGAATCTCCATTCTGATCTCCCATTTGGGTGGCAGTGGCCCAAGTGCTTGGGCCATCCATCTGCTGCCTTCCAGGCACATGAGCAGGGAGCTGGATTGGAAACAGCTTCTAGAACATAAAGTGGTACTCGAATATTGGACACTGGCATCACAAGCAACAGTTTAGCCCCTATGCCATAGTGCCAGCTGCTCTGCTTTTGTTGAATGGAGTGTTTTAAAATTTCAATTTGGTCAGGTTTTTTTAGTGCCATTCAAGTGTTCTGTATCCTTGCTCATTTCTTGCTGACTTGTTAATTATTATGACAAAAGTTGAAATCTCCAACTATAATTATGAATTTGCCTATCAGTATGTTAATTTATCATTTCCTTTTTGTTTTTTCGTCCTATAGCACCTATTTAAGCAGTTCTCCCAGTATGTACAGTCTTTCCATTCATAGGTAGTATGGTTTTCTTTTTCCTGACTAGATTACAACAAATATGTAGTGTTTAGGTCTCTTGGTCTCTTCATGCAGTAATACCATATTGTCTCAATTACTGTAGTTTTGTAATAATCCAGTATGTGGTAAGGCAATCACACTGTTTTTCAGTGGTACCTTAAATATTCTTGGTGTTTCAGGCTTCCATATTGTCATGAAAAAGACTCAGCCATTAGAGGATTATAAGCAGTAAACCTTCTACCACCCCCTAGGTGCCAAAGGTAGACTTTGTCAGTCCAAGTAAGACAGTTTATTGCACTATAACAAGGAGCATGGCATCAGCACGGTTGTGGTTGTTTTCCCCTGCCCCAAAGTCCATGAGCAATACAGTGGGTCTGAGTAGATGGTATGCAGGAAGTAGGCTGTTTGTATTTCAGCTGAGACACTCAGAAGCAAGGGCCAGCTTTAGCGCTTTTTGAGTGAATTATAAAACACTGAGGTAAATAGGAAGACAGTATCCTCCTCCAGTAGAAAGCAGTTGGTCATGTTGTGTACAAGATATATTTCTCTCACGTGTTTATACATATATATACACAAATATATTTAGTAAATCTTCCTTAACATTTATTAATGTATTAAAAGTTAATAATTTATTGTATACACATGTTGTACCAACTTTACTAGAGTTATTGCTAAGATTGTTGTATTTTTTTGCTATTATATGTAGTATATTTCAGTTTTAATTATTTAATTGCTGCTAATATCTAGAAATCCTGTTGCTTATCACATATTGATCTTATGTCCAACTATCTTGATAAGCTCTTTTATTTGTAGATTCTTTATAGCTTTCTGTCTTTTAACAGCTACATTTCTTATTTCTTTTCAGTTACAGATACTTTTATTTCTTGCCTTCCTAAATTTACTATGAAATTTAAAGAAGTTAGAAAAGGGTTATATTTATGTTGTGTTGCATTCACATAAATGTTATCATAAGAAATATTTTCCCTTTTTTTAATGAAAAGATAGTCTCGGGGAGTTAAGATGACTTTTTAAAAGACACGTAAAAGAATCAGACTTAAAATATCCCTCCTCTGGTCTTCAACAGCTGTGATCTTTGTGCCATACTGCTTCCAGATTTGAAAGAAAAAATTAAAGACTTTTTCCTATGATTAGCCAAAAAATAAAAAGGAATTTCGTGATGAACTTTAAAAATATAATTCTTCATTTTCCTTTAATGTGAAGCAATTCCTGATGCCAGTATTTCAACTTTTAGGTGAGAGAGATAAAACAGAAAGCAGAAGAACCACTGAAACAAAGAGAACATGTGTTCCAGAGACTCAACCAGTAACTTACAAAAAACGACGACCTAGGAAAAAACAGGTATTTGTTTTTATTATGTGAATAATGCTCGTGGACATTAAAGTTATAAAGTTACTTCATTAATATAAAGTGGAACTTAAGTCTACATTACATGCTTTTGGGTTCAAATCTTCCTAAAAGGAATCTAATTTATTATTTTTTTAGTATTTATTTATTTTGATAGGAAGAGTTACAGAGAGAGGGAGAGACAGAGTGGTCTTATATCCGCTGTCTCACTCCCCTAATGGCCACAGCAGCCAGAGCTGGCCCAATCCAAAGCCAGGAGCCAGGAGCTTCTTCTGGGACTCCCACATGGATGCAGAGGCCCAAGCACTTGGGCCATCTTCTACTGCTTTCCCAAGCCATATTAGAGAACTGGATCAGGAGAGAGCAGCTGGGACTTAAAACCAGTGCCCTTATAGGATGCTGGTGCCACAGGCAGGAGTTTTAGCCCACTACACCACAGTACCAGCCCCAGGAATTTAAATACAATTTAAATACGATTCTTCTATACTTTGGTAATAGTATTTGATGAGAAAATTGTATTAAGATGATCATCTGTGAGATTTCACTTTTGGTCCTGTCATCTCTGAAGCCGTAGAAGGTTGAGGGGAGCGCCTGCTGTTGGAGACCAGGAGTGTGTTTCATTCTTTGAAATAGGCTGTCTGAGAACTCTAGGCAAGCTGACTGTGCCTGTTTCTTCACATATTCTTTTTCAGTTTGCACTGATTAATACACCCCTTCAATCTCCATTATCGTTCAGATTTTTCCTGTGTTTTTCAGAGTTTAGAGATTTTATTTCCCTTCATGTTGTTTGTGGATGAATTCCCAAAGAAGAAAGGGAAAATACCAACCTTCTACCACTATATGCAGCAAGTCTTGTGTATTTTTTGTGCTTAATTTTTTGCAGCTTGAATATAACATGTGTAGGTGTACATTTTTTGGCATTTATCTTACTTGATATTCTCAGAGCTTCCTAGATTTATGGTTGTCTGTCACTAATTCTGGAAAATTCTCAGCCATGATTAATTCAGATCTTTCTTTTGTTTCTTCTTCTGATATTCCCATTACACTCATATGCGATGCCTTTTATAATTGTTCCACAGCTCTTATATCTTCTTTTTTTTTTTTTTTTTATCATTTTTTCTCTTTACTTTTTGCTGTGGGGAAGTTTCTCAACATTTTCAAGCTCACTGATTCTTCCTCAACTGTGTCTAGTCTACTGATGATCCCTCAAAGACATTGTTCTTTTCTTTTAGTGTGTTGGTGATTTACAGCATTTCCTCTGTCTCTTTTATTTTTATTTTTATTATTTTTTTTGACAAGCAGAGTGGACAGTGAGAGACAGAGAGAAGTCTCTCCCTCCAATGGCCGCTGCGGCCTGCGCATGGCGCTGATCCGAAGCCAGGAGCCAGGTACTTCTGGTCTCCCATGCGGTGCAGGGCCCAAGAACTTGGGCCATCCTCCACTGCACTCCCAGGCCACAGCAGGGAGCTGGACTGGAAGAGGGTCAACTGGGACAGAATCCGGTACCCCAACCGGGACTAGAATCCAGTGTGCTGGTGCCGCAGGCAGAGGATTAGCCTAGTGAGCCGCGGCGCTGGCCTGTCTCTGTTTTTTTTAAACCCATGTTTTCTTGCACATTGTCCACTGTTTGCATTAGAGCCCTTAGCATTATAATCATACTCATTTTAAAGTCCAAATCTGACAGTTCCAAAATGTCTGTCATCTGCTGTGAATGTGGTTCTAATGCTTACCTTGTATCTTTAGACTATTTTTAGCAGCTTAGAATGCTTGTTATTTTTTGTTTATAGCTGAACATGATGAGTGAGGTGAAAGGAATTGAGGTAAAAGGGCCTTTAAAAAGTATAAGATTTTACGTTTATCTTTATGAATTACATTATGTCACAGTTGTAAATATCAGAAGCTATTCTTCTATTGTCCTTGTTTTTGTCTCTTATTGTCTTTGGGTTTCCCTAGGAACTTCTCAGAGTCTGAGGCAGCTCTTTCTGCTGTAATCCCTTGATTGATATGGTTGTCAGGTGGAGGATGGGGAAGCATGCTGTAGTCCTGTGTATAGATCTCATTCTTTTTGTGACCCTGGGCTGTGACCTGCTTAAGTGCCGTAATGCCCCCCCCCCCCCCCCCGCCACCACAACTACCCTGTGGGTGAGACAGGAAGATTAGAATGGGCTTGAGTTGTCTGTTTCCACAGGTTGGTTAGGCACTGGCACAAGTCAGTTTTAAGTTTGTTTTATTTTTATTTGAAAGACATTTGTGGGCCAGTGCTGTGGCACAGTGGGTTAATGCCCTGGCCTGAAGCGCTGGCATCCAATATGGGCGCCAGTTCTGGTCCCAGCTGCTCTTCTTCTGATCCAGCTCTCTGCTATGGCCTGGGAAAGCAGTGGAAGATGACCCAAGTCCTTGGGCCCCTGCACCCATGTGGGAGTCCCAGAAGAAGCTCCTGGCTCCTGGCTTTGGATCAGCACAGCTCCGGCTGTTGCGGCCATCTAGGGAGTGAACCAGAGGATGGAAGACCTCTCTCTGTCTCTACCTTTTTCTGTAACTTTTTCAAATAAATAAAATAAATCTTTAAAAAAAAAATTTGCCATCCACTGGTTCACTACCCAAATGTCTACAATGTCCAGGGCTGGCCAGGAGCCAGGAGTGCAGCCCAGGTGTCTTCCCAGGTGGGTGTTGGAAACCCAATTACTTGAGACAGCATTGGTGACTCCCAGGATCTGCATTAGCAGAAACCTGCAGTACGGAGCCAGAATCAAACTCAGGCACTCTATTGTGAGATGCAGGTGTCTGAAAGGCTAACTAAGCTAAACACCTGCTCCAAAATCGGTTATTTTTGAAGACAGGCATTTGTTAAGGAGAAGAGAATACTCTGAGAGTATCTGAAAATGGAGAGTATTTCAAAATTGCTGCTTTTGTCCTCCCCTAGTTAGAACAGCAGAGGATTTTTGTCTAATTTTCACCCTAAAAATCTAGTGGGGCTCCTGCAGTTAAAATTCAAAATGATGTGTGAGCCCACTAAGACTAGACCCTGGTGTTTTTAACTCTCAGGCTCATCCACGTGCTTTATCAGTTCATCAGTCACATTAACTGTTCCCACCACTATTGGTACCTGCTGTGAGCTTCTGTTCTGGCCTGTCCCCAGTAATTCCTGTGATTCTGTATATCCAGCTATCTAGTTTTCAGGACAGCAGCTTTCACTGCCATTAATTCTCTTATAAATCTTAGAAGAGCCCCTGATTTTCCGTTTACTCAGCTTTTAATTTAAAAAAAAAAATTATTTGAAAGAGAGAAAGACAATGATCTTCCATATGCTGATTCACTGTCCAACTGCCTGCCACACACAGAGGTGGGCCAAGCTAAAGCCAGGAGCTAGGATCTTAATCCAGGTCTCCCACATGGGTGGCAGTGACATAAGAATTTGAGCTGTGGTCTGTGCATTAATAGGAAGCTGGAATCCAGCAGAGCTGGAACTCAAACCCAGTCACACTGATACAAGATGCAGACATCTCAAGCAGCACCTTAACCACGATGCCAGTGCTCGCCCCTACTCAAGTTTCTTCTTCTGGAAACAGAAGTAATGAGTTCCAAGCGCTTCACTTGTCAGACTGAAAACCAAGAATCTCTGCCTCAGACATAATGGATCTTTCCTTGTAATAGTCCAAATGAGACTTCAAGTGTTATTTATAAATACTTATTAAGAAAACAGTTTCTGTCTTTTGTATTCAAAACAAAACATAGGATATCTACCACATAATCTATAGAATATAGGTGATATCTATTACAATTTTTCTATGCCAGAAAAAATGCTGTGACTGTCATAGGTGTTTAGGTTTTTTTGTTGTTGTTGTTTGTTTTCTTTTGGCTTTCTACTCTTGGCTTTTTGGTGGGACACTTGTTTCAGAAGATAGGTGACGGGCCAGTTCTATGTCATAGTAGGCTAAGCCTCTGCCTGAAGTGCAGGCATCCCATATGGCTGCCCTATTCCAATCCAGCTCGCTGCTTATGGCCTGGGAAAGCAGTGGAAGATAGCCCAAGTACTGGGGCTCCTGCACCCATATGGGAGACCTGGAAGAAGCTCCTGGCGGCTGGTTTCGGATCGGCCCAGCTCTAGCCATTGAGGCCATTTAGGGAGTGAACCAGCAGACAGAAGACCCTCTCTCTGTGTGTAACTCTGCCTTTCAAATAAATCTAAAAAAAAAAAGAAAAACGATAAATGACAGACTTAATTTTATTTTGATTTAATTATAGAATTCCATGCCTGATTGGACAGTTTTCTCCTTACTGCATTTGTTAAACATTCATATTTCTACCTGTCTCATCACAATTTAAAGATTAGTGTTCCTTTTGCTAAGTTTATTCTCTTAAGGAAGAAAACTGAATGCCTATCAGCAGTGAGAAATTTGCTGGATTGTAATGGAAAGTACTGTAACAGTATTTTCTTTTGCTTTAAATGTTATCAATCTTTTTAAAGATTTGTTTATTCATTTACTTATTTATTTGAAAGGGAAAGTGACAGATCTTCCATCTACTGGTTCACTCCTCAAATGCCCGCAGCAGTCAGGGCCAGGAGCCCAGAACTCCATTCAAGTCTCCCACCTGTGTGGCAGGGGTATAAACACTTGAGCCTTCACCTTGCTTCCTTCCCAGGCATAAGTTGGATTGGAAGCAGAGTAGCCAGGACTAGACACGCAGAATGAGATGTGGGTATCCCAAGTGGCTGTTTAACGTGATGCAGGACAATGGCTGCCCCTTGATTTTATTTTTCATTTTTTAGGTTAACTAAAAGACAAAATATAATCAAAGGACATGGGTTTTATATATTTCTTTCCTGAAATATGTCATCTTAAACTCTTTCTTAGCTTTGGGTCATAGTTAATGGAATCCAGTTTATCAAAGAAGTGAAAAGTTTGGCCGGCGCCGTGGCTCAACAGGCTAATCCTCCGCCTTGCGGCGCCGGCACACCGGGTTCTAGTCCCGGTCGGGGCACCGGATTCTGTCCCGGTTGCCCCTCTTCCAGGCCAGCCCTCTGCTGTGGCCCGGGAGTGCAGTGGAGGATGGCCCAGGTGCTTGGGCCCTGCACCCCATGGGGAGACCAGGAAAAGCACCTGGCTCCTGGCTCCTGCCATCGGATGAGCGCGGTGCGCTGGCCGCAGTGCGCTGTCCGCGGCGGCCATTGGAGGGTGAACCAACGGCAACGGAAGACCTTTCTCTCTGTCTCTCTCTCTCACTGTCCACTCTGCCTGTAAAAAAAAAAAAAAAAAAAAAAAAGTGAAAAGTTTGTGTTTTTTTTTTTTTTTTTTTACAGGCAGAGTGGACAGTGAGAGAGAGAGACAGAGAGAAAGGTCTTCCGTTGCCGTTGGTTCACCCTCCAATGGCCGCCGCGGTTGGCGCGCTGCGGCTGGCGCACCGCGCTCGTCCGATGGCAGGAGCCAGGAGCCAGGTGCTTATCCTGGTCTCCCCATGGGGTGCAGGGCCCAAGCACCTGGGCCATCCTCCACTGCACTCCCGGGCCACAGCAGAGGGCTGGCCTGGAAGAGGGGCAACCGGGACAGAATCCAGTGCCCCGACCGGGACTAGAACCCTGTGTGCCGGCGCCGCAAGGCGGAGGATTAGCCTGTTGAGCCACGGCGCCGGCCTAAACAAGTGAAAAGTTTTAAGCACAGGAGTAGACAATGGGATTTTGTTGTCTGCTGTTTTCTTTTTGATATGCCACTAATAGGCCAATTGTGTTTGTTCACTCAGTTTCATTTATAGAAGTAAAAATTGGACAAGTGACCAATATGCCTCTTAAAGCTTTGAACTTTTAAAGATTATGGTTTCTTTGTCATATGATTGCTGGTTCTTTGTCATATGATTCTTTGTCATATGATTTTGTTTTTCAAGCCTGTATGAAATTAAACAAAGACTAAACATACTTAAATGAAACAAAATAGTCATGGTATAATTAACCATGAAGTAACAATATATCAAGCTAAAATATTTTTCATTAGAAGCTAAAATGAATTATAAGCACTATGGTTGTTAAATTAATAAAATTACTGCTTTCTTAAAAGAAAGAGGGCATGTACACTTTATCTGTAAAGGGCCAGACTGAATATTTGTGATACATATACAGTTTCTTTGACTTTTTTTTTTAATTTGACTTGTAAAATTGTAACAGTGATTCTTAGCTTCTGGGCTATGGTAAAATAGCCTTGGGCAGTAGATTGCTGACCTCTGTTGGAGGTGATCCTCTAGAAAGTAATGCTAAAACTTAATTGCATCCAGTAACCCACATAGGATTGAGCAATAATCTACTTAGGATCTAAGCAAAGAATTTGTTATTTCTTGAGAGAAGTGATATAGATATCATCTGTTCTCTATTAAAAGTAATTATAGCTTAATTAAAAATAAGAAAATATTTCCATATACATGTATGAAATTTATATGAAGACTGCTTTTTAACCTGTAATTTCTAACTTGAAGACCATGAAATTGATAAACTTTTTAAGGGGAGTTGAGATGATCCCCAAAATTTTATGGAAAATTTTAAATACTTACAGTTTTCTGTGGGATGGATCCATAGCTTTCATAACATTTTCATAAATTTATGACCCCAGAGATAACCCATTATTGAACTACTTTTACTGAATTACTACACATAAGCAAAATTTACATCTCTTGGTTTTGTATCAGTTAATGAAAAGTAGCGTGCTAAAGCTTTGTAGCTTATAGAAAATGAACAATAATATTCAATAATATTAATGACTTTTAATATTATAAGTAAAATCTTACAAAAATAAGAAATATATAAATTCTCACATCATTCTTAAACTGTTTCTTAAATTGTAAGCATTATTTTGATTTAAAAAAATTGTTGCATTTATAGTAGGTATGTCATTTTTTAAGAATTTTTTTAAGAATTTAAGCCTCTGAGTAACTATTCTACATTTTATCAAAAGGCATGGCTTTGGGAAGAAGACAAGAATTTGAGATCTGGCGTGAGGAAATATGGAGAGGGAAGCTGGTCTAAAATACTGTTGCATTATAAATTCAACAACCGAACAAGTGTCATGCTGAAAGACAGATGGAGAACTATGAAGAAGCTAAAAATGATTTGCTCAGACTGCGAAGACTGAATGAGTTTGTGAAAGTTGATAAAAGGACAATTAAGCATTTTGAACGCTACATTTTTTTGAAACTTGCTGGTCTTAAAATTCTTGTTTAAAGCATTATTTTTCTGTGAGTCAGTTAATAGGAGGTTTTGTGCCATAAGAGTGAAATTATAGCCTATCATTGTATTCTTTAAGAATCTTTTTGTTTTAATAAGATGTAAATTTGTTGACCCTTGCCACTTTCAATATTCACACCCCTAAATTCTGTTCCAATAAAAAATTAAAGCCTGGTAAGAGAAAAAATATTAAACTATTCTGTGTCTGCCTGACCTCAACCCTGTAAGACACAACATAAAAATAAATTTTCTGGGGTGTCATTTGACACAGCAGTTAAGATGCCACTTATGTCACCCACATCACCTAGTAATTGCCTGGGTTCAAGTCCTGCCTCCTCTCCCTATTATACCTCCATGTTAATCTGTACCCTGGGAGGCAGGAGGTGATAGCTCAAGTTCTTAGGTCCCTGTCACTCATGATGGAAACCCAGATTGAGTTCCAGGTTCTTGGTCAGTCTGGCTGTTGCAATTATTTGGGGAATGAACCAGCTAATGGAGTTTATATATGTGTGTGTCTTTCTCTCCCTCCCTCCCTCTCTCCCTCTTTCTCTCTCTCACATGCATGTGCGTGTGCTTTCTCACTCTCTGCCTTTCAAATAGGTGAAATATAAGAAAAAAGACATATAAAAATAAAAATGAATTTTCTAATTCAATAATAATACTATTTTGACATGAAATAATGACTTGATTTATGGTCATAATGTATAACTACATAAGACATTTGTTAGTGCAGTTATAACATACAGAGTAATCTATAAGTAATAACAAACCAAATTTTCTTTTTAGCAGGTAGATATAAAGAAAAAAAACAGAACTTGGGCCCAGAATTTGGTACAACAGTTAAGATACCACTTGGGATGCCCACATCCCATGCTGGAGCCTGGGTTCAAGTCCTGGCTCAACACCCTATCCCAGCCTCCTGCTAATGCACATACTGGAAGGCAACAAGTGGTGGCTCAAGTACTTGGGTCCCTGCCACACATGTAATAGATCTATATTGAGTTCTGAGCTGCTGGTTTCAGTTTGGCGCAGCCCTGGATATTAAATGCATTTGGATAGTGTACTAGCAGATGGGAGCCATAAGTCTCTCTATGTCTTCCTCTTTCTCTCTGTCTTCCTCTTTCTATCAAATAAGAATAAAAATTAAAAGTTTTTAAAATTTATATTATTAGCTTTGTATCTAATTTAGCAACAAATGTGACTTTTGTGCCAGTGTTAAAACTTTGACTAAGGGAGAGCCAGCGCTGTGGAGTAGTAGGCTAAACCTTTACCTGTGGTGCCAGTATCCTATAGAGTGCCAGTTTGAGTGCTGGCTGCTCCACTTCAGATCCAGTTCCCTGCTGATGCCTTGGAAAACAGTGGAAGATGGCCCAAGTGCTTGGGCCCCCACACCCGTGTGGAGGCCGGAAAGAAGCTCCTGACTTTGGATCATCTCAGCTCTCACCATTGCGGCCATCTGGGAAGTGAACCAGCGGATAAAAGATCTCTGTCTCTTCTTTATGTGACTCTGCCTCTCCGGTAAATAAATAAATAAATCTTAAAAAAAAAAAAAAAAAGGAAAGAAAACTTTAACTAAGATGGTTTTAAAATAATGCTTCTTATAACCTGATGCCATAAATATCAGGTTCTCTGAAACTTTGATAATATCAGTATTGTGCCTAGATAGTATTATGTAAATGCTTAAATTCATATTAACCATGATCATCTTGATGTCTGTGATAAACATGAGGAATCTTCAGAAAGTTCATGGAAAGTACATATTAGAAAAAAACTATACATAGATTTCAAATTTTATCACTAAAATCTTTCAATTATATCTTCAAAAAATTACTTGAAAGGCATAGTGTCAGAAAGAGGGGAGCAGGGGGAGAGAAAAATTTTCCATCTACTCGTTCATTTTCTAAATGGCCACAACAGCTAAGGCTGGGCCAGGTTGAAGCCAGGAACCAAGAACTCCATCCTGATCTAATGGGTTACAGGGTCCCAGTCACTTGGGCCATCATCTGCTGCCTTCCCAGGCACATTAGCAGAAAGCTTGAATCAAAGCAGAGCAGCCAGGAACTGGTGCTCTGTGACTGGATGCATCATGAGCAGCGGCTTAACCCACTACACTACAACACTGGCCCTGTGTCTGTTCTTTCACAAAGTTTTTGAAGTACCTTTGTATTAATAAACAAGGTTATGTGCATGTTACTAATCAATGTTCAGTTTTCTCCAATAATTTACTTAGAAGATTTAATAAACTAACATTTAGAATTGTAAGATATGTGATTTATCAAGAGACTAAAAATATTGAACTATTGAAGCATTTGCATAAAAGTCAAATGTTAGTGTTTTGTAATAAAGTTTACATTAAGACTAATTGTTCATTGAATTTATAAACATGAATAATTGGGAACTGCTTTGTGGTACAGCAGGTTAAGCCACTTTTTGGGATGGTGGCAAACCATATCAGAGTGCTGGTTCAAGTGTTGGCAGCTCTGTTTCTGATCCAGCTCCCTGCTAATGCACCTGGGAAGCAGCAGATAATGACTCAAGTGCTTGAACCCCTGCCACCTACGTGGAAGATCCAGATGGAGTTCTTGGCTCCTTGCTTGGGCCTTGCCCAGCTCTGGCTTTTGGGCATTTGAAGAGTAAACCAGCAAATAGAAGATATCTTTCTGTCTCTCACTCTGTCGCTCTGCCTTCAAATAAATCTGAAAAAAAAAAAAAAAAAAAAAAAGCATTGGTAATTACCACATGCTTCCAGATTCTGTCCTGTTATACCACAAATTACTGTCCCTATGTTTATTGTGGACATTTTGATAATTTGTTCCAAAGCTAATTAGCATCGTGAGTCAAAATGGACTTTCTTTTTAAAATTGATTTGAAAGGCAGAATTACAGAGAGAAGGACCGATCTTCAATCTTCTAGTCCACTCCAAATGGCTGCAACAACCAGGGGTGGGCCAGGCTGAAGCCAGGAATTTCTGGCCTCACACATGGGTGCAGGGCCCCAAGGACCTGTGCCATCCTCCATGGCTTTCCCAGGCACATTAGCAGGGAGCTGGATATCAAGTGGAGCAGCTAGGACTCGAACCAGCACCCACATGGGATGCCGGCACTGCAGGTCATGACTTAACCCACTGTACCGCAGTGCTGGCCCCCAAAACAGACTTTTTTAAGTCAGCTTCCTCATTCCAAACATAACCCATAAATCATCAAATTAATTTGCCATTAATTATAAGATTGTTATTTTTTGAACCACTGAAAGAAAAGTCACTGTCAATTATACTATATATATATATATATTTTTTTTTTTTTTTTTTGACAGGCAGAGTGGACAGTGAGTGAGAGAGAAAAGTCTTCCTTTGCCATCGGTTCACCCTCCAATGGCTGCTGCAGCCGGCACATCGCGCTGATCCGAAGCCAGGAGCCAGGTGTTTCTCCTGGTCTCCCATGCAGGTGCAGGGCCCAAGCACTTGGGCCATAGCAGAGAGCTAGCCTGGAAGAGGGCAACCAGGACAGAATCCGGCGCCCCAACCGGGACTAGAACCAGTGTGTCCGTGCCACAGACAGAGGATTAGCCTAGTGATCCGCGGCGCCAGCCAGTGTCAATTATACTATAGTATTGTGCTTATTTAAAATTTTATTTCACTTGGGGCCCATAGTATAGTGGGTTGAGCTGCCACCTGTGATGCCAGCATCCCATATAGGCACTGGTTCAATTCCTGGCTGCTCTACTTCCAGTCCAGCTCTCTACTAATGTTCCTGGGAAAGCAGTGGGAGATGGCCCACATCTTTGGGCCCTGCACCCACGTGGAAGACCCAGATGAGGCTCCTGGTTTCCATCTGGCCTGGCTCCAGCCATTGTGGCCATGTGGGGAGTGAACCACTGGATGAGACATCTCTCTGTCGCTCCCTCTCTTTGTAACTCTGCCTTTAAAAAAGTGAATAAAATTTTTTTTAATTTTTAATTTTACTTATTAAAAGAGCTATTTATTTTATTTTAAAGATTTATTTTATTTATTTGAAAGAGTTACAGAGAGAGGTAGAGAGAGGACTTCCATCCACTGGTTCACTCCCTGGATGGCCACAACGGCCAGAGCTGCGCCAATCCGAAGCTAGGAGCCAGGAATTTCTTCCAGGTCTCCCATGTGGGTAGGGCCCAAGGACATGGGCCATCTTCCACTGCTTTCCCAGGCCATAGCAGAGAGCTGAATCAGAAGAGGAGTAGCTGGGACTAGAACTGGCACCATATGGGATGCTGGCACTTCAGGCCAGGGCTTTAAACAGGCTGGCCCCTAAAAGCTATTTTAGATTAAACAAGATTTTTATATAGCATGTGGATACATAAAAAGGAAATTACAACTAAACATTTTCAATTCCATATTGTATATGTAATCCTAACACTCCTCTCCAGTCTGAACCCTCTGAATTCCTTGTTGTAATTTTTAAAGAGAGTCAAAGGTAGAGTGCTTTATGGTGGAGAAAAGTAGGGAAACTTCAGGCATGCTCTGCTTGTTGACCTGAGAAAGCCGTAGGTCGACCAATAAGCTACAGACATCTTAAATGGTTGAGGGAGCATTGGGCTTTGATTGGTCCTGAACTGAAAGTAGGAGCAAAACACTGAGAGGCTGGCTTTCACTGACCAAGTCCTGACCATTCTGAGTGGATCACTGCACTGCAGAGGTTGTGGGCTGGACTTCTGTTGTCCTAGCAGTCCTGCCATTGTTTATATATTCATACTCTCAGAGTTGCTTCTAGTTCCTGGCTGCTAGGCTCTCACAATTTAAATGAACATTGGAATACTGTAAACTCTTAAAAGTAAACCATGAAAAGCTAAGTATAAGTATTGTAATCTCCTAAGAGAAACCATTTTATTAAAAATAATATATATAAAACACAGCCACTAGATAGATTAAAATGGATTACCAAAAATTACTGAGAGAATCCATGAACTAAAAGGAGAGACAAAAACAAAATGGAAGAGGCTGGCACTGCGGCACAATGAGTAAAGACACCGCCTGCAGTGCTGCCATCCCATATGGGCACCAGTTCGAGTCCCGGCAGCTCCACTTCTGATCCAGCTCTCTGCTATGGCCTGGGAGGGCAGTTGAAGATGGCCCAAGTCCTTGGATGCCTGCACCCACGTGGGAGACACAGAGGAGGCTCCTGGCTTCAGATCTGCGCAGTTCTGGCCATTGCGGCCATTTGGGGAGTGAACCAGTAGACGGAAGACCTCTCTCTCTCTCTCTGCCTCTGTCTCTCTGTAACTCAGCCTTTCAGATAAATAATCTTAAAAAAAAAAAAAAAAGCAAAAACAAAACCACTGGGATGAACAGAAAAAGCAAAATAGTACATCTAAATCAACTCATCAATAATTACATTGTCAGTTGTCTAAGCCAGGTGATCAGCCAACTTTCAGTAAAAGTCCAGGTGGTAAATGTTTTAGCTTTCATGGACCACAGGCTCATTTGGCTTTAGCCATAGACAATACATAAATAAGTGGATGTGACTGTTCCAATAACATGATTTTCAAAAATATCAGGCTAGGTTGAACTTACAGACTAGACCCTTGCTGTTGACTTAAGGATTTTGCTTTCTTCACAATGTACCAGGCTTTGTTCTGTCAGGCAGCTCAGTTCTGAGTCTATGCACTTTTCACATTTTTTCTATTCCAGATTTGAAAATTACCAAGATTAGAATTCTTTTTAAACTAACAGGTTGGGTTTCCAAAGCCAGTCTGATGATAAGAATTTAGCCTGCAAATCCACAGCATAGCTGACAGCCAGTTACCTCTTAGGTCCAATCCAACACTCCCACAATACCACAAGCAGAAGGGAGGATTTTGGACTTGAATTTCCAATTCAGTCTTTCTCTGGAATAAGTCTTTGGGTGTCTGCCTTTAATCTGTCCAACCTCGGTCTGGTCGTAGGTTTTGACATATGCACCCTTGCTGAGGAAGAGAGCACAGTGAAGGAACAGTGCTGTTGTAAAAGGGGACCCCTGGCCAGAGTGTCAGGTGGTGCTGAGTGTCATTGCTGGAGGGTAGGGGTTGGCTAGGAGCCAGCCTGAAGGCACAACTGGATCTCATCCACATAGCTCCATGCCTGAGAATGATAAGGAGGACCAGAACTGGAAGGGGGCAGTCTTCCCCTTAACAGTCACTCCCTAGCTCTCTACTGATGAGGCCTTAACATTACCTGGTCTAGGGATGTTTAGATCCAGCTGTGGTGTCGAACTATCGTAATGCAGGGCAAAGGAGGATAGATTTGGAGCTGAGAGCAGGTAAATTTTTAACTGGTACATAAAATACTTACATGTTCCCGACCTACCTTCTCCCTACACATAACACTTTCATATGTCAAAATCTTTCAGTGTCAAAATGAGTCTTCATTTAAATCTATGCTGGGTTGAAAGAGCAAAACTAGAAGATACTCTGTCATTAGAAATGGTTTATTTAGTGCCAAGGGATTCCAATACAATCCCATCAAGGTTGCATGTACCAATGCCATCTCACTAGTCCAAGTGATCAGTTTCAGTTCATAGTTGATCGCACTGATAGGTCTAAGAGTCAAAGGGATCACATAAACAAGACTAGTTTCTGTTAATACTAACTGATAGAATCAAAAAGGGAAAGAATGATCCAACATGGGAAGCAGGATACACAGCAGACTCATATATAATGGCAGATGTCCTAAACAGCACTCTGGCCTCAGAATCAGCCCTTAAGGCATTTGGATCTAGCTGAAGAGCCCATGAGAGTATTTTAAGCATGGAAAGCCAAGACATTGTGGCAAAAAAAAAAAAAAAAAAGGAGGGGGACCTAAATGAAAGATCTCTGCGAGTGAGATCCCAGTGGAAAGAATGGGCCATCAAAGAAAGAGGTACCTTTCTCTGAAGGGAGAAGAGAACTTCCACTTTGACTATGACCTTGTCTAAATAAGATCGAAGTTGGTGAACTCAAGATGCTTCCATAGCCTTGGCAACTCATGACTAGAGCCTAGGGAGAATACTGACACCATAAACAAGACTGTCAAATTGTTAAGTCAACAACAGGAGTCACTGTGTACTTGCTCCTCATGTAGGATCTCTGTCCTTAATGTGTTGTTCAATCTGAATTAATGCTATAACTAGTACTGAAACAGTATTTTACACTTTATGTTCTGTGTGGGTGCAAACTGTTGAAATCTTTACTTAATGTATACTAAATTGATCTTCTGTATATAAAGATAATTGAAAATGAATCTTGATGTGAATGGAATGGGAGAGGGAGCGGGAGATGGGAGGGTTGCGGGTGGGAGGGAAGTTATGGGGGGGGGAGGCATTGTAATCCATAAACTGTACTTTGGATATTTATATTTACTAAATAAAAGTTTTTAAAAAATGTGAAATATAAAAAAAAGGAAATGGTTTATTTAATCAAGAACAGGAGTCACTGTGCACTTGCTCCCCATCCAGGACCTCTGTCCTTAATGAGTTGTACTATGAGAATTAACAGTAAAATTTTTCTTCAAACAGTACTTTATACTTTGTGTGTCTGTGTGGGTGCAAACTGTTTAAATCTTTACTTAATATAGAGTTGATTTCTGTATATAAAAATAATTTAAAAAGGAATCGTAATGAAGAATGGGATGGGAGAGGGAGTAGGAGGTGGGACGGTTTGTGGGTGGGAGGGTGGGTATGCAGGGAAGACCACTATATTCCAAAAGCTGTACCTATGAAATTTATATTTATTAAATAAAAGCCTTATTTAAAAAAAGGAAAAAAATAGTGTATATGATCTGAAGCACTCAAAGAGTAATTTTCCAGTTTTTCCATGTTATTTAAAACAGATAATTGGTTTCTTTCCACTTGAGTCACTGAGGTGCTAACATATGTACTAGCCTTTATAGATTTGTGTAGCACTTTGCTTGGGTTATCTCATTTAACTCTTAGAAAACCGTGATGGATAGACAGAATGGTTTTATTAATTGTCATATATGAGAAATGAGGCTTCTTATTTTGACTCGCCCAAACTGCTGATACTCCCAGTGAAAACTTTTCAATGCTCAGACAAAATTCTCTTCCCCTTTATTCCATACATGCTGAAGTCCTCATTAGAAAGAGGCCAGGTCATGGAGCAGGCATTTGGCACCACAGTTAAGACACTGCTTGAGATGCCCACTACCCATATCAGAATACCTACTTAGGGCCTGTCTCCTCTGCTTCCAATCCAGCTCCTTGCTAATGTGCACCCTAGGAGGCAGCAGGAGACGGGATTCTGCAGCCCATGAGGGAGACCCAGATTGAGTTCCAGGCTCCTGGCTTCGGCCTGGCCCAGCCCTCGATGTTGCAAGCATGTGGGGAATGAACCAGCGGATGGAAGAGTTCTCTCTCTCTCGCTCTTCCTTTCAAATAAAGTCAAAATAAATATTATTTTTATATAGGCCAGGTCAGGATCTTGATCCCAGAGAACTCTGCAGCTGTACTAGACCCTAGAACTTATGGAAATCTCAAAAATCGCCTCATCATTGAGGTGTGTTTTTTTTAAGATTTCTTTCTTTATTTGAGAGGTAGAGTTACAGTGAGAGGGAGAGACAGACAGAAAGGTCTTCCTTTAGGGTGGTTCACTCCCTAAATGGCCACAACAGCTGGAGCTGTGCTGATCTGAAGCCAGAAGCCAGGTGTTTCTTCCAGGTCTCCCATGTGGGTGCAGGGGCCCAAGGACTTGGGCCATCTTCTACTGCTTTCCCAGCCCATAGCTGAGAGCTGGATTGGAAGAGGAGCAGCCAGGACTAGAACTGGCGCCCATATGGGATGCCCGTGCAACAGGTGCAGGATTAACCTACTGCACCACAACATCGGCCCTGAGGTGTGTTTTTCACTGAAGGGTATATTTTTTCTTTCTTTCTTTTTCTTTCTTTCTTTCTTTCTTTCTTTCTTTCTTTCTTTCTTTCTTTCTTTCTTTCTTTCTTTCTTTCTTTCTCTCTCTCTCTTTCTCTCTCTCTCTCTCTCTCTCTCTCTCTCTCTCTCTCTCTTTCTTTCTTTCTTTCTTTCTTTTTCTTTTGACAAAGTGGACAGTGAGAGAGAGAGACAGACAGAAAGGTCTTCCTTTTCCGTTGGTTCACCCCCCAATGGCCACTGCAGCCAGCGTGCTGCGGCCCGCGCACCACACTGATCCGAAGCCAGGAGCCAGGTGCTTCTCCTGGTCTCCCATGTGGGTGCAGGGCCCAAGCACTTGAGCCATCCTCCACTGCACTCCCGGGCCACAGCAGAGAGCTGGACTGGAGGAGGGGCAACTAGGATAGAATCCAGCGCCCTGACCGGAACTAGAACCTGGTGTGCTGGCGCCTCAGGCGGAGGATTAGCCTAGTGAGCTGCAGCGCAGCCTGTTTTCATTACTTCAGAAATGCTTTTTTCCTCTATCCAGGTGCTTATCATCGATCAGCAGTGACAATCAGATTTACATTTCTTTAATCCCAAGCCTTTCTACCTACCACACCAAGTGGTTAAAATAACTACAGCAACTTTGATAAGCTGTTACTCAAAGGGATTCTCTGATGAGTAGTTTCAGGGAAAAAAAAAATTCTAACTTGTAAATGGAATTTTGAGCAAGAACTAGATCTGTGTTTCATATTTATTACATCCCAGGGCACTCTAAATCATGGTAAAATATGGTACATTAAGAACTGTATATGTCAGAAACCCAGCAAGGATATATGGACAAAGTGTGCTCCTGTTATTTACTTAAGAGGAAGTTACAGAGGGAAAGATATAGAGAAAGGTCTTCCATCTGCTGTTTCACTCCCCAAATGGCTGCAGTGGCTGGAACTGGCCCAATTCGAAGTCAGGAGCCAGGAGCTTCTTTCGGTCTCCCATAAGGGTGCAGAATCCCAAGCACTTGGGCCATCATCTACCTCTTTCGCAGCCCATCCAGGGAGCTGGATGGGAAGTGGAGCAGCTGAGACTCAAACCAGTACCCATATGGGATGCTGGTGCCAAAGGTGGATGCTTAAGTCACTATGCCACAGTGCTGGCTCCTCCACTGTCTTTTTAAGAGCCCTATCTTTCCAAATAATTCTCTGTATCCTTGCTTTTTTTTAAGGATTCAGAATCACCTTATATGAAGCAAGGACTTCTGCACCTCTTTTATAGAGATGATATCACATTCAACATTTATTAATTTTAGGTGTTTGAGTAGTCCTCATCATCATTGTCTTTTTAAAGATTAATCCATTTCTTTAAGAGTCAGAGAGCTCTCATCTGCTGGATCACTCCCCCAAATAACCTCAATGGCCAGATCTTGGCCAAGGTTGAAGCTGGAAGTCTGGAATGCAATGCAGGTCTCTCACATAGTGGCAGCAACCCAACTACTCGAGCCATCACGTGCTACCTCCCAGGGTCTGCATTGGCAGGAAGCCAGTCATGGCCAGAGGTGGATCTAAACCCAGGGAACCCGATGTGGCACTCAGGCATCTTAACCAGCAGGCCAAATGCCTGCACCCATCATAGCCATTCTAGATAACGTGCACGTGTGTCCATTCCTTGGTTACTCAACTCTACCAGCAAACTTCTTCCATGACTTGAAGATATGTGTTGATCTTCCTCCCTTCCCATGCTCCACTTGAGCTTGGTAAGTTTGATCCTTCTTTTTCTGAAGTTCCTCTTAAGGCGTCAACAAGCTAGAATTCCTTGGCTCTGCTATGTACAATGAGCGCACACTCCTGTGCCCCTGCCTTCCCCAGCTTCCCACTCATTCCTCTGTTAGCTATTGCTTTTACATTGTCAAGGGTTTTGTTGGTTTGTTGATTGGCTGGCTGGTTGATTTTGTTTTATTTTTACCATCCATAGTCTGTCCATTCATTAAAATTAAATATTTTGTGCTTTATATGTGCATTGATTCTAAAAAAATCATAATACATAAACACATTATGTTTATATATAGTATATGTCTTACACTACACCCTAGAAGTGTGTTTGACTTGCAAAAAAATATAATCCAGTGTCACAAAATTCATACAATTCAAAGAAATGTAAAGGTAAATTGCATATTCTCTTTCTCTTTCTCAAACTATTTCTTTTGTTCTTTCTTTCCATCCCACCCAAGTAAGTCAAAATCATGCCACCTTTTAGCTTGCTTCATGTTTGGATGTTTTTGTAATTTCTTTTGTGAAACTTTTTTTAAAAGATTTATTTATTTGAAAGTCAGAGTTACAGGGAGAAGGAGAGACAAAGAAAGAGAGAGATCTTCAATTTGCTAGTTCACTCCCCAAGGGCTGCAATGACCGGGACTCTGCCAGGCTGAAGCTAGGAGCCAAGAGTTTCTTCTGGGTCTCCCACTTGAATGGCAGTGACCATGTACTTGGGCCACCTTTCACTGCTTTTCCCTGGCCATTAGCAGGGGCTGGATCATAAGTGGGGCAGCCAGGACATGAACCGGCACCCATATGGGATGCCAACATCAAAGGTGATGACTTTACCCTCTATGCCACAATGCCAGCCCCTCCTGAAACTTTTATTGCCATTTTTATTAAAGTCATACAGATTCATAATTTTAAAACTAAAATAGTTCTACAAAGCTCAAGATGGAAAACATTCTCCTATCACCACCCTTCAGTGATTCCTAAAAGTGACCATTCTCAACTCTTTCAGTTCTTAGGTATTGTATACATACATAAAACAGCTCATAATACTGCTCTTTGTTATTTTTCAGTTTGAGGTTTGTATTAATGACCTCTCACTAGGTAGAATTAGGTGTTTGGTCTCTTGCATGGATCCCCCAAACCGCCAAACCACACCCTAAGACAAACACACACACACATTTCGCTCATACATGCTCCTCTCTTCCTAGTTCTTCCGACGTATGTGTGTCAAGTTTTGGTTAAGTCATAGCCAGTGTTTATATTAGTGTAACTGTAACTGTGATTTACACCTGAGCGTTGTCGTTGCTGCGTACTCATCACTCCCTCATCTCCAGAATCTCTGTTCAAATTGAGATTTGTCAACCATTCTACTGATTGCACTGTTCTTTTGGCACCATCCACCCCCTCTGCTCCCTGGCAGTCTGGCTGGCTTCCAGAACTGAATCTGTGTGTGTGTGTGTGTGCTTCCTATTTTCTGGACCCTCTTGTTTCGCATACTCCTGTATCTTTCTAGAAGAGGTGCATGGAATGGAAAATATTTCTTGCATGCCCTCACATTTGATTAATATCATTGAATGTAGATTTTAGTTTGGAAAACATTTTCTTTTTGAAGCTCAGAGGCATTGCTCTGCTGTTTTCTGGCTTCAAATTTTTTTAAGATTCATTTATTTATTTGAAAGTCAAAGTTACACAGAGAGAGAAGGAGAGGCAGAGAGAGAGAGAGAGAGAGAGAGAGAGAGAGAGAGAGAGAGAGAGAGAGGTCTTCCATTTGCTGGTTTACTCCCCAATTAGCCGGAATGGCCAGAGCTGCACCGATCTGAAGCCAGGAGCCAGGAGCTTCTTCCAGGTCTCCCACACAGGTGCAGGGGCCCAAGGACCTAGGCCATCTTCCACTCCTTTCCCAGGCCATAGCAGAGAGCTGGATTGGAAGAGGAGCAGCCGGGACTTGAACCGGCACCCATATGGGATGCCAGCACTGCAGGCGGCAGCTTTACCTGCTATGCTACAGTGCCGGCCCCCAAAGGTTGCTTTAGGACAGTAGTCTGATATGATTCTAATTACTGATCCTTTGCCCGTGATCTACTTTTTCTCTCTGAAAGATTTTAGATTCTTCCATATATCTGATAATCTGGAATTTCATAGTAATGTACCTTTATTTGAGTCTCTTTTAAGAAAAAAAAAAAAAAAAAGAGCCAGACACTTTGGAGAACTTCCATTATTCAAATGTTGAATCTTTTCAACTGATCCTTTAATTTTCTAATATTTTGCCTCCTAATTGCTGTCTTTCTAAATTTTTTGTTTATTTGCTTTCTGGGGAAAAGTAGAATCTTTCAATCAAAGTTTCTGAGTTTTTGTACCCATGAAAGTCTGTCCTTTGCTTTCCACTTCATTAGTAAGTGACTGGTAGAGAATTCCAGTTTCAAATTTAGTTTCCCTCAGAGCGTGTAGGTTTTATTATTAAATGTTAGATTTCAAGTATCCACTGATGTTGATAATACCACTGTGATCTTCTCATGGAATCTCTTTTTCCTTTAGAGATATCCATTTTTCTCTCCCTGAAAGATTTTTGTGGTCCTATTATTTCAAATACATATATTTATGGGGTACAGTGTGTGATAAATCAATGTATGGTCTTTCTTCGATTGTTGACAGATTTGTCTCCAAAGATGGGGATTATTTTTACTACTCATGTCTGAGGCTCAGAGGGTCCTGCCATCCCAGGAAGAATGATTTTCACGTCTGATTCCACATTCTTCTCAACATGCCCAACCATTCGGACTTTATCCATCAGTAGAATCTCATTTGCTTTCCATCTTCAAAAAATGTCTTCAAAATATCTGGGCCAATTCTGTCCCCCCCACCCGCTTCTCACCTATGTTGTAGACTTAATCTTTGGGAGTCCTATAAGCTCAATGAGATTCTAGGAAGAAGAGATTGTAGACATGTGTATCTGTCATCTTGACCTAAAATTCTAGGTTGTTCATTGTCTGATTGCTTATATCTCAGAATGCCCAAGTCTTTGCTTTTTAGGTCAACTTATGTGTTTGTTTGAACCTTCAGTAGAATATTCTTAGAGGGCAGAAACAAGATTTTTTTCTTTACAGTACTTTTTTGCATACCTAGGGAAAATGTCTAATTAAATTTTTATGCCAGAAGAAAGCCAAACAATTTAAATGAATGCTATCTACACTTAATTACACCACTCTCTAGGAATAAGTAAAGCCAGGACTCTAAAAAAGTAGTGTGGTTATATCTCACCTTGCTCCTTTTTCTGCTCTTTTCCCCTTTATTCCCACATTTCTCTTCTAAATGATCATTATCCCTAATTCCTTTTGCTTTCTTTCCTGGTGGGTATATTTATTTTTGTTCAAATTGCTTTCCACATGCATTTAAAGAATCAGTCAAATAAGTGATTCTGGAGTTCGTAAATCACTGTAGAGTGCCTGGGGAAAGGACCTTAACACTAGGTACTCATTAAAAAAGAATGCCAAGAGGTCTTAAAAACTTTGATCCTTGACTTTGAAAGTAAAAACTTTTGGTTATCATTAATCACTTGGACTACATGTTTCAGCTCTGAACTTTTTCCTTGGCTTTGCTAGATTTAATAGCAAGCTTTTCAAAATCATTATTTAATTGTTATGTGCTAGCCTATGAAATTTTCTCAAGAATAGAAATAACAAAAATATAACTTCAATGTGAAAGTAATTAGTGCCCATGAAAAACTGATTTTTATACAACTCAATTATATTAAATATTATAACACATATTGGAACCATAAACACATCATAGGTTTACTGCTGTTAGTAGTCATTATAACTCTACCTATTAATTCTGAAGGATTTTCTGCTTTGTTTTTGGTGAAAATGTATTCGTTCTCTGACCAATGCAAAAAACTTGGGTTATTTTCTAGTCAAAAAGGTAAAGAGCTTTAATAATTGTGAACAGAAAGTTTATTGACTGGTATGAAGACTTTAACACCTGAAATTACCCGAACATTTTTTTCAAAAATCTCATTTTATAAGTGCTAAAAATAGTCTTTAAAATTTTAATACTGAACTTGAAGTTGCTAGCCTTGATGAGATTCAAATGTCTTATTAATTTCTGAAGGATTCAATTTTTTACGAAAACAGTTTTGGCAACTAATTAAGTGAAATAATGTTAGTCTCAGTGTTAAGTGTGGGACTCTTTTCCACCCCTGTTAAATTTATTGTTGTCATTCTGTCATTATATGATAAGTACCAATAAATATGTATTTTAGTAAATTTTCTGTTAGTGAATATTATGTTATACAACTGAAACAAATGGGAGGGATCTCATGTTATTCAAATCCAAAGCTCAATCTCCAAAGAAAACATATGGAATTTACAATTTGCTACACAAATGAAATGGGCCTAGCAGTCACAGCATGGTCTTTGGCATGGTCAGGCTTTTCGAGAAAGCTGAGTCCTACATGAGGAGACAGGATTAGGCTCTGTGGCAGACTTGCAGAAGTTTGCCATCCCAGCTCCCTAAATATGCCACTTCATCTCTAGTTCATGGATTTTCCTACCATAAAATAAACAGACTAATGTTGCTGTGTGTATGAGATCATAACATCTGTCATGCACTCCATGACCTCACTCATCTCTACCTCTGCTTTCCACCCCATGTATTTAAAAAATGATGAGAAGTAGGAAGCTTACTTTACCTAAACTTAAAGTTAGACTCAGGAATTATCTTATTCAGCTCCAGGCTTTACACCTTGGAAACAACCTTAGATGCAAATGGAGATAGAATTTTTGTAGTTAAAGTAACTGTTTCATGCATTGGTGCCATAATTTCTCTTCATGAAAATTATAACCTTTGAAGGAACTTCTTTTGATCTAGAATGAGTGTTTGATCTTTTGAACAAAAAAAATCTTCATTTTCAAGAAATATTTTTTGCATAGCTGTTGGTTTTTCATTACCAAATGCTTACTGAAATTTCAAACAACATACCTTGTGGACAATTATTTGCACTAATGTGCTTGAAATTAAAAGTAACATTTCAAAATTTATGGAATAATATACAGGAAATTTATATGTGAGCATCTATGTGAAAGTGAGAAGCTGTTAAGAGATTATGGAGTAGAAAGGAAGATGGCAACACTCACAGCATGGAATCCTCTGTGTGACAATCTCCTCACCAATAACGACCATGCTGTAGAGCCTCTAGTGCAAACTAACATGTATTACTCACTAAGTGGAAGGTCAAGGACAGATAACCAGGAGCTTTTAGGGTGGGTCATCAACTTAATGAAAATAACATCGAAGGCACTGTGTTCCTTGAAAACTGGTCCCTAAATTTTCTTTCTCTACTGCAGAGTGTGGCAATGTCATGACTCCAGGGAATTTAGCCAAACTGTTTTTGAAGATTTATCAAGCACTGAACATGACTTGACAGTAGTTAGCATGTTTCCAAACACATTTTGAAGTATTTATATCACAATCTATATAAAAATAAAACTGTGGACAGCTGGACAAGAACACTGGTCTACTCGCCGAACTTTTTTCCAAGTTCCTTGACATCGAGGATTGCCAATTGCTTGCCAGTGGAGGGTTTGATTTCTGAAACAATATTTTGAAAATGTTAGTGGTACTGAAAGCAAACCACAGAGAATTCTAACTTGCAGAATTAAGTTGAAGTGTTTCTTTAAAAAAAAAAAAAGATTGATCACCCACATAATTTTGAAGTGTATTACAAATCAAAAAAATGTTTCATGGTCACAAATGGAGTTTCCCTTCTGTAGGTCTGTCAAGGCCACGTTATCAGTTAATCATTCTTTGGGAACACCCTCATGTTGGAAGATTAGTTTGGAGCTCCATTGCTTTCCCTCACTCAATCTGAATACAAGTACAGCATTTTAAAAATGGCTCACTACTCCAGGTATATTTAAGTTCAGAGGGTCCAAACCAAATGATCTCTTTTGGTCCTTTCCAATTCTTTGATTCCATAATAAAAAAATCAGAGAAGTAGAAAGAGTAAAGCCAGGTTATTGAATTTATGATTTTTAAAGACACTGGTACCTTAGCCAGGGTTTAAATACTTTCTTTATGAGTCCAAATTAAATTATAAATTCATTTAATGTCAAAATATAGATGAGGTAGTTAGAAAAATATTAAATCTAAATATTAAGTTTCTATTTGATATGAATTCCTTACCTACTTTATTGTTCATATGTTGCATCCACAGGAGGCCTTTAGGCACAAGTGGCTAGTATACATAAATTCACGTTATTAAATATTAAAACATACTGCAAGAATAATGATTAACTGGAAAGGTCCATATCTTTTTAATCTATGTTTTTACCAGTTCCACCTGACATACTTAAAGCCATAATCCCAATGTGACCTAAACTGGACTTTGTCCAAGAGCTGCCTTGCACAAAGCCGACTCTTCTGTTAGTTATGAATATTGTTACCAGATTTAACTGATAAATACACAGAGCACTGGGGCAGATTTGCAGGATGGTGAGGGGTTTAGGAGTCAGTTGTTCTGGAAAATAGGAAAAGTCCTTCAATCCATTTCCTTCCCTTACCCATCAGAGTCCAGGCCATCCCCGGAACAACGCAGGCTCACAGAGTTCATGGCTGGAGGCTGGCAGTCCACACACACCGTGTATCCCTCACGGAGATACTGCATCCATCGAGTCAGGGGCCGGTTTTCCAGAGCACAGTGAGGCGTCAAAGACTCGGTCTTGAACTCCATGCAGTATCTAGAGCAAAGGAAGGAACAGTTTCACCTGTTCTAATTAGAGGTAGCTGGAGCACATAGAGGATCTTGGGAAATCTGCCATCTGCAAGGGCTTTCTCTTCACAAGTGACAAGTCACAGGTGCCCTTAACATTACTCAGATGCTGAACTATGGTAGCATACAACGACCAACCACAGAAAACCTCTTCATTCTTTTCCAATTTATGACCAAACCATCTGGGCCACATCAATTAGCAGAACTTTGATATCCTGCAACAATATAATCAGTCCACTAAGTTATATAAAAACACATGTTTTTTAAAATAATAACCCTTGATAACTTTGCTGAAGTTTTAAAGAGTTACAAAAATTAAACAAGCACTTACAGAAACCTAATTCCCTTGAAAGAAAGAGTCCAGGAGGCCTTGTCCTTGACCCTCAGGCCAGCACCTGCGCATTCTGCCCCACAGCAGTTCCTGGGGGGCCTTCCCTGCACTCCCCACTTAGCCCTCCTGCATGATCTGGGGCCGTGTGGATGAGTTTTGATTTAAAGGCAGTATAGTTTTTTAATCAGGCATAACAGACAAAGGCAGAAATGGGGACCTGAGTCATGTTTCTCTGTGACAGGGTTTTTTTTTTTTTTTTTTTTTTTATAAAGCTTTTATTTAAAGAATATAAATTTCCAAAGAACAGCTCATGGACCACAATGGCTCCCCCCCCACACAACTTCCCTCCCTCCCCCCAACCTCCCCTTTCCTGCTCCCTCTCCCCTTCTGTTCACATCAAGATTCATTTTCAATTCTCTTTATACACAGAAGATCAATTTAGTACATATTACGTAAAGATTTCAACGGTTTGCCCTTGCATAGAGACACAAAATGATAATACTGTTGGAGTACTAGTTACAGTATTAATTCACAATGTACAGCACATTAAGGACAGAGATCCTACATGATTTTTTTTTAAAAAATTGATTAATTGTCTATGCAATTTCCAGTTTAACACCAAGATTTTTTAATCATTTGCAATTATCTTTATATAAAGAAGATCGATTCAATATATACTATGTAAGGATTTCATCAGTTTGCACCCACTCAGAAACACAAAGTGTAAAAATACTGTTTCAGTACTAGTAATAGCATCACTTCACATTGGATAACACATTAAGGACAGATCCCTCATGAGACGTAAGTACACAGTGACTCCTGATGTTGATTTAACAATTTGACACTCTTGTTTATGGCGTCAGTAATCTCCCTAGGCTCTGGTCATGAGTTGCCGAGGCTATGGAAGCCTTTAGGGTTCGCCGACTTCGATCTTATTCCCACAGGGCCATAGTCAAAGTGGAAGTTCCCTCCTCCCTTCAGAGAAAGGTACCTCCTTCTTTGATGGCCCCGTTCTTTCCACTGGGATCTCACTCGCAGAGATCTTTCATTTAGGTCTTCTGTTTTTTACAGAGTGTCTTAGCTTTCCATGCCTAAAATATTCTCATGGGCTCTTGAGCCAGATCCGAATGCCTTAAGGGCTGATTCTGAGGCCAGAGTGCTATTTAGGACATCTGCCATTCTATGAGTCTGCTGTGTATCCTGCTTCCCATGTTGGATCATTCTCTCCCTTTTTCATTCTATCAGTTAGTATTAGCAGACACTAGTCTTGTTTGTGTGATCCCTTTGACTCTTAGACCTATCAGTGTGATCAATTGTGAGCTGAAATTGATCACTTGGACTAATGAGATGGCCTTGGTACATGCCACCTTGATGGGATTGTATTGGAAACCCCGTGACAGGGGTTTTTATCACCTTACACTGTCACACAGCTAACATCATCTGTGACTGCACTCAGGGTCCCAGGGCATCTTCCGGACATAGGTGAATAGTTTAAAATCTTGTACTTCAAGGCCATACAATTTCCCCATTCTTCAGGGAAACAGTAGAGTAGAAAACCCTGAGTGTTGTAGAAGAACTTTACTGCATCTTTACCTCAGTGGGCTAATTTCTTAACCCATAGATTTATGCTTTGTCATAAGTTAAATGAAAAGTGTTTGAAGAGCAATCTTTAACAGTAGGCACTTAGCAACTAAAGGTCACCAGTACCTTTAGTATTAAGGTAGGAAATCCTACAACTCCGCTTCGATCAACTTCCAAAAGCATAACCCTGACATGTCTGCAATGCTCTTTCCCCCACTAAATGCTCATACCACGTCCATGTGCTAGGTATTAAAATTAATCCTATTTTAGAAGACAATCGCTTAGGACAGGTGTGGTGCAGTGGGTTAAGCAATGCCAGCATCCCCTGTTTGAGTCCCAGCTGCCCTGCTTCATTCAGATCCAGCTTCTTGCTAATGTGCCTGGGAAGGCCACAGAACATGGCCCACGTACATGTTCCCCTGCCACGCACATGGGAGACCTGAATGGAGTTCCAGGCTCTTGGCTTTGGCCTGGCCCAGCCCCTGCCATTGCAGTTATTTGGGGAATGAACCAGTGCATGGAAGATTCTCTCTCTCTCTCTCTCTCTCTCTCTCTCTCTCTCTCTCTCTCTCTCCCCCGCACTCCCCCCTCCTCTCCTCTTCCTCTCCCTCATCCTTTCCTTCTCACCTCCTCTCCCTCTCTCTCTCTCCCTCTGTGTATATCTGTATCTGCCTTTCAAATAAGTAAAATAAATATTTTTTAAAAAGAAGAAAATTGCTGCAGTGGAACATCTTCTCCAAGGCCTATGGCTAGTGAGTGACAGTGTAGGTATGCGAACAAGAAGCCACCTTGTCTCCCTTCTGCGATAGCAGAAGTGTGGACTTCAGGGAAGCCACTGGTTTCCGTAACGAATCCTCTGAGCTAAAGTGGTGCTGGAGTCCACAGTCCCACAAAGACAGTGAGAGGAGCATCCTGAGGTTGACTGATAAAATATTGTCCTCTGGGTCTTTTTTTTTTTAATTTTTTTTATTTGACAGAGTTATAGACAGTGAGAGAGAGAGAGACAAAGAGAAAGGTCTTCCTTCCATTGGTTCACTCCCGCTACAGCGGGTGCTGCACCAATCTGAAGCCAGGAGCTTCCTCCTGGTCTCCCATGTGGGTACAGGGACCCAAGCACTTGGGCCATCCTCCGCTGCCCTCCCAGGCCACAGCAGAGAACTAGACTGGAAGAGGAGCAACGGGGACTAATACCTGGTGCCCAACCAGGACTAGAACCCGAGGTGTCGGCCCTGCAGGCAGAGGATTAGCCAAGTAAGCCACGGTGCCGGCCCTGTCCTCTGGTTTTTAATGGCTTGTTTCTTCTGGGGGATCGGAGCTCAGAGACACAGAGATCTTTAGAGCCCCACAGAAACAGCAGACAAGCACTTCCCCAACTCGTGTAGTGAAGAGTTGTGTTTTACGCAAAGTCAGTGAGCAAGTAACAGAAGAAAGCAGCCAGACCAAGCTGACCTTTCATGCAGAATTCACCATACAACTGGAAAAAAACAAAATTCAACAGATAAGCCAGCACCAAATTTACCCAGCATCCTCTGTGCGTGTCGCCCACTGTGGAGATGCAGCTGGTCTTGTCCTCTCCTTGTTGAACGCAGAGGTAGTTATAAAGGCAGGGACTAGAAAAGGGAGAATCATGTTGAATACATGCAGCCCAGGTGCTCGGAGCAACCCTGCCCAACCCTGGGTTCATGTCTGTCTAAAGGTCCCCATTTCCCAGTCCAACCCAAGGCCAAATGAGAGCATCCCCAGAAACAAATGTAATAAAGACGGGTGTGCATACAGATGGGTAAAGGGGGGTACCACAGGCCTCCCGCAAACACACTTCCCAGAAGTAATAAAACTGTGGGGAAGGAAGGAGAGAGGCCAGGAAGAACAACCAAGAAGAAACAAAAAGATGAGGGTCAGGGGGAAACAAGGAAAAAAGTGAGGCAATAGAGGTTATGAAGAGTGAGGGAAGGGACATGTTTAAAAATGAATGGGAGAGAAAGAAGAAAAGGGAAACACCAGAAGAAGGTGAGTGAATACATAGGAAAGAAAAGAGAGGGAAGGAGCAAAAAGGAAAGGGAAGGAGAGAACACAGCCAGAGCGCAGAACTCAGAAAGCACAAGAAACAAAGGCGCCAGGAGATGTGGGTGGGCCCCAGCCTGCTAAGAATGCCCCAGCAGAAGCCTGGTCCCCACGCTTCCGGGAAAGCACAGTCTAGAAGCTTGGCCCTGCATAGAGGCTGCCGAGTGCCAGCAAGCACAGCTTCGTCCCTATGCAACTCTCATGGGGTCGCCTCCCCTTTCTTCTCCCCCAACCCCATTCTGAGGCTCTGGGTCAGAGAAAAGAATAGCAGCCTCCTGCCTGTGTTTGTCTCCTTCCCTGCTGCGTCACTGAGTCGGCAGAGGCCTCTGTTACTGTACATGCACACACCTGGAGTAACTCTTGATTCCGCTCTACTGTCAGCTGGAGGAAGGCAGGGTTTCCCACACACACTGAGGACACCCAATAAACCCTCGGTGAGCGAAACGGGCCATTCACTCATGTGAATGAAAGAAGACTTGGCGCTGCTACCAAAACACGCAGGCCCTACTTCCCTGAGCTCACTCAGCTCAGTACAGAAACCGGACAGTCCTAGAAAGGTTACAGACAAGCTGTGTTGGCTTGTGAAATGCCAGAGTCATCATCGACATGAGCAACACAGGAAGAATGTACTGGTTGCAAAATAGGTGTTTCAAGCCTGCCTGCTGATCTTGACCTGGCTCCTTCCTGCCACAGGATGGCAGCCCTTAATTCTTTTTTAGATTTTCCTTAGGAGGAGTCATCTGTCTCTTTCTCTTACAAGGGGACAGAAGACAAAAGCTGCAGGTAGAGTTCTCACATGGCTTGCCTCCTGATCTCTCCAGTGGGAACGCTTTCCACATCTGGAGTCAACCCTCGCATCCCAGCGTGTGCGGCTCACTCTTGCGGCCCTGACTTGTGTTACTGTTTTCCGAAGACAGCATGTCACGCTCTCTAAATGTGACGGCAGCTTTTGCATTCCTAAAATCCACAGACAGAATTAACAAGGACAAGTGCAGGCAGGTGCCTGAGGCTCCTTCTCTGTTTCTTTCAGAACTGCGGAGAGACTAACATCTAAAGGCTTTTGCTTTTCCCACTTGCTTCTTGCATTTCTGTTCTTCTGACACATGGGCAGGTTCTTTCACTGTGTGAAGAATAACTCCTGCTAAATGCACCCAGCATCAAAGTCAGACTGCGTCATTTTTAGAGTGTGTGTCTTTAGCTCCAAGCACTTCTGTGATCTTCTAATTTGTACATATATTATTACAAAATTCAGAGGCACTTAATGTATAACTCGGGGGGAAAAGGTGAAGTTAGGATGTGTAAGGAAAGTATTTGACTGTAATTGCTGATATAAAATCCTTAGAAAAAATAGCTATAATGAAAAGCTAACAAGTAGGCACTTCTCAGTTTCCAGGCTCAATGCAAAGTCATTTTTCATGTATTAACTCATTTAATTCTCACATCCATCTTTCCAGAGAGATCCTCTTATTTCCCCATTTTATAGATGAGAAAACTGTGGCACAGAGAGGTGAAGAAATGCATGCAAGGTTCACGTCTGCAGCAGAGCCAGGCAGTATCTCTCAAGCCCTGCTCCTCAGGGCCACA
Organism: Sylvilagus floridanus; assembly: GCA_949820135.1. Taxonomy (NCBI): domain Eukaryota; kingdom Metazoa; phylum Chordata; class Mammalia; order Lagomorpha; family Leporidae; genus Sylvilagus; species Sylvilagus floridanus. The sequence goes on from OX463241.1 coordinate 100,789,745, forward strand.
CGCCTTGCCTCTGTGATATTGCACGTGACACACTTCCACTGTGCCGCACGCTTCTCATGACCTACTGAAGTTCTGCTTGAATTTCCCTTGCTGCCCCTAACCACTTCGCTTTGTGTGATGTCAGCATTTGGCACAGCAGTTAAGTCGCTCCTTGGGAACCCCGTACCCTATATAGGAATGCCCGGGGTCGAGGCCCAGCTTCCTACTAATGTGACCCTAGTGACACTTAGCAGTGATGGTTAACGTGCTTGGGCCTCTGCCACTCATGGGGGAGATTCAGACGGAGTTCCAGGCTCCCGGCCTCTGCCCGGCCCCGCCCTGGCTGTTGGGGAGTAATTAGCAGATGGAGATCTCTGACTCGGTCGCTCTGTCTCTCTGCTTTCCAAATAATAAAAATTTAAAACTAGACAGCTAAATAAGGTTTAACAAGAGGAAGGAGAGGCTTTTAGCTCATTGTGTTTCGAGTCTTCTCAAGCCACGAGAGCTGCCAGGAGTGAGAGGAGGAAACCCAGTGGGCACAGATTTACACAATGGTTCAATGGCCACTTGAATTTTTATTTTACTTCTTTTTTAAAGAAGTGGTTTAAAAATTTTTTTTAATTCTTATTTTATTTGAAAGGCAGAGAGAGAGGAAGAGACAGGGACAGATGGAAGGACATCTTCCATCTGCCAGTTCACTCCCCGAATGCCTGCAACAGCCACGGTTAGGACAGGCAGGAACCAGGAGCCAGGAGCTCCATCCAGGTCTCCCACGTAGGAGGCAGACACCCAAGTGCTGGAGGTGCCTGAGCGGTCACCTGCTGCCTCCCAGGGTGCGCAGCAGCAGGAAGCTGGGTTGACAGCAGAGGAGCCGGGACTTGCAGCAGGTACTCTGACATCGGAAGCAGTGTCTTAACTGGTGCCCCAAATGCTCACCCTGATCTTCTGTTTTTGAAACTTTTCTCTCTGTGCTGAGCTTCAAGCTTCTGTGGCTCCCCCACATCGCGCAAGCCAGCAGGGTACCTGGGACCTTGTGTCCTCCTGCCCTGCGGGTTGGTGACACATTCTAGAGGGGCCCCCTGCCGCCTCACATCGAGTCTGCAGTGAATTTCCCTTACTTAGGAGTGGCACATCATTTAGAGACTACGTTTGCCTTCGGCCCTACCTCTGCTTATGTGTGGAAGCACACAGCCGGTGCCTGGGACAAAGTTTCTCAGCAAATGTCACCTCCCTTCCCTTGCCCCTTCCTGGCGACAAAATTCAAGTGTAGGATATTTTTCGTTCATAGGCTATTTGCCAACGTGTCTGGAATTCTATCAGCCTACCACTGTTTTCCAACAACTTCCACTTCTAAGAGCATGGCACCTCACGTGCTTACTTTGAACATGAAAGTAAATTTAGTTTGCTTTGAGAATGTTGTAATACTCTCCAACAGAATGGAGGGCCACAAAATCAGGTTCAGAATCAATGGTCTGGAGATACAGTACAGAAGAGAATAAATGAAAATTTGACAAATAACACCCACCCAAAGCCTACAGTTAATAATGCGCCTAGAGCTCGTTGGGGGAAGAAAATGCATATAAACATCAGTAATGCACAATCAGTTAAATCACTCACCTTTTTTAATGTTTTATGAGAAACTGTAATCATATGCATTAAATGAAACAGGGAAAATGTAGTAATGCCATCATAAATAAGAGAGCTGCAGTGATCATATTTTATTCACTGGTTTCATGGGGAATTTCCATTTTGACTCAGTTATGAGAATCTGTAACGACAATGTTAGCTCTAATGATGGCACTAAAGAGCAAAGTAGAGGCAGGCATTTGGTGCAATTGTTAAGATGCTGGTTGGGATGCCAATCCCACAGCAGAGTGTCTGGGTTCAAGTCTCAGCTCTGCTCCTGTTTCCAGCGTCCTGCTAACGCATACCTTGGGAGATGGCAGGTTATGGGTCAGGTACTTGGGCCCTGTCATGCACATGGAAGACCTGAAATGAGATCCTGACTCCCAGCTTCAGCCTGGCCCAGCCCTGGCTGGCATGGACATTTGGGGAGTGAACCAGCAAACAGGAGAATTCTATCAGTCGCTCTTTCAAATAAATAGATAATTTTAAAAAAAAGACAAGCAAAACATCCCTTGTGGGAAGAACCCACAAGGTTTGGAGCCATGAAGTCCATATTTAATCCCTTCACAAGTGCTGTCACCTCTCAGAAATCCAAGAACGACGATCTTGTCATACCTTTCTGTGGTAGGCAGAATAGTGGCTCCCTAGGGATATCCTTGTTCTAATCCCCAGAACCTGTAAATATGTCCTGTTATGTGGCAAAGAAGAATTAAGGGTACAGATGGAAAGAAGGGAGATTGTCCTGGATTATCCAAGTGGACCCAGTGTAATCACAAGGTCCTTAAAAGGAGTCAATCAGAGGGAGATGCACCCACAGAGGAGAGGCACAGAGAGATGTGATGTTGCTGACGGTGAAGGTGCAGGAAGACGGCTGGGAGAAAAGCAATGTGGACAGCCTCTAGAAGATGGAAATACAAGGATGCTGATTCTCTCGGGAGCCTGCAGAAAGGCATGGAACCCTGTGGACACCTTGATTTTAGCCCAGTGAGCCCCATGTCAGACCACTGACCTACAGAATTGTAACACAGCACATCTGTGTCGTTTAGGTTAGTGAGCTTGTGCTTTGTTCCTCCAGCTTTCTGAGATACTAGCAAAGGTTATAGGGTCACAACCTCAGTCTAGAACATGTTTTCCTGAAAGTACATCTCTTCATTTCAATGTCCTTTTCCATTTTGGTAGGCTGAGAATTTCTCAATTGCTCAAGTCCTGATTGCATTAAGATTAAATGGCCCATGAGAGTCTCACAGGCATGGAAAGCCAAGACATGGTGGCAAAAAACAATCTAAATGAATGATCCTAGTGAACAAGACTCCAGCAGAAGGAACAGGCCATCAAGGAGAGAGGCGCCTTTCTCTGAAGGGAGGAAGGAACCTCCACTGTGATACGGCCTTGACTAAACAAGTTCAGAGTCAGTGAACTCAAGGGGCTTCCATAGCCTAGATAGCTCATAGCAAGAGTCTCGGGTGATTGCTGACGTCATAAAAAAGAGTGCCACTTGTTAAATCAACAACAGGAGTCACTGGGTACATGCTCCCCACGTAGGATCTCTGTCCTTAATGTGTTTTACTATGAAACTTAAAAACACTACTAGTCGAACAATACCCTATACCTTGTGCGGTGGTGTGAGTGCAGCCTGTTGAAAGCCTTGCTTAGTATATACTAAGTTGATCTTCAGTATATGAAGGTAATTGAAAATGAAACTCTATGAAGGGAGGGATGGGAGAGGGAGTGGGAGAGGTGAGGACCATGGGAGGGAGGGAGGTTGGAGGGGGGGGGGAGTCACAACAATACAAAAGTTGCAAAACAAGAGAAAAAAAGAACTTAATACTTTACCCTTTTAGTATTTTTTATGTTCTACTTAAAACTATTGGTTGAATTCTGTAATTAATACACAATGATTCTTAGGTGTTTAATTAATGCTATAACTAGTACTCAAATAGTATTTTACACTTTGTGTTTCTGTGTGGGTGCAAACTGTTGAAATCTTTGCTTAAAATATGCTAAATTGATCTTCTGTATATAAAGATGATTGAAAATTAATCTTGATGTGAGTGGAAGAGGAGAGGGGGTGGGAGAGGGGAGTGTTGTGGGTGGGAGGGAAGGTATGGGGGGGAAGCTAGTGTAATCCATAAGCTGTACTTTGGAAATTTATGTTCATTAAATAAAAATTTTTAAAAAAAGATTAAATGGTCTTCCTTTAATCTATCACTTACCCCTCTTGTTTTACTATAAGAGCAAGAAGAAACCAGGCTGCACTTCTAACACTTTTATCTTCAGCTTAATATCCAAGTTCATTGCTTACAATTACTCTCCACACAATTACGGGGCAAATCTAGGAAGCTTTCCTCCTCTTTATATCAAGGCTCCCCTGTTCTTCACAGAAAGGCAAAAAATTGGATTTTCCCCTTGAGCCTTCAGAAAGGAACACAGCCTTGTTAACACCTTGATTTTAGCCTAATGAGACCTGTGTTGGACATCTGTCTCACAAAACTGTAAGATGATAAATTTGTGTTATTTCAAGCCATGAAATTTATCTGTTACAAAAGCCATAGAAAACTAATGTACCCCCCCCTTTTTAAATATTTATTTATTTGACAGGCAGAGTTACCGAGAGGGTGGGGAGAAAGAGAGAGAGAGAGATCTTCCATCCACTGGTCCACTCTCCAAATGTCTGCAATGGCCAGAGCTGGGCTGGTCTGAAGCCAGTAGCCAGGAGCTTCTTCCATGTCTCCCAAGTGGGTACAAGGGCCTAAGGACTGGGGCCATTTCTGCCGCTTTCCCAGGTGTAATATCAGGGAGTTGGATCAGAAGTGGAACAGCCAGGACTCAAGTGGCACCCATGTGGGATGCTGGCACTGCAGGTAGAGACTTCACCTGCTACACCACAGTGCCAGCCCCAGTACACCCCCTTGTAGGATTACTATGAAGACTAAATCAATAATGCCTACAAAATCTCTCTGCCATGGAAATGTGAGGGATTCCTGTGTCATACCACAAAGCCCTGTGCTGTGTGACTGGCCAGTCTGGTGGTGGTGAGGGGAGCTAGTAACAGGTACACAGGTGCCCATGCAGTAGGACAGATGAGTGGACATCTCCAGCCAGAGAAGAGACCCACCACCACCACCACCATGGAGGCTAGATGTGGACACAATTCCCCCAGGACCACACTATCCTTTGGCTGATGGCAGTCACACTTGGTGTTCAAGACCCGGGTTCCATTACGTCTCTGAGCCTCCTGCCCCCTGCCCTTTCCATGGGGCCTGGAGGAACGTGCAACAGCCTGATGCAGCACTAAAGAGTCTCACGTGCTGAGGAAATGCTGGTCAGTAGCCAAACACTGGAAACACACAGAGCACCCACTTCGCCTGATAGGTGGGCTCTAGGTTTTAAGAGCCATCAAAAAAAAAAAAAAAAAAGCAAAAAATAATCAATAATGTCACACAGTCACTTCCTCCTGAGGCCTGTGTTTCTGCAGAGTGCCAGAGCTAAATGTGATTTTATTCCATGCCTGCTTCTATGAGCAATCACTTTTGAAGCCCTACTTTCCCTGTGACTCTAGCATGCCACCATGTCAATGACAGGCTCCACTCTGGCCTGGCTAATAGCCACCCCAGCACCAGAACAATCTTCAAATCACTGATCTGATGAAAAAGCACCCCAATGGTTTTCTAGGGCTCTAATGGTAAAGACCAGGATCCTAAACAGATTGTGCCTGCACCAACCTTCCTATGGCTTCTCAAAGGGACCTTGGGCCTCCCTGGTGTGACATAAATGAGCCAAAGATGGTATCTGGGTTATGAATCACTGTAGGTTGAGACCAATTAGCTTAAAAGCTTACTGGCGGGCCAGCGCTGTGGCTCACTTGGTTAATCCTCTACCTGCAGCTCCAGCATCCCATATGGGTGCCGGTTCGAGACCCGGCTGCTCCTCTTCCAATTCAGCTCTCTGCTATGGCCTGGGAAAGCAGGCCAAGGAAAGTTCTTGGGCCCCTGCATCCGTGTGGGAGACCCAGAGGAAGCTCCTGGCTCCTGGCTTCAGATCAGCACAGCTCTGGCCGTTTCAGCCAACTGGGGAGTGAACCAGTGGATGGAAGACCTCTCTTTCTCTTTGCCTCTCCTCTCTCTGTGTAACTGACTTTCAAACAAATAAATAAATCTTAAAAAAAAAAGAATATATAGGGTGGCGCCATGGCTCACTAGGCTAATCCTCCACCTGTGGCACCAGCACATCAGGTTTTAGTCCTGGTTGGGGAGCCGGATCCTGTCCCAGTTGCTCCTCTTCCAGGCCAGCTCTCTGCTGTGGCCTGGGAAGGCAGTGGAGGATGGCCCAGGTCCTTGGGCCCTGCACCCCATGGGAGACCAGGAGAAGCACCTGGCTCCTGGCTTTGGATCAGTGCAGCACGCTGGCCATAGCGGCCACTTGGGGGGGGTGAACCAACGGAAAAAGGAAGACCTTTCTCTCTGTCTCTGTCTCTCTCACCATCTACTCTGCCTGTCAAAAAAAAAAAAAAAAGAATATATATAAAGGACACCCAAACAAGCAGAGTTTTAACCCCTCAGGGCCTGCCTGCTTTGCTTGCCCATGAAATGCTGCCCAGTTTCCACGCCACTGATATAACGGAGGCTTATGGTCCTAAGACCCAGACTGCCACTGCTCTGCTGAGTTCTCTGACCCAGAGTCTCCGTTCTGTGCTGCTGGGTGACACCTCCTAAACACACAGGACACACGGCCCCTGCAAAGTCCCATGCCCTCCTCCCCTTCCCAATGGTACCCACCCCTCTAGTGCCATCCATCCTGAGGCTGTGGACAGCCTCATGCTATGTGGGTCACCTTTCTGGGTCACCCTGTCCACATTCTGCCTAATAAATCTTGCCACGTTACTGTCCCTCATGGTCACATCTCTTCCCTTGATCAGCCCTCAAATCCCTCAAACTCTGACCCACCGTCAAGTCTAATCACGGGGCAGTCTGGCAGGGCAGCTCTCCACGGCTCAGTCCTATCCCAAGGGAAGCCCCTTTCCCCTCTCTTCCCTTGGTCATACCCGCTCATCGCTCCGTGCTTCTCTCACCCATTTTCTACCAGTTACACCAGTTCCCAAAGCTGTAAATTGCTGGAGTTATCTGATTCTTGTGCCCCTCCCACTAGATTGTGCATCCCCTCCAGCTTTTCTCCCTTGCAACCCCAGCACCTGGGCTTCAAGTAGATGCCTGGCATCAAGTAGATGTTCAGTAAATAAATATTTTTATGTGGAATAAGAAGAGGAGCAAATTGGCTTGATGAGGATGATGCTGACATGGAATGTTCCACGTCCCTATGAAAATCGAAAAGCGTATAGTCTGTCTTATCCTGAGAAGTCAGCGTTTTACCCTATTGGATTCAGTCCTGATCAATACTTTGGCCTTTCCGTTCAATTCTTTCTGAGCTTCACTGGGCCCCTGGCTCTTTAAAGAGCTGACTTCTGGCCCCTCTGCTGGCCACTCCTCACCCAGAATGATCTTTTCGTCTCAGATCTGATTACACCAGCAGAGGGAGATGTCTTGAGAAAACCACCTCATCGTTATTTAGAAATGTGCAACCATTCGCCTGTTTCCCCACGTGTGTGAATGCACATGATGAACAGGAATTACAGCCCAAGGTGTAATAGCACAGTCCATACTGGACTCTGGCTATCCTGGGTGCAACAGCATCACCCTACTAACCGGCTGGATTGAGTTCAAGTGCACACCACGTGTGCGTGGTTCTTTTATGACTGAGCCCATGCACAATGAGAACGGGCCTTTGGGTTGTGCCCCCTGAGCCTAGCGAGGCAGGGGAGGCGTTTGTGCAGCTGGCCATGAATTCCTTTTTAAGCATTTCCTGAGCTTCCTGTCTACTCTGGGCAGAGCGGCCCATCCCACTCCCTGCAGCGCATGGAACTTTCCGTGCCTAGCACAATGCCTTGCACAGGATGAAGTGGCCAAGTAAGCCATAAAAGATAACAGGCAGCAGCCATGAAAGCACCAGTACCGAAGGTGTGCCCGCAGTCCTGGCCCTGTGGCGTGGAGTATTCCAGGCAACCGGCTCTCTCTTCCAGGGGCGGGCAGGGCGCACCGCCGTTCTGAGGTTCCTGCTGCACAGAGCGCGTGCGCACGCGGGTTGTTGGCTTGCACTGGTCTGCACAGGCACTCCAGGGGCTCCACTCCCCCACGGAGCACGGACGAGCTGCAAAAGAGCACAACAGGACACTCACCGCGGGAAACCCAGCCAGCCTGCTCCCACCAACACCTACAGCACAGTGTGGCCCCATGCAAACCTCACCTTCACCTGAGCCCTGTATCAGGGGTGACACACAGCCTCAGCACGTCCCGGGTGACACTGGCTCCCCGCACTGTGATGATTAACTGAGAGTCACGACCCCTTAGAGGCTAGGGACATCACCAGGGTCCTGAAGCTGAGTCTGTGCTCGGGGCACACACACAGCTGCATGCGATGGGTGGCTTCAGGGTACTTCTCCCACTCCCAGGGTTAGATCAGACCTTTGCTTTCTTGGTTCCTTAGTGTTAACTTTATCTGGCATGCATTTTTGAGGTACAGTGTGACATTTCACTGAACCTACACAATGCGTAATGATCAGATCTCAGGATAACTGGCATATCCAATCACCTGAAACATAATTTCTCGGTGTTGGAACATTCAGAATCTTCTGTTAGATATTTTGAGATATTCAATTAATTGTTGTCCACCATTTTCATCCTACTGCATTATAGAAGTTATTCCTCCTAGCACACTGTACCTGAACCTGTTAACCATCCTCTCACCAGCTCCTTCCCTCCCCTCATATCATTTTTATTATAACAGTAACACACATTCTTTGTAGGAAGTGTAAAACAAAAACAGAAGCATAAAAGAAGAAAGTGAATTTCACCCACCAAGAATTCCATCACCTACCCAGGTCCATTTTTATTAGTTGGTGGGGTTTAGGGCCACATGCAGAGAGGGCCCCTATACTTTAGGCTGTCCCTGTTTACTCTGTTCTCATCTTCCATGGCTCACCGACTCAAACTGTGAGGGTACAACATGCTCAGACATGCGCATCCGAGTCCCAGAGAAGTAAGGAGGCCCCGTGGCCATGCAGGAAGGTGTGGTCAGACTCCAGAGTCTTGTTCTTTCTGTTAGTCTGTTCTCCTGCACGCATTTCATGCCACGGAGCTCAGCTGGCCTCTCAGCTGCCAGCCGTGCGCCCTGGGATCCAGCAAGGATTCACCGAACAGACCGGCCAAGCCAGTCTCTTGTTGATTATGAAGTCCATTTACCAAGTCACAAGATGGAATACTGAATTCAACTTCCTCACCAAGACTTTAAAATCAGGATGGTTTCACATTTAACTTTCCCATTGAAATTTCTCTCTCTCTTTTTAAGATTTTATTTATTTGAGAGGTAGAGTAACAGAGAGAGGGAGAGAAAAAGGTCTTCCATCCACTGGTTCAATCCCCAAATGGCCACAACGGCTGGAGTTGAGCCTATCTGAAGCCAGGAGCTTCTTCCAGGTCTCCTACATGAATGCAGGGGCCCAAGTACTTGGGCCTTCTTCTACTGCTTTCCCAGGATCCAGCAGGGAGAGCTGGATCAGAACTGGAGCAGCCAAGACTCAAACCTGTGCCCATATGGGATGCCAGCACCACAGGCAGATGCCTAACCTACTATGCCACAGTACTGGCTCCACCCACTGAAATTTCTAATAAGTCTCTTAAAAGGACAGTAGTGAGGGTTTTTTGTTTTGTTTTGGTTTGGTTTTATTTATTTTTTTTTTTTGACAGGCAGAGTTAGACAGTGAGAGAGAGAGACAGAGAGAAAGGTCTTCCTTTTCCGTTGGTTCACACCCCCAAATGGCCACTAAAGCCAATCCAAAGCCAGGAGCCAGGTGCTTCTCCTGGTCTCCCATGCGGGTGCAGGGCTAAAGCACTTGGGCCATCCTCCACTGCACTCCCGGGCCACAGCAGACAGCTGGACTGGAAGAGGAGCAACCGGGACAGAATCCGGCGCCCTGACCGGGACTAGAACCTGGGGTGCCAGCGCCGCAGGTGGAGGATTAGCCTAGTGAGCCGGGGCACCGGCCAGTAGTGAGTTTTTAAATTGAATTATTTCAGGACTTGATAGTAAATGTCAGAAAAGAATGAGAAGATAGAAGGGCCCTACAAACTAGAAACCAAAACTTGTTTTGCCCCACAAAGTGGGACCCACTTTTCCTATTACCCTCATACTTCAGTGTGTTTTCAACAAGAAAGCACCTTGGGGGCAGGCACTTGACCTAGTAGTTAAGACCCCAGTCAGAATCTGCATCCCATTTCGGAGTGCCTGGATCTGAGTTCCAGTTCCACTCCTGATTCCAACTTCCTGTCAGTGCAGACCCTGGGAGGCAGCAGTGATAGCTCATGTTCACCGGGCTCCTGTTACCCGCTTGGAAGATCTGGATCTGGACTGAGTTCCCAGCCCCCAGCTTTGGGACCAGTTCCAGCAGTTCCAGGCATTTGGGAACCTATGGTTGAGAGCTCTGTCTGTCTCCCTACCTCTAAAAGAAATAGAATAAGTAAGAAAGCTTGGTGGGCACTGCGGCTCATAGGCTAATCCTCCGCCTTGCGGTGCCGGCACACCGGGTTCTAGTCCCAGTCAGGGTGCCAGATTCTGTCTTGGTTGCTCCTCTTCCAGGCCAACTCTCTGCTGTGGCCGGGAGTGCAGTGGAGGATGGCCCAAGTGCTTGGGCCCTGCACCCCATGGGAGACCAGGAGAAGCACCTGGCTCCTGCCTTCATATCAGCGCGGTGTGCTGGCCGTGACGGCTATTGGAGGGTGAACCAACGGCAAAGGAAGACCTTTCTCTCTGTCTCTCTCTCTCACTGTCCACTCTGCCTGTCAAAAAAAAAAAAAAAAGAAAGCTTGGTTTTTCTTTTTGAGAAAGCATTTGACTACTTTGCAAGCATGCTTTGGACTTTTGACAGTTTGCACCTAGAAACTTGTTTTGCCAGTACATTCCAGTTTAGGGTTTTTGGAGGACATATTAGTCAGTAAACTACTCTGAACATGAAAAAGGTCACACAACATAAATACTTGTCAACAATTCAAAAGTTGCAATACTGTTTTAAAACATATTCTCATCCATGTTCTAAAAACCCGGAGGCATCGCAAATCCACTCCCTAAAGCATGAACCACATTAGCGCTCATTCCCAATGTCTACCAGGTCACTTCCTCTCTTGTCACCTCTTGTTGACCCCTCCCTTTTGCTAGTCCTAATACCATGATTTCATTGGTGCATCCAACCAGGAATCATCAAAAGAAACCCCCCGGGCTGGGAGCAGGTTGAGAAGGATACCTCCTGGCCTCACTCTCTGAATCTCTCTCTTCCTCTTCCAGACCACTTCACCCCTGGTCTAGCATCCTGCCCTTGGTGTGTTGGACTCGAACAACACTTAATAATACACTTTTTAAAATGCATATTTGTTTCGGGGCTGGCACTGTGGTGTAGCGGGTAAAGCCGCCACCTGCAATGCCAGCATCCCATATGGGCAACAGTTCTAGTCCTGGCTGCTCCACTTCCCATCCAGCTCTCTGCTGTGGCCTGGGAAAGCAGTAGAAGATGGTCCAACTGCTTGGGCCCCTGCACCGGCATGGGAGACTCAAAGAAGCTCCAGGCTCCTGGCTTCAGATCTGAACAGCTCTAGCTATTGCAGCCATGTGAGGAGTGAACCCGTGGATGGAAGACCTCTCTCTCTCTCTCTCTCTCAGCCTCTGCCTCTCTGTAACTCTGCCTTTCAAATAAATAAATAAATGCATCTTTTTAAAAAAGCATGTATTTGTTTCAAAGGTTAATATGTGGATACCATTCTAAAATAAAATTTTGCCATGACATTATAAGAATTTAGTAATATGGCCTTGTGTTAGACTCCATCCATATGGTAAAAGACAACATTGCAGACTCTTCTAACTGATTTAGTTTCTCAGAATTTCCTCAACATTTGTGTGTCATGTTCACAGTCTGAATTTTATTTGGGTTGGTCCCACAGTTAAAGTCCTCAAAATCACAAAATCATTACATCAGTTGTTGTTCCTATTGATTCAGACTTGTCCTTGGCAAAATGCTATTTCCTGTTTCCAGTCCATGACTTTTAAAGGCCTATACAGATAGTCAGAAAGTTCCAGGGTTTAGGACAACAGCTCAAAGTCTTAATTACAAGATAAAATGAAAAAAATTTTTTTTCATAGAATTATATGAATTAAAAGGCATTCCACAAAATATTCAGTGTGGGAAAATTGAAGTAGATGTTTATCCCTATTCTGCACCCAAAGAGTCTATTCTTGCCTCACTGGTGAACTTTTGATTCTTCGGATTGCAAATCATCCTAGATCATATGAGATCTTTGGTCACAGAGGTTAGGGGAAGTACAGGAACTCCTAACGGATTTATTAGAAGTCATATATTACAGCTGCGTGGCACAAATTTCCTTTTGAACTATTCTGTTAGTATCTTTATCCCTTTTCCCACTAAAGCTTATCTAATTCACATCAGCACACAGGATAATGGAGTATTTTTTCTTAAAAACTGACTTTCTCAGTCTTCACACGTAGTTTCACCGGCTGGTTGTCACCAAACCGCGTCATGCAGTGAACAGAATGATCACCGTTGCTGCCAAGCCCATCACAGCTTCTCAAAGGCTTCACAGTGAGGCTGTGATGACATCAGCCCACCCCTTGCAGGGGAAGGAAACCTAGACTTAGTGGGAGACAGGAAGCTTGCCAAGCTCTTTCTTTTCTTTGTTTAAACTCAACCCAATACTCAGGTTGTGCCTCCCCATAATCCACCCATGGGCATGAATTTGAGTATAAGTAATTTATTTGGGGGTGAACCCAAGAAGCAACGTAAGGGAGTGGAGAACAGAGATAGAGAAGAAAACACGAAGAGAAGAGAGACATGGAAAGGACATTTCAGTTCCCACTGTTGGCCCAGTTGGCACCTCTGGCTCTCAGCTCACTGAGATAATGGATCAGAGTGTAAGGTATCAAGTCTGGCCTGACTTATCAACTACCTACCCCCCCACCCCCCAGGAGCTTTCCGGTTGTCAGATATCCCTCCCGCAGCCCAGGAGAGTGGCCAAGAATGGGAAAGTAAGTTACACACATGTCAGTAAGGAACCCACACACAAAAGCAGGGTACATTTTCACCTGTCCTAACAAGACTGGCCAGTCACATCCAAGGACAGTTACTTTAAAAATAGATCACTATAGGTTTTTAAATTTTTCATATTTTTGGATTTTTAATTTTTATTTTTTAAATTTTCAATTTTTCTTAAGGTTTAATTTTATTCATTTGAAATGCAGAGAAACAGATAAGATACAGAGAGCGCCTATCCACAGATTTTCTCCCCAAATGCCTACAACAACCAGAGCTGGGTCAGGCCGAAGCCAGGAGCCTGGAACTCAATACCGGGCTCCCAACTGAGTGCCTTTCTCTCCCAGCATAGGCTCCTCACGTTGATGACTGGGATTTTGGCACCTCCTGTCTCAGGGTTACTGCTGGGCTTTCTCCAGGGCCACTCACAGCTTGGCAAGTTGTGCCAATCAAGCCCGGACATCTTATTCTCAACCTTTAGGTACTAACAGGTAATTTAAAAATGTTTTCCAAAGTTTTTCTCAATACTGCCAAATACCCACACACCCAGAGCAACAAATTAAGTGGGTAGCCAGAGCCCTTCCTTTTATAAATATTGTTTGTGCTATTTCTTCTTTGGGGTGAGGCCGCTCTTGTTTTCATGGAGCAGGGTCTCCTAGGTTAAGCACAGAGACTTGAGCTTTCTCCTTTGTAATCTAGCCCTGCCTGCTTGGCTCTTTGCCACCTGCGAATTTAAGGCCACCCACGATCAAGCGGTTTCCATGTTGTGTTAAGTCCAAAAGTTCAAATCGTTCCTAAGGGAATGTTCTTTCTGCACTTGGCCCATAGCAGCACCCATTTATGCTGAGCTATTGTTTCTTCTTCTTCTCTTTCTCCTCCTCCTCCTCCTCCTCCTCTTCTTCTTCTTCAATATTTTATTTATTTACTTGAGAGGCAGAGCCACAGACAGAAGGAGAGACACAGAGAGAGAGGCCTTCCAACCACTGGTTCACTCCCCAAGTGGCCACAGTGGCCGGAGATAGGCCAGTCCGAAGCCAGAAGCCAGAAGCTTCCTCCAGGTCTTCCATGGAGCTGCAGGGGCCCAAGCACATGCGCCATCCTCCACCGATTTCCCAGGCAACAGCAGAGAGCTGGATAGGAAGAGGAACTGCTGGGGCACGAACCAGCGCCCACATGGGATGCCAGCACCACAGGCAGAGGATTAGCCCACTATACCACAGTGCCAGTCCTGAGCTATTGTTTCTTGACATTCTATGGAAGAAAAAGGAGACAGTCCTGTCCCCTTGATGACTGATTTTAACCGTCTGTCATCTGCCCTTTCCTGTCCTGTATAGAGATCATTTTCCATGAAAGCTCCTCTGAAAGTCAAATGTGACTCACCTGACCCATGTGCCTATTGACCCTTCAAAAGATTCCAATAGCCGGCGCCGTGACTCAACAGGCTAATCCTCCGCCTTGCAGCGCCGGCACACCGGGTTCTAGTCCCGGTCGGGGCACCGGATTCTGTCCCGATTGCCCCTCTTCCAGGCCAGCCCTCTGCTGTGGCCCGGGAGTGCAGTGGAGGATGGCCCAGGTGCTTGGGCCCTGCACCCCATGGGGAGACCAGGAAAAGCACCTGGCTCCTGGCTCCTGCCATCGGACGAGCGCGGTGCGCCGGCCGCAGCGCGCCAACCGCGGCGGCCATTGGAGGGTGAACCAACGGCAAAAGGAAGACCTTTCTCTCTGTCTCTCTCTCTCACTGTCCACTCTGCCTGTAAAAAAAAAAAAAAAAAAAAAAAAAGATTCCAATAAAACGATCAAGGATTATTTTTTTGCTTTTGCAGAAATCAAATTATCTGGGCCCCTATGGGGTGTTTTTCCTCTTATGTGACAGTAACTGGACTAGTTCATGAAAAGCTAGGAAGACAATGAAATGGGCTATCTCATTAGGTAAATAGAATTTGACACACCATGTCAACCCCCCAAAAAATACAATTTTTTTACATTTTATTTTCTGGGTAGCAGGTTTCCAGGTGAACTGTTGTATGTTTGTGTGTGAGTGTACATTTTCTGTGTTTTCCAAATTATCTACTCCAACCACTCACTTTGTTGTCAAGGAAGGAAAATGTTATTTTAAAAAGGAAACACCCAGGTAGCAGTGGCCTCCAAAGCCATGAACAGTGCCCCATGGGTGGAATGACTGTTCATGTTCTTTCAACAAACACTTCCATTGTTTAAAAATGTATTTACATTTTATTTGAAAGGAGGAGAAACAGAGAGACAGATGGAGAGAGATCTTCCATCCAAAAGTTTACACCCAAAATGCGGGCAACAGCCAGGGCTGAGGCAGGTTGAAGCCAGAAACTTGGAACTCAGTCCAGGTCAAGCATGTGTATGGCAGGGACTCACATACATGAGCTATCACTGCCACCTCTCAGAGTCACATTAGCAGAGACCCGGATCAGAAGCAGGGGAGGGGGACTCAGATCAAGCACTTGGATGTGGGACGAGGGCTTCCCAAGCTGCGTCTTAACCCCCACACAACCCCTTAACGAACATTATTAAGTGGCATTGTGATGACCACTAGGGGATTACAAAGAGGACACATTCTGCCCTTGAGGAACACAGAAATGATAGAGACGGCTGCTTACTCTACCAGTGTTGGTTTATTTGGGGCCTACCCTGCAGTCACACAGCTTTTCATAAAGGCCCAAGTCTCTGGGCAGAAAAACACAGATTTCCAGGTTTCGAATCTTGCGCTACCATTTATTAGTGATGTGACTTGGTGCAAATCACCTAACCTTTCTGGGCCTCCATTTCTCTCCATAAAATGAAACTACAATAAGAAAACAGCTTAAGCAGGTTGTGAGGCCCAAGTGAGTGAACAGCCTGGCAGTGCTCAGGGGCGCGCAGAACACAGAGTATATGGCGGGCGAGTGTTAATGACTTCACCCTCCTGCACTGCCCATTTGGCTGAAGCCAAATCCTACTAAGTCCAGCCATGCTGGACACTAGCTCCAGGCCCTGCTCACTTTGTCTACCAAGGCAAAGGCAGGGGAAGCCGTCTGATGACTCTCGCGCTGTGCTGGCTCCTGTCAAGCCTCAGCTTCCTCAGTTATCACATCCTTCCTCGGGGTGAGTTTTGGAGCTAACATTTTCAAGCACAGTGCTCCTTTTTCCTCTAGATAGGATGCCATGTTTTGGGCCAGTCTGTTTCCTGAATTCCTCATAAATCTAAAAGACACTGGTCCATGGAGGCTACTCAATTTTTGTCCTGCTCCACTTGCCTTACCTATTAGCCTTTCTTAAGTTGCCGTCAATGCAATGCAATCTACTGTCTCTATGACCATAGAAGGCAGACCCTAAGAAGCCAACTGATGAACTAGAGATCGGGATGTTACAGGCCTGAAAAGCAAGGCTTCCTTGAAGTTCTTCCAAGGTGGGACGGCTTGGATCTGTTCCCCAACTCGACCTCTCCCCATTCTTGGCCTGGCTCAGCTAATAGAGAATTTTCCATCCCTTTGCAGGGTGGGGTAAGGGGGAGTTGTGATATATTATTGGTGTTGAAACCTATCCAGCCTCCTAGTGAGATTTTTCTGAGATAATTGAATCAGAATAGATTTCTTTGTTTAATAATGGCATACATCAAAATTTTGATTTTTACATGAGTAAAGTCAAAACTGTCTTTTTCAGAAAGAGAAATGCCAGTGCTTCATCTCTCAGCCATACCCGAAACATGCATTTATCAAGGTGAAAAATATCAGAAAGAATACAAGTGATCATGCTTAGCCATACCAACTCGATTCCATTTTTCATTCAGATTGATTGTAGTAGCAACAGTTAGCAGCAATAGGTAACACGAGGGGCTTCACAAAGTTCACAGAAATGTGTATTACAGAAAAGACTGTACGGATTTCCAAAAAATTTTAGCACCAAAATACATATAGTTTTTTAAAAATTTGAAAAGGGGACAGTCCTGTGGCATGGTGGGTTAAGGTCCTGACCTGCAGTGCTAGTATCCCATATGGGTGCCAATTCATTTCCCAGCTGCTCCACTTCCAATCCAGCTCCCTGCTAATGTGTCTGGGAAAGCAGCAGAGGATGGCCAAGTCCTTGGGCCCCTGCACCCATGTGGGAGACTCAGAGGAAGCTCCTGGCTCCTGGCTCCAAGTTGGCTCAGCTCCAGCCATTGCGGCCATCTGAGGAGTGAACTCTGTCTTTCAAATAAATAAAATAAATCTTTAATAAAAATTGAAAGGCAAACAGAGAGTACATCTATCCAATGGCTCACTCCTTAAATGCCTGCAAGAGTCAGGGCTGGGCTGGACCAGAGGGAATCTAGACCTCAGTCTGAGTCTCCTACAAGGGTGGTGGGGACCCAAGTACTTAAGCCATCACTGCTGTCTCCCAGGTGTGCATTAACAGGAAGCTGGATAGGAATCAGCGCAGGAACTTGAACCCAGGCATTTTGATATGAGATGTGGCCTTCTTAAATGACATCTGTACCAAATGACAGTCCCTAACCTTGTCTTTCAATTCCACTTTTCCATGAACTTTCTGAAACTGTCTCATATAACATTGGGTAAGGAGAACTGATTCTAGGCAGCAGAATGGTTCTATGTAGGAAGAGTAACTGGGGCACCACTGGACTCCATCTTGGTTTATCTAGGCATGAAAAATAAATAATAATAAACCTATTTGGGGCTGGCGCTGTGGCACAGTTGGTTAAAGCCCCGGCCTGCAGCACTGGCATCCCATATGGGCAACCGGTTAGAGTCCTGGCTGCTCCACTTCCAATCCAGCTCTCTGCTATGGCCTGGGAAAGCAGTGGAAGATGGACCAAGTCTTTGGGCCTCTGCTCCCTCATGGGAGACCCAGAAGAAGCTCCTGGCTCCTGGCTTCGGATCAACACAGTTCCGGCCATTGCAGCCATTTGGGGAGTGAACCAGCAGATGGAAAACCTCTCTCTCTCTCTCTCTCTCTCTCTCTCTCTCTCTCTCTCTCTCTCTTCCTCTCTCTCTCTCTCTCTCTCTCTCTCTCTGGCTACCTTTCTCTGTAACTCAATAAACTCAAATTAATAAAATAAATCTTTTTTAAAAAACCCTATTTGAATTAGCACAAATAGGTGCGGCTGACAGGCAGTTGTGGGTTCAAGATCTCAGCTTGCTTCAGCTCATTTATGTTAACCTGAGCGATGAGAATCCCGAAAAGGCTCAGCTCCTGCATCCGTAAAATGCTGATGCAGGTCACAAACACCATCTCCCGAACCCTTGAGGAAGTGACTTTCAGAATTCAGGACCACCTGGATTCTAGAAGGGAATCTTAACGTTGGATGTGCCCTCTTCCTACAGTGTCTGGGACAGCTCCTTTCCGAACATATTTTTATTTCCAAGGTTAGATATATTCGCACAAAATGGAATAAACAAAGACTATCAATAGTCTTCCATCAACTCAGGTCAGGTATGATGTTTGCTGCCAAATGAATCACCAAAAAAAAGACCCTTTAGAATTTTACAGCTTTTTTTTAAAGAAGGTATTTATTTGAAAAGCAGAGAGAGGGGACAGAGAGATATCTCATATGCTGGTTTACTCCCCAAATGCCTGCAATAGCCAGAGCTGAAGCCAGGAGCCTGGAACTCCATCCAATCCTCCCATATGGATGTCAGGGACTCAAACGCTTAAGACCTCGCTTGCAGCCCCCAGGGTGTGCATTAGCAGGAAGACGGCATGGGAACAGAGCTGGGATTCAAACAGAGGCACTGCACTAGGGGATACAGGCTTCTCAAGCAGCATCTTAACTACTATGCCAAGCCTCTGCCTCCAGAATTTGAGCTGGTTTTGGATTTTTGGATTGTCAATCAGAGATTGTGGTCCAGACCTGCCTTTCTAACAGAATTGCTGGAAGAATTAAGTGAGACAAAGTGTATAAGTACTTGGCACATGATGGGAATTCAATAAAACATTTTTGTTTTAATTTTTAAAGAGTTCTTTTAAAGATTTATTTATGTACTTGAACAGCAGAGTGACAGAGAGAAAGAGAGAAAGAGACAGAGAGAGAGATTTTTCATCCACTGGTTCACCTCTCAAATGGCCACAACAGCCACGGCTGGTCCAGGCCAAAGCCAGGAGCCTGGAACTTCACTGGGTCTCCCACGTGGATGGCAGGGGCCCAAGTACTTGAACCATCTTCTGATTTGTTCCTTCCCAGACACATTACAGGGATACGGATCAGAAGCAGAGCAGCTGGGACTTGAACTGGTGCTCATATGGAATGTCAGCATTGCAGGCGGTGGCTTAACCCACTGCTCTACAATGCCAGCCCCCAATAAAGGATATTTATGACTTAACAACAACTCATAGAAATCACTGTAATATATCATCACAAACCATTGTGCAAATATTCAATCATAAAATATTCCCCAATGCCAACCAACAGTACATTTGCTACCTGAGTGCCGACATGAGCTCCTGGATTTCCAGGCATTATCTCCCTCCCTCCACTCCTCCACCAGTTGCACCTGGTGCTTCTGGGCCCCAGAGGCTGATACACAATCCGCAAAGCCAGTGGTTGGCAGCATAGAGGGTGAAGCTGACATCCTCTGATCTGAAGGGCAACATGGAAGCATTCAGATTACTTCTGGGAAGAAAAAAATTCACATGTCAAAAGTAAATACCAGGGAGGCAGACTGTGCGAATGGAAGCCTGCATTCCAGGAGCTGCCTGGTCAGCTCTGGGCAGGGGAGGCAGGGCCAGGGCCACCGGGCTGTGTGCCCACTGTCAGCACAGCTGTGGCGCTTGTGCAGGGCGGGGGACACGGCGCTCTTCAATGCACTGTGCCCTTCCCTCCCATCCTCAGCCCTGACAGCACGCACAGGCTGTGGCTGGCCAACAAGCCACTTCTTCTTGCCTCTGCCTTCCCCTCTACACCCACAAGAAACTCCAGGTGCAGAGAACTGACAACCGAGGAGCTCTGTGGACCCACGAATGCTGCTTCCGAGGCCCGCCAGGTCCTCGCCCGATCCCGGCGGGGCTCCTGAAGATGCTCCTCTGGCAATGCCATCAGACACCACTTCCTGTCGGCCTCTCCCAGCCCTTCTCCCAGCACATGCCCCCTGTGGTCTCCTTCTGCCTCCTTCCCAAGAACCCAAGAAGGGAAAGCCATCTCATGTCTTTCACACTTACCCAGTAAGCCCCCGCTCCCAAAATAGGTTCTTTGTTTTACTCTTTCTGCTCCTAGACTGAAAATCAGCGATTTCTTTTTAACCAAATAAAAGCCGCAGCTCCCTGCAGCGCTGTGAGGTCTTTTGAAAGCAAGTTCTTCTCCCAACTCTCACCTGGTCTTTCCTCTCCTAAGTGCAGGAATCCCTCCAGAGCTAGCTAAGTCCTCCATGTGTCCTGTGTACCACTGGAGCTTTAGGGCCCAGCACATCAGCACAGACAGGCTGATGCCCATAGTAACTGCCTCCCTCCTCTGGCCCCCCTCTCCTGGAGACCCTTGCTCACTCTTCAGGACTAGGTGGCCCATGACTTCCTCCAGGAAGTCTTCCTTGAGGTCCTCAGCTACTTAAAGTTTCTGCTCCCAGACCACCTCTTGGATCTCCCATCTCAGTAGACTAGTTCCTCTTTATCCAGGATTTCATTTTCCACAGTTTCAGCTTCCCAAAGTCAACTATGACTCAAAAATATTACATGGAAAATTCCAGAAATACACAGCTCATAGTTTGAATAGTGCCCCATTCTGAGTAGTGGGATGAACTCTTGCTCCATCCACTCCAGGACATGAACCATCCCTTTACCCATCCTAGCCACACTGTAGATGTCACCTAGAAGCTGTCTCTGCTACCAGATCAACCTCTTACTGTCGCAGGGCTTGTGTTCAGGTGAGCCTTATTTTACTTAATAATGACCCTAAATGCAAGAACAGTCATGATGCAAAGGAGGCACCAGGAAACAGCTCATGGAAGAACTGATCTGGTGCTACGTGACCACACTCCAGAGCATCTAGGAAAACGTACAGTCTGTACAGGGTGTGTACCATCCACACTTTGAGGCATCCACTGGGGACTGGAATGCATCTCCCAGGATGAGGAGGGTGACCACACTGAGCACATTGCATGCAGTTGTACCTGGGATGCTCAGCTGAACCAGGAATGCCCGGGGCACAGAAAATGCATCTTTCTCATCTCTCCATCCTGTGCTTGCCACAGATCCAGTAGGCTCTCTGGACTATGTGAATTCTGTAATTACCTCTAACATACAGGCAAGCCCCTCATGAGAGCCAGTGAGGGAAGCTTTGCTTGAGTTATCCAAGTGAGCGGAGCAAACGGAGGGTCAGGATGCTCTGGGGAGGGGCTGGGGACTCCTGGCTTACAGGCCCTGTCTTTCCTACATAGCTGACTCTTTCACCTTACTTTAATAGTAAAATACCCAGGTTTTGCAGCAGGCAGAGGCAAGCAGCTTATCAAAAAAATATATCACTACTCATAGGTAAATCATTAGCTTGCAACACCCTCCTGGTCCAAAACTGGCCATGGGCTGGGGGCCCTTTCAAGAGAATTAACTGCAAAACTTGTTCTCAAATAGTACTTTTTACGTTGTGTGTGTGTGTGTGTGTGTGTGTGTGTGCAAACTGTTGGAATCCTTACTTAGTATAGAGTTGGTCTTCTGTATATAAAGTTAATTAAAAATGAATCTTAATGAAGAACTGGATGGGACAGGAAGTAGGAGGTGGGACGGGAGTCGGCGTGGGAGGGTGGGTGTGAAGGGAAAAACCACTATATCCCTAAAGTTGTATCTATGAAAATTATATTCTTTAAATAAAAACTTTAAAATAATAATAAAAGGAAGCAAAGAGGCACCCTGTTCCAGGGCTATGACACAGCCCTTGGGTTCCTCTCCCTGGAAGATGCTGAGAAGCCCACACATGGGTCCTTGACCTTGAACCCTAACCCAGATGTGGTCTGCGAGTTTCCAGACCTGGCTTCTCTCACATCGCCGTGCTCTTCATTTCTTCCCTCACCTTTTAATTCAATTAAGCCATCTTTTATTGACCCTTCATCAGAGCAAGGGACCAGTGAGACACTATGGAAACTCTGAAGATGAAAAAGACTGACCCTAGGGGCTGCCGTTTGTGGTACAGCAGGTCCAGAGGTGAGGACAACCCTAGTCCTCCAAAAACTTGCTCTCCGGAAGAAAGCAGCCTCCCGGAGCAAGCTCTTGGCACAAGGTGATGTAATGACACCTTCCTGCCCTCCTCACCTGTCGCTGAGCTCCATAGACCCCTCAGAGTCAACAGGTGAGTGGTGGAGGCCGGCCAGGGGCATGCCCCTGAGACCTAACCCTGCAGGAGGTGGAGGCCCTATCCAGCAGGGGTTCCTGGGTCCCAGAATTCAACCACAAAGTGGCCCCACACTCCGCCAGCAGTCCTGCCCTGATCCGGGGGAGAAGGACCCTGCAGCCCCTTCCAGCCAGCTGTGGTGGGAGGGCTGCGTTGGAACAGGCTTCGATGGAGGGGCTGGACACGCAGCGATGGAAGGGGTTGGGGGGTGCTTGGCACAGCACCCTACTCTGCGCAGATTGGCTGAGGGCAAACAGCTGGCGCCCCACCCTGGGCCCAGCCACCCACCTGGGCACGCCCTGGCGTAGTCGAAGCAGCAGTCGCCGGTGAGGCGGCAGGCTTGGTCGCAGAAGCAGGTCCCATAGACCCTGTCCAGCCTCCAGCCACGGACGAAGCAGGCAGGGTCCCGGCCGGGGCAGCAACGCCCGGCCTCGGCGCAGCCGCCCAGGGCCCCAGGCCACAACCGCGCCAACGCGCACAGCGCCATCCACAGGGTCCTCATGGCCAGGGCTGCTGGGCGCCTGCGACACCGCGGACCCCCAGGGGCAAGTGTCTGCTCTTCGGAGAGCCGCGGCCCCGGAGCTGCCCGGGAGCCCAGCGAGGCGCAGCCCGGCCCTGCCCCGCGCCCGGCCCCCGCCCTCGCGCGGCCCCTCCCCAGCCCTGGCTGCGCGCCCGTCGGGGCTCCGGGCGGGAGGCTGCGACTGCCCCTGCCCAGGACGCGCACTTGGGGCGCCCTCCCGCGCCCCCGGCCCAGCCCGGAGATGGCCCCCCGGGAGAGCAGAAAAGCAGGTGCTCCGGGGTGGGGCGCCCAACCTGGAGCCTGGCCAAGGCGGCCACATTTCCTGGTCCCAAACTCTGCTTCCTGACGTCTGGGGACACGTAGCGAGCGGGTGTTTTGACTCTAATGCCGTGAACCAGCGCTTGGTGTACGCCCAAGGGGTATGAGCAGCACCCCGCGCAGGGACACCCGGGCGTGGCCCCGGAGAGCCCCGGCTGTGTCTTTTCCAGGGCAGCAGCTCCCCAGCCCTCGGAGTGCCCCCTAGGCATAGAGAATCGAGCAGTTAAGGCCAAAGACTCGTGCCATCTTTCTGCTGCATTTTATAATGGGACTTTTCTGGCCCCAGGTAATTGCTACTTTGCTTCATTTAACAGGCAATTAATGAACTGGGGGAAAAGATAAATAAAATACAAGTGACTCTGCTTTCTGTTAAAACCGATTCCCCAAAAGCAATCCTGTTCAGCGATATTTTAGAAATAACTTCCACTTTATTTTTTAAAATATTTTATTTATTTATGTATTTGAAAGGCAGAGTTACAGAGAGGCAGAGAGAGAGAGAGAGGTCTTCCAACCGCTGGTTCACTCCCCAGATGGCTGCTACGGCTGGAGTTGTACTGATCAGAAGCCAGGGTGCGGGACTTCAAGCACTTGGGCCATCTTCTACTTTCCCAGGCCATAGAAGAGAGCTGGAAGGGAAGTGGAGGAGCTGAGACTCAAATTGCTGCCCAGATGGGATGCCGGCACTGCAGGCGGAGGTTTTACCCACTAAGCCACAGCGCTGATCCTATCACTTCCAATTTAAAGAGGCTCTTGACTAAAGTATAAACATGTCTCCTTCCCCTTTCTATCAAAATGTATCCCATTTTCCTGTATGTCATTCCTTTTGTTTGCTGAAATTTTCAAGTATTTATTTTTATGTCCTTAAATCATTTGAACTAATATAGTTTTTGTGAGAAACCAGGAATATGTTTTCTGCATCTATAAACTTAACATATTATATCAAATCCATTTCAGAGACTAATTTTCTTGTTTTCTCCTACAAAGACTTCTCGAGGAATTTCCCTTATTCATCAGAGAGAAAAGTAACAAAAGAAAAAACTCAAAAAATACTGCCTTACTAAAAAAATAGTAAAATAATAAAGTGATCAAACACACACACATACAAAAAACATGCTGCAAAATGAAAAAGATCTAATGTATTATGGGGCGGGCACTTAAAACAGTGGTTCAGACACCGGTTGGCCACCAGCATCCCATATCCTAGTGCCTGGGTTAATGTATTGGCTCCACTTCCTATCCTGTTTCCTGGGAGACAGCAGGTGAGGGCTTAACTACCTTGTCCCTGCTCCCAAGTGGGAGACACAGGTTGAATTCCAGTCTCCTGGGCCTGGCCCAGCCTTGACTATTGTGGGTGTTTGGAGAGTGGACCAGCAGATGGGATATTCATTTCCCAACCCCCTCTGCTGTCTTTCTCTCTCCCTCTTTGCCTGTCTGCCTTTCAAATAAAATGAGAGCAAATAAAAATGTTTAATAAAGGTTGGGCACATTATAAAAATTGTATCTTATAAACTCTAATCACAAATAAAAGTTGACCAGTATTACTCTGTTGTCCAATAAAAATGCATGCTAGAGTAAAACAGAAATTCTTTCTCTGTGAGTTTACACAAATAATTCTCAGTGTTGGAAAATTATTTTCCATTTTAGGTCAGTCTCTCTTGCTTTTTCAGTTTAAATAAATAATATAGACTTCTTTGTTTTCCATGTAATTTTCGTTTTTGGTCATTGTTCCCAAGTAACTTAGCGGGCAAATGACATGCCCTGCCTTTTGCCTGTGTTGCGGGTTTCATGACCAGTGTTGTCCTAACTCCTCCATGTAATTTATCCCCCACGCCTCTCATGTGCTGTCTGCTCCCTAGAAGGCCTTTAGGCAAACGCTCTGTAATGCCATAAGAATCTGGAACTGTTCCAGAAAGATGTGAAGGAAAATAATCCACTAACAAGTTCACTTTCAGGAAAGAAAAAAAAAAAAAAAAAAGAACACCATGAAGTGGTAACTGACAAGAGAAGACAGCTCTGGCTTAAACCAATTAAAGACATAACATCAAATGCCTGCTCAGGCACCATTTGTCCCACCCCCTTTTTCTTAGACCTAGAGAACCAGAGCCAAAACTCAAAAACCAAAAGTGGGGGGATCTGTGCTCAAGAGGTTCCTATTCTGGCATCAGAAACTGGGTTCCGCTCTGAGTCGCTGATCTCTGACAAACGTCTCTGTGTCTCAGCTCCCACATGGAAAGCCAGAACTTCCCTGAGGGCCCCGGACACTGCTCAAATCATGGGCACTGAGGACCTGTTGGGGTCCCGCTGTCCACCCACTCCCAATCCATAATTTACCCCTAAAACCAAGCAAAAGACACAGGCACAGCTCCCAATGTACAAAGAGAGGCAAGAACAACCTTACAGAGGAAGAAAACCACAAATAAGTGATCACTACTTTAATACCTAAGGTCAGTAGCATGCTAAGAAACTCACAATCTCAAGTTAAAGCTTGTATGGCTTTGAAAACATCCAGATAAGCCTGCCCCAGCGGCCACGGCAAAGGCAGCCATTCCTGCAGATCCAGGCCTCCTCAGAGGACGCTGACAGCCAGCCGTCAGCTAAAGCCAGGGAGCTCGCCTCCTTGCTGGAAGCTGGATGCAGTCAAATGCAACAATGGGTCGCCTTGTTTTCCATGCCTTATAGATGTCTGGAGAACCGAAATCATCCCAGCCATCGGTGGATGAATTTAGGAAGTAATCAAATGCCCCTTAAAAGACACCCTTTCTTCTGAAGTGTTGTCTTTGGAAATGGGCCAAGATTGGTAAAATTGCAGAGGGGAACAGAGGCCTACCTGTTCGTCAGAATACAGAATGTCATCATTTTCAAGGGCATACAGACACACGACTTCATCCAACCCTACATCACTATGAGGGAAATATTAGCACAGGACAGGGGCGTGAGGCATATACTAATTACTGACAAAATGGGGCTAGAACTGAAATTACTATATTCTTTCCAAAATGCTGCAATGTTCTCCCCATCATTTAAAGCTGGAGGAAGGGGGAGATGGAAATGGGAAGTAAAGATGAGATTAAGAGTTGCATTCAATACTATAACAAGTGTAACGGGCCATCAAAATACAAAGAATTCCTCCCAAAGGTTTGGAATACACTTAAAACACACATTTTGTATTTTTAAAAAGTATTTATTTATTTATTGAGAGGCAAAGAGAGGAGACAGACAGACAGATAAAGAATTCCCAACTTTTGGTTCACATCCCAAATGCCAGGATCCTGGAACTCAATTCAAGTCCCCAGCGCGGGTAGTAGGGACTGAACTACTTGAACCATCACCTGTTGCTTCCCAGAGACTGCTGGAGTCAGGAGTGCAGCTGGGTATCGAACCCAGGCACTTCGACATGGGACAGGGCTGTCCTAACAACCAGGCTAAACGTCCTCCCCTAGCTTTACATTTTCATCTGTGTAAGACAGATGGTGAGTTATTAAAGGGATCCTGGATGTTATGAGGACAACAAAATCTCTTGAGGTTGACAAACTGAGCAGTTGACACTTACCACGATTTGGGGACATTTGTCAGAGAATTCTACATGGTTGTCCGTATCATACTTCACTGAATATCAGACACTTTTGACTGTAAGATGTGCCACTGCGGTATTTTATGTATGCACTTACTGTTAACCTGTCCATTTTGTTAAAGGGGAAATTAGGATGAAGGAAAGGATCCAGGCAATGTCCTGTGGCTCGAGTCCTGCCCACTTATCAGAGCTGGTGCTGATCATTTGGTCACGGGCATTTGTCCTCCTGAAATGAGATGCTGCTCCTGCCTGAAGGTCAAAGACAGTCCAAGTGAAGGTCAAAGATAGTAAAATGAATGCTCCCTTCAGGAGACTAGGATCTACCACAGGAGCCAGACGTTAATGACGAGTGACTAAAGGTACGAGAACATGTTGAGATACTGACCCTGAGGCTGGGCAGACAAGGAGGAGTTTTGAGTACAGGTTCTAAAGATCTGGACTTGGTTGGTACTCGCTCCTTTAGCTTCTCCCTGGAAAGCGCTGATTCAGACACCAAGAAAAGCTCCAATAACTTTTGGGAAAGTCCTGCCTTGACAAGCTCATACCTACTCACTTAATAATGCCAAACCGTGCAGACAGGTGTCCAGAGATGTTTGTGTCGGGTGGGTGTGCCTGCTGCACTTGATTGATTCTTCCCCTGTCCTGGTAGAGCTGGTGGGCAAGAATATCACCACCAAGGGTTAGGCTGCCAGTTCTCTTTCTCTGATCATGTTGATTAAGTAAACAGGAAGTAGATATACAGATGATAAAGTCAGTTCATTGGTCACATGTCAAACGTGGGTGCTATGGCACAGTGGTTAAGCTACCACTTGCGACACCTGAATCCCTTATTGGAGTGCTGGTTTGGATTGGGTCCCTGCTTCTCCACTTCCAGCCCAGCTTCCTGTATCCTGGGAGGCAGTAGGTGATGGTTCACGTGTTTGGGACCCTCCTTCCCACATGGAAAACCCAAATGGAGTTCCTGGCTCCTGGCTTTGGCTTGGTCCAGCCCTGGCTGTTGTGGGCACTTGGGGAGTGAACCAGCAGTTGGAAGATCTCTATCACTCTGCCTTTCAAGTAGATGGGGGAATAAACCACATTCTTCCCTTTGTTTCCTAACAGCTGTTAGATTTTCCTTCCCAAAGAAAGCAGCCTTTTCTCCCTTCTTAGCATGTCAGCTCTAGGGATGGACTTTGAGGATTAATTTCATTCTTAGTCCATGGACCCCTCAGTGATGGGTCTGACTGATGTCCTGGTTTCACCCTGGCCCTTACGGGGGTGAATGAGGATGCAGGTGCCCCTTGAAGCCAGCCTGAGATCTGAGCAACAGGCCAGGGAAGACAGAGCTAGGGCATCATGGGGTTCAACTGAAGGACCCTTGAAATCACACTGCCCCTTCTCAGACCCCTTCCCCATAAATCCTTCCTGTGGTAGATGCCGTCTCAGCTGCAATTTCAGCATCTTGAAGCAAATGCACCCCCTAGAGAAGATACGGAAGTGAAAAGATTTCAGGTTTCAATGAGAAAAGTAGATTTGAACTGTGACTCCACTGTGGCCCTCCATCTCTTCACCCATAAACAGATATAAATAAGGATCAAATTGCATAATTTATGCATGTCTGGTATAGTTCCTGCTATGTAACAATGAGTTGGTAATTAACAGTAGTTATTATATTTGTGCCCTGGACTTCAACACAAAAGGTATGCTTTAATTAGGAGTAATTTCTCTCCCATAAACTATTGTGTCAGACTCTATGGTGCAACTGAAGGAGCCCTGTAGTGGGAGTCCAAAGACATGACTTTGATTCTGCCGGTGCGGGATCTTACAAAGCTTGTTTAGGCTCTTTCGCCTCAGTCTCCCCCATTCCATGGTGTGAAACCAAGAAAATCTCTAAGGATCCTTTTAGCTCAAAATGAACAATAGTCAATTTAAGTAGCAACATAAGGCACATGCGTGAGGTCTCAAAATACCTTCTTCTTTCCCTCATGGTGAGCCATAAGAATCGCAGCTGAGAAGTGAGTTTGCAAAGCTTCAGGCTCTCCAGGTTGAGGTTGAAGATCTAATCTGGAGACAGACGTTTATGTCCAGAGAGCAAGCTCTTCCTCGATGCTGGCACAGGTGTGTGTAAGCCTTGGTGCTTACTGAAGCAATGACATGGCTTTAAAAATTCTGCTTTCAGTGTCACAGATTTGTCTCCAAAAAGATGAAATTTCTTTGTGCTCAGAAGCTCAACTAAAGAATGGAGGACCTTGAAAAGCTCTTCAGAATCTCTGGCAAATCCAATACTGATTCTATGAAAATCCCCATAAAGTCCTCTAGCTCAGAGGTAGGTGAAGTATGCTTATTTTTGCCTGGTCTGTGAGCTAAGAACACTTTTCTTTTTTACATTTGTTAAATGGTAAAGAAATCAAAAGGAGATTATTACCTTATGTCATGTGAAAATTAAATGAAAATCAAATTTCAGCATCCATAAATGAGTCCCATAATTATATAGGAATGCAACTCCATCCATTTGCTGACATATTACCTATGGCTGCTTCGTGCCACAGGGCAGACTTGAGCATTTGCTGTACACTGAAATAAAAAGAACCCTGAAGCATAAAATATTTACTGCCTGAGCCTTTATAGCAAGTCCACTGACTCCCTAGTCAATGGTCTAAAAGTCTGTGAACTAATCCGATACATTAAACACTCTGTAAACCACGTAGCATTCATCTACATGAGCATGTAAGGGGTTCGAATAAAGGAGAACTCTGAAATTAAAAAAGCACCTCCAGAACCAACAAGCCCAGCGAACGCTCTCTGAGGTGGTGAACGGTGCCAGGATCAATCTCATGCTGCAAGGCAACATGGAATTATAAGCTAAGCTTAAAAAATAGGAACGAGAAAATCATCTGGATGACATTAAAGAAGTCCTCATTGTGCCCCTTTTACAGCCCTGCAGCCTTCTCTGGTCCACAGCAGGGATCTTTACAGCAAGTTGTTTTTTCTTCCTACACAGAAAGCTCTGACTGTGCCAGTGACGGCACGAAGCCCTGAGAGAAGCCTCCCTACAAGCTGGAGAGAAATGTGCGCCTTCGAGGGCGAGGGTGAGGAATGTTCCTACTCCATTTAGTTCTGACAAGTACGTGGGAAGGGAGGGCACTCCCAGACCAGCCCGCTGCCCTGTGTGGGTGTGAATGCAGTCATGGCTGCATATTACAACTTTGACCTTGATCTTAGACATTTGCTTGAGGAAATTTGCTCTTTGCATGCTAATCCTCTCTTATTCATTGGGGCTATTTGGCCTTAATAAACACTTAAATCCCATCTCAGTGATGCTTATAAGGCAGGTGTTATTATTTATTGTTTACAGTTCTATAAATTGATGTTTGATGATCTTAAATAATTTGGCCAGGCAAGAGACATTCAAACCAGTTCTGCACAATTCCAGGAGTCCAGACTTTTTTCCACCCAGAAAACTAATTCCAGTCCTCCGTTGGTATCCATGCCAGCACCACTGTGGACACCCAGATCTGCAGACGCTCAAATCTCTTAGAGAAAATGATATCTATAACTTACACATGGCTCCCATATACTTTAAATCATCTCTGGATTATTTACCCTACCTAAAACTACATAAATAGTTGTTATACTGTATTGCTCAAGGAATAATGACAAAGGGCGGAGAAGTCTGTACATGTAAGTCCAGATGCAATTTTTTGCCATTTTTATTTTTTAAAAATATTTATTTATTTGAAAGAGCAACAGAGAGAGAGGGACAGATCTTCCATCTGCTGATTCACTCCTCAAATGGCCACAACAGCCAAGGCTGGACCAAGCCAAAATCAGGAGCACAGAATTCCATCCCCATCTCCCACTTGGGTGACAGGGACCCAGGCTGTCATCCACTGCCTTCCCATATGAATAGCATGAAGCAGAGTAACTAATTTCAAAGCACTGCTCCAAAATAGGAGGCTGGCATTACAAGGAGCACTTTAACCCCCTGTGTCTCAAAGCCGGCCTCTTTCCAAATATTTTCTATCCATAGTTGGTCAAATTCATGGATGCAGAACCTGGCAATAGGGAGGCTGACTAAATGTAAGTAACAATTGGGTTTCCATGACAATTGTTTGAACTTTTAGTGATTGATGTCTAGACAAATAGGGTAGTTAGGCTGTTAAAAATGGAAGATATAAGGGGCTGGCGCTGTGATGTAGCAGGTAAAGCCGCCACCTGCAGTGCTGGCATCCCATATGGGTGCTGGTTTGAGTCCTGGCTGCTCCACTTCCAATCTAGCTCTCTGCCATGGCCTGGCAAAGCACCAGAGGATGACTCAAGTCTTTGGGCCCCTGCACCCATGTGGGAGAGTAGGAAGAAACTCCTGGCTCCTGGCTTCGGATTGGCTCAGCTCCAGCCATTGCAGCCATTTGGCGAGTGAACCAGCAGATGGAAGATCTCTCCTTCCCTCTCTGCCTCTGCCACTCTGTAACTGTGCCTTTCAAATAAATAAATAAAGAAATCTTTAAAAGAAGTTGAAGGCATTAAGTGGTATTATTTTCTAGTAACAGTTTCTGAGATATAGTGATTTGGAGGTTGAAAGAATCAAGTTTTGTTTTTGTTATTACTTAAGCTCTATGAGCCTCATTTTCCTCATCTGTAAAATGGGACAGTAAAATCTGCCTTGAATATACCTCAGAGATATTGCAAGTATCAAGTAAAACAGTTTATAGGAAAGTGCTTGTAAGCACTTAATTATATTTCTTGATCACCACTAGATTCTTTTTTTATCAAATTTTTTTTTAATCAAATGTTACTATTCTAAGAAGTAAACAGAGGATACTTCAAATATTTAAGTAGACATAAATGCAAACTGGGTACGTACTATTGGCTTAAAAATGTAATTTTAACAAATGGATGTTTTTGGGGCCAGTGCTGTGGCATAGCATGTAAAGCCGCTGCCTGCAGTGCCAGCATCCCATATGGGCACCAGTTCTAGTCCTGGCTGCTCCACTTCCAATCCAGCTCTCTGCTATGGCCTGGGAAAGCAGTAGAAAATGGCCCAAGTCTCCGGGCCTCTGCACTCTTCTGGGAGACCCAGAAGAAGCTCCCGGCTTCTGCCTTCAGGTCGGTCCAACTCCGAGTGCTGCAGCCATCTGGGGAACGAACCAGAAGATGGAAGACCTCTCTCTCTCTCTCTCTCTCTCTCTCTCTCTCTCTCTCTCTCTCCCCCCCTCTCCCTCTCTCCCTCTCTCCCTCTCTCTGCCTCTGCCTCTCTGTAACTCTGCCTTTCAAACAAATAAATAACTTTAAAAAAAATGGATGTCTTCTTTTGGTAAGCTTTGGGATAAAATTATCATCCTAAAGAAAAACCATTTTCTCACTTTGTGTAAGATGCTATGCAAAGAGGGCAACACAGCCGCAATCACAAACCCCCTCAGAGTTTGCAATGCAGTTGGATGCGGCACAAGTTAAGTTCCATGCCACGTACCATACTGTACATGTGCACGCCCGCCTGGGTTGGAACCACCAGAAACAGTTCCCACAAGTCCCAGCTTTCACAGCCTCCCAAGAACGGCAGGGGCTGCTGGCCCACAGCATGGCGATAATCTGTGACCACACACTGGCTCCATGGCTACTCCACTTACAAGTGTCTGACACTCTGAAAAGACCCACCCCTGTTCTCATGCTCCCCCACCCCACCCAGGAACTAAACCACTGCCTTTCCCCTTCCTTCTTCCTCACAGCTGTCCTTCTCTCTTGCACACATACACACAGGTTCTCTTTCATTCCCAGGTTAGTGTGCCAGGGCTGCCCTGACAAAACACCACAGACTGGGTGGAATGACCAGGAGTGCAGCGCCTCACGGTTCTAGAGGCGGGGAGCCTGCAGTCCAGATGCTGCCTCTTGAGGGCTGTGAGGGCAGGGTCTGTCCCGTGGTCCTCACCGTGGCTCCTCAATGGCCGTCTTGGTATTCACATGGCATGCATGCTGTGTGCATCTCTATGTCCAGATTTTCCCTTTTTATGAAGACAACAGTCCGATTGGAGGAGGACCCTCCCAGATGAATTCATTTTAATTTAACTAATTACATCTGCAACCTGATTTGCAAAGAAAGTCACATTCTGAGACCCTGGGAGTTAGGACTCCATCTATGAATTTGAAGGGAACATGAAATCCAGCCCATACCAGCTTCCCTTCTTCCTCCTCCTTCCAACGTGCTCACATCCCTCCCGGCGGTCTTTTTCTCTCCTTCCTTCTCTCACTCCCCCTCAGCCTCACTCATTAGAATGGAAATTACCCCACAGGGCAGGGGAACGTACAGGAATGGCCATATCCAGGATTGATCTGGACCTGGACCTGGCTGGAGCAACCTCTGCAGACACTCAGGAGGTGAGAGCCCCTCCAGAATGTCCCACCTGACTCTCCTCTCTTTCAACCAGCTGTCCGCTCTTCA
Source organism: Sylvilagus floridanus (assembly GCA_949820135.1). NCBI lineage: Eukaryota > Metazoa > Chordata > Mammalia > Lagomorpha > Leporidae > Sylvilagus > Sylvilagus floridanus. The sequence goes on from OX463241.1 coordinate 100,822,630, forward strand.
AATACCATGGCTCAAGGTCAACATTTCCCACATGGCATTCTTTTATCTTTATCACAAGGATTCAAATCGTATTGTGTTCTGTTACACTCTCATTGCCAATGTGTGCTATTGTATAACTGTTATACAAAGTTGAAATAAAAGTCTTTGTGAGATGGTAACTATCCCTCCTCCCCCCACTTCCACCTTCCACTCTCATAGTCATCACTGCAATTCTTTCTCTAAGTATTTATTGGGGACCAATTATGTGCTGAACACTGCAGTGAATATGGGAGACACAAACGTAAGGGAGTCATGATGTCTGCTAGAAAGAGGCACACACAGCTAGAGGGATAGACAGACATATCTAAGTCTCTTAATCTTAACAGAGTAATACTTGTGAGATGATATGGTAGCACAGAAGATGGAGTGATTAATTAAGCTTCAGGAACCATAAGTTATCAATCCCGATGCATCTGACAGAGCCCAACTTTCTTGGGAAAGGTAAGATTTCTTAGACAGTTGACTGATCAGAGAGAATGGCTGGCCTGCAGAAGGAAAGGGCGTCCCAGCACATTAAGGTTGAACTGGAAAGCAGAAGGGGCATGCAAGTGAAACACCATATGAGAGGACTTCTGAGCAGCTTTGCTTCCCACCATTCTGTCTACTGCAGTGGATTAGTTTAAATGTGTTGAAGTCCTTGGTATGTTTAAGTGATGGATGCCACCTGTGACCTCAGGGACATGCACATGGCTCAGTGGAAATGAATGAAGTGTTTCTGAAACTGCTTTAAAAACTGCAATTTAAGCTCCTTATCAACTTACAGGAGTCCTTGTAATCACCCAAGCAAGGCAATTGTTGACACACTATTTCATCTACGCTCCAGACCATTATTAGGAGCTGCACCATGGCCAGTCATCCACAGAAACTTTTCATTTTCTCTTGGTAGTTAGTTTCACATCATTTCCACTTGCACTTGGGACTGGATTATTCCAGCATTTTCCATATATTCACCAAGCTAAAGCCTAGATGCATTCATCAGCAGACTTTCAAATTGTTCTTTTGCAAGAAAAGTTCTCAGAATCCCAATTTCCCCTTGAATCATTTGAATGTGTCATCAAAAGCCAGGAGTGTGTCTGTGTGTTGTGCATAACACCAAGATTTGTTCAGCTCTTGCACACTGACATGTTTCACATCCTGTTGCCATTGATTTTTCACTTTTATTTCTCATCAGCTAACAGTGGGTGAATGTGTTTATGACTTAGACTGCTCCAGCCAAATCCTATTCCTTGTCCTGGAATGGATTTTGCTCCCAAAGGTTTGGTGCAGAATGAAGAAATGTCAGAATGTTAAAACTGAGAGAATTTGTGATCATATTATCCCCTGCAGGCACTTCTTTTTTTTTTCTTTTTTATTATTTATTTGACAGGTAGAGTTACAGACAGAGAGACAGAGAGAAAGGTCTAGCCTCCATTGGTTCACCCCCAAAATGGCCGACAAGGCCGGAACTACGCCACTCTGAAGCCAGGAGCCAGGCGCCCAGAACCCAGTGCCCATATGGGATGCTGGCACCGTAGGTGGAGGATTAACCAAGTGAGCCACAGCACTGGCTCCCCCTGCAGGCACTTTTATGGTGAAGAGACTGAGGCCACAGAAGTTACAAATTGATAAAAATATGCAGAATCCAAACCAGAACCCAGGTCCCCAGAAATTCCTTTTTTTCCCTCTGTCCCCATCCTTACTTCTCTCTCCATGTGAGTCATGTCAAAGATTTTGAACCCTATCTAACAAGAGAGAGGATCAACTGAAGGATTGTAAGTTGGGGTAATTATGATCTGATTTAAATATGTATTTTAAAACTCCCTAGTGAGGGCCAGTACTGTGGCACAGACTGCTAAGCCTCCACCTGTAATGCCGGTTAGAGTCCTGGCTTCTCCACTTCCAGTCTAGCTCCCTGGGAAAGCAGCAGAGGATGACCCAACTATTTGGGCCCCTGCATCTGTGTGGGAGACCTGAAGAAGCTTCTTCCTCCTGGCTTCAGCCTGGCTGAGCCCTGGCCTAGTCCTGGCCATAGCAGCCATTTGGGACATGAACCAGTGGATGGAAGGTCTCTCCCTGACACCTCAGTTACTCTGAATGAGTGATCAAGGATTGAACCCTAGGAATCTGTATTCTTTTATTTCTTTTAAATGCCTAGAGTGATTCCAATGACAAGCCAGCCTTGGGAACCACTGCTCTAGCAAATTTGAATTAAAGTGGTTTGGAAAGAATTCTCAGCTATGATGGGCACTGGACCAGGGGTGTTATAACACTAAGACACGGGACCATGTGGAGTTACATTCCAAATGAGTGATTAGAAAATATTGCTTCCAGGCTGGCGCCACAGCTCACTAGGCTAATCCTCCACCTGTGGCACTGGCACCAGGGTTCTAGTCCCGGTTGGGGTGCCAGATTCTGTCCCGGTTGCTCCTCTTCCAATCCAGCTCTCTGCTGTGGCCCGGGAAGGCAGTGGAGGATGGCCAAGTGCTTGGGCCCTGAACCTGCATAGGAGACAAGGAGGAGGTGCCTGGCTCTTAGCTTCAGATTGGCGCAGTGCGCCGGCTGTAGCGGCCATTTGGTTGGTGAACCAACGGAAGGAAGACCTTTCTCTCTGTCTCTCTCTCACTGTCTAACTCTGCCTGTCAAAAAGAAGGAAAGAAAGGAGAGAGAGAGAGAGAGAGAGAGAGAGAGAGAGAGAGAGAGAGAGAGAGAGAGAGAAGAAAGAAAGAAAGAAAGAAAGAAAGAAAGAAAGAAAGAAAGAAAGAAAGAAAGAGAAAGAAAGAAAATATTGCTTCCAGCTCTCTGCTGTGGCCTGGGAAAGTAGTAGAGGATGGTCCAAGTCCTTGGGCCCCTGCACTCATGTTGGAGACCTGGAGGAGAATCCTGACTCCTGGCTTTGGACTGGCGCAGCTCTAGCTGTTGTGGCCATCTGAGGATTGAACCAGCAGATGGAAGACCTCTCTCTCTCTTTCCCTCTCTTTCTCTCTCTATGTAACTGTGACTTTCAAGTAAACAAATGCATCTTTAAAAAAAGAAAATATTTGTTATGGTATAAAAGAACTAAAGAGAGAGAGAGAGGCAAAGAAGGAAGAGAAAGACTGCTTTTGATTTCCCAACTGTCTAAGACCTGCTAGGGTTCTAGGGATATTGGATCTTTACAACAATCCTCCCTCCCTCTGTGTGTGTGTGCAGTGGAGCGGTCCTGGTCCATGTTGGAGGAAGTATGTGGGCTCACAATCTCTCCCCTTCCTTCACTCTCTATTCCTGGTCATTCTCCCCCGCCCAAACCTGTACCCTTGTCAGTGTTCTGTCTTCCCAGGAACTGATGATCTAATCCGAGTTAGTGTGTTACTAAATGCCTGGTAAGGATTTGGTGTGATGTCTGTAAGGAGACACAGCTTCATCTGAAAACCTTCCCAGAGTTCCTGTAGCACAAAGAACAACTGGTTCTTGAAAAAAGAGTAGGAACCAGAGACTAGGAAGGAGGGCAGTTTATGAAGGAGACGTTAGGGTCTACCTTGCTTCACACTTTTTTTTTTCTAATTTATTTGAAAGGCAGAGAGAGGGGGAGAATATCTTCCATAATTGGTTCACTCCCCAAATATCCACAATACTTGGGATGGGCCAGGTCAAAGCCAGGATCCCAGAACTCAATCTGCGTCTCCAACATGGGTGGTAGGGACCCACTTGAGCCATCACTGCTGCCTCCAAGGGCACATGTTAGCAGAAAGCTGGATTGGAAGTGAAAGACCTGGGACTCGAACCAAGCACTCTGATATGGGAATTGGGCATCCCAAGTAGCAACTAACCACTGTGCCAAATGTCTACCCTTACTTCACACTTTTCAATTGTACCTTAAAAAAAAAAAAGATTATTTATTTATTTGGAAGAGCTAGAGAGAGGGGGAGAGGAGATAGAGATCTTCCATCTTCCATCTACTGTTTCACTCCCCCAAATAGCCACAAGGGCTGTGGCTGAGCCAGGCCAAAGCCAGGAACCAGGAGCTTCTTCAGGTCTCTCATGAGGGTCCAGGGGCCTAAATATTTGGGTCATCCTCTGCTACTTTCCCAGGCACATTAACAGGGAGCTGGATTGGATATGGAGCAGCCAGGACACAAACCAGCACCCACATGGAATACCAGCATTGTGGGCAGCAGCTCTACCCAATACACCACAATGCCAAACCCTCAATCATATCTGTTGATAGAGATCAGAAATGCTTTCAGAAAGAAAGTTTTTATATCAGCATCTCCCTGGATGCATGAAAATTCAACCACAAATTACCCTCATGTAAAGAAACTTAATACTGAATTTCTTAGATAACTATGTCCGGAAAATCACACATGGTCTAAAAGTTAGATGAAACTAGATGAGGGAAACAAATGGAAGATTTAATTTAATGTATGTTTTAATTTATTCAAGAGTCAGAGAGAGAATGAGAGAGAGAGCACTCCCAACCATTGGTTCACTCCTCAAATATCTTCAATGGCTAAGCCTGGTCTGTTCTGAAGCTGGGAGCCAGGAACCCAATCCAGGTCTCACACATGGGTTGCAAGGACCCAACTATTTGGATCATCACATGTTGCCTCTCACAGTCTGCCTTAGAAGGAATCAAACCCAGATACTCCAATGTGGGACACAGATAACTTCATGGCTAGGTAAAATGCCTGCCACAAGATTCTATTTAGAATTGGGCCAAATTGTATTGGAATCCCCTGGCACAATTCTAACTCCATCATTTGGGGCAGTTCCGATTGAGCATGTCCCAAATTGTACATCTCCTCCCTCTCTTATTCCCACTCTTATATTTAACAGGGATCACTTTTCAGTTAAATTTAAACGCCTAAGAATAATTGTGTGTTAATTACAGAGTTCAACCACTAGTACTAGGATAAAAAAAATACTACAATGGATAAAGTATTACATTGTACAACAACAGTCAGCACAAGAGCTGATCAAGTCACTGTGATCTCTGTCCTTAATGTGCTATACATTGTGAATCAATACTAAACTGGTACTCCAACAGTATTTTTCACTTTGTGTTGCTATGTGAGGGCAAACTGTTGAAACCTTGACTTAATATATACTAAACTGACCTTCTGTATATAAAGAGAATTGAAAATGAATCTTGATGTGAATGGAAGGGGAGAGGGAGTGGGAAAGGGGAGGGTTGCGGGTGGGAGGGAAGTTATGGGGGGGAAGCCATTGTAATCTATAAGCTGTATTTTGGAAATTTATATTCTTTAAATAAAAGCGTTATTAAAAAAAAAAGAATTGGGCCAAATTGAGGGAAGTGAGTGTTGTCATCCTCAAAAAACTTTCTTCTGAGGGCAGCCATTCACCCGAGTGGTTAAGAGACCCATATCTCACACCAGAGTACCTGGGTTTGGTTCCTGACACCAGCTTCCTGCAAATGCAGACCAGCAGAGACAGCAATGATGAGTCAGGCAATGGCGTTCTTGCCACCCTCATGGGAGACCTGGATTGAGTTCCCAGCGTTGGCCTTGCCTAGCGCCAGCTGTTGTGTACATTTGGAGAGTGAAGAAGCAGATGGATGCTCTCTCTTGCTCTCTTTCTTTCTCTCCCTATTCTCTGCCTTTCAAATAAATAGATTTTTAAAGAAATAAACTTTATTGCTAGTAGATAAATTATTGATGTGCAAATATACAAACTGAGAGAAAGAATGGAAGACAGACAGACAGAGAGAGAGAGAGAGAGAGAGAGAGAGGTAGATGGAAATTTTGTATCACCAGAATGTTAATTGAGATTAACTTTGGAAGAACAGATTCACATGTTTTTGTTTTAATTTTACTTTTGTTTATCTGCATTTTTCTGGATGTTTTGTAATGAACATTCACAATATTATCGATTAGTATTGCAAGAATTTTTTTCTAAGACAAAAGAAAAAGAAAGGAAGGGAAGGAGGAAGGCAGGGAGGGAGGGAGGAGGAAGACGCACACACTTGGGAATGGTGCTGTGTTGGTTTAGACCCTGCAAGTTCATCCTGGTGCACATTTTGCCGACCTGCTCTAGAGCACGATGGGTTTCCAGGCTTTGTGTGTGAGATGTGGAGGCCAGGAGCAGCCCCAAAAAGAGAAGAACAGAGGGAAACCATCTGGACACGGAGAATCTCCTCTACCAGAGGATTTACTCAACAGTATAAGCTCTTTGTTTCCGTTTCAAGTTTCAATTATAGCCACAGCAATATTGCAAACCCGATGAAAGCATCGTTTAGGTCAACTTCAAAGCCAAGCTGGGATGTAGGCTCTGTCAGGGGAGAGCCTGCCACACCTCCACCTCCACCTCCTCACTGGGACCCACCCAGGGCTAGGACTACAAACAGACCCAGCTCACACTGGTCTCCAGGGGATGTGAGTGATGGACTCAAGATGGGCAGACTTCAAACACTGCCCTTTGCTTTTCTCTTTCCTCCTCTTCCATCCCTTGTTTAGTTCCTTGTATCTGTTTACCCTGTAGAGAAATCCTCCAACCCACCCCCCTACCCCCACCTCCCTTCCTGTCTCTCTCCTTTCCCAGAACCTAGAATGCAAAGCTCCTAAAATCGGGAGCTGCCTGGCTGGGAGGACACAGGGCTGTGATGCTGAGTCCCTCGTTCATTGCTGTCGCACACTTAGTGTCTCTTGGGTTCTGGTCCCTTGCTAAGGGCAGACCCAGAGCCAGCTTCTCAGTAGAGTGATCATGGAATCATTTAGGTTCAATAAGAATCCTTTTAGCTTTATTTTTAAGATTATTTCAAGGATCCCTAAGGGCCTTCATGTTTTTCTTGAGAAGAAAAATTCATTTATTTTAATATTTTAGATGTGGGTAAGCCTGAAGTGATACCAAACAGGTCAGATTAAAGTAGCATTATAATTACCATGCTGCAGTTTAAATTCTGGGCCTCAGAGGCCAAATTTCATAAAGGGCACTTCCTTTGTCTACTAAAAACAGTAATTAGCAAGTGCGTACAGGGCATTTTATATAATCTTAGGTGAACCTCTCTAGAACTCCGTGAAGGCAACTGGGCAAGTATGGGAAACAGAAGGGGGAAGTCATGTTGCCTGTGGAAGAAGGTGTTAGCTGGGAAAGAACGGAGGCAGCTGTTTGGCTCAAGTTTGGGATTTTCTCCCATACCCACCACAAGTCTGCTCCAGTCTCAAAGAGAAAGAAGTTCTTTGCCTGGAATTTGCCTCCCTGCCCTACCGCCACACACCAAGGTTAGGCTGCCACTGGGGGACAAGTTGGAGGAGTCCTGCAATAAATTTCCAATACATTTTTTTAGGTTGAATAATTATTCATTAGAAATTTTAATGCATATGTCATTTTGACTAATCAATTCTTAAAAACATTTGTTAAATCATTCCAGAATAATTTTTAATAGCTCTAGACTTAGACACAAAGGAAATCAAGACATTTTCATGAATATTTTTATTGTAGAAAATTATAAGATTGTTGGTAGAAACTTTCAAGAACATCAAGATAATAGGATAAAATCTGTGGGACAAGTAAAATGGAAATACAAGTTCAAGAAGGAAAAACAGCACTGCAAACTTTCCCACCTTTAGAGAACATCTTTCCCATGGACTATGTATGGATGACAATGGTTACAAAACGTGTACACTATTGCAGTTCTGTGGATACACTTGAAAGGGTAATATAGCAGTGTTTTTATTTAATTACTTATTTACTTGAGGGAGAGAGAGAGAGAGCACGCTCTCAATCTCCAGATGAAGTCATAGCTGGGAGCCAGGAACTCAATCCAGTTCTCCCATGTGTGTGACAGGATCCCAACTACTTGAGCCATCAGTGCTTCCTTCCAAGATCTGCATTAGCAGGAAGCTAGAATCTGGAGCCAGAGGCAGGTATCAAACCCAAGCACTGATTTGGGATGCAGGCATTTTAATCAGCATCTCAACTAGGTCAAACGCCTACCTCAATAACATTAGTATTAAGTGCCAATGATTATAAGACAATAGAAATTGCATCCTTTGCATCAGATGACATCAAACATTTTTTAAAAAAAAAACTTAATGGCAATTTTTTTAAGTGTGAGGGGTACTGAGTTTTTTGACATTCTGTGAGGGAGAGCATCAACAAATATTTTGATGACCACTGAGTTAGACAACCTGTATGGTCTCGTTTGAGGGTGAGAAGAGCCGTAAATGGTGCATTTCAAAATAAAATTATAGGAGATAGAGATTGTGAAGGGCCTAACACAGGGAAATCACCAAACTGGATATTCATTGAAGACTTCATTTTAGATTACACTGAACACACTTTACGTAAAACTCAAGTGATCAGAAAACCATGGGATGGCGGAGGCAGAGAGGAGGTTCAGAATACTTTTAAAGGCAACGAGTAGATAAAATATTGAACTGTTTTGTGTTTGTGATCAACTATTTCTGACCATTCAATAAACCGCTCATACAACATCTTTCTGCCAAAATCACCAAACTTCTTCAATTACTCAGCTAAGCGGTGTGAATGAGCTAAAGAGAACTTCCGTGGGCTGCCTGTAAATCGTGATAGCCCACCTTCAGTCTGCATGCTCCCAGGAAAGGGGAAGGGAGGACTGCACATGCTTCTCTAAACCCAGTATGGGGAGGCCCCACGGTATTCCAGTAGGAAAGTCCCCATGGTATTTGTTGAGGGAGCGGGATAGGAAAAAGTGAGGAAGAAGTAAAAGCTCCACAAACAACAGCTACTACAGTAATTACGGTAACGTTTACCAGCTACTGAGTACTTACAGTGTGGTGAGAACCTTACATACATTAAGGCTGATGCAGTATGAAAGATTAGAGATGGGCGGTATCTTTCTTTTGTGAAATGGAAGAGACAAGTGTGAAAAGCAAGGCGGGAAGTAAGATTCTCCTAATGACAAATATATTCCGTAGTCAATTTCACCCTCATTTCACCGAGGAGAAAACTAGGGCTGTAGGCAGGGGAAGAGCTGGCCTGAGGACAGCCTGCGTAACTGTAGAACTTGAACTACGATCCACATTGCTGTGATTCCCAAGGCCATGTCTTAACCATGCAAACACAGGAAAAGAGACCATCCTTGGCCTTTATTAACACCAACGGTGTTTAGGTATGGTGCTCCAAGAGTCGCTGCCTTTTTATCCCCTTTGCCTTCCTATGTCCTTCCCACCCATTCACTCTCCTCAGTCTTTCTCTTTTTGCTCTTCCCATTTTTCTCTATGATGTATCAATGCCTTAAGTCTTCTAAAGGCATGCACCAGCATTGCCTCATTTCTCCTGGGGCTAACAAGCTCTGTGCACATTGTCTGTGGGCAGGATATTCAGGATTTGGACAGGCTGCATTCCATTCTTGGACCACTTTTTTCCCACTGATGCCCACACATAATAATTATTATCAAATAATAAGACAATTTATTCAATAATTAACACCTGGAAAGAAGCCAGCCAACTGGCATCAAAGCCAGACTCAGTGCAATTGGGTTTCATGAGCTGGACATATAATAAAGAAAAGAAGATCTAGTCAGCACTGGAGTATTTGGGCTATAACAGCTTAATAAAAGCTGGACAATCAGCAAACAAAAAGAGGCGATAGGAAATGGAAGCAACACGGAGTAAGAATGTGGACAAGGGCAGCTAAACTGATGTGACACATGAGTTGGAGAAGGGATATAGTGGAAAAGATTATGTGGTCCACAGGCAAAGGAAGGCTTTATGTGATTAAAAACCACTGATCTAGACTGAGTTGTAATAGTGTCCATGGTGACAATTAAAGGAAGCATTTGGAATGGCTCAACAATCATTCTAAAATCAATTCTATTCTAACAAGGCTGGCTGTGCACAAGAGCATGATAAGTGATGGCATTATTTTGTATGAAATCAGCAGAGAGCTCCACCCTCACAAATGTCATCTTTATTTGTCAGTTTTTCATTACTTTAAATAAAATACCTGATAAAAGCTAGTTCAGAGGAAAGAGAGTTTATTTTTGCTTACAGTTTTGGGGGCTCACAGTCCAAGATCAAATGGTTCCCTTAGTCTGGCATCTGATGGCAGAATGTGTGCAGAGGAAGGATCAGGAAGCAGAAAGGGACAGGAAGCATGCTTTCCCTTCAGATCCACATCTCTAGAGCCACAGTGATTGGATGCTAGGGCTCCACCCTAACAGCTTAAGCCAATCTAACCCCTTTTCAAGGCTATATACCTCAAACACCATAATTCAATTAAGGTCCACCCTTAATCCATTAATGCAAGACTCTGGGAATCAAGACTTTAACACATGGGTCTTGAGGGAGCACCCAAATGATTTTCCAAACCATAACACCATCCCCATTATCTACTGCTCAGCCACGATGCTTCAAACTCACCCCACTAGTTCCACTTCTAGATTGAGGCACTTGAGAGCACAATGGCAGATTCTAACAAGAGAGCCAGTTCCTCTCTTTTCATTGATGGCAGCTACCTTCCCCTTTCCAGGTAGACTGCCCTCTCCCACCAAGCAGGCTCTTTCACGACTTTATGCTTTGCCTGGAAGGAGGGCACACCAACCCACCCAGGCACCCACAGCAACCCAGGCCATCACAAGAGGGACCACATACATGCTGCTCTTCATGACATAGAGAATGCGAATTTCCTCTAAAAGCCACGTAAAGTCTGAAGTTTACTACCAGTTTTGTTTTGGATTTTTGATTGTCAAAGATTGTATTTCCTCAAATTATTCTTAGGTCTCCTGGAACACTTTAGAGAATACCTAGACAACACACCTTCCATTTCAATGGAGGATTGAATGTCCTGAAAAATTACCCTCCCTGACAAGTGAGTGATTCACTTCAGCTTTTTTTTTAATTGAGGCAAAATTCATATAATATAAAATTAGCCACTTTAATATGAGTGATTCAGCCAATGGCATCAAAGCCAGACTCAACGCAATTTGGTTTCATTGAAGTGGATAAAAAAATGAACAGCGTTTAGTCACTATCAGAGTACTGCAGCTGTAGTGGACTAATAAAAGTTGGACAACAATGGTGTTTCATGCATTCAGTGTTGTGCAACCACAACCTCTATCCAGTTCAAGGCATATTCATAGCCTCAAAAGGAAACCCTGTACCTACTAAGCATTATTTCTTGATTTGTCCCTTCTCCTAATCCCTGGCAATCATGTCTGTCTTATCTCTGTGGATTTATTTACCCTGGTGATTTAATATGAATAGGCTCAGACAATGTGTGACTTCTTGTATCTGGCTTCTTCCAAGTAGCCTAACTTTGTAATATTCATCCACCTTGTAGTACTTATCACTAGTTCATTCTGGTACTTTGTCAAGTTAATATCCCACAACATGGATATGCCACATTTTTCTTCATTTTTCTCATCATTATCTGAGTTGCTTCCACCTTCTGGTTATTGTGAATAGTGCTGCTCTGAACATGTGTGTAAATATATTTGTTCGAATATCTGCTTTCAAGTCTGCAATATCTACCTAAGAGTGAAATCATAAGGTCAAATAGTCATTCTATGTTTAACCTTTTAAGGAACTGATAGATTGTTTTCCACAGCAGTTGCACTGTTTTACATTCCCACGAACAATGTGCAAGAGTTCCAATTTCTCCATAATCTCACCAGAACTTATTTCCCCTTTTTTCTTTTTCATTATAGCCATCCTAATGGGTAGGAAGTGATGATGGTTTTGATTTGCATTTCCATAGTGACTATTGATGCGAAGTATCTTTCCACATGCTAGTTGGCCATTTGTACATCATCTATAAAGAAATGTCTATTTGGGGCTGGTGCAGTGGCATAGCAGGTAAAGCTACCACCTGCAGTGCCAGCATTCCATATGGGCACCAGTTAGAATCCTGGCTGCTCCACTTCTGATCCAGCTCTCTGATATGGCCTGGGAAAGCAGTAGAGGATGGCCCAAGTCCTTGGGCCCCTGCATCCATGTGGCAGACCCAGAAGAAGCTCCTGGCTCCTGGCTTTAGACTGGCATAGCTCCAGCCACTGTAGCCAATTGGGGAGTGAACTAGTGGATGGAAGACCCCCCCTTTCTCTCTCTGCCTCTGCCTCTCTATAACTCTGCCTTTCAAATGAATAAATACATAAATCTTTAAAACAAAAACAAACAAACAGGAACAACAAAAAAGAAATGTCTATTCAAGCAGCTACTTCTGTGGCACAGTGGGTTAAGCTGCTTCCTATGCCATTGGCATCCCATTTTGGAGTGCCAGTTTGAGTTTCAGCTGCTCTTTCCAATCCAGCTCCCTGGTAATGCCCCTAGGAAAGCAGTGGAAGCTGGCACAAGTTCTTGGTCTCTCACATAGAGTTCCAGGCTCCCAGCTTCTGCTTGACCTGGTCCCAGCTGTTGTGGCCATCTGGGGAGTGAACCAGTAGAGGGAAGCTCTCGCTCCATTTCTCTCTCTTTCTTTTTCTCCTTGTCTCTATCACTTTGCCTTTCAAATAAATTTTTAAAAAACTTCTAATGTCTTTTCAAGTCCTTTGCCTATTTTTGAATTGTTTATTTCCATATACTTGAAAGCAGAGAGACAGAAAGAGAGAATTAGAGAGTTCTTCCCTCCACTGATTTACTTCCCAAATGAGTGCAATAGCCAGGGCTGAGCCAGACCCAAGCCAGGAGCCTGAAAATCCCTATCTCCTAAGTGAGTAACAGGGGTCCACGCATTTGAGCCATCTTCTGCTGCCTCCCAGGATGCATTGACAGGAAGCTGGATCAGAAGTGGAGTGGCTGGAACTCAAACCAACACTCCAATACGGGACAAGACTATCCCAAAAGGTGGTTTCATATTCTGTGCCATAATGACTGCCTCTGCCCATTTTTTAATTGAGTTGATTGTGAGTAATTCACTCTGAAAAGTGGTGTTTATTGCTTCATGAAGCCATTCATAGTTGATGTTTTTTAACTTTGGGGAGTTATGAGGATCAGCGTCCTGACTCATTCTTGTCATATCTCTGACTCCATTTCAAGAGAAATGTTAAGAACTTTCTTTCGATGCTCTTCTCTGATCACAGTCTGCCTTATAATAGAGCTTCTCATTGTTGAATCCTTATGATGGGCACTGTCTTAAATGCTTTTACGTTTATGAGCTCATCTGATCCTGTGACAACTCTATGAAAGACATTTCATAGAAGGAAATAGTGACACACCTTGCTGTAAGACTCACAGCTAGAAAACAGAGGCACTGGCATATAAACTCAACTTGGATAGGCATCAGGATAGGCAAAGTAAAACTGGATTGAAGCAGTCCTCAGCTGAACCTTTTGTCCTGTTAAAACCCTTGCAAGATCATTTTTGTATCAATTCATATTCCAGAGATCCATAAAGGACAAGGACGTGAGATGCTATGTGCAGAGCTGAAAGGGGTCAAGGGAGCAGCAAGCATGCTGAGAGTTTTTTTTTAAGATTTATTTTATTTCTTTTAAAAGGCAGAGTAGCAGAGAAGGAGTGGAAGAGACAGAGAGAGAGAGAGAGAGCAAGAGAGAGAGAGAGAGAGCGCGCTTCCATCTACTGGTTCACTCCCCAAATGGCTGCAAAAGCCAGGGCTGGGCCAGACTAAAGCCAGGAGCCTGGAACTCCATCCAGTCTCCCATGTGGGTGGCAGGGTCCCAAGTACTTGGGCCATCTTCGGCTGCTTTCCCAGGTGCATTAGTAGGGAGCTGGAAAGCAAGCAAGGGAGCCACAATTTGAACTACTCCGGTATGGGATACTGGCATCACAGGCTGTGGCTTACCATTCTATGCCATAATGCCAGCCCCATGTTGAGTCTTAAATGATTATCCACACAAACAAAGAACTGACAATAAGCACCCACAGAAGTGAAATGGACAAGTGTCAGTGAAAAGATGTATGAATTTCTGCTAACAAATAGGCCCAGTGATGGGGGAAACATGAGGACAGGAGGGAAGCTCGTATAAGTGTTAAGATCAAGAGCTCACTGTGGACTGTGCATTCCCTTCATTGGGAAGATGAGTGATCAGGCTGATGGCTCATGGATGCATCACCAGATGTAAACTTAATGAAAACCAGGATACCCAAGTGCTCTCCAGGGAATTTGTATCAAAAGCAAAAGCTGAGTGGTCTAGTCTACATTTTCACACAGAAGTCATTCTCATTACACCAAATAAGCCTTTGTTGCTAACAAGTTCATTAAGCATAGGATGAGCTCTTGATGATGTTATTGGCTAAAAAAAACCTGAAAACGTGAATATGATTTAACGTAAGTGGGCCCTGAACATGATCCACTCACACTATGTCCCTCCAAAGCCTTCATTTCACTCTCCACTCCCATCCCTTTGTTTACTTCTTTTAATTCATTTTCCCCACAAGAAATTACCTATAACTTTACAGCCAGAATTGATATATAAGGAAGCTATTCAAAACTGGAGAGCTAAGTGCCAGAAAAAAATAGACTCTTGGAAAATGAAATTGATTTAGAGGGGCCGGCCAGTTCGCACAGTGGTTAGGACTTTGCTTGGGATGCTTGCCTCCTATATTGGAGTGCCTGTTTTTGAGTCCTGTATCTGCCTCCTATCAAGCTTCCTGTTAATGGACATCCTGAAAAGCAGCAGATGGTGGCTCAAGTACTTGAGCCCTTGGCAGTCACTTACTTGGGAAACCTGGATTGAGTTCTAGGGGCCTGGCCTATCCCTGGCTATTTTGGGGGAGTAAACCAGCAGGTGAAAGGTCTCTCTCTCTCTCTCTCTCTCTCTCTGGCTGTCTCTCTGGCTTTGAAACAAATGAAAATAAATTAGAAACAAATTTAAGTGATTTACAACAGGGAGCAAAGTCAACAAAGAATAAGAGGGAGAGCAAACTGCCCAGGGGGACTGGTTTGATTCTGTGATGCACCTCTGGTATTCAATGGGCCTTGTCAATAGGCAAATCACATACTGTATGGATATTAATCACTTCAACTATCAGTAGATATAAAATATGTAGATGTTTGACCAAGCTAAATATGAGAGGCAGTTTGAAAATTCACCTGCGGAAATTATATCCTGTGCAAAAGCAGCTCAGAAAAGGCGATTGAGATCAGGGAAGATTTTCCTTGCATGCAATGAAATTGCTTATTCCTCCGCTGCTTGTCTTATCAAAGAATGCTCTTTTCAGAATCTGTTGATCAAGCAGTGGGTTAATTTGACATGGGAATGTTGCTGGAGGGAAGAGAGATCACTAGACAGCCAGTAGACAGTAGAAGAGAGACACCAGACAAGAAAGACATCCCTGGGGAACAGGGTTTGGAAAAGGTTCTGTAAGAAACAGAACGGGTGATGGGCAGGAAGGCCGTGGGAGGCTTTTCAGCCGGGGTGGGGACAGGGAACAGGGCCATCTCCAGGAACATGAAAGAGGCCAAGAGAGTGTCCACTGGGACAAAATGAGAGGGAGCACACAGGCAAGCCAGGAAGGGAGCTGACTTGGGAGGAGGAAGGATAGTTGTGGCTGGGTCAGAAAGCCTGGAAGGTTCAATTGTTCTGGGAGCAGCATTTTGACTTCAAAAACCAAGAGTGCAGTGCTGGTAAGAGCATGAGTGAAACGCTGCCAGCAATCCTGGCAAAGTCTCATCTTTGGAAGCAGACTTTGGTTTTGATGTTTTGGCTCAGCAGGACGGGTGTGAGACAGGGGAGCCACCTTTGTGGAATGTTGGAAACCTTTCATACAACACAGATCCGCCCGGGCTCACTAAGCCATTGTTCTCATCACCATGATCTCTTTGGTTGGCAATAAGGAGAGTAAAATGCCAACATGTAGAGCAGTGGTTCTCAACTGGAGGTGGTTTTGCCCAGGGGACATTTGACAATCTCTGCAGACACTGTTGTTGTCACAACAGGAAGGGAGGGGGTGGGTCCTGACATCTACTAGGTAGAGAACATCTATGGAGGGGAGCAGCCCCCATAATAAAGAATGATGCAGTTTGGAGCTGGCGCTGTGGCATGGCGGGTTAACGCCCTGGCCTGAAGCTCCAGCATCCCATAAGGGGGCTGGTTCAAGACCTGGCTGCTCCAGTTCCAATCCAGCTCTCTGCTATGGCCTGGGATATTAGTAGAAGATAGCCCAAGTCCTTAGGCCCCTGTACCCACATGGGAGACCTGAAAGAAGCTCCTGGCTTCAGACTGGCCCAGCTCCAGCAGTTGCGGCCAACTGGGGAGTGAACCATCGGATGGAAGACCTCCCTCTCTCCCTCTCTCTCTCTCTCTCTCTCTCTGCCTCTCCTCTCTGTGTAACTCTTTCAAATAAATAAGTAAATCTTAAAAAAAAAAAAAAGAATGACACAGTTCAAGATGGCAAAAGTGCCAAGGGTGAGAAACCCTGCTATAGATTATCCATTATTTCTTTTCCTTGTGCTGCATGCCAAGAACACACATACACACACACACACACACACACACACACGTATGAACACATGTATACAGATATGAATGAGCACCCATGGGTGTACACAACTATGCATACACTCATGCATGCCTGTGCAAAGACACACCACACTCACACATCCAGGTCTGGGCCTGAGGTGCCAAGGTGTTGGGATGCTATCTGGAGGCTTAGAGGAACTGAATAGCAGCCATAGATACCCATGTTGAGTGTGGTATGCTGCGTGCCACACTTCATTAATCTCTCTTTCAATCCCTTCGGCAGCCTTGCAGGTTAGGGACCTTCAGTTTGATTTCATGGAGGGAGAAACTAGGATTCAGTGAACCAGGACCTCAGAGAGCTCAGCAAGGATTCAGAGCCCAGTTCTGTAGACTCTGAAGCTATGTTTGGTGGTCTTGTTTCGAGACAGAGCTACAGATAAGCAGGTTGAACTCCCACCTGCTGGTTCACTCTCCAAATCCTGCAATGGCCAGGACAGAGCCATACTGAGGCTGGGAACCTGGAACTACAAACCAGGCCACTCCCGTGAGTGACAGGACCCAATCACTTGAGCCATCACCTGCTGCCTCCCTGGGTCTGCACTCCAAGGAAGTTGGAATCGGGGGCCAGAGTTGAGACTCCAAAGCCATGTTTTTGATGAGGCTACTTTAACATCCACTGTGATATTCAAGTCAGGAGCATTTGGCTGTGGTTGGTTTAAGCAAAATGCCTTTTTGGCCTGTTCTAGACCCTCACTTTTTTGCCTGAGTGAGGCCCAGGGTTGGCAGAGGGAGGGGGGAGAGGAGAGGCTCAGAAATATCTGTCACTTCAGGCTTTATGAGGTGATGAAAATACAATGACATGAAATCTGCCTCCCTTTCTCCCATGCTACATGTCCACATTTCTTCCATCAGATGTCATCTTGTGAGGAGGCGGGGAGGGGAGGAGGAAAGGAGGGGAGGTAGGGAGGTGGGGAAGAGAGGGGAGGAGGGAGGCGGCTTGCTTTTTTCTTTCTTTTTCCATCTGCAGCACAGACTTCTACCTTCCTGACTTCTCCTGTCCCCTCCCCATTCTCTCTCAGCACTGTGTACATCATTAGCTCCGTGATGCCATGCCCTTGGCAAATGTTTCGTAAATGTTGGCTGTTATTACCATAATCTCTTCATCTGTGTGTGTGTTACACTGAGAGGCTGCATTGCCCACAGTTCCATCTCGTCCTCAGGACTGGCTCCTCCTACAAGGCAGACACTGGGTCTTTCTCATCTCCAAAGGCCAGCCCCCGGCATGGGGTTGACACTGAATATTTGAAAAGCAGGTCTCAAATAAGACTTTGACTGTGTAGGGGGCCTGGCTGGTGCCATCACGCAGCACTTCCGTTCCTCAACGCTGTGGGACAATCCTTCAAAGCCTTACCTCTACAGAGACACTGGGTATCATTACTTACCACATGGCACTTGGCCATAGGGTCTGGCAGAGACAAAGAAAGCCAAGGTGTTAGTCAGAAGAGTGTCTGATAGAGACACACTTTTCTCCCATTTGGGTAAGATTTTAATTTAAAATTCAAAAAACTAAACCATGAAAATTAATTTTACTTATTATATACTAAAATAAACATTGATTAAAAATCCAATAAAGAAATGGAGAAAGGGAAGAAAAGTCAAAAAAAGGGAGCATAGCCCTAACTGTACTATTAACCCATTGTTTCCAAAGTATGTGAGAAAGTTGATGTCGAACTTCAAAAACAAACAAAAGATGTTATTGAGCCAGTAAGTGCAGTTTTTCTTTTGTGTGTGTGTGTTTTTGGAGTTCTTGGCTTGATAATCATCATGGAAAATGATGTTGGAATGTTGGTGATTGCAAGAGATTGTTTATTCCATTACTTTCACTCTGACCCAGCCCACATCTTTCTCCAAAGTATGTCTTATTTTTAGCGTTTATAAATCAAACATATTGTAGAGCCGGAATGCAGCATGAAATGCAATCACAAGCAAAAATCCAGCCTTATTCAGCAGTCGCTACACAGGATAAACAAAAGTGTAGCCACAAGGCTTTTCTCTCCATCATGAAGGCCTCTTCTGGAATGTTTAACTAGTGTTCTTTTTAAAAATAAATAAATAATAATAGAAACCTACCTTTATGGAAAATCAGGCTACCTCCAGTTTGTAATAGAGAAGACAGGAAACAATGCCTATTTTTTAAAAAATGTCTATTTGAGAGGGGGAAAGAGAGAGACCAGTGACAGAGACTGACAGGGGAGAGATCTCCAACCTCTGGTTCACTCCCCAAATGCCCACAACAGTAAGGACTGAGCCAGGAGCCAGAAACACAATCCAGGTCTCCCACAGCCATGATAGGAACTCAATTACCGGAGCCATCACCACTGCTTCCCAGGATGCGCAGTACCAAGAAGCTGAAGTCGGAGCAGAACCTGGCATGGCAGCCAGGTACTCGGATATAGGACGTGGGTGTCTTAACCACTAGGCAAAACACCCACTCTCATTACTTAATTCTTGTTGATTTCAACATGTAAAGGCATGAGTTTGGGCTGGTGCTGTGGCGCAGTAGGTTAAGCTGCTGTCTACAGTACTGGCATCCCATTTGGATGCCATTTTGAGTCTCCATTGATCCACTTCCAATCCAGCTCCCTGCTAATGCACCTGGGAAAGCAGTGGAAGATGGTCCAAGTGCTTGGGCCCCTGCACCCACTTGTGGGACCCAGAAGAAACTTGGCTCCTGGCTTCAGCCTGGCCCAGCCCTTTTGGGGAGTAAATCAGTGAATGAAAGATCTCTCTTTCTCTCTCTCTCCCTCTATCTCTGATACTCTGACTGTTACATAAGTAAAAATTTTTTTAAAAAGCATGAGTTTTTATATATTTAAAGCCCACTAGAGATAAATGAATACTTAAGATGAGTGTGAAGGTGAGAAGAAGCAGAATAATAAGACTGGCCATCTCATCTCTGTACCTTTAGTGAATGGCTTGTCCTGGCTGGGTCCCAGGCCCCTCACCGAGAGATGAACAGGTGGAGTCAGATGACTTAAGGTCCCTTTCCAGCCTCACATACTCTCACCGCCCCCCTTCCCAAGTCTGTTAACCACCTCAGTTCTCATGGGGAGCCTTAATTCTGCTTGATCATGGAATGAACTTTCAAGGGAACCCAGCTGCTCACAGAAGGGCCAAGTTGGCTGTGCTTTACCACTGATGAATTGGCACAAGGTCCATGATGCAAAAAGTGTCCCATGTCCTTGTCCACGGCATCCTGGTGCCTAAAGAGCCTCTGCCCTTTACCCCTCCCAAGAACCTCAGCTCCTGGAACAGCCATCTCCATGCTCCCACTCTGAGCCTTGGGCTCACCAAAGCAGATTTGCTTTCTTGCTCTCATTATAGACCTTTGAGAGATCTCACTTAAAACTCATTGCATGGCTTTCCCATAGACCCTTGGGACCTTATTCCTCAGGAAGCTTTTTCTAATTATCATTATTAGTTGAAAGGCAGAGAGACAGAGAGACATAAAGATTTCCCATCTTCTGGTTCACACCCCAAATGCCCGCAGTAGCTGAGATTGGAGCTGGGAAGTCCATCTAGGTCTCCCACATGGGTGGCAGGGACCCAAGCTCTTGAGTCATCACTGCTGCCTTCCAGAGTATGCATTAGCAAGAAGCTGGAATCAGAAACAGAGCCTGGACTCAAACCCAGGTACACTGTCATGGGATGTGGTGGATCCCAAGTGATACTTTAAGCTCTGAGCCAAATGCCTGCCCCGCCCTTTTCCTTGGAAAGTTTTTAGGTCTAGTCGCTCACTAGATGCTTGAAAATGGTCAAAAAAGAGCCTTGGAACATCTGATTTTAAAGCACTGCCCTCCTACCAAAGAAAAACACACTGGTATGTTTCACTGTGCTTTAATTTGATCATCTGAAAAAATGGGGTATAGTCACAGCTTTTGCTTCTTTCTTCAGATACGCTAAATACAAAATGAAATACATATTATCAAAAGAAACTTGGTAGGAGGTGTTGGCTTGGACTGAGCTCTTGCGCTAGGTACAACAGACCAAAATGAAATGGAGTTTACTCATGCTGAAGTTCTACCTTGTCAAGCTGGCATTAAGGATACCGGGGAGGGGGGGGGCACTAGCTAGCCAAATCCCCAAACAGGCCAGTTATAGCTTCCAGGGTAAGTATGCTTTAACTGTTAGAAAGTTCTGGCCAACACTGCGGCTCAATAGGCTAATCCTCCACCTTGCGGCGCCAGCACTCCAGGTTCTAGTCCCGGTCGGGGCGCCGGATTCTGTCCTGGTTGCCCCTCTTCCAGGCCAGCTCTTTGCTGTGGCCCGGGAGTGCAGTGGAGGATGGCCCAAGTGGGAGACCAGGAGAACCACCTGGCTCCTGGCTTTGGATGAGCGCAGTGCGCCGGCCACAACGCGCCGGCCATGGCGGCCATTGGAGGGTAAACCAACGGCAAAGGAAGACCTTTCTCTCTGTCTCTCTCTCTCACTGTTCACTCTGCCTGTCAAAAAAAAAAGTTCCTTTGAAGTGACTGACACATTTTTGTTCCCTGTCTCTGCTTTCCTCAGCTCTGTCTGTAGAGCCACCTACTCTGCTCTCGTTGGAGCACTCATTCCATTTTACAGGATCAGGTGTTCCCCAATTCTGCAACTGAAAAAAAAAAAGCCAGTGAAGAGCTTTAAATTCATTGTAATGTTGTCTTCTGACAATGAGTGGAAGAGGTCTGAAAAGTTTCTCGTAGGCACAATGTCAACATAAAGGAACGTTCCACAATGAAATTGATGCTAAGACAATCCCCGAGAAAGATTTTCAAATGTGTATGACGCCTCTGCATGTTGGGTGCCTGATAAATTACAGCCTTCAGATCCAAGTGAATAGAGTGGTGGGAAAGAATCCTTCCTCTCCCCATGGCTCCCACCCCCTCCTTCCTCCTTGCCTGAAACATCTGGCAGCCCTTTGTAGTTCTGGATGATTTGACTTGGAATTCATTAGTAATAATTGATGTGCTTTCTGGAATTTGTTTAAACAGTTAATCGTGTGATGGGTGGCTCAGCCAAAAAGAATTGTTCAAATGGAGCCTGCCAACCTGGTAGAACTGAGATGGGCAATAACAGAGTGCTTGGTGAAAAGTGCTTTGGAAAGCACCCGGCTCCCCTGCCCCTCACCCATTTGGGGAGTAAGGGAGCTGCCAGTCCCCAGTTTCCTTTATGAGCTCCCTTTTGGCAGAGGGATGAGGACTGCAACCAACCAAAGACATTTGCTTCTTGACTACTCCAGGTGAAGAAGCCACACAATTGTGTTGATCCAGGGGTTAGAACTTGAGGAGTTTCAAATATAGAGAAAAGAAGTGTTCATGTTTTAGTCTTTTTTTTACTATAATAGAATGCCTGCGGCTGAGAATGGAGGTTTATTTAGATTCAAGGCTTTGAAAGCTGGGATGTCATCATCTGCTTGGTTCTGGTGGGGGCTTCAAGTGGCTTCAACTCAGGGTGGCAAGTGAAAGAGCAAGTGGGTGGGTGAAAGAGAATAGCAGGAAAGGCAGTTGCATTTATAGCCACTAACCAACTCAGTCGCTCACAACCCCTTCTTAGAGGCCCCACCTCCCAACACCACCACAAACGCATCAAATTTTAACCTGGGGGGACACACAAAATTCAAAACATAGCAGTCTACACAGGCAACTCTAAGTAGAATGGGAAGGGTTACTCTAGATCAAGAGTTGTTCATCCAGATGAAAGCTATTGGCAGATGGAGTATACAAGGGCATGAATGCTTCTATATGTGATATGTGTGTGTGTACGCAATCTCATTTGACATACAACTTCAAGGAATTCACAGGCCACCTGAAAGTTCACCCAAGGACCCAGGTCAAGAAGTTCTAGAAACAAGGATGGTAAAATTATAAATATCATGTCAGCTATGAATCTCTCTGTGATAGGTAACAAAATTTTTTCTAAGCCCCATTTTTAGAATTGTTGATTTGATGGGCATAAAGTCTCTCTGTCAAATTGCTACTAAGGTTCTCTATGTACACTGTCAAATTCTGTACTGAACTCACTAAAGACAAGTAACAAACTCTTTGTGAGCTGGCATGGGCTCATGGCCTCTCTGAGTAGCTGGCCCTGCACCAGGTCATAACTCTTCCTGCCTACTCAGGGACATTATTCCAGAAATTCTCCCCATTTTCTCCTGAATCATCGTTTTTCCCCCTCTCAACTATATAAACACCATCAGCATCCAAACATACTGTTAAGAAAACTCAATTCAGCCTGACTTAATCATGAAGGGAATTTATTGATGTGTATTTCCAAATAATAAATCTGTTAAGTATTTAAAAAACTAACTACTTGTGCATCCCTTTCTTAAAATTGAGTGCAGCTTCTTACATAACCACAATGCTAACATCATACCTAAGACAATGTAACAACAATTCCTTCATGTCATCCAATATTCTAACTTTCCCAAGTACCCCCATAATGTTTTTGTTTGTTTACTTCATAATTCATTTGCTTTAATCAGGTTCCAAACAATGTCCACACATTGTATTTACTTTGTATCTTTAGCTTCCTAATCTGCAACACACAGGCTAGTTTCCCATGCCATTGATCCGTGGAAACAATAGGTCAGGTGCATTGTAGAAAGTCTCACATTCTGGATGTCTCTACTGGCTTCTCTCAATGATGGTTAATCAGTTCTTCTAGCCCTTGTATTTCCTATAAACAGGAAATGAGGTCCAGTGGCTTAATCACATTTTGATCCAAGCTTTTGGGCAGTAATACTTGGTAATGATGCAATAGATTCATAAGGATCACAGTGGAAGAATCATGCCTTATCTTTTCACTTTTAGTGAGAAAAAATTGATCACTGTAAAATCCTCAAATCACCCTTGGGTTGGTCAAAGTGCACTCAAAGGTTGAAGAAGTCAACCTCATCAATGGTTTCATGCAAAGCAATGATGGCTATTAGAAGCCAGTATTTCTCAGGTTTTCTTGTTTCTTTCTTATTTATGATTTTTCTTCCTTTTCCTTTCTTTCTCCCTCCACCCCAGTAGAACTTCAGAACGTGATTCCACGCGTTGCTAACAAACACCACCAGGGTGATGTATTTATTAGGGACCATGTGCTTCCTGTGAGCTCACAAATCCATGGATCATATTAGGCAAAGATTTGAAAGATCTGAGTTGATCCTTTTTTAGGAGGATACCTCAAAAGTTCATGGAAAATAGTTATCTTCTAATTCCATTTCCCTCATAATCATTTTAAAGTGTCTTCATAGTATGTACATTGGGCAGAGGCAATTGTGTTTGGTTGGCATTTGCTCCATTTGAAATATTTCACATCTTTTGAAACTCTGAAAACATACTCATTCAATTATGTAAAATAATACATGGCAATGGCAACTCATCAGATTCTTGGCTTCCAATTGTGTTACCAAAATAGATTTTTTTTTCAAAACAGAATTCAAATGGGAGTATTAAAGATTTGGAACTTAGGCTTAAAAAAAAAGCCCAGAACATTATAAATATTTAATACACCTCCTTTCAGATGCAGACAATGGCATTTCTGAGGTTTTCTAAATACATTAAAACAATAGTCTAATTTTTGAGGAATCATAAATTTGTGGCCTCAAAATATCCCTCTTATTGACTCCTGCACCCTCACCAAAGAAAGAACCGAGTGATCTCTACTTGAACGCTCCCCCAAGGAGATCTACTCTGCCTTGAGCATCAACTATTTACTTAATATTGAGGTTAATTTATTTATTTGAAAGACACAGTTACAGAGAAAGAGAGAGATACAAAGAAGGAGAGAGAGAGAGGGAATCTTTCATCCTTGGGTCAACTCCCCAAATGACTGCAACAACCAAGTCTGGGCCAGGCTGAAGCCAGGAGTCAGAAGCTCCATCTGGGTCTCCCACATGGCTTCAGGGGTCCAAGCACCTGGATCATCTTCCACTGATCTCCCAGGTGCACCAGCAGGAAGCTGGATTGGAAGTGGAGCAGCCAAGACTTAAACTGGCACTCACTTGGGGTGCTGGTGTCCTAGGCAATGGCTCAACCCACTGCCCCACAATGCTGTCTCCAATCCCCTACTTGCTTATTGAGAATCTGCAAGGGGCTAGGTGTTGTGCCAGCAATCTAATTACCTCCAAAAATATCCCTATGTGAGTGCAGTGAATAAGTGAGAAATAAGAAAGAGACCATAAACAGGTGAGGTGATTTTAGATACTAAGAGTCAAAGCAGAGTCCTCCAAAATGGCAGAATAGGGAGGGAGCACATTGATAGTCCGGGAAAAGATAGTTTAATAAAAGTGGAGATACTGTAGTTTCAGGGAAGAGTTAGGGAAAAAACTGCAGAGGAAACTCTTCCAGAAGTAGTGGGACACAGTGGACCTATGTGGAGGGCACAGACGCCCGTGGCTCAGGACCCCAGCCACTGAGTCTATGCACCAGTCCTGGAAAGGGAGGTGAGATGAAACCTCAGTAGCCCAAGACACTGGCGGGAAAGCGGCAGGAAGAGCCCAGAGGGAATGAGGATTGAAGCCCCATGGGGGAAAGTTCACCAGGTTAACTAGAGGAGAGAAAAAAAAATAAAAGGGACCAGTATGGACACGATTCTCTCTCTCCACTCACCTTACAAAGGTGACAAAACAAAGAGCAGGCACCATTTTGGACATATGTAACAGCTGTGCCAGCTCGGGGCTGTGCCTACCCTCAACCAAGTAGAAAAACCTGACTCTGGTGGGGAAAAATAATAGGTGACTAAGACCTAGTGAATGTGTGGAGCTTATGAACTGAGACTGTGAAAAAAAAACAGGGTGTGTGAGAGAACTCACGAGTGCCTGAGATGTGAGTACTCAGTGGGAGACGCCACAAACTCAGTAACCTTGGCAACCTGGTGGGAGATTGTAGGGGAATCTGAGTTTACACTGAAGACTGCACAGATCCTTTGTGTGGTCCTTGGGACAGAGCAGACGAATATTATACCCACAGGGGCCAGAGCTCAGACACTGACTGCCTTCAAGGAGAATAGCACAGCTGAGCGGAATTACTTCCCTTCTGAATAGAGAGAGAGAGAGAGAGAGAGAGAGAGAGAGAGATACCACAATAAACCTGGGTGTGTCACCTTTGGCATACGCTTAACCCTGAAGAACTAAACAGAGCTCTCTGGCCACACCCATCACAAGCCACTAAAGATCCACCAAAAGCAGACAGTCCACTTAATCTAGAGTCATAGTATAACAAGAAAACCCACCACAGTGAGGGGAAAAAAAGAAGATGAAACCAAAGAGTATCTCCACAATGCCAAGCAACAAAAGCAGAAACCGAGGAAACAAGAACAAGGAAAACATTATGATGCCCCCAAATGAACATGACACTCCAATTCAGGATTATGAAGATGGTGAGATAGAAGAAACGCAAGATATGGATTTCAAAAAATTTATGATAAAAACATTTAGAAGTTCTCAAAAACAAATTCTTGAACTACAGAAATCCTTACTGGACAGGATAGAAAAATCTCTCCTGTGAAAATAAAATCTTAAGGAGGAATCAAAATGAAATAAAGAATCTAGTAGAACATGAAATTGTGATATTAAAGAGAAATCAAAATGAAATGAAGAATTCAATAGATCAAATGACAAACACATTAGAGAGCCTTAAAAGCAGAATCAGTGAAGCAGAAGAGGATATTGGACTTAGAAGAGAGAGCACAGGAAACTATACAGTCAAACCAAAGAAAAGAAGAGGAAATTAGAAATCTAAAAAATATTGTTGGGAATCTACAGGATACTATTAAAAAAACCAGCATTCGGGTTCTAGGAATTCCTGAAGGCATGGAGAGAGAGAAAAGATAAAAGGCCTTTTTAGTGACATACTAGCAGAAAACTTCCCAGGTTTGGAGAGAACAGAGACATCCAAGTACATGAAGATCATAGAACCCCTAGTAAACATGACCAAAAGAGATCCTCACCATGACACATTGTAATCAAACTCACAACAGTGAAACCGAAAGAAAAGATCTTAAAATGTGCAAGAGAGAAATGTCAGATTACTCTCAGAGGATCTCCAATTAGACTCACAGCTGACTTCTCATCAGAAACCCTACAGGCTAGGAGGGAATGGTGAGATATAGCCCAGGTACTAAGAGAGAAAAACTGCCAGCCCAGAATATTATATCCTGAAAAGCTCTCATTTGTGAATGAAGGTGAAATAAAGACCTTTCATAGCAAACAGAAATTGAAAGAATTTGCCACAACTCATCCAGCCCTGCAAAAGATGCTTAAAGATGTGTTACACACAGAAACACGGAAACACGGTCATCAATATGAAAGAAGGTAGAGGAAGAAAACCTCCCAGTAAAGATCACAGGAAGTTCAAAGCATATATTAGAAATATCTTTGGGAAAATGGCAGGGCAAAGTTACTACTTACTAATAGTCACATTGAATGTTAACAGCCTCAACTCTCCAGTTAAAAGACACAGACTGGCTGAATGGATTAAGGAATAAAACCCATCAATTTGCTGCTTACAAGAAGCACATCTCTCCAACAAAGATGCATGCAGACTGAAAGTGAAAGGTTGGAAAAAGATATTCCATGCCAACAGAAACCAAAAAAGAGCTGGTGTAGCCATCTTAATATCAGACAAAATAAACTTTAACACAAAAACTGTTAAGAGACAAAGAGGGGCACTATATAATGATTAAGGGATCAATTCTACAGGAATATTTAACTATTATAAATGTATATGCACCTAATTACAGGGCACCAGTTCATTTAAAAGATATATTAAAGGACTTAAAGGGAGACTTAAACTCCAATACAATAGTATTGGGGGACTTCAATACTCCACTTTCAGAAACAGACAGATCAACCAGACAGAAGATCAACAAGGAAACAGCAGATTTAATCAACACTATAGCCCAAATGGATCTAACAGATATCTACAGAACTTTTAATCCTACTCTTAAAGAATTCACTTTCTTCTCAGCAGTACATAGAACCTACTCTAGGATTGACCACATACTAGGCCATAAAGCAAATCTCAACAAATTCAAAAGAATTAGAATCATACCATGCAGCTTCTCAGACCACAGTGGAATGAAGCTGGAAATTAGCAACTCAGGAATCCCTAGAGCATATGCAAACACATGGAGACTGAAGAACATGTTCCTGGATGAACACTGGGTTATAGAAGAAATCAAAAGAGAAATAAAAAACTTTATGGAAGTAAATGAGGATAACAACACAACATGTCAAAACTTATGGGATACAGCAAAAGCAGTGTTAAGAGGAAAGTTTATATCAATAGGTGCCTACATCAAGAAATTGGAAAGGCAACAAATAAATGAGCTTTCAGTGCATCTCAAAGATCTAGAATAACTGAAGCAAACCAGATCCAAAACTAGTAGAAGAAGAGAAATAATTAAAATCAGAGAAGAAATCAACAGGATTTAATCAAAAATAAACTTTACAAAAGATCAGCCAAACGAAGAGATGTTTTTTTGAAAAAATAAATAAAATTGACACACCATTGGCCCAACTAACTAAAGAAAGAAGAGAAAAGACCCAAATCAGTAAAATCAGAGATGAAAAAGGAAACATAACAACAGACACCACAGAAAGAAAAAGAGTCATCAGAAATTACTACAAAGAGTTTTATGCCATCAAACAGGGAAATCTGTCGAAAATGGATAGAATCCTGGACACATGCAACCTACCTAAATTGAACCAGGAAGACATAGAAAACCTAAACTGACCCATAACTGAGACAGAAATTGATTCAGTAATAAAGACCCTCCCAACAAAGAAAAGCCCAGGACTGCCTGGATTCATTGCTGATTTCTACCAGACATTTAAAAAACTAACTCCAATTCTTCTCAAACTATTCAGAACGATCAAAAAAGAGGGAATCTTCCCAAATTCTTTCTATGAGGCCAGCATCACCTTAATCCATAAGCCTGAAAAAAGATGCAGCTTTGAAAGAAAATTACAGACCAATATCCCTGATGAACACAGATGCAAAAATCCTCAATAAAATTCTCACCAATAGAATGGAACAACACATCAGAAAATCATCCACCCACACCAAGTGGGATTTATCCCTGGTATGCAGGGATGGTTCAATGTTTGCAAATGAATCAATGTGACACACCACATTAACAAACTCCAGAAGAAAAACCATATGCTTATATCAATAGGTGCAGATAAAGCATTTGATAAAATACAACACCCTTCCATGATGAAAACTCTAAATTAAAGGGATACAAAGTAAAGGGATACAAATTGGGAAGGAATAAGTCAAACTATCCTTCTTTTCAGATGATATGATTCTTTATTTAGGAGATCCAAAGAACTCTTCTAAGAGACTATCGGAACTCATAGAAGAGTCTGGCAAAGTAACAGGATATAAAATCAATGCACAAAAATCAACAGCCTTTGTATACACAGGCAATGCCATGGCTGAGGAAGGACTTCTAAGATCAATCCCATTCACAATAGCTACAAAAACAATCAAATACCTTGGAATAAACTTAACCAAGGACGTTAAAGATCTCTACGATGAGAATTACAAAATCTTAAAGAAAGAAATAGAAGAGGATACCAAAAAATGGAAAAATCTCTCATGCTCATGGATTGGAAGAATCAATATCATCAAAATGTCCATTATCCCAAAAGCAATATACAGATTCAATGCAATACATATCAAAATACTAAAGACATACTTCTCAAATCTGGAAAAAATGATGCTGAAATTCATATGGAGGCACAGGAGACCTCGAATAGCTAAAGCAATCTGCACCACAAAAACAAAGCTGGAGGAATCACAATACCAGATTTCAGGACATACTACAGGGCAGTAGTTATCAAAACAGCATGGTACTGGTACAGAAAAGATGGATAGACAAATGGAACAGAATAGAAACAACAGAAATCAATCCAAACATCTACAGCCAACTTATATTTGATCAAGGATCTAAAACCAATTCCTGGAGCAAGGACAGTCTCTTCAATAAATGGTGCTGGGAAAACTGGATTTCCACGTGCAGAAGCATGAAGCAAGACCCCTACCTTATACCTTACACAAAAATCCACCCAACATAGATTAAAGATCTAAATCTATGACCCGACACCATCAAATTACTAGAGAATATTGGAGAAACCCTGCAAGATATAGGCATTGGCAGACTTCTTGGAAAAGACCCCAGAGGCACAGGCAGTCAAATCCAAAATTAACAATTGGGATTGCATCAAATTGAGAAGTTTCTGTACTGCAAAAGAAACAGGAAAGTGAAGAGGCAACTGACAGAATGGGGAAAAATATTTGCAAACTGTGCAACAGATAAAGGTTTTGCTTTTGTTTTTGTTTGTGACAGGCAGAGTGGACAGTGAGTGAGAGAGACAGAGAGAAAGGTCTTCCTTTTCTGTTGGTTAACCCCTCAATGGCTGTTGCGGCCAGCATGCTACAGCTGGCGCACTGCGCTGATCCGAAGCCAGGAGCCAGGTGCTTCTCCTCGTCTCCCATGCGGGTGAAGGGCCCAAGCACCTGGGCTATCCTCCACTGCACTCCTGGCCACAGCAGAGAGCAGGACTAAAAGAGGAGCAACTGGGACAGAATCTGGCGCCCCAACTGGGACTAGAACCCAGGGTGTCAGCGCTGCACGTGAAGGATTAGCCTATTGAGCCACGATGCCGGCAACAGATAAAGGTTTAATAACCAGAATCTACAAAGAGATCAAGAAACTCCACAACAACAAAACAAACAACCCATTTAAGAGATGGGCCAAGGACCTCAATAGACATTTTTCAAAAGAGGAAATCCAAATGGCCAACAGACACATGAAAAAATGTTCAGGATCACTAGCCATCAGGGAAATGCAAATCAAAACCACAATGAGGTTTCACCTCACCCCAGTTAGAATGGCTCACATACATAAATCTACCAACAACAGATGCTGGTGAGGATGTGGGGAAAAAGGGACACGAACCCACTGATGGTGGGAATGCAAACTGGTAAATCCACTATGGAAGTCAGTCTGGAGATTCCTCAGAAACCTGAATATACCCCTACCATACAACCCAGCCATCCCACTCCTTGGAATTTACCAAAAGAAATTAAATTTGTAAACAAAAAAGAGGTCTGCACCTTAATATTTATTGCAGCTCAATTCACAATAGCTAAGACCTGGAATCAACCTAAATGCCCATCAACAGTAGACTGGATAAAGAAATTATGTGATATGTATTCTATAGAATCCTATACAGCAGTAAAAAACAATGAAATCCAGTCATTTGCAACAAAAAGGAGGAAACTGGAAAACATCACGCTGAGTGAAATAAGCCAGTCCCAAAGGGACAAATATCATATGTTCTCCCTGATCAGTGACAGCTAACCAAGCACCAAAAAGGAAACCTGTTGAAATGAAATGGATACTATGAGAAACAGTGACTTGATCAGCCCTTGTCCTGAATGTTGATGAACAACTTAATACTTTATCCCTTTTAGTATTTTTTTTGTTCTACTTAATACTATTGGTTTAACTCTGTAATCAATACACAATATTCTTAGGTGTTTAAATTTAACTGGAAAGTGATCCCTGTTAAATATAAGAGTGGGAATAAGAGAGCGAGGAGATGTACAATTTGGGACATTCTCAATTGGACTTGCCCAAAATGGTAGAGTTAGAAATGTACCAGAGGATTCCAATTCAAACCCATCAAGGTGGCATATACCAATACCATTTCACTAGTCCAAGTGATCAATTTCTGTTCATAATTGATCATAATGATAGGACTAAGAGTCAAATGGATCACATAAACAAGACTTGTGTCTTCTAATACTAACTGATAGAATTAAAAAGGAGAGAATGATCCAACATGGGAAATGGGATACACAGCAGACTCATAGAATGGCAGATGTCCTAGACAGCACTCTGGTCTCAGAATCAGCTCTTAAGGCATTCGGATCTGGCTCAAGAGCCCATGAGAGTATTTTAGGCATGGAAAGCCAAGACACTCTTGAAAAAAAAAAAAAAAAGATGACCTAAATGAAAGATCTCTGCGAGTGAGATCCCAGTGGAAAGAATGGGTCATCAAAGAAGGAGGTACCTTTCTCTGAAGAGAGAACTTCCACTTCGACTATGACCTTGTCTAAATAAGATCAGAGTCAGTGAACTCAATAGGCTTCCATAGCCTTGGCAACTCATGACAAGAGCCTAGGGTGATTACTGACACCATAAATAAGAGTGTCAATTGTTAAGTCAACAACAGGAGTCACTGTGCACTTACTCCACATGTAGGATCTCTGTCCTTAATATGTTGTACAATGTGAATTAATGCTATAACTAGTACTCAAACAGTACTTTACACTTTATGTTTCTGTGTGGGTGCAAACTGTTGAAATCTTTACTTAATATATACTAAATTGATCTTCTGTATATAAAGATAATTGAAAATGAATCTTGATGTGAATGGAATGGGAGAGGGAGCAGGAGATGGGTAGGTTATAGGTGGAAGGGAAGTTATGGGGGAGGGGCCACTGTAATCCAAAAGCTGTACTTTGGAAATTTATATTTATTAAATAAAAGTTAAAAAAATACTTATAAAACCAAAAAACAAAAAGAGTCAAAGCAGAACACAATCTTGGAACATTTGTCCAGCATTTCTTCTTTTTTTTTTCTTCTTATCTCCTAACGTGGCCATACCGATGATTATTACAGCTTAGTTACCTAAGTAATTTTGGGTTTCCATTCTGTGCCCTCAGAAATATCACTAGAACTGTGGTTAAGACTTATTTGGACACCTGCATCCCACATCAGCATGCTCTGGTTTGAGTTCCAGCATTACTCCCAACTTCACCTTCCTGCCAATGCACATCCTAGGAGGAAGCAGGTGATGGTTCAAGAAATTGGGTCCCTGCCACCCATGTAGATTCAGTTGCCAATTCCTGGCTTTGGCCTGGTCCGGCCTCATCTGGAGACTATTTGGGGGAGTGAACGAGCATATGGGAGATCTCTATTTCCCTCTCTCTTCTCTCTCTCTCCCTCTCTCTTTCTCTCTCTCTCTCCCTCCCTCCTTCTCACTCTCCCACCACCATCTCTGTCTCTCAAATAAAAATAAAATAAATACTTTTAGGAATTCTTTTTTAAAAAAATCATTTTTGCATTTTGAGCATCTTTACATTAACATACATAAGCTGTAATAAATCTTGTAATTGTCAAGTTGATACTGAAAAAAAAAAAGGTTGCACATTAGTTGCTGTTTTCTTATCTCCACCCAGTCTTATCTTACTCTAGGTTCTTCACAGATTTGTAGCTGCGTGGGGCTTTCAAGAGCAAGCTCTGCTCATCTGTGATGTGTCTTAGGCCTCAAATCCCCTGCTATAACCTGAGGGTGGCCTGGGGATGGCACAAGATAACCTGCAGATGAGTAATCTCTCCACAGGGCTCTCTTAGATGCCAAACGCATCATCAAGGGAAAAGAGAAGGGGAAAGAGGAGAGAGGAGCTGAGCCAAGCTCCTGTCACTCAAGGGGAGGGGATGGAGCCAAGGGGAAAGGAGGTGTCAACTGCTGTCTATGATTCCAGTCTCTCTGTGACACCACCACTTCTCTGGAGGTTAGGATGGTATTGCTGATCTGTGCCCAGGGCAGAAGGATACAACTCCCAGCAACCTTTGGGGTTTCAGGGTCTGTTTCTTTCTCCTTTCTTTCTCTCCTTAGTCTTCCTTGTTCTTGTCTTCTTTCCCTCCTTTTGTTTTCTTTCTCCCTTTCTTTCTTTCTTTCTTTCTTTCTCCCTTTCTTTCATTATTTCTTTCTCTCTTTCTTTCATTCTTTCTGTTTCTGTATCATTGTATCTCTTTCCTTCTCTGTCACTCTCTTTGTCTCTTTAGTTCTGTTCCTGTCCCCTTCCTCTTCTCTCTCTCTCTCTCTCTCTCTCTCTCGTTTCTTTCCTCCTCTCCGTCCTTCCCTGGTTGTATCCCCCCAGTAGCTGGAAGAACATTCTTAGCATAGATCTAGAAACTGAGATAAGAGTTTTGCAGGAACATGAGGCAGACAGAACATGGGGCCAAGGTTCAGGACACCTGGATTCTCTTCCTGGCTTTGTCATTAATATCTGTGACAGACAGCACGAGATGAAAGACAGGAATGTGCTTTGAAAAATTACACAGAGTACAATTGTCTAGTCTTCCGGAGTTACTACTCTCACAGGGAGCTTGGGAGGGCCCAACGACAATAATAGATTCAGTCCCTCTGCTGCTGTGCCTTGCATTGGGTCAGAGACTCCATATAACACACAGAACTCTTTTTGAGCTCAAAATGCCCCATTTGGAGGAAAAAAATCCTGAAGAATTTGTGTAATACCAGGCGTGCAGTGAAATTTGAGACCACAATAATTCCTGAGCTCAGCTTAAAATCAGGATCAATGCTGTCATTCTGAAGTCACTGTTCCTTTTAGCTGCATGCCAAGGATCACTGCCACACTGATGGGAGCCATTGGATACAGCTGCAGACCAAAAAAAAAAAAAAAAACCAACCCATACAGATGTCGTTGTCTCGAATCATGTTCTTTCTTAAAGATTTATTTATTTGAAAGGCAGAGTGAGTGAATGAGAGAGAAAAAGAGAGAGAGAAAAGTCTTCCATCCACTGTTTTGCTCACCAAATGGCCACAATAACTAGCCAGGGCTGGACCAGGTTGAATTCAGGAGCCAGGAACTCCTTCCAGATCTCCCACATGGGTAGCAGTGGCCCAGGTACTTGGGCCATCATGTGCTGCCTTCCCAGGTACATTAGCAGGGAGCTGGGTCAAAAGATGGGAGAGTAGATGGGACTCAAACTGGCACTTGGCTATGGGATGCTAGCACCCTAAGCAGAAGCTTAATCACTGAACCACAAAACTCACCTCTCTAGTCACATTCTTAGATGGGCCTCTGCTGATCTCTTTCCCTAATACAGGCTCATCTCCTTCACATGCCTTTTACAAACTGCTGTGTGCCTACTTACAGGGACTGTTGCTTCATAACACTCACACAGCTAAGTCCTTTTTTTACCCCTTGGCTTCTCAAGCCAAAACATGTGAAGAAGAAGAAGGTCAAATGAGTGAAATGGGATACTTGAGAAGTCGCATGGCCTGCTGCAGTTTCAGATTTCCGTGAGAAAAAGTAGAGATTCTCCCAGTGTTGTCCTCCACACAGCACCTCCTGAGAGCTTGTTAGAAATGCAAGTTCTCAGGCCTCACCCAAGATTCACAGAGCCAGAAACTTTGGGAGAGAAGGGAACATAATAAACATAATACTCCAGGTTTTAATAAGCCTTGCTGGTGTTTCTGATTCACACTCAATGTATTTATATCACTGCAGTGACATAGGACCATCAACTTCGGGGATTAAAACAGCACTGATGGGTTCTCTTGCAGGACTATAGATCCGAGTTCTGACAAGGGCCTCCCTGGGCTGAAAGCAAGGTGTTGTCAGGTCTGAGTTCTTCCCAGCAAACTCTAGGGCAGAATCTGTTTCTTTGTTTTTCCACTTTCTCCTGGCTGCTTCCATCCCTTGGCTCATGGGCCCTTTCCTCCACTCCAAAGTCAGCAGCAGTGGGTCCATTCCTCTTCCCGCTGCCACCCCCACTCCTCTGGCCCTTCTTCCACATTATATATATATATTTTTTTTAAAGGCTTATTTATTTTTATTTGAAAGTCAGAGAGAGAGAGACAGGGAAAGAGATCTTCCATCTGCTGCTTTGCTCTCCAGATGGCCACAATGGCTGGTGCTCATCCAGGCTGAAGCTAGGAGCCAGGAGCTTCATCCAAGTTTCTCATGTGGGTAGCAGGGGCTCAAGCATTTGGGCCACCTTCCACTGCTTTTCCCAGACCAACAGGGAGCTGGATCAGAAGTGAGCAGCCAGAATACAAACTGGAGTCCATATGGGATCCCAGTGTTGCAGGCCGTGGTTTTACCTATTATGCACAACACCATCCCTCTTTCCGCTTTTAAAGACTTGTATGCTTAGACTGGACCCACTAGGATCATCCAAATTCATCTCACCATCTGTCAGCAACCTTGATGCTTCTGCTGTCTGAGTTCTCTTTCTCTGTGTTGCGTACATACTCGCAGGTTCTGGGCGTTAAGATATGGACATCTTGAGTGGCTGAACATTCCTTTACCCACCAGCTCAAAGAGTCCTGTCTGCAAAATGCCTTAGCCCTATCCATGCCTTTCGAAGTCTCATCCAGTAGCAACGCAAGGTCCAAAGTCTCATCCATGCTAAAGTCCCAAATCTTATCATCTAACTCATCTAAACAAGGATGAGCTGCTGGCAATAACTCATCCAGGGCACAATCTCTCCCCTCCACCCCATCCCATGCGTGGGCTTGTGAAGTAAGGAAAAAAGCTATCTGCTCTGAAAATCCTAGGGCAGAACAGTAGGGATAACAGTTACAGACCTTTCTGTTCAAAAAAGGAGAAAATAAAAGGGAAAAGGGAAATCAATTTCAAAGTCCAGTTAGGAAAATTCCATATGGGTGTAGGACCCAGGAATAATCTTCTCTAACTCACTGCTTTTCCATGACAGGAAGTGGAGTCATTTTATCAGCTTGTGTCCCAAATTTTCAAGGAACAATGAGTCTTTCATTTTGGATTTTCTGTCCCTCTCAGTCCAAACTGGAAGTGTGTTTGCTGATATGAAGTCCTCAGGAGCGTGGCAGGTCTCCCTTGTAAGCTGTGGTGAGTCACTCTGGTACCTAAGAGGGTCTAGGTTCCATCAGAGGTGACTGATGGCCTGTAGGAGCCACACTCTCGATCTCTGCTAAGAACCTTTTGGGGACCAAAGACTCGTGAAAGAGTATTACGAATTATGTAAATGGATTGTTCTTAAAGAAAGAGAATAAATGTAAGAGACAATTTCCACACACAACATCTCAGGTCATATTGTTTATATGATCTCCTCTTAAAAAAAAACTCTTTGCTGAAACCCAGGTATCCAAAAGATAAATTAACACAAAGAACACAAAAATAGATAAGCTGTAATAAAAGGACTGCTGTTGAACTTTGTGCTATTTAAGTACAGAATCAAGATTAACAATTGGGAGTATTTTGAGTTGTAAAATGGAATGTAAATATTATGAATTCTGCCTAACAAGGTAAAAAATAATGTAAATTACAAAATCTGGAGATAGGCCTTGAGAAGAAAGGACGATTTTCATAGTAAAGCAGTCATTGAAGCAGTTATCTGCCTAAAATATTTCAATGTAATCAAAAATAAAATAAGAACTCATATTGTGAGATGTTAAGCATGTTTTATCAGACCTACTTATAGAAGGTGTGGACCATGCTTGAGGGTATTGAAGATTCTGAGTAGCCACAGTAAAGAAAGAGCCCAGAATTTCTCAAATCACAAGCAGAACACTTTTTCACATGATGTTGCAAGGGACGTAGTTTTGAGAATTCAGCTCTAGTCACCACAGGTGGAAACTGAGAACCTTCCAGAATTTTACAGAGAAATGTGTGTCTACTCTATGTAAAAAGGGAGAAAATTGGAGTGACCGGTAACCATAGCCTTCAAAGACAATTGTCCCTTGTTATCAGGGGGATTGGGTCCAGGACACCAAAATCCCCGGATGCCGAATGTCCTAATATAAAATGGCATAACAGAAGTCAGCATTGTACGGCAGTGGGTCAAGCCACTGCTTGCAATGCTCACAGCCCATATTGGAGTGCCTGTTTGAGTCCTGGCTGTCGTGGATATTGGTGGAGTGAACCAGTGAATGAAAGTTTGATTTCTCTCTCTCTCTCTCTCTCTCTCTCTCTCTCTCACTCCCTCTCTCCTCCATCTCTCCCCAATAAATAGATATTTTTAAAAACGGCATGATATTTGCATATAACCTGTGTGTATTTCTGTCTATACTTTACATCATCTCTAGATTACTGATAATATATAATACAATGTAATGCTATGTGAATAGTTGCTATACTGTATATACTGTGTTGTTTAGGGAATCATGAGAAGAAAGTCCTGTATTTGTCCAGTACAGATGCAACTTTTCCCAGATATTCTTGATCCATGGTTGATTGAAACCAGGTGTGGAACCACATATCTGAAGAGCTGGATGAGTATGAGTATCCTGGTAGTCTGTCTGTACATGCACCATTAAGACAAGCAAAAGCTGCAAGTATTTTTGATCAAGTATTTCTTAAACACTAACCGTGAACTCATAACAATGTGAGCAACCATGTGAAAGAAAAGACTCACCCTTGAGACATTGCACCTGGGAGATAAATGAACCTGGTGAGATCACACAGAGGTGTGCTGTTAAGCATTCCAGTTTGTAGTGAAATAATGATGCAGCAAAGACCCTGGCTGGTGGGGATCGGGGAGGGAGAGCATGGGCACTGGTTGTGAAGGAAGAATGTGGACAGCCAGAAAAGAGGCAAGGAGGTAGAGGGCACTCCAGGGAGGAAGAAGAGTGGGCTGAGGGTGCAGGGCAACCTGACTAATATACCAAAGATAGAGCCCAAAACGCGAAGGCCATAATGAGGGATGTACACTCTTGAAGAGCAAGGACTGTGTCTTATTCACCCTCGTGTCCCTAAAAGCCACTGAAGTACCTGTCACTGAATAGGCACCCAGTAAATACCAATGCTAGAAACTTTCTTAAACCTAGACTTGAGGTGTGTTTTTGGCACAGTGGTTAAGACATCTCTTGGGACACCTGCATCCCCTACAGGGTTTCTGGTGTGAGTCCTGGCTGTGTTTCCCATTGCAGTTGCCTGCTAATTTGCACCCTGGAAGGTAGATGATAGCTCAAGTTCTTTCCTACCACACATACAGGAGACCTGATGGAGTTCTGGCTTCTGGCTTTGGTCTGGCCCAGCCCTAGCTGTTCAGGTATTTGGGAAGTAAACCAGAAGATGGAAGATTCTTATTCTCTCTCTCTCTCTCTCTCTCTCTCTCTCTCTCTCTCTCTCTCTCTCTCTCTCTCTTCTTTCTCATAAAAAAATACATTTAAAAATGAAGAAGCCAACAGTATGACCTCATTTGTTAATTTTAAAAGTCTGGAGCTTGCTGGTTTATAAGCTATTAACAAGGAGGTTGTGACAATCAAGTCAGTATTTCTTGCATGTCCACAATGTTCTGGGCTTTGGGACAGGTGCTGGGAAAAGAGCAAGAGGTAAGCAAGGTTCCTGCCTGCAGGGGGCTCTGTCTTAGTGCAGATGTCGTCTTGGGGAACTGAATATTCCGGACAGGGCAGAGAGAGGGATGAATTAAACCCAGCACTGCCTGAAGTCAAAGCGGTAAATCAGAATCTCACCCACCTCTGAGGTCACAGTAAACCGTGGAATCTGGGAATATTCTGGAACTTGCAGTTCCAGGGTAGACTTTGGCAGCTGAAGGGTAGACCCACCTACACTCTAGTGGTGACCCTTGAGCATCCACCCATCAATCACCAAGTCCCCAAGGCAGGCAATGCGGATTACCATGACCCCCGACACCCCCACATGTATCTCTGAATCCTTTCCCACCACTGAGTGTGAAGGCACAGCCCAAACCAACAGCATCCATTTAGCATGGTGAGGGCCTACCTGTGCAATTTGTGCTGAGTCTGGAGAGCACTAGTTCCCAGGGAAAGTTTTCCAATTGTTCTCTTTTGATTTAATTAAATGTTCAGATCCAAATCAGTGTATATATGCTCTTTAAGAAATGGAGTAGGGGTCAGCTTTGTGGCGCAGCAGGTTAAGCTGCCACCTGCAATGCCTGCACCCACATGGGAGACTGGGAAGAAGCACCTGACTCCTGGCTTCAGATCAGCTCAGCTCCAGCCATTGTGGCCAATTGGGGAGTGAACCAGTAGAAGGAAGACCTCTCTCTGTGTCTCTCCCTCTCACTTTCTGTAACTCTGCCTCTCAAATAAATAAATATTTTTTGAAAGGAAGGAAAGAAGGAAGGAAGAAATTGGATGACTCAAGTACGTCAGAAGACCTTAGTAACACATTTACTTTGTACACACACTTTTCCACTAACTCTTAAGCCTGCAGTTAGGGTTTAAGCATAGGGCAGCAACCTGGAGGTGTTAACTTATTATGCAGCCCAGAGAGGTTACCAACTTAATGTGGATACTGAGGGGCTATGGGACAGCCCTTACAGCTCCACGGTGGCATCTGTGTGGTAACAGCAAGTTCTGACATAGAGCAGAAGTGCCACCCTCTCATACTCTTTTGCATGAAGCAGGTGCTGTTCCATATCTGGCTCAGCCCTCACTGCAGCCCTAAGAGAAAGGTACTTTACTACTAGTTTACTGTTCTTGACCCAAGAACAGTAAACAGTGGAACTATGCCAGGAAACATGACTCAAAACCTATACTTTTTGTTTTTTAATTTTTATTTATTTGCAAAACAGAGAAACAGCAAGTACACAAGAGAGAAACAAAGACAAAGATCTATCTCCCGTTTACTGATTCACTCCCAAATGCCCACAACAACTGGGGTTGGACTGGGTTGAAGCCAGGAGCCAGGAACTCAAGCTGGGTCTCCCACATGGATGGCAAGAACTCAAATACTTTCAGCCATCACCTGCTGTCTCCCAGGGTACACATTAGCAGATATCCAGGATTGGGAGCAGGGATTTGAATTCAGGTACTATGATATAGGATGCAGGCATCCCAAGCAGAATCTTAACTGCTGCACTACAGACCTGTCTGTCAAAGCATATCCTTGGGGGCCAGTGTTGTGGAGCAGTGGATTAAGCCATTGCTTGTGACACAAGCACCCCACAGGGGAATGACCAGTTCCAGTACTGGGTGCTCCATTTCCAATCCAGCTTCTTACTAATGCACCTGGGAAGTCAACAGAGAATGACCTGGATACTTGAGCCCCTATGTGGGAGATCAGAATGGAGCTCCTGGCTCTTGGCTCATGCCTGGGACAGACCTAGCTATCATGTTGTGGCCATTTGGGGAGTGAATGAGTGGATGGATGATTCTCTCTCTCTCTCTCTCTCTCTCTCTCTCTCTCTCTCTCTCTAACTTTTTATTTTATTTATTTTTCAACTTTTATTTAATAAATATAAATTTCCAAAGTACAACTTTTGAATTATAACAGC
This sequence comes from Sylvilagus floridanus, assembly GCA_949820135.1. Classification (NCBI taxonomy): domain Eukaryota; kingdom Metazoa; phylum Chordata; class Mammalia; order Lagomorpha; family Leporidae; genus Sylvilagus; species Sylvilagus floridanus. Next base: position 100,863,075 of record OX463241.1, read on the forward strand.
TTTTCCCCCCATAACCTCCCTTCCACCTGCAACCATCCCATCTCCACTTTCATTTAGGTCATATTTTTTTTTTGCCACAGTGTCTTGGCTTTCCATGCCTGTGAAACTCTCATGGGCTTTTTAGCCAGATCCGAATGCCTTAAGGGCTGAATCTGAGGCCAGAATGCTGTTTAGGGCATTTGCCATTCTATGATCTGCTATGTATCCTGCTTCCAATGTAGGATCATTCTCTCCTTTTTAATTCTATAAATTATTATTTTCAGACATTGGTCTTATTTATGTAATCCCTTTGACACTTAATTCTATTTTTTTGATCAATTATGAACTTAAACTGATCACTTTAACAAGTAAATAACAAATAAATATTTTAAAAAGCTATCCTTTTTACCACTCTGACAAGCTATCTTGAATCAAGTGTTGCTTGATGATAAAACAAAATGTTTTGAAACAAACAAGCCCAATTCTTCATGATGTTCCATGCCCTCTAATCCTTTAAATTCCTTCTTCAAATCTCCTGTATCTGTGTATTGTAGCATAGGTACATCATACCATACTATGTGTATAGTGCCACAAATCAGATTGTTTCTGTCTGTTGCTTCCTAAGATTTTCACATCAATGACTAATCAGCTCCTGAACATTTGTCCAAGGATTATACACCTTCCAAATCACCCCACTTTCAAGACCCATGTTCTCCACTCATCTGGCATTGGCACATATGTAGGGTCAGAAAGTACAGGCTGGAGAATTTTTAGAAGTAGATTCAGGTTGGTATTAAATCCAGACTGAGAACATTTGGCATCTGAATTCATTAAGAGACTCATGTAGAACTAAATGTTCCAGTTGGGGAAGAGTTTTGAGGTCATCTGAGCCAGCACTGACAGGTCCATGGTGCACCCACCACCAATGCCTCATTCCATACATTGCTCTTTCCCACCATGTCACATGGAACCTCAGAATCCTTCTCAACTAAATGCTCTGGGTAGCTGCTACTGACAAAATTGGCATGAGAAATAGAATCCATTCTCCAACCCTAAATCTCAACCACCTCTTAAATTGTATAAATGTGGAAGCTGAGCTCTGAGAAGCTAAGTGAACCACACACAGATCACCATGTGTGGAAACATTGGAAAAGCTGGGGCTGACATCTGAGCCTTCTGATTTCCACTCCCTTTCTCTTTCCAGTGTAACACATGATGGCAACAGTTTTCTAGGAACCACTGTGGAGTGAGGTCAGGCAGGATTGTTTGGAGAATGGGAGCTGTGAGATCAGGGGAGAGGCTGTCATCACAGTGTTCTAATAAAATAAATGTTTAAGTAAAGAAAAAAAATCTGGCTTAACACATCCAAGAATTGGACAACTAACATCCTTTTCTCAATTATGTGAGATACACTACCACAACTACCCTATGGGTGCAAACAGTGCCCCCTTTGGAGGCAAAGTGTAATGATGCAGGTATGAGCATAGGACAGTCAGCCTACCAAGTTCAAATCCCAGGGTAAGTTACTGTACTATCCTCAGAGTCACAAGTTCATGAGTGGCAAAGCCAGGTCTGGAACCTAAATCTCTGCACTTCACATCTGTTCTCTTCCCACCATGCTACAGTTGGATGCAGGGCTAGGAGGCACTGGTCACATAGCTCACAGACACCACATAGTGACCTTCAGGTCAAGGATAGGCCACACATACAATGGTGGTTACACAAGATTTTAAAGAAGAGGTCAGCATTTGGGGCAGTGATTGAGACATCACTTAGGAAACCTGCACCCTATTTTGGAGTGCCTGGGTTCAAGTCCTGGCCCTACTCCTGATTCCAGCTTCCTGCTAAGGGAGACCCTAGGAGGTATCAGGTGATAACTCAAGTATTTGGGTCCCTGACACCCATGTGGGAGACCCAGATTGAGTTCCAGGCCCCCAGCCTTGACCTAACCCAGCCCTGGCTATTGCAGGCATTTAGAGAGTGACCAACGGAATGGAGTTCTCCATCTATCTGTTTTTCCCTGTTTCTTTGCCCTTCAAATAAATAAAAATAATTTTTAATAAAGCTTGATTTAGCTGCATGAGTGAATTTCTTGTTTTGAGGATCAGGTTGAAAAGAAGCAAACTTTTCTCCTGATCCCTGAAGTCTAGGCTAAATATTTTCAGTTAGAATTTTAAGGCCATTTCTATGGACCTGTTTATCACTTGATTCTGAAGAGCCTTTCTGTTCTCTTTCTTTGAGAAATGTGTGAATACAAAAATGAAAGTGTCTTGGGCTCAGGAAGAGAGCTATGCCTAAGGAAAACCTAGTGCAGGTGTAGCTGGATGGAGAGAGGGCAGGGAAATCAGAAATGGAGAGCCACTATCTATCCAGGCAGGAAGAAAGGACAAGATTTAATGATTTAATATGAGGCCTTGAAACTAAGATTACAACACTTGGCAGCCTGCAAAAATTTACTACCAGGCTGCCCTTATGAGATACCCATTAATAAGATAAATGGGATCAACAGTTTTACAAGTTACAGTTCCTGGAGCTCAAATATCACTCACCTAAAGGAATAGTCACCAAAGACTTGTTGCCAAGTTCTAATTACTCTGAGCCTGGAATCAACCGCCAAGGCTGTAAACTGGTCTGGGTGGGAAGCAGTGTTTTCATAAATGATCTAAACCATTGACAGAATGCATGTCAGTGTGGAAATGCTCTTTTGGAAAAAGTGGTATTTTTGTTTCTGTAATGATAGGAACAAGTTATTTTCATCCAGTGACTGATAATATGTGTGGTATAAAAGATTGCAAACCACTGCCCTGACGCCCACCCAGAGAATGTTTTAAATGATGCAAAAAAAATCAGTTCTTGGGACATCCCTCTTATCTAAAATAGGGCTTAATTCTGTAGCAAGTGGAAATTTAATGCAGAGCGAATTTTTTTAAATGTATTTTAGGGACACAAAGATATGCCATGGCAGCCAAGGCTGGCTCAGGACAAAGCCAGGAGCCTGAAACTCAGTTCAGGTCTCCCATGTGGGTGTTAGCAACCCAAGTACTCAAGCCATCACCTGCTGTTGTCCACAGTGTGCCTTCACAGGAAGTTAGATCAGACGTGGAGTACCTAAGAGCTGAACTAGACACTCTAATATGGGATGCTGGCATCCTAAGTGGGGACCTAACTGTTGCACCAAACAGCTACCCCTCCACTTGGTACTTAAAGTACTTTGTACTTTGTACTCATCAGTCCACTTCAGAATATGGCATCCCCTGACAGAGGACAGGCACCAAATGCCAAACAATTCTTAAATCTGCTGGGGCCTGGTATATACAGGTTTGTTTGTGCATCTTAGTTTCTATTTCTGAAAAACCAGAAAAGCATAAATGAAAATGATGCAGTCATAGAACTCCTTTATTTATTGAGCACTTAGCTCAATAAGGGACTAGACAGTAAGCAAATATGTATCCAATTAAATTAATTGTTCAATTTGTAAGCAAAGTTGTTCTTGATATATAAAGTGTTATTACTTTATTCATTCAACAAATATTTATTGAGACTCTCCTGTTCATAAGATGCCCTGCTAGAGGTCTGGCATCGTGGCACAATGAATTAAGCTATTTGCTTGCAGCTCTGAGACCTGGCTGTTTGACTTCCAATTGTGTTCCCCGCTAATGCGCCTGGGTAAGCAGCTGAAGATGATCCAAGCACTTGGACCTATGTTACCCACGTGGGAGACCTGGATGGAGTTCTTGATCCTGGCTTCTGGCCCAGCCTTGATTGTTGCAACCATTTGAAGAGTAGCGGATGGATGATCTCTTTCTTTCTCTGTCTCTCCTCTCTCAGTATCACTGTCACTTTGTTTATTTCAAATAAGTAAATATTTTTTTAAATGGTGTTCTAGACTCTGGGACCCACCAATGAAGGTGCAATTCTGCCTATGAGGAGCTCAGCGGATCCTCAGATGGAAGGATGGGTAAAGGAAATTGCAAACCTAAGGGAATGTTAACACCTAGTACTGTACACTGAGCCAGCAAATTCATGTTCTTCTGACTTTGCTCATAAGTTATGTGCTCCGTGACTTGGATTTCCTATCTAGAAAATGGGTATCCCTTGCATGTGTTACATGTGTGGAAGGGTGAGAACACACTGCTCCAGATGGTCTTAATGTCCCTTTCCCAGATTTTTTGTCTTTTAGCAGAGAAAGAAGACTTCCTTCCCAGCTGCGAGAGCTTTCATCAGTGGGAAAACAGGACCTGCCAAATTTTTCAGCGCTGAGATCAAATGCGACTATCTATGCAAGGCAGATTTTTAAGCCAATGTAAATCATGTTATTCACCAGCTCCTCAACACCAGTAGGCACTGAGTGAGTGCCTTTTATGTGCAGGACATCGTGCGAGGCACCACAGCTGGGGCGAGAGCGCAGTGAGAAGAGACACGTCTGGAAATGAGAATGGGGACCACATTGCATCGTACACTAAAGTCAGACAGCGGAGTCCAGAGGACTCAGCAAGGAAATGGGAGTCATTAAAGGTGGAAGGGGCACAGAAGGGTGTGGTGGGCATGTCGGTGTCATGAATGTTGCCAGCGGTCTGTGGGAGACCTGCATGCAATGGGCAGGGTTCCCAATGAGAGGTGGGTAAAATCCAAACCAGGAAGCAATGTGAGAATAGAGTGAGAGGGATGAGCTGAGCATTATTGTAAAAGAACTGGATGCTGAGCCCTCACTGATAATTCAAGATTTACATGCCTGGGCTCTTGGAATCAGCCTGCCTGAGTTCCAATCCTGGCTCTACTACTTGCTATGTTGCACCTTTGAGCAATTCACTCAATCATGCTGTGTCTACATTTCCTCATTTTACTTTCTCCATAGTCTACCTCTCTCAACAATTCATTTTTCTCCCATCAGCTCTTCAAGTTCAAACAATCCCAGTCTCTTTTAGCTTCCATTTTCTCCCAATCAGTGAGCTCCTTCCTGATCTCTCTTGCTTCTTTGGATGCTGTTGCTGGTCACCTAAAGTTCTCTCTCTCCTTTCTGCCCTACTAATCCTATAATACTGAGCTCCCTCACCCTGAAGCAGGTCCGTAACTCCTCCCTCTAGGTCTACACCCAGTCTAATTAGTGCTGCTGAAGAAAAGTCACATGACTTCAATGACTGGTTCCATAACAGTTTCTCAACTCTCCATGCAATCGCTCATGTTCCACTTGTCCTTCATCAGCCCTCTCTCCCAGCTTCCCAAAGATAATTCTCAACCTCCACCCCTCTCTATGAGGCTTCTTCACAAATTCCATCCACCTTTTCTCAGCTGATGACCTTCACTGAGAAAATGGAAACCCTCAATGGTGAGCTGTCTCAACCTCTTACTCTCTTGGCTACCAATGTGTCTCCACCCATATCCATTCCTATCCATCCATGTTAGCCTCAAGACAAAAATCTCCTCCCATGTCCTTTTTTAAATGATTTATTTATTTATTTATTCATTCATTTGAAAGAGTGACACAGACAGATGGAGAAGAGAGAGAATCTTTCATCTGTCCGTTCACTCCCTAAATGGCCACAACAGACAGGGCTGGGCCAGGCCAAAGCCAGGATCTAGGAACTCCATCCAGATCTCCTGTGTGAGTGGCAGAAGTCCAAGTACCTGGGCCATCTTTTGCTACTTTCCCAGGCACATTATAGAGATTAGAAGCAGAGCAGCTGGAATTCCCTGGTACTCCCATGTGGGACGCCTGCCTCACAGAGGCACTTAACTCTGTGCTCCAATGCCAGACCCTCCTATTAGGTCCTCACTATCTTTTCATTGCTCTCTTTGGTGGAACAGCCTGGCACAGTTCCTGTATTTTTTTTAACTTTCTCTGTTTAGTGACTCCTTCTATTCAAATTTAGAGAAAATAACACCCCCTTTAACTCAGGTTCCCTTCCATCTGCTGTCAACTCTCTCTCTTTTCTGCTTGTCATCCAAACTTCTTGAAAAAGTGATCTACTTTCACTGGTTCCAGCTTTTCAGTTCCTTTTTCACCGCTGCTTCCCTTAGTTTCATGCTCTTGCTAAGCTCTCCCCAGTGAACTTATCACCAAATCTGATGAACACATTTCAGATCATCTAACGGACCTCTCCATTGGACACTCTTGTTCTCACTCTTCCTGGGAACATTTTGCTTCTTTAGAGTTGGTGACAATGCCTTTTAAATTGTTTTCATATCCCTGTGATGGTTGTTTTTGTTTTTCATGGTCTTCTTGTTCAAAGTATCCCTTAGATGTTGCAATCTGTAAGGCCCCATATTAGTCAGCTTCTTATCGCTACAACAATCTGAGCTAATTCACTTCATAAAGAGGAAGTGTTTATTTAGCTCACAGTTCTGGAGTTTTCAAGTCCAAGATTATGCAGCTTCGTTGATTTGGCACTTGTGAGTGTGGTGGGTGGCAACGGCGGAGTGTGTAGCGAGAAAGGATCTCATGATGGTGAGCCAGGAGGCAGAGAAATTAGTTGGGTCCAACTCAGACAGCCTTCTCCCAAGAAAACTACAGTCCAGGAATACATCCCCTGTGACCTAGGGACCTCCCACTAGGCTTGAGTTCCTGATAGTGCCACCCTGGAAAGCAAACCTTTAACACATGGGCCTCTGGGGCATAGTCAACATCATTGCTAATGTATGAATCATAGCAGATCCCATTCTTAACCTCTTCTTCTCTTATTGTACCCACTTTCCCAAATCAGTCATTTGTGATTTTACCTAGTCTTAGAATTTTAACCTCTACCAAACTTCCAATAACTCAAAAAAAAAAAAAAATCAGTGTCTTGAGATCCTTCTCTCAAGCTCCAAACTTACACATTTCCACCCCATCACCCTCTGCCATTTCAAACTCAGCGCGACTGAAACACAGCCTGCCACTTGCCTCCTAAGCCAATCCATCTGCTGGTTTTTTCTTTCTCAGTTGGTAGCACTCCTTTTCTTCAATCTTTCAGACAAGAAACCTGGCAGATACCTTAGACTCCTCCCACTGCCTTTCCTCCCTCTCAGGTCCAAACACCTGCTGAAGGTATCGTTGAAGTATTCCTGGGCTCTACTCCCTCCTCACCACTCTAGTCTTGACTTCCATTTGTCCTTTCTACTCTGGGACCCGGAATGATCATCTCTCAATGCTGTTTCCCTGCATCCAGTCTCAGACCCCACAGGCCATGTTCTCTTTTCTGATGGAATCAAATCCAAGCCATTTAATCTGGCAGAGGCTTCTCCCTGATCTGGCACCTGACAAATTCCCTGCCTGCATCTTTTGCTTTTTGCTGCCTTATCTTTCCCACTTGCCAAACCACTGACCTCCTTGTGTTCCCAGCCTTTGCGCTGCTACTGCAGACTCCTGGTTCTGTGCTCGTGCTGTAGCCACCGCCTAGAAAGCCTTGAGAATCTGTCCGTCCTCCACATGCTCACTTCACCTGCTCAGGTGTGGCTTCACTTCCACATGAGTGTATTCTTTGTTTATATAGGGAAGGAGGGAGGGAGAGGGTGAGGCAGGGAGGGGTCAAGGGCTTTCTTCTGTGTTCCCTGGTTAGTCCCTGCATTCAGATTGTGTTAGGATGCTCTGTTTGCTGGTCTGTTTGCTCTCTGTAGTCTCTGCCTCTATGAAATTCTGTGTCTGAATTACCTTTAAATCTGCTTTATTATAGAGCAGATGCTCAGATAATGTTTGTTAAAGGAAATAAGGGGGGGGGGGGCGCTGTGGCACAGCAGGTTAATACCCTGACCTGAAGCACCGGCATCCCATATGGGCATCGGTTCAAGACCCAGCTGCTCCACTTCCAATCCAGCTCTCTGCTGTGGCCTGAAAAAGCACTAGAAGATGGTACAAGTCCTTGGGCCCCTGCACACACATGGGACACTGGGAAGAAGCTCCTGGCTCCTGGCTTCCGATCAGCGCAGCTCCGGTTGTTTCAGCCAGTTGGGGAGTGAACCATCGGATGGAAGACCTCTCTCTCTCTCTCTCTCTCTGCCTCTCTGCCTCTCCTCTCTCTGTGTAACTCTGACTTTTGAATAAGTAAATAAATCTTTTAAAAAAAGGAAAGAAGGAGGAAAGAAGGAAGAGGGAAGGAGAAACAGGGAGGAAGAATAATTTTTGCAATGAGAAACATAACTTTCAAACTCAATAGTCTGATCAAATATGGTGATAAGAAAATAGAAATACACACACTGATTCTTTCTTGGTTACAGTTAAAAGAAATTACAGATAAGAATCAATTTGACATCTTGGGGGAAAATCATGTAACATTAAGTACTAGTCATCAACTGAGAGAGGGATTGAAACATGTTTTCATTCTAATAATCCCTGTAATACAAAGAGCAAATAAATCAAACAGGAGAGAAAAGGTCGAACTTATAGTTGCATTGGATGGGTTACTACTGTTTCTTTTTTTATATTTTATTTTATTTTTTATTTTGACAGGCAGAGTTAGACAGTGAGAGAGAGAGACAGAGAAAAAGGTCTTCCTTCCGTTGGTTCACCCCCCAAATGGCTGCTATGCAAGGCGCTGCCCTGATCCAAAGCCAGGAGCAAGGTGCTTCCTCCTGGTCTCCCATGCGGGTGCAGTCCCAAATACTTGGGCCATCCTCCACTGCCTTCCCGGGCCACAGCTGGACTGGAAGAGGAGCAACCGGGACTAGAACCCGGTGCCCATATGGGATGCTGGCGCCACAGGCAGAGGATTAACCAAGTGAGCCACCGCACCGGCCCAACTACTGTTTTTTAAGAAGAAACAAGAGGCTTCTTGAGAGAGAGTTACAAGTTCTTCATGGGCTTTTCTTTATGAAATGGTTCTAAAAGTCAATTCAAATTTTCTGGAATGTAGACTTTAATTTAAAACCATGAAAAATTGTTTAATTAACCAATGCATTTGTTTTAGGGATTGGATTTGCTTTATATTAACTGCTAATCCGATTTATCATTATATAAGTTGGACGGAAGTATTTGTTCATTAAAGAAAAGTATTTAGGCCCCTGGGTCTAGTTCTTCTTTATTCCAATTGTGCAATGCATAATGAAAATAAGGTCCTGTAGCCAACTTAAAAACAAATGTAATGAGAAGTTCAGTTTCTTTGAAAAAATACGAGCATTATCCCCCTTTTCAATCACACATTTTTTTCATAAAATTTTCTAAAAGTCTTGGCTAAAGGTCCAGTTTTTATGGTTTCTGCATAGACACTTCTTTCAAAATCTTTATTTTTTCACTCTTTTTAATGGAAAAAATAATACCAATATCCTCCACTGTACCATGACCTGAATTTCTCAAGCATTAGGAACAATTTAACTCTGTTTCTTCATCTAATTTTCCATTTCTGCAACATTGGCCCCTTTTCTTTGATAAGATGAGGTTATTTTCCATTTCCTGACTTGACTGCTGGTGACAAGGCACTTAAGAACAAACACCAGAGAAAGGTCACAAGGCATGGAGGTAGAAGGCACTCAAGAGCACCTGCACTGCTTAATGACATCTCCACAGATCCAGATTCAATCGCAGTAGGTGGCAACCCAACTGTTAGGGAAACAGGTGAAGGAGACTTGGAAATGCAGAAATGCGGGCCTCAGCCAACTGCATGAAGCAGAACTTGATTCTGTGGAAGGTTTGTGCTCTGGTCTGAATGTTTGTGTCCCTCCCAGATCCCCTTGTTGAAGCCTAACTTCCACAGTCATGGCATTAAGAAGTGCCCTTTAAGGCCGGCGCCGTGGCTCACTAGGTTAATCCTCTGCGTGCGGCACCAGCATCCCATACAGGTGCTGGGTTCTAGTCCCAGTTGCTCCTCTTCCAGTCCAGCTCTCTGCTGTGGCCCGGGAAGACAGTGGAGGATGGCCCAAGTCCTTGGGCCCCTAGGCCCACATGGGAGACCAGGAGGAAGCACCTGGCTCCTGGCTGTGCTCGCTTTGGTAGCACATACACTAAAAAAGAAGTGCCCTTTAGGGGCCAGCGTGGTGCTGTGGCATAGCGGGCAAAACCCCACCTGCAGTGCCGCATCCCATGTGGGCACCGTCTGCTCCATTTCTGATCCAGCTCTCTGCTGTGGCCTGCGAAAGCAGAGGACAATGGCCCATGTGCTTGGGCCCCTGCACCCGTGTGGGAGACCAGGAGGAAGCTCCTGGCTCCTGGCTTCAGATCGGCCCAGCCCTGGCTGTTCAGCCATTTGGGGAGTAAACCAGTGAATGAAAGATCTCTCTCTCTCCCTGCCCCTCCCTATCTGTAACTCTGCCTTTCAAATAAATGAATAAATCTTTTAGAATTGAAAATGAATCTTGATGTGAAGCAAGGGGAGAGGGAGTGGGAAAGGGGAGGGTTGCAGGTGGGAGGGAAGTTATGGGGGGGGAAGCCATTGTAATCTATAAGCTGTATTTTGGAAATTTATATTCTTTAAATAAAAGCGTTATAAAAAAACAAATAAATGAATAAATCTTTTAAAAAAGGAAGAGACTTCAGACTACAATGCAAGGATCCCCCTTGTGAGAGGAGAGAATGGAGGAAGAAGAATGGATCAGAAAGTTTCTCAAACAGCAGCACGGTTCTGAAGTCATTTCAGGCCAACAGGAATGCCCAAGTCAAAACCACCCACCACAGTGAGTACGGAGGTGCCTGGAGGATCACCTGGAGTCCACATGGAGTCCTGTCTTTTCCATCATACAAAAGAAACAATGGCTCCACCCCTCGTGTTGACCAGGGACAGGAATGCCTGCCCAGATGAGGCTGTCTCTCTTCTGCTGGTCTCTGGACACAAGGAGTCTGGCATATCCTGGAGGTAGCTGCAGATGGAGACACTGTGCCCCTTTGGAGTTGAGACGCTCCGAGGCTGAGCCCGAGTTGGATCGTTGGAAGTGGTGGCAAGCTTAGACACTCCCACCACCACCGTTGGTCCCCAGACTCCGGTGTCCTACCTACAGGCCACACAGTGCCTTAGAGTGGAGCCCAAGAGAGCTTCTGATGTGAGCCTTTAGCTGTGTGCCCAGTGCTTACATTCCATGGCAGCTGCCTCTAATGGCACACTTTGTGATACAATCATTGGATTTCATGGCCATGTGCTCATCCCACTCTTCCTCTGTGTCATGGCTGCCCTGGGGAACAGCTGAGTTTTTGGGGTTCAGTGGCCCACGTGGTGGTACTGGCTGAGACACAGCAGTAGGCATGTCATGTTACAAGATATTCATTCTCAGGAGCAGGCACTGTGATGCAACTTGTTAATGCCCTGGCCTAAAGTGCCAGCATCCCATATGGGCACCGGTTCAAGACCCAGCTGCTCCACTTCCAATCCAGCTCTCTGCTATGGCCTGGGGAAGTAGTAGAAGATGGCCCAAGTGCTTGGGCCTCTGCACCTATGTGGGAGACCCGGAAGAAGCTCCTGGCTCCTGGCTTTGGTTTGATGCAGCTCTGGCCATTGCAGCCGATTGGGGGTGAGCCAGAGGATGGAAGATCTCTCTCTCTCTCTCTCTCTCTGCCTCTCCTCTCTCTGCATAACTGTGACTTTCAAGTAAAATAAATAAATCTTAAAAAAAAAAAAAAAAGACATTCATCCTCTCAGTGTCATTTTTTTCTAAGGTGTACTTTGGTGCCACATGCTATTCCAGGTTTGGAAATGCAAGTATAAACATCCAGCTCCTACTCTGGAAGATATTGTGATCAGCGGGGAATGGATAAAAAAAAAAAAAAGGTAAACAAACACTCTAGGACATAGCAAGGGCTTGATTGGGTCTCTGTGATTTGGGAGACATCTCAGCAGTCTGGGGAGAGCCAGGAGGCTTAAGCTGAGTGTCCCAGGGTGAGAACTGAGCCAGGCCAGAAAAAACAAGGAACAATAAAGGGTGTGAGGTGAATAAAGGATTTGCAATTGAATGCAGCAGTGTGGCTAAATGTAGATACACCCAAGAAAGTGAGACTTCTCTGGATGGTGAGGATAGATCACTATGACTGTCACACTAACAGTTAGGACTCTATACTCTGTCTGCAAGAAACCCCCGACATTACTTAAACAAAAGAATAACATAAAGATTTGTGTTTGGGAAGTTGTTTCTACTACTAAATGGGAGAAGAATAGAAGGTGAACAACAACGGTGCCATGAGGACACAGAATTTTAGGAACTTGATGTCTGTAGGTGTGGAGGAGATGGGGAGCCAAGGGTGACCCTAGGGGTTGAGGAATGGTGGTATCATTCACTGAAATAGGAGCAAACGGGAGCCGGTGCTGTGGCATAGTAGGTTAGGCCTCCACCTGTGGCGCCATCCCTTACGGGCGCCAGTTCCAGGCCCCGCTGCTGCACTTCCAATCCAGCTCCCTGCTAATAGCCTGGGAAAGCAGTGGAAGACAGCCGCAATACTTGGGCCCCTCACCCACATGGGAAACCTGGAAGAAGCTCCTGGTTCCTGGCTTCAGATTGGCCCAGGAGTGAACCAGTAGATGGCAAACCTCTCTCTTTCCCTCTCTAACTCTGTCTCTCAAATAAATAAATAAATCTTTTTAAAAAATAAATAGGAGCAGGGAAAGAGAAGAAAGTTCATGTTGATGGGTTCCTCTTTGGACATGTTGGGTTTGAGGTGCCTGTGGGGTATTCACATGAGCAATTAAAGAAATAAACCTGGAGTTAAAGATTTGCAGGATTCAGATACCCCAGTCTCAACCCTCTTTGAATGAATTCTAGTGTCTGCACTTGACGGGAAAAGGAGACACCTCAAAGGGGATGCACTCTGCTCTGTGATTGAGAGCTGATGAACAAGAAGAGACTACTAAAAAATGTGAAGATTGTTGTAAAGGAAAAAATCATAAACTGTCTCGTCCCTATTTTCACAATAAACAGAAGGCCCGAGTGTTTGCAAGCCAATAAAATGTTGAGAAGCCTTGAGGATGAGTGTTCTTCAAGATTTTGGATGAATGCCATTCAGAAAGTGTTTCCTTTATGAAGGTGTCATTATAATAATGAATGTTTTGCATTTGGGGAAGTGGCGTAATATTTGGAATTTTCAGCCAAAAGGAAAAGATTAGTAGCTATTTCTAATGACTTCTGAAAAACATGAGAATTTAATTCGAGGCTTTTTCCTTCATCCCAAAGTCAAAGCAAGGGTGGTATAAGAAAAAATTGAAAACAAAAACTGTTAAGCTGGTTTGATCATAATAAATTCAAAAGTACTTGATTGCATATATCAGGGTTAAAAAAAAACTGCTTTGGCATATATTATCTGACGACTTATATTTATAAACACATAATGCATAAGGAAGGCAGGTCAGCTGTGATGATCTTCATTTAAGAAATTAGGGTACTGGTGCCAGAGATGTGGTGCAGCAGGTTAAAGCCCAGGCCTGCAGTGCCAGCATCCCATGTAGATGTTGGTTCGAGTCCCAGTTGCTCCATTTCTGATCCAGCTCCCTGCTAATGTGCCAGGGAAAGCAGTAGAGGATGGCCCAACCCCTGTATCCACATGGGAGACCTGGAAGAAGCTCCTGTCTCCTGGCTTCAGACTAGCTCAGCTCCGGCTGTTGTGGCCATTTGGGGAATGAATCAGCGGATGGAAGACCTCTCTCTCTATCTCTACCTCTCTCTGTAACTCTGTCTTTAAAATAAATAAAAATAAATCTTAAAAAAAAAAAAAAGAAACCATGGTACTGAGGATAAGGCAGCTTTATCTTCAGTAGCAACAAGCCTGGATTCCCTTCCTAGTATACGATGATTCCCTATCCCTTCTTAAATCCCTCCCTCCCCTCCTTCAGGAAAACATAATATGGATACCCAGCCACACTCTACACAAAGCACTGAACCTAATAATGATCATAGCCTGTGCTCCCGAGTCACTGTCTCTCCAGCAGACATTGTTCCCGGACTTCTACTCGTGAGAAGCCAAGCGAAAGCTTATGTAGTGGTCCAGGGCTTGGACACTAGGTCCACTTCCAAGCTCTTTCACTTGGACCCATGCTTTAAACTTGGCATGCCTCAGTTTCCTTACCTGTAAAACAATACTTCCCTCAGAGGGTTGTTAAGAGTATTAGATCTGGAAGGGGAGAGGGAGCAGGAAAGGGGAGGGTTGTGGGTGGGAGGGAAGTTATGGGGGGGGCATTATAATCCATAAGCTGTACTTTGGAAATTTATATTCATTAAATAGAAGTTTTAAAAAAAGAGTATTAGTTCAGTTTCTTCTTCTACAGCCCTTACCTGGAATTTGATAAACATTATGGGTGTATTTAATAAATAAGTGAGCTGGGTCAACCAAAGGTTCCTGGATGAGAGAAGGATTAGTTTGGATTCTATTGCTCAGCAAGTTGTTCACACAATTATAGCTAATCTGCAAAGGCATGGGAGGAAGACGCTTGCTTTGTGACTTGTCTTCTTTCTGCCATCTAGAAAAAGTCCATAGATGAAAGGGTTTATGAGAATCAAACACATATCACCAAACATCTCTCTTAAGGGCTCGGCTCCAGTGCCTGCTTAAGGAAGAACAGACAACCTCCTTGTTAGGACAGACCCTTCGTCCAATCCCAGGGGCATTCCCTATCTGAAATGTTGAGGCTAACGGGTCCCAGAGACGGCTTTGTGAGGTCGTGGAGCTTGTTCCATGAGTTTCTGCCATTCGTGGGTGGGTGGGAAGATTTTACAGCCTGCAACTAAGTCTTGCCTGCTGCTGGAGAAGGAATATTTGCTCATGGCTGCTTTGCCCGGGGCCGTAAGGTCGCAGCATGGTGTTTTTTTTCTTTTGTCCTTACAAGGAAATCTTCAAAACTTCTCTTCAGACAGAGAACCAAAAATAGTGACAACGAGAAAAGGTTGCCAAAGATGTGTCCTTTCTTCCCCCCCTTCATTTCATTTATAGTAAAATCTCAAATCTGTGGGAGTTGGTTGGTGTTCCCCTCACTAGACGCTGTTTATTTCGCGTGGTAGTTCAGGCTGCATTTACTCCATGGCTCTTGGGATATCTCAGGTTGAAGGAAGTACAGTGACTTCTAGTGCTTTCCATTGACTTTCTCTTACCAATAACATTGCAGAAACTTGTGCTCACCTCTTTCTGCTCTGTTAAATTTCATAGTCTGTGAGAGAGGAAAAACACCAAGGACTCTAAGACCAGGAGGCAGGGTTCAAGTTCTGGACCCACTCTGGCTTTGATGGAGCCTTGGAAAAGTCCATGTGCTCCATGTACTTCTGAAATGCATGATACTGATGGGACCTTTACTACCTACCGCCAAGAGCTGCCAAGGGGCCGAGCTTAGTAACCATGTAGAAGCCCTCGAGAGCTCTATTGAAAAGTAAGTCACATCTATGCTTTGTGCCATTTTCAATATATATATTGTATTTCACAATAAATAGGGTTAAAGTAATTGAATCTGAAAAAAATACAACTAGATGATAATTATAATTGTCAAATTTGCAAAACAGAAGGTGTGTTATTCACATGATGGCCTAACAACTTTTTTAAAATTATTTACTCATTTGAAAGGCAGAGTCAGAGAGAGAAAGAGAAAGAGACAGACACACACACACACACAGATTTTCCATATGTTGCTTTACTCCCCAGATGGTCGAAACAGCCCGGGCTGGGCAGATCCAAAGCCAGGAATCAGGAGCTTCTTCCGGGTCTCCCACTTGGGTGCAGGATCCCAAGAACTTGATCCATCCTCTGCTGCTTTCCCAGTCACATTAACAGGGAGCTGGATTAGAAGTACCAGAGCGGGACACAAACTGGCACCCACATGGGATGCTGGCATTGCAGGTGGTGACTTTACCCACTATAGCACAGCACCAGCCCCAGTAGCTTAACAATTTAAATAAGCAGGTGCATTTTACATTTCATAAATATATACTTTTTGGCTGGAGTGTCAGACATATCAGTGCTGTCACTAAGGGTATATAAACTTCTGATTGAGCATCTCTGAAACTTCAGAGTCTGGGATTCAGAAAATGAATGCTTTTTTCCCCAAAGATGACATTTTTGCATTTTCTTTTTTTTTCCCAGGAGATTTAACTTTTTTTTTAAAGCTTTTATTTAATGAATATAAATTTCCAAAGTACAGCTTATGGATTACAATGGCTCCCCCCCCCATAACTCCCCTCCCACCCACAACCCTCCCCTTTCCCACTCCCTCTCCCCTTCCATTCACATCAAGATTCATTTTCAATTCTCTTTATATACAGAAGATCAGTTTAGTATATATTAAGTAAAGATTTCAACAGTTTGTCTTCACATAGCAACACAAAGTGATAAATACTGTTGGAGTACTAGTTATAGTATTGAATCACAATGTACAGCACATTAAGGGCAGAGATCCTACATGATATTTTTTTTAAAAAATGGATTAATTGTCTATGCAATTTCCAGTTTAACACCAAGTTTTTTTTTTCATTTTCAATTATCTTTATATACAGAAGATTGATTCAGTATATACTAAGTAAAGATTTCATCAGTTTGCACCCACACAGAAACACAAAGTGTAAAAAATACTGTTTCAGTACTAGTTATAGCATTACTTCACATTGGACAACACATTGAGGACAGATCCACATGAGACATAAGTACACAGTGACTCCTGATGTTGATTTAACGATTTGACACTCTTGTTTATGGCATCAGTAATCTCCCTAGGCTCTAGTCATGAGTTGCCAAGGCTATGGAAGCCTTTAGGGTTCGCCCACTTTGATCTTATTCCGACAGAGTCATAGTCAAAGTGGAAGTTCTCTCCTCCCTTCAGAGAAAGGTACCTCCTTCTTTGATGGCCCCGTTCTTTCCACTGGGATCTCACTTGCAGAGATCTTTCATTTAGGTCTTTTTTTTTTTTCCAGAGTGTCTCGGCTTTCCATGCCTGAAATACTCTCATGGGCTCTTGAGCCAGATCCGAATGCCTTAAGGGCTGATTCTGAGGCCAGAGTGCTATTTAGGACATCTGCCATTCTATGAGCCTGCTGTGTCTCCCACTTCCCATGTGGGATCGTCGTCTGCACATTAATGTTTATTGCATCTAATTCACAATAGCTAAGACCTGGAACCAGCCCAAATGCCCATCAGCAGTAGACTGGATAAAGAAATTATGGGACATGTACTATATAGAATACTATACAGCAGTCAAAAACAATGAAATCTGGTCATTTGCAACAAGATGGAGGAATCTGGAAAACATCATGCTGAGTGAATTAAGCCAGTCCCAAAGAGACAAATATCATATGTTCTCCCTGATCAGTGACAACTAACCAAGCACCAAAAAGGAAACCTGTTGAAATGAAATGGACACTATGAGAAACAGTGACTTGATCAGCTCTTGTGCTGACTGTTGTTGTACAATGTAATACTTTATTCATTTTAGTATTTTTTTATTCTAGTACTAGTGGTTAAACTCTGTAATTAACACACAATTATTCTTAGGTGTTGAAATTTTAATTGAAAAGTGATCCCTGTTAAATATAAGAGTGGCAAAAAGAGAGGGAGGAGATGTACAATTTGGGACATGCTCAATCGGACTTGCCCTGAATGATGGAGTTAGAAATGTGCCAGGGAATTCCAATACAATCCCATCAAGGTGGCATGTACCAATGCCATCTCACTAGTCCAAGTGATCAATTTCAGTTCACAATTGATCACACTGATAGGTCTAAGAGTCAAAACGATCACACAAACAAGACTAGTGTCTGCTAATACTAACTGATAGAATCAAAAAGGGAGAGGACATTTTTGCATTTTCTTTTCACTCATTTGGATCATTACTTTGTTTAGTTAAGTGAGTCTAAGATAATGATGGGTGCAAAGATCCAGTTTGTGCCAGAAATTACTAGTTTCCCATCAAATATCGATCGTATCTTCTCTTTCAACTTGACTGACTTTGGTCTCTTTTGTTTGTTTGTTTTTAGGTATCCTTTTCTTTTATTTTTTAGATTTATTTTATTTATTTGGAAGCTGGAGTTACAGAGAGAGAGAGGGAGAGAGACAGAGAGATCTTCTATCCACTGGTTCACATCCCAAATGGCCTCAACAATCAGGGTTGGGCCAGACCAAACCCAAGAGCCAGGAGCTTCTTCTGAGTCTCCCACACAGGAGGGGCACAAGTACTTGAGTCATCTTCTGCTGTTTTCCCAGGTGCATTTGCAGGAAGCTGGATCAGAAGTGGAACAATCAGGATTTGAATCATGAGCTTTGGTCTTTTATTATTATTATTATTATTATTTCACAGGTAGAGTTATAGACAGTGAGAGAGAGACAGAGAAAGGTCTTCCTTCCATCAGTTCACTCCCTGAATGGCCACTATGGCCAGCGCTGCGCAGATCCAAAGCCAGGATCCAAGTGCTTCTTCCTGGTCTCCTATGCTGGTGCAGGAGCCCAAGCACTTGGGCCATCCTCCACTGCCTTCCTGGGCCACAGCAGAAAGCTGGACTGGAAGAGGAGCAACCGGCACTAGAACCTGGCGCCCATAGGGGATGCTGGCGCCACAGGCGGAGGATTAACCAAGTGATTTAAAAGGATTAGTTGCTTAATCTCATGGCCCAAGCTTTGGTCTTTAGAAGGCAACACAAGTATCCCACTCCAGGATGGCATTTCCTGCTTTTCCTCACAGCTCAGTGTTAGTATGTATGTTCAGGCCAATGAGATGTAAACGGGATTGTTACGTCGGATTCCAGAAAGTTCTGTAAAAGAGAGAGCTGCATCCCCATGTTTCATTTCTTCAATCCTGCTATTTGGAAGTGGCTGGGGAGGCTGACACTGTCTCAGCCATTTTGGACATGAGGAAGCAGGCCTGTTCTAGAGATTGAGGGGGTAGGACCAAAAGGTCCGTATCCCTTATGTGACAGTGAGGCCAATATATGGACCTGGACTACCGAGCTCTGGTAATTGTCTTATTTTCCATCCTGGGGGGGTGAGGAAGTTGTCTTTGTTATGCCTAGCTGATCATTCTGACTCACCCATCTCAAAGAGAAGTTTGAATCTATAAACTAAAACAAGATATCCAAAGACAAATATATTGCCTGACATGATGCTTTGGCAATTTACCATCAGTTTTGTCATCAGTCCCTTCATTCCTGAATTTTGGTCTTTGGCAATCAACTCGACTTTGACACAAAGCCGTGTCACCCAGAATGGAATGGACAGAGGAGCTTTTAAAGCCATCTGTCTGAGGGCACAATGAGTTGGACAGAAGGACTCCACGCTCATGGAAGTTCTGAGGATGGGGGCTGGGGCAGATCACCCAGAAGGGAGTTAGAGGAGCTGGTGCAAGCACACGGACCTGTAATTTTACTTGCAGCACTGAGAGAATTCAGCTAAATGACCTGTGTACCTGCATCTGGAAACTGGTGAGGTTTTAGACAACCCATTCATAGTGATCGGGATGTTTTGCACTGATACAGCAGCCTCTTTGGGAGGGGCCCAGTTCAACCATCTTGCTCTGAGTATGCAACATTGCACATTCCTCTTCATTCACTTATTCAGCAAGTATGTATGGAGTCCCTACTTAATACCAATATTTATATTACATTAATATTAAATGTATAAATATTAATATATATAAATTATTAATTAATAATGTGAATATTAATATTAAATCACCGGATTGATAGAAGCCAGATGATGAAGGAAACATCACAAGCACACAAGCTGTACCACCACTGTGGCTCTCAGGCCTATCACCTTCAGAAGCCACCCTGTAGCAAGCTGAGCACAAGAGAGCGTAATTGGAGAGCCAATGCTACCAGTCAAAACACCACTGGGACTGGTCAAATGAGGCACCTAAAAATTGTATACCACAGACAGAGGCATGGATTCCATGAAAGAACAACACCTAAGCCCAACGGGGCAGCCACTGCAGCATCCAAATTGTCTTGCATATTTCAACTATCAGTCATGCAATAAAGTTGTAAAAACAAGAACAAAAAAACACTGGACCATCTTTGCTCAAGAAATCTCCCTTTCTGGGGAATTTCTCCCTCTAAGGCTAGTGTTTCTCAGAAGCCCAGGTATGATCCAGGAAGTCTTCTTGGACCACCACAGCCCTCAGCGAAGTCTGTCTTCCCCGCTCTGGGCTCCTACAATGCTGGGCAGCCACACAAACCAATGAGCACTTGTCACATGCTGCCGTGGTGTGAGTCTCCTGTGTTCAGAACCGCAGCAGAACCTGTGGGCAGCCTCATGTCCACTTAGCTCTCTAGGGGTTCTTTTAGTTGACATGAATCGGGCAGCTCCTGCATGCTGTACACTGTGCTAAGCACCAGTGGCAGGAGCAGGGGCAGATGAATACGGTTTAGACTCACGAACAAGCTGGAGGGAGACAAGTCCATCACTATAACTCCACGTGACACAAGCAGAAAGAGCCTGGAGAAAGTGTAAGAGAAAAGTCGTGACTCCTCCTTGCAAAGATGAAACAGGCTCCCCAGAGGCGGCAGAGTTCCACCTGCTCTCAGGTGGGGTGGAAAGGCCAGGTGAGTGAGGGGAGTCATTCACAGCTCCCCATCAATGGTCCTCCCCCAAGTCTTGCAAAGTGGGTGGGGCAGTTACTCTGTCTCTACTTCAAAGGCTGGCAAGACACATCAGCACCTTGCCCAGGGGCTGCCAGTCATGGAAAGCAGTGAAGTGACCCCCACCAGAGCGCTGGTTCCTCATCCTGTTATCTTTCTGCCACAGCACACTGCCTCTGAATACACTGATGACCACGGTTGCAGCCTGAGAGGAAGTCAGGTGTTTCTTATTTTCTCAGTTACCATGAGTCCAGCAACCCAATTTAGTTAATTTATTGCATTTTCCCTTCCATTTTTCATAATTCTCTCATTTATGAGGCCAAAGTTCTCAGGAATGCCCCTTCCACGAACCTTCCCTAAGGAAATAATCAGAGAGGCAGAGATTTATGTACAAACACTTTCATTGCAGAGCTATTTATAATAACAGAAATTAGGAAACAACCTAGATTTCCAACAAAATGGACAAGTGGGCAGACCCTACACATCTTTCCGCACAATTTTAATGACACTTAAAAATGCTTGTAATTAATGTTGTAGGGGAAAATGACATATAAAGGTTCATGATCTAGATTTTTTTGTGCAAATATGTTTATAAATATCTTTTTTTAAAAGGGAAAGCTGCACAGCAAGATATTTTTAGTGGCCATCTTTGCACTATCTGTATTTTCTACATTTTCCACAGTGTGTATTTTATCAGGAAAAAACCAATGAAAATGGTTTAATAAAGTGCAGAAGTCATCAAGAGGTAGTAGAACAGAGACTGCAACCCTGTAGCATTCAGGATTCCCCTGAGAAACAGAAATAATAGGGTATATAAAAGGAGACTTCAGAAATTTGTGGAGAAAATGCGTTAAAGATAACGTAGGGAGCAGCAGAGCCTGGGGGCCTGCATCCCATGTTGGAGCTCCTGACTCTGAGTCTTGGCGGCACTTCCAGTTCCAGAATCCTGCTAATGTTCACCCTGAGAAGCAGCAGAGGATGGCCCAAGTGCTTGCTTTCTTGCCACCCATGTGGGAGATCCGGATGGAGTTCCTGGCTCCTGTCTTTGGACAGACCCAGTCCCAGCTGTTGGGGCCACTTGTCTGTCACTCGGCCTTTGAAGTAAATAGATCTCAGGGGGAAAAAAGGATATTGCAATTTTTTCTATGAGTTTTTGAAGCTCCCTCATATATATAACATTTACATATTTATCCATACATATATATTCACACACAGATACCCTCAACTTGCAAGATTACAACCTAATAAACCATTGTAAGTTAAGAATATTGGGAGCTGAAAATGTATTGAATACACTAACCTATAGAACAATCCAGCTTAGCCCAGCATACCCTAACCATGCTGAGAATTTTACATAGTCTACCTTTGGGCTTTCTAATACAAAGTCTCTTTTATAATTAAGCATTTAGTATTGCATATAATTTATTGAATATTATACTGAAAGTAAAAAACAGAATGGTTGTATGGGTACACTCTCACATGATTGTATAGTCAAAAAATTGTAACGTGAAGCATTTTAAGTTGGGGACCATATGTGCACACACATGTGTGTGTCTGTGTGTGCACACACTGGCAGTGAGCAAGAGAGAAGTTTAAGGAAGTTTTCAGAACTGGCTGTGCCAACTTTACAGGTAGGCTGCCAGCCTGGAGGCGCAGGGAGCAGGTGCTGTCTGCTGGCAGAATTTCTTATTCAGAGATCAGTCTTTTTATTTTAATTAAGGCTTTCTTTTTTTATATATATATAAAGCTTTTATTTAAAGAATATAAATTTCCAAAGAACAGCTTATGGATCACAATGGCTCCCCCCCCACAACTTCACTCCCTCCCCCTACCCTCCCCTTTCCCGCTCCCTCTCCCCTTCTGTTCACATCAAGATTCATTTTTCAATTCTCTTTATACACAGAAGATCAATTTAGTACATATTACGTAAAGATTTCAACGGTTTACCCTCGCATAGAGACACAAAATGATAATACTGTTGGAGTGCTAGTTATAGTATTAATTCACAATGTACAGCACATTAAGGACAGAGATCCTACATGATTTTTTTTTAAAAAATGGATTAATTGTCTATGCAATTTCCAGTTTAACACCAAGATTTTTTAATCATTTGCAATTATCTTTATATAAAGAAGATCGATTCAATATATACTATGTAAAGATTTCATCAGTTTGCACCCACTCAGAAACACAAAGTGTAAAAATACTGTTTCAGTACTAGTAATAGCATTATTTCACATTGGATAACACATTAAGGACAGATCCCTCATGAGACGTAAGTACACAGTGACTCCTGATGTTGATTTAACAATTTGACACTCTTGTTTATGGCATCAGTAATCTCCCTAGGCTCTGGTCATGAGTTGCTGAGGCTATGGAAGCCTTTAGGGTTCGCCGACTTCGATCTTATTCCGACAGGGTCATAGTCAAAGTGGAAGTTCTCTCCTCCCTTCAGAGAAAGGTACCTCCTTCTTTGATGGCCCCGTTCTTTCCACTGGGATCTCACTTGCAGAGATCTTTCATTTAGGTCTTCTGTTTTTTCCAGAATGTCTTGGCTTTTCATGCCTAAACTATTCTCATGGGCTCTTGAGCCAGATCCGAATGCCTTAAGGGCTGATTCTGAGGCCAGAGTGCTATTTAGGACATCTGCCATTCTATGAGTCTCCTGTGTATCCCGCTTCCCATGTTGGATCATTCTCTCCCTTTTTCATTCTATCAGTTAGTATTAGCAGACACTAGTCTTGCTTGTGCGATCCCTTTGACTCTTAGACCTATCAGCGTGATCAATTGTGAGCTGAAATTGATCACTTGGACTAATGAGATGGCCTTGGTACATGCCACCTTGATGGGATTGTATTGGAATCCCCTGGCACAATTCTAACTCCATCATTTGGGGCCGTTCCGATTGAGCATGTCCCAAATTTTACATCTCCTCCCTCTCTTATTCCCACTCTTATATTTCACAGGGATCACTTTTCAGTTAAAATTTAAACACCTAAGAATAATTGTGTGTTAATTACAGAGTTCAACCACTAGTACTAGGATAAAAAAAAAAATACTACCATGGATAAAGTATTACATTGTACAACAACAGTCAGCACAAGAGCTGATCGAGTCACTGTTTCTCATAGTGTCCATTTCACTTCTACAGGTTTCCCCTTTGGTGCTCAGTTAGTCATCGCCAATCAAGGGAAACAAATGATATTTGTCTCTTTGGGACTGACTTAATTCACTCAGCATGATGTTTTCCAGATTCCTCCATTTTGTTGCAAGTGACCGGATTTCATTGTTTTTGACTGCTGTATAGTATTCTGTAGAGTACATGTCCCATAATTTCCTAATCCAGTCTACTGTTGATGGGCATTTGGGTTGGTTCCAAGTCTTAGCTATTTTGAATTATATGCAATAAACATTACTGTGCAGACGGCTTTTTTGTTTGCCCATTTAATTTCCTTTGGGTAAATTCCAAGGAGTGGGATGGCTGGGTTGAATGGTAGGGTTATATTCAGGTTTCTGAGGAATCTCCAGAATGACTTCCATAGTGGCTTCACCAGTTTGCATTCCACCAACAGTGGATTAGTGTCCCTTTTTCCCCACATCCTCTCCAGCATCTATTGTTGGTGGATTTCTGAATGTGAACCATTCTCACCGGGGTGAGGTGAAACCTCATTGTGGTTTTGATTTGCATTTCCCTGATTGCTAGTGATCTTGAACATTTTTTCATGTGTCTGTTGGCCATTTGGATTTCCTCTTTGGAAAAATGTCTATTGAGGTCCTTGGCCCATCTCTTAAGTGGGTTGTTTGTTTTGATGTTGTGGAGTTTCTTAATTTCTTTGTAGATTCTGGTTATCAACCCTTTATCTGTTGCATAGTTTGCAAATATATTTTCCCATTCTGTCGGTTTCCTATTCACTTTCCTGACTGTTTCTTTTGCAGTACAGAAACTTTTCAATTTGATGCAATCCTAGTAGTTAATTTTGGTTTTCAGTGCCTGTGCTTCTGGGGTCTTTTCCAAGAAGTCTTTGCCAGTACCTATGTCTTGCAGGGTTTCTCCTATGCTCTCTAGTAATTTGATGGTGTCGGGTCGTAGGTTTAAATTTTTAATCCATGTTGAATGAATTTTTGTGTAAGGTGAAAGGTAGGGGTCTTGCTTCATGGTTCTGCACGTGGAAATCCAGTTTTCCCAGCACCATTTATTAAACAGACTGACCTTACTCCAGGGACTGGTTTTGGATCGTTGATCAAATATAAGTTGGCTGTAGGTGTTTGGATTGATTTCTGGAGTTTCTATTCTGTTCCATTGGTCTATCCATCTGTTTCTGTACCAGTACCATGCTGTTTTGATAACAACTGCCCTGTAGTATGTCCTGAAATCTGGTATTGTGATGCCTCCGGCTTTGTTTTTGTTGTACAAGATTGCTTTAGCTATTCGAGGTCTCCTGTGTCTCCATATGAATTTCAGCATCATTTTTTCCAGATCTGAGAAGAATGTCCTCGGTATCTTGATTGGTATTGCGTTGAATCTGTAAATTGCTTTTGGGAGAATGGACATTTTGATGATATTGATTCTTCCAATCCATGAGCATGGGAGATTTCTCCATTTTTTGGTATCCTCTTCTATTTCTTTCTTTAAGGTTTTGTAATTTTCATTGTAGAGATCTTTAATGTCCTTAGTTAAATTTATTCCAAGGTATTTGATTGTTTTTGTAGCTATTGTGAATGGGATTGATCTTAGCAGTTCTTCCTCAGCCGTGGCATTGTCTGTGTATACAAAGGCTGTTGATTTTTGTGCATTGATTTTATACCCTGCTACTTTGCCAAACTCTTCTATGAGTTCCAATAGTCTCTTAGTAGAGTTCTTTGGGTCCCCTAAATAAAGAATCATGTCGTCTGCAAAGAGGGATAGTTTGAGTTCTTCCTTCCCAACTTGTATCCCTTTAATTTCTTTTTCTTGCCTAATAGCTCTGGCTAAGACTTCCAGCACTATATTGAATAGCAGTGGTGAGAGTGGGCATCCCTGTCTGGTACCAGATCTCAGTGGAAATGCTTCCAACTTTTCCCCATTCAATAGGATATTGGCCGTGGGTTTTTCATAAATTGCTTTGATTGTATTGAGGAATGTGCCTTCTATACCCAGTTTGCTTAGGGTTTTCATCATGAAAGGGTGTTGAATTTTATCAAATGCTTTCTCTGCGTCTAGTGAGATAATCATATGGTTTTTCTTCTGCAGTCTGTTAATGTGGTGTATCACGCTGATTGTTTTGCGAATATTGAACCATCCCTGCATACCAGGGATGAATCCCACTTGGTCTGGGTGGATGATCTTTCTGATGTGTTGTTGCAGTCTATTGGCCAGAATTTTGTTGAGGATTTTTGCATCTATGTTCATGAGGGATATTGGTCTGTAATTCTCTTTCAATGCTGCATCTTTTTCTGGCTTAGGAATTAAGGTGATGCTGGCTTCATAGAAAGAATTTGGGAGAATTCCCTCTTTTTCGATTGTTCTGAAAAGTTTGAGAAGAATTGGGGTTAGTTCTTCTTTAAATGTCTGGTAGAATTCAGCAGTGAATCCATCTGGTCCTGAGCTTTTCTTTGTTGGGAGGGCCTTTATTACTGATTCAATTTCTGACTCACTTATGGGTCTGTTTAGGTTTTCTATGTCTTCCTGGTTCAATTTAGGTAGGTTGCATGTGTCCAGGAATCTATCCATTTCTGATAGGTTTCCCTGTTTACTGGCATACAAGTCCTTGTAGTAATTTCTGATGATTCTTTTGATTTCTGTGGTGTCTGTTGTTATATTTCCTTTTTCATCTCTGATTTTACTGATTTGGGTCTTTTCTCTTCTTTTTTTAGTTAGTTGGGCCAATGGGGTGTCAATCTTGTTTATTTTTTCAAAAAACCAGCTCCTCGTTTGGCTGATTTTTTGTAATGTTTTTTTGGATTCAATCCTGTTGATTTCTTCTCTGATTTTGATTATTTCTCTTTTTCTACTAGATTTGGGTCTAGTTTGCTGCAAATTTTCTAGATCCTTGAGATGCATTGAAAGCTCATCTATTTGGTGCCTTTCCAGTTTCTTGATGTAGGCACCTATTGATATAAACTTTCCTCTTAACACTGCTTTTGCTGTATCCCATAAGTTTTGGTATGTTGTGCTGTTATCCTCATTTACTTCCAGAAAATTTTTGATTTCTCTTTTGATTTCTTCAGTGACCCATTGTTCATTCAGGAGCATGTTGTTCAATCTCCATGTGTTTGCATATGCTCTAGGGATTCCTGAGTTGCTAATTTCCAACTTCAATCCCTTATGGTCTGAGAAGTTGCATCGTATGATTCTAATTCTTTTGAATTTGCTGAGACTTGCTTTATGGCCTAATATGTGATCAATCCTAGAGTAGGTTCCATGTACTGCTGAGAAGAATGTGAATGCTTTACGTGTAGGATGAAAAGTTCTGTAGATATCTGTTAGATCCATTTGGGCTATAGTGTTGTTTAAATCTACTGTCTCCTTGTTGATCTTCTGTTCTGTCGATCTGTCAATATCTGTGAGTGGAGTATTGAAGTCCCTCAGTACTATTGTGTTGGGGTCTAAGTCTCCCTTTAAGTTTCTTAACAAATTTTTTAAATAAACCTGTGGCCTGTAATTAGGTGCATATACATTGAGAATTGTTATATCTTCCTGTAGTATTGATCCCTTAATCATTATATAGTGCCCCTCTTTGTCTCTCTTAACAGTTTTTGTGTTAAAGTTTATGTAGTCCGATATTAAGATGGTTACACCCGCTCTTTTTTCATTTCTGTTGGCATGGTATATCTTGTTCCATCCTGTTATTTTCAGTCTGTATGGATCTTCGTTGGAAAGATGTGTTTCTTGTAGGCAGCAAATAGATGGTTTTTGTTCCTTAACCCAGTCAGCCAATCTCTGTCTTTTAACAGGACAGTTTAGACCTTTAACGTTCAATGTGACTATTGATAAGTGGTAAGTTTGCCCTGCCATTTGCCATATATTTTCTAATGTATGCTTTGAATTCCCTATGATCTTTTGCCGTGAGGTTCCCTTCGTTTACCTTCTTTCATGTTGATGGTCGTGTTTCTGTGTTTCTGTGTGTAACACGTCTTTAAGTATCTTTTGCAGGGCTGGACGAGTGGCAACAAATTCTTTCAATTTTTGTTTGTTATGAAAGGTCTTTATTTCGCCTTCATTCACAAATGAGAGCTTTGCAGGGTATAATATTCTGGGCTGGCAGTTTTTCTCTCTAAGTACCTGGGCTATGTCTCGCCATTCCCTTCTAGCTTGTAGGGTTTCTGTTGAGAAGTCAGCTGTGAGTCTAATTGGAGATCCTCTGAGAGTAATCTGACGTTTCTCTCTTGCACATTTTAGGATCTTTTCTTTTTGCTTCACTGTGGTGAGTTTAATTACAATATGTCGTGCAGAGGATCTCTTTTGGTCATGTTTATTAGGGGTTCTATGAGCTTCCTGGATTAGGATTTCTCTGTCTTTCTCCAAGCCTGGAAAATTTTCTGCTAGTATCTCCCTAAAAAGGCCTTCTAATCCTTTCTCCCTCTCCATACCTTCAGGAACACCTAGAACCCGAATGTTGGGTTTTTTAATAGTATCCTGTAAATTCCCGACGATATCTTTTAGTTTTCTAATTTCCTCTTCTTGTCTTTGGTTTGACTGTTTCCTCTCCTGTTCACTGTCTTCTAGGTCCGATATTCTCTCTTCTGCTTCACCCATTCTGGTTTTAAGGCCCTCAAGATTGCTTGTCACTTGATCTATTGAGTTCTTCAATTCATTAAGATTTTTTGTCACTATCGTAGCTTCTTGTTCTACTAGTTGTTTCATTTCATTTTGATTTCTCCGTAGTACTTCATTCTCACGAGAGAGATTTTCTATCTTATCCATTAAAGATTTCTGTAGTTCAAGAATTTGTTTTTGAGAACTTCTTAATGTTCTTATCAATTCTTTGAGATCTGCTTCTTGCATTTCTTCTATTTCATTATCTTCATAATCCTGACTTGGGGTGTCTTTTCCGTTTGGGGTCATCATAGCGTCTTCCTTGATCTTGCTCCCTCGGAATCTGTTTTTGTTTGGCATTTTTTTTTTCCCCACACTCTTTCTCTGGGTTGTCAAGGTAACGGAGTTTGTGTGCGCGGTGTGTTCCCAGTTTTTGGATCCCCTTCAGGTTTCTACAGCCTCAGGTTTTTGGTTCCGTCTGCCTCAGTGATGGGCGGGCGCACCTTGTCCCACTGCGTTTAATCAAATTCGACTTCGCAAGGTGGGCGGCGAGAGGGGCTAGTGTCCGTGCGGGCTCGCCTCAACTGTGCTGTTTCCCCTGTGGGGGGTCTGCTTCCCCCCGCCAGTGTCTCGGGATCCCTGTATCGGCTCCTGTTCACGCGCGCAGATCCTGCGGCGGTTGTGTTCCGCCCGGCTCCCGTCTCAGCCGGCGGGCACGCGCCGTGCCACTGCGTTTAATCTAGCTCGACTTAGCAGGGTGGGTGACGAGAGAGGCTAGTGTCCGTGCAGGCTCGCCTCAATTGTGCTGTTTCTCCCGTGGGGTCTGCTTCCCCCCGCCAGTGTCTCAGGATCCCTGTATCGGCTCCCGTTTAAGCGCTCAATTCCAATGGCGACTGTGTTCCGTCCGGTTCCCGTCCCTCCCGGCAGCTCCCGTGCCACTATGGCACGATTTGCCGTTCACAAACTTACTTTCCCCTAGGTCCTCTGCGTCTCATTCACTGGGTCCGGAAGAATTTCCACTGCATTTTTTTCCCTGAGATTTTTCCTGAGGCTACAGTAACTCTGTTTTTATTAAACTATCTTTTTGCGGACTGCTAGTGCGCGTCCTCACTATTCCGCCATCTTGGCTCCGCCCTAATTAAGGCTTTCAAATAAATAGAAGAAGCTCACTCACACTGTGGAAGGTAATTTGTTTTACTCAAAGTCTACCAATTTAAATATTAATGTCTTCTAAAGACTCCATTCACAAAAACATCCGGAACAATGACCAAGTATATGGGTACTAAGAAAATAAGCAACAATATTTTAAAAATTATGAATTCCTAATGCCACAAGTCAGTGCTCAGTTTTCCTTAACTTGGGAAAGGGCCAGCCACCTCAGAGTTTTCTACTATGCATCCCACTTTATGGGCAGGTCCCAGCCAGCACAGTTACCCCAAATTGTATCCCATTCCCTAAATCTACTAAATAGGGGCCAGTGCCATGGCTCACTTGGCTAATCCTCCGCCTGTGGCGCTTGGCATCCCATATGGGCGCTGGGTTCTAGTCCCGGTTGCTCTTCTTCCAGTCCAACTCTCTGCTGTGGCCCAGGAAGGCAGTTGAGGATGGCCCGAGTGCTTGGGCACCTGCAACCGCTTGGGAGACCAGGAGGAAGCACCTGGATCCAGCCATAGCAGCCATTTGGGGGATGAACCAGAGGAAGGAAGACCTTTCTCTCTGCCTCTCTCTCTCATTGTCTAACTCTATCTGTCAAATAAAAAAATAAAAATAAAAATAAAAGATCTACTAAATACTTGTCCAGAGACCCAGTGATGCCAACTTGCCCTAAGAAATGGTCAATGGGAAGCAGAGTCCTTTAAGACCAAAGATGTGGGCCTTCCTGGGATTGCCCAAGTATAGGGGCCCCATTGGACACCTCTGTTGCTGCAGTCCAAGCAGGGGCAGTGGGAGCAGTCTTTCACTGCAGGCTATAGCCAGTCACTCCTGTCCCAGGCCCTGATCAGAACACACAGCTTCTCCATCCACCATAGACTTCTCTCCCATCTTTGGATGTGGGCATTCATTTCCTTCTGGGTTCCTACTTTCACTGATTGGTTCAGCTATTGCCTTGGGCTTCCAGATCCTCTGACCCTTTGTTGTCCCACCTTCATCTGGAACCTCAAGAGGGCAGAATCCCAGATTCTCGATCAGTTCAAGACACAAAGAAAGTAATAAAGACATTCTGAGGTATGTAATCACTGAAACACAAAGGCCAGAATTTTCAGAAGACTCAGTCATGCAAAAGAATAATGATCAAGGTTGGTTCCTGTCTTCCACGAATGGATAAGAGTCTTCCATTCAATATGGAAATATTTTTCTATTCATGCAAAAAGTATTTTATATTAAAAAATCTTCTATAAGAAATTAGTTCTATGATTCTATTTCACAGAAAAATTTGATTGAGAGGAGGAGAATATGGTCTCATTTAGTGATGGAATAAAAGACATGGCCTTTAGGCATCTGATCATGTCAACTCCTGGTAGAGGCAGGTCTATGGTGGGTTAACTGGTATGTTCCCATGGAAGAAATGGCCTGTTAGGTGAGGTTGTCCCTTACTAAACATAACAGTGTGGGTACACAATCTGGATGGGTGAGATACACACTTAGTGAACCAGGGTCCCAGAAATTCAACAGCCTGAAAAGTGTAGGTGATGATGTCTGATGAGATAGCATTTGACATGTGCCAGGCACTGTCCCAAGGGTTTTGTATAGATAACTTCAGTTAATCCTGACAATGTCTCTATGAAGTCACTACAAAAATTCTGTAACTAAAGCTTAGAGAGACAACATGATCCTATAGCCCAGTCAGTGGTAGAGCTAGGAGGCAATGGCAGCACAGTGCTCTTATGACCATCCCTCTTCAATGACACATGTACACACACACACACACACACACAGAGTGATGGGATGCCAAAATCAAATGCCTTTTCTGCTCTTGCACTAAAACAGCCTACACACGCACTTTCTCACCTTCCAATCTCATCCTGAAGCAACTGTCTGGCCCTTGCCCCATTCCTTCTCACCTCAATATTCCAAATATTGCAAATGTAAGCAGCTGTGTCCTTGCCCTGACTTTTCCTTCTCCATGTGCCCTGCTGCGGGAGCTGCAGGTGCAGAAGTCTCCAGCGATTTGGGTAAACAGGCACTCTCAGCTGACGAGACTCCTTCTTTTGTCTTGGCAGTGATGAGGCCATGTGGAGAAGCAGATAAGCTCAGGGCCAGGACCCAGGTGACCGCAGCTCCAGCACCAACCATCCGGGGAGCCTC
The DNA here is from genome assembly GCA_949820135.1 of Sylvilagus floridanus. Classification (NCBI taxonomy): domain Eukaryota; kingdom Metazoa; phylum Chordata; class Mammalia; order Lagomorpha; family Leporidae; genus Sylvilagus; species Sylvilagus floridanus. Next base: position 100,894,516 of record OX463241.1, read on the forward strand.
CTGGGAACAGGATTCTTGTCTCTACACTGGAGGGTTCAGTGAGCTCTAAAACACTAACAGATCATGTCTCAGTGGTCTCTTTCCAGGGGCCCCAGACTGTCTTTCCTTCTGAAAGCTTCATGATGGGTCTTTGAGCAAGAATGAGACACAAGGATATTTATTTTAGGAAACTGACCATCCACACAAACAAGTGTTGTGGTGCTCTTGGGTGGCACCATGAAAGAAAGACCCAACTGCTGACAGTGAACGTGTCTTTGCCAAATTCATCCCTTCATTCAAAGCAACTTGTTCTTCTTTCAGGATACTGACAGAGGAGAAATCTAGGGCTACTCAGGGCCATTAAGTGAACACAAAAAAATGCCATGAGATTAAACAACTAATCTTTTTAAATCAATAAGCGTTTCCTAGGACCTCGCATGGAGAAAGGCAAATATTTACAGTTCATCTGTTCTGTGCTTTAAACGGCATTGAGAAAGCGCCGAAGAGCAAAAATAGCTTCTGGGAGGCAGGCAGGTGTCCCAAGGCACTGAGAAAGCTGAGTCGGAGCCAAGGGGCCACATGTCGTTAGGAGAACCGCCCCTTGAGGGCTGGGCACAGCTGGCTTCCCAGCTCTACCCAGGCCTTATTGAGTTGCAGCTCCTTCCTTCAAATGCTCGGATTACTGCAGTAAATCTCCTCTTCTTTAACACCCATAGAAGCACCAGAACCAAGAGAGAAAATGAATCTGGTTCATGACTTGGCACCCACCAAGGTGGAGGGCAGATACTGTCATTCCTGACTAGCTGGCTTCCAGTTTCACGAAATCTTCCTTCCCAAGGTAAAACACATCAGAACTACATTTCCCCAGCTTTACTCACAATGAAAGTACATGCATGTAACCAGGGTCAGCTACCAATGTGTGGGGACAAGTGAATATTTTTAAAAAGCGAGTTGTGGCTGGGGCTGGCCATGTGGTGCAGTAGGTTGATCCTCTGCCTGCAGCACCGGCATCCCATATGGGTACCGGTTCTAGTCCCGGCTGCTCCTCTTCCAATCCAGCTCTCTGCTATGGCCTGAAAAAGCAGTGGCAGATGGCCCAAGTGCTTGGGCCCCTGCACCTGTGGGGGAGACTCAGGGGAGGCTCCTGGCTCCTGGCTTTGGATCAGCTCAGCTCTGTCCGTTACGGCCAATTGGGGAGTGAACCAGCAGATGTAATACTTTTCTCTCTCTCTCTCCCTCTCACTGTCTGTAACTCTGCCTCTCAAATAAATAAATAAAATCTTTTTTTAAAAAAAGCGAGTTGTGGCGGGGAGTGAGGGCAGCACTGTGGTGTAGCAGGTAAAGCTGCCACCTGCAGTGCCAGCATCCCATATGGGTGCTGGTTCAGGTTCCAGCTGCTCCACTTCCAATCCAGATCTCTGCTAGGGCCTGAGAAAGCAGTAGATGGTCCAGGTCCTTGGGCCTCTCCACCCACGTGGGAGACCCTGAGGAAGCTCCTGGCTCCTGGCTTCAGATCTGCGCAGCTCCGGCTGTTGCAGCCATCTGGAGAGTGAACCAGCAGATGGAAGACTTCTTTCTCTCTCTGGCTCTGTCTTTCTTTAACTCTGCATTTCAAATAAATAAATAAATATTTTTTTAAAAAGCAGGTGAGGAAAGTATGTTAGTGATACTAAAATATAATTGATTTTTCTTTAAAAATATTTTACTTATCATAAAATGTACTAGGAGTGGTACTGATACATTAGTAACATTTTTACAAGATTTATTTGAAAAGCAGAGTTACAGAGACAGGGAGAGACAGAGAGAGATCTTCCATCTGCTGGTTCACTCCCCAAGTGGCCCCAATGGCTGGGGCTGGGCCAGGCTGAAGCCAGGAGCCTGGAACTCCATCTGAGTCTACTGCCTGTGTCCTGGGGCCCAAGTGCTTGGTCTATCTTCTGTTGCTTTCCCAGGTGCGTTAGGGAGCTTGATCAGGACTCCCATCAGCATGCATACGGGTGCCTGCGTCCCAGGTGACAGCTTAACTCACTGTACCACCACACCAGCCCCAATAACAAATTTACAAATTGTGAAAGTATCAGTTTTAAATAATTTAAGGAATACTATTAATATATCTTGATGGAGCCCAAGGTTGTTCTGAAATACAGATTTTAATATATCTAGAATTAATGATTATTGCAAAATAAATTTGCTAAAAAGATTCAGCTCCTTATACAAACCAGTTTTGTGTAAGTCTGAATTTAATTTTAGATGCGAATTCATACAATAGAATTTTTACATTTCCTCTGACATTTCCTGTAATTTGTTGAAGTCCTACACAGCATCTTCAAAAAGTCCATAGAAAATTATTTTTATGAAAAAGCTTTGAATGGATTTCAAAATTTTTTGCACCATAATAAACTTAGCTTTTAATCCCATTTTCCACAATTTTCTGAAGTCCTCTCATACAGGAAACTGAAAATTGGCTTCATGATTTCTATATAATTCAAAGCACCTGTTTACATATGCCATCACTGTATCTCCAGTGACAAAGAAAAGTCAATCATAAAATTTTCTTCCTTGTTATTATTTGTATCACCCAAAACTTTATTTGGAAATAAAGTTATGTTCCATAACACATGACAATCAGAAAAAAATTTAAATATTTTTAATTTCTTTATGTATCTGAAAAGCAGAGTGATAGAGAGGGAGAGACAGAGAAAGAGATCTTCCAATCTGCTGAGTCACTCTTCCAAAGGCCACAGTAGCCAGGGCTGGGCAAGACCAAAACCAGCAGCCAGGAACTCTGACTGGGTCTCACACTCAGGCCATTCCCCACGGCTTTCTCAGGCTCATTAGCTGGAAGCAGAGCAGCCAGGACTGGAACCAGAACTCCCAAATGGGACGCCAGCTTTGCAAGCTGCAACTTAACCTGCTGAGCCACAACACCAGCCCCAGCAACCAAACTTTAATTTCAGTTTTCAACCCTGCAAGTACTTGCTTGGCAATGATGCAATGATTTTCAAAACCAGAGATTCTAAGCTCCTTGAAGAATTCTAATAATTCCTTGATGGGCTTTATTGCAATGTCTGTGCGGATGCTTTTATTTTGTTCTAATGTGCCAAGTTCCAGCAAGTCCTATCCTGGCTGTCAGGCTGGAGAACTAGTGTTTGTGTAAATATCACAAGGATGCACAGACAACCTGGCTTCCTACCAAGGTCTCTCCCGAACTCCTATGAGGCTTTTCTCTCTCCCAGGCCCATGGCTACCACGACCACCACTGTTGCTTCCTTTGTTACTGCTATTGCTGTTGCCATCACTGCCTTCAGTCTGGGCCCAGGTCTCTGCCTGGCCACCACCTGAACCTCAAGTGCCCAGGAACAGTGGCCATCCAAGCCAACTGCTCATTGCCCTCACCGCCCTTAGAGCTGCCGGCCGCAACCCACGCGCGCATGCTCAGCCGCCCAGTGTGTCTGCCCTGTACGCGCATGCTCTGTTGTCCGCTCAGATTTCAGGGCAAAACACCAGTTCAAAGATTAAAACAGTAAGAATTTCAAGACTACAACAGAGCATTAAGCCAAATGCGGGTGCTCTTCTGGGAGATGTGTCCTGTGCCGATACACAGGTTGCATGTCACAAAGCTGCCCGGGCATGCAGACGCAGCTCCACTGATGGGACACACCCTGTGAGCACTTAATCAGAAGAAGCTGTGCAGAGAAGCAGATGGGGCGCAGGCCTCCTGCTTGGCCAGCTGGTTGTCAGTGGAGTGGGACAGGTAGGCAGCAGGTAGGGGTGAGGCAGCGGCTCCTCCACTGGGCCAACTGGGAAAGCCTCTCGGTGTTATTCCTGGAAAAGTATCCCAAAGTGCATTTCTTTAGGACCTCTAGAGTCCCTCTGAGTCATCTAATATTCTCCGAGAGATCAATTTCTTTCTTTATGTATATACATATATGTATATATGTGTGTATATATACATATGTGTATATATATATGTATATATATATACGTATGTATATTATATGTATGTATGTGTATATATGTATACACACACACACACACACACACATATATATATATATATATATATATATATATATATACAGAGAGAGAGAGAGAGAGAAAGAGAGAGAGTGTGTCCAGGGAGCTAGGAATTTAATCTAGGTCTCAAATCTCAATTACATGAGCTGGGACTCCTGCCTTCCTCCCAATGCTGCATTAGAAAGAAGTTGGAGTCAGGAATCAAAACCAGGTTCTCCAGTGCAGGACGTGGGCATCTCAGCCGCTAGACTGAACACTTGCTCCTGGAGATCTCTCTCTGTTTATAGTAGATACAGTGAATTTTTATGTGCACCTTAGAACTCTGAGAATATAATACATAGCATTTTCTCCATTTTACAGATGAAGAAACTCAAATTAAGGAAAATTTTCTGTAAGTGATAGGGCAGAGATTCAGACCCAAAGCTTGTTCCATGACTGGTTGATTGGTTTATTGATCGATCAGAGAGGCAAAAAGACAAAGAGAGAGAGAGAGAGAGCTCCCATCTGCTCATTCATTTCCCAAATTCCCACACCAGTAGGGTTGGGCTGGGCTGAATTAGCCAGGAAGATAATTCAATCCAGATCCCCCACATGGGTGTTCAGGGAGCCAATTAATTGAACCATCACTACTGCCTCTCATGGTCTGCATTAGCAGGAAGTTAGAGTCAGGGGAAGAGCCAAGCACTCTGATACGGGATGTAGGCATCTAAACTGGCATCTTAACTGCTAGACCAAACACCTAGTCCCCAGTGTGGGCTCTCAACCACCGTGCTGCACCAATTCTTCACACAACACCCAAGAATTCACCTAATCGTCCTCTACACTACATTATAACTGTACAAATACCTGTTCACTTGTTCCCCTTCTAACATGTTTTCCACTGGGGAAGTACCCCTTCCTCTTCTGCACCAGGTGGTAGTGGCAGTCATACACAGTGACTCCTCAGTGAACAGGAGGTAAGTGATACAGCCTGGGCCGATCAGAGTATCCCTTCTCCTAAACACAAGGATGGGTCCAGTGGTGGATTTTGTTCCAGGGAAAGTCACTTTGGAGGACTTATAAGGGAGAGTGTTTCTTCTTCTGAAATTGTGATCATTCTGGAAGCTAATTGGAGCCATTGTTTTCCCTATCTTAACAGAGCCGTTGGAGTAAGAATTGAGAGAGGGTTGGTCTATACAGTAACTAGTCTGTCATTCAAAAATGGCAATGTCACAAAAGACCAGGAGTCTGTTCTAGATTAAAGGAGACTAAAGCTATGTGACTACTAAATGCAATGCCTGATCCTAACTGTTCCCTGCACTTGGGGGTAATGCTAGAAATGACATTCTTGTGTCAACTGACAAAACTGAGTTACGGAGTTCAGTTGGATGAAAGTATTGTGCCAGTGTCAAATTTCCTGAATATGATAATTACACTATAGTTAAGAAAAGTAATTCTCTTGTTCTTAGGAAATGCATACTAGAGTACTCAGGACATAGCATATCAACCTCCCTATGGTCCTGAAGAAAAATCATAAGTATGCAGAGAGAGAGAAAGAAAGAGAATGGCAGAATAAACATGGCCTGTGTTCAAAACTGATAAATCCAGGTAGAGTTACCAGAGTTCTTTTGTATATTCTTACAACTTTTCCATGAACTTATCATTTCTAAATGAAAAGTTTTCTTGAAAGGAGCCAGTGTTACAGGTTTCTTCCCACCCTCATGATTGTTTCAAAAAGAAATAGCAGTTTGGGGCTAAGTTCTCCCCCCAACACATCCTAACTTCACTAACCTTCCCTTCCTAATAGAGAGCCAGGCATCAGGCTTAGAGTCTCTGGCAGGCAGTACTTACTGCTCAGAAATTAATAACATATTTTATTTTTATTGTATTTATTTTTGCATTTTGCCTTCTATTTATGGCAAGTGAGATAGTCTTTCTTGCCTAGTACTATACAAAACCACCTTTTAATAAATGTATAGAACTAAAAATCAGTTAATGTGGGAAAAAAGTATGAATAGAAAAGTACAGGGAGTATTTGAAGGTGGGGGTGTGACATTTGAAGGTGAGGGTGCCTGACATTTAGGAAGCTCTGGCCTGTTCTAATGGCCTCATCTCAAGCTCTCTGAAAGCTGAGAACACACAGCCCCTGGAGCTGGAGACAGGGTAAGCACAGTCCACACTGTTTGCTCTGGGGTTCCACACCCACAGATTCAACCAAACGAGGATGGAAAATATTTGAACAAAATTTCTTCCAGGAAAGGCATTTGTCCTAGCAACTCTGACGCCGGTTAAGATACTTGCATCCCATCTTGGGGTGCCTGGGTTCAAGTCCTGGCTCCTCTCCCACTTTCAGCTTCCTGCTAATGCACTCCCTGGCTCAAGTCAGCTGGTCCCTACCACTGGTGTGGAGACCAGACTGAGTTCCTGGCTGCAGCCTCTTGGCCACTAGGGGCATTTGAGACGTGAATCAGGATGGCAATTCTGTCTGTCTGCCTATCAATACCTCTCTCTCAAAAAAAAAGAAAAAAAATCATCTAAAAATTGCTCCTGTACTAAACACACAGCTTCCTTTTCCTTGTCTTTGTTCCCAAACAATACTGCACAACAAGTATTTACATTGCATGTACATTGTTGCAGGTATTATTAGTCAGCTAGAGCTGATTCAAGTGTGCAGGAGGAAGTGTGCATTGGGTTGCATGCAACTCCTCCCACATTTCCTACAAGTATCTGGGGATTCTGGTATCCTCAGGGAGTTCCAGAACCAATCCCCAGAAGATACTGTGGGACAGCAATAAGCAGACCAAGGAGATCTCAGGGTCTCTTGCCTGCTCCACCACAGCACTTCGCTGTGTGATCCACAGCATGAGAGCCAATCTTCCAATCAAAACAGAGCACAGAGGCAGGACTTCACCATTGCTTGTGACACCCGCATCCCATATCAAAGTGCCTGGGTTCAAGTCCCTTCTGCTCTGCTTCCAATCCAGATGCCTGCTAATGCATTCTGGGAAGCAGTACATGGTGGCTCAAAGCTTGGGCCCCTGCCACTCACAAAGGAGACCCAGATGGAGCCTGGCTTTGGTCTGGCCCAGCCCTGACCATTGTGGTGATTTGAGGAGTGAACCAGCAGATGGAAGATTCATATTCTCTCTCTCTCTCTCTCTCTCTCTCTCTCTCTCGTAGATGAATATAAATAAACACTTTTTAAAATATATATATAAAGCTTTTATTTAAAGAATATAAATTTCCAAAGTACAGCTTATGGATTACAATGGCTCGCCCCCATACAACTTCCTTCCCACCTGCTACCCTCCCATTTCCCACTCCCTCTCCCCTTCCATTCACATCAAGATTCATTTTCAGTTCTCTTTATACACAGAAGATCAGTTTAGTACATATTACGTAAAGATTTCAACAGTTTGCCCTCACACAGAGACACAAAGTGAAAATACTGTTGGAGTACTAGTTATAGTATTAATTCACAATGTACAGCACATTAAGGACAGAGATCCTACATGATTTTTTTTAAAGAATTGATTAATTATCTATGCAATTTCCAATTTAACACCAAGATTTTTTAATCATTTTCAATTATCTTTATATACAGAAGATTGATTCAGTATATACTAAGTAAAGATTTCATCAGTTTGCACCCACACAGAAACACAAAGTGTAAAAATACTGTTTCAGTACTAGTTAGAGCATTGCTTCACATTGGATAACACATTAAGGACAGATCCCTCATGAGACGTAAGTACACAGTGACTCCTGATGTTGATTTAACAATTTGACACTCTTGTTTATGGTGTCAGTAATCTCCCTAGGCTCTAGTCATGAGTTGCCGAGGCTATGGGAGCCTTTAGGGTTTGCCCACTTTGATCTTATTCCGACAGGGTCATAGTCAAAGTGGAAGTTCTCTCCTCCCTTCAGAGAAAGGTACCTCCTTCTTTGATGGCCCCGTTCTTTCCACTGGGATCTCACTCGCAGAGATCTTTCATTTAGGTCTTCTTTTTTTTTTTTTCAGAGTGTCTTAGCTTTCCATGCCTAAAATATTCTCATGGGCTCTTGAGCTAGATCCGAATGCCTTAAGGGCTGATTCTGAGGCCAGAGTGCAATTTAGGACATCTGCCATTCTATGAGTCTGCTGTGTATCCCGCTTCCCATGTTGGATCATTCTCTCCCTTTTTCATTCTATCAGCTAGTATGAGCAGACACTAGTCTTGTTTGTGTGATCCCTTTGACTCTTAGACCTATCAGTGTGATCAATTGTGAACTGAAATTGATCACTTGGACTAGTGAGATGGCCTTGGTACATGCCACCTTGATGGGATTGTATTGGAATTCCCTGGCACAAATCTAACTCCATCATTTGGGGCAGGTCCGATTGAGCATGTCCCAAATTGTACATCTCCTCGCTCTCTTATTCCCACTCTTATATTTCACAGGGATCACCTTTCAGTTAAAATTTAAACACCTAAGAATAATTGTGTGTTAATTACAGAGTTCAACCACTCAATAAACACTTTTTAAAAAGCAAAATAGTCTTGCTTCTTGTTTTTGTTTTTATTTTTCCATTTCTAGAGTGACCAGTGGAACACAGATAATTTGTTCTCATGTAGTTTATAGACAAATGCCTTTCTTTTTTAAAAGCACTAATATGATCCCAGAATCCTGGAGGCTTGAAAAAGCAGCAACTTCATCTTGTGAACAGTTTCAGAAATGGTTGAGGGAAGCAAAGTTGGGCATTTCCATGTTCCAAGGCGTAGCCATTGCAGTGTAGGTGAAGCAAGAAGATATTAAACCATCTCCTCCACCAGTCTTAAATCCTCAACAAGCGATACTTTAGAGCAAAGAGAAGAGCCTGAATTAGTGCACATCATGGAAAGACCTTCATCGCCGTCACTTTCCTCTCTTGGCATGAGAGTGACCACGTCTCCTTCTTCTATTCCAGCTCTCAGGCTTATGGTGCCTGGAGTTGACCATTTAAATATTCCTTTTTCTTTTCTTCAACTTTTTAAAACATTTTATTTATTTATTTATTTATTTATTTGAGAGGTAGAGTTACAGACAGCAAGAGGGGGAGAAAGAGAAAGGTCTTCCTTCCACTGCTTCACTCCCCAAATGGCCACAAAGGCCCAAGCTGCTCCAATCTAAAGCCAGGAGCCAGGAGCTTCTTTCCCATCTCCCATGTGGGCGCAGGGGCCAAAACACTTGGGCCATCTTCTTCTTCTTTTTTTTCTGTTTGAAAGGCAGAATCACAGGGAGAGGTAGAGACAGAGAGAGAGGTCTTCCATCCTCTAGTTCACTCCCTAGGTGGCCACAACAGCTGGAGCTGCACTGATCCGAAGCCAGGAGCCAAAAGCTTCTTCCGGGTCTCCCACAGGGGTTCAGGGGCAAGCAAGGACTTGGGCCATCTTCCACTGCTTTCCCAGGCCATAGCAGAGAGCTGGATTGGAAGTGGAGCAGCCAGGACTCTAACCGGTGCCCATATGGGATGCCAACACCACAGGTAGAGGATTAACCTATTGAGCCATAGCACCAGCCCCTAAATATTTCTATTTTTCTAAAAAAAAAAAAGAGGGGGGTGGGGTAGGGTGAGCTGGCACTGTGGTGCAGCAGATAAAGCTGCCACCTGTGCTAGTTTGAGTCCCGGCTGCTCCACTTCCAATCCAGCTCTCTGCTATGGCCTGGGAAAGCAGTAGAAGATGGCCCAAGTCCTTGGACCCCTGCACCCATGTGGGAGAACTGGAAGAGGCTCCTGGCTTCAGATCGGCACAGCTCCAGCCATTGTAGACATTTGGGGAGTGAACCAGCACTTGTAAGACCTCTCCCTCTGCCTCTGCCTCTCTGTAACTCTGCCTTTCAAATAAATAAATAACTTTTTAAAATACATAAAATTAATATTTATCTTTTTCTCTGATATTCTTCCTCTCTAACCTCTGTCTTCCATAAATCTGTGGGTGAATTTTACTCAGCTTTCAGTGAACAATTTGAACAGCTAGGGTGAATGCTAATAGGGACATCGGGTCCAGTCTCTCTGCTGCTATCAGGAAATTCAGCCAGCTGGAGGAGAGGCCCTGTGCTTACAAGGGTCCCTGAGAAGGGGCCTTTACAACTTCTTCACACTCATCAGAGGGCTCAGCCACTCTGACTGCAGGACACCCTGACTCGCACTGATGCCAAGTGTGCCTGCCTCGCCTATCTCCTCCTCCGCGAAAAGCCAATGGCCTCTGGTATTTGTAAAATAGTCTTCATGTGTTTGAAGATTGTTCCCAATCCTCCCCTTGATGATTGCTCTCCAGTTTTTCCATCTTCATGCAAGAATAACATTTCCAATCTATTCATCATCTTCATGTTCACCTCTGAGCAGAGTCTGGTATTTAGGGTATGCACAGTTTGTGCAAAGATACTCAACCTTCTTGCATCCTTGGAAAAATATACTTAACATTTATGGGACACCCTACCCCCACCCACATGCTGTCCAGACCCAAGCAAATCCGTCCCAAGTCACTTGGAGGTTGTTTTTTTTAAGATTTTTTAAAAATTTATTTGAAAGGCAGAGTTACCAAGAGAGGGGGAAAGAAACAGAGGTCCTCCATCTGCTGGTTCACTTCCCAAGTGGCTACAATGGTTGGGGCTGGGGGATCAAAAAGCCAAGAGCCCAGAGTTTCTTCCAGATCTCCCACATGGGGAAAGGGCCCAAGCGCTTGGGCCATCCTCTGATGCTTTCCCAGGTGCATTAGCAGGAAGCTGGATCAGAAGTAGAGCAACCAAGGATTGGACCATCACCCATATGGGATACCCATGCCATAAGCAGTGGCTTAACCCACTACACCACAATGCCAGGCCCTCACTGGGAGTTCTAAATATGCCTTTAGTTGTTCAAAGTTCCATCCACATGATTTTTTTTTTAAATTTTAGCTAATTTATTGAAGAGGCAAAGAGATAGCACCCATCTGCTAGTTTTCTCCCCAAATACATGCAACGACCAGGGGTAGGCTGGGGGCCAAAGCCAAGAACCATGAATTCAATGTAGGTCTCCCTTTGGGTGAAGGGAACCCAATCAATTGATCTAGCACAACTGCCTCCCAGGTTTGTATCAGCAGGAAGCTGGATCAGGAGCCAGAGGCAGATATTGAACCTGGAAGCTCCAATCTGGAATTTGGGCATCTTAACTGCTGGGCCAAACACCCACTTTGTGCACACTACATTTTAGGTGAGAAACAGTGGGAGAGGGATGTCAGAAACATACCCTATAATTTCTCCTTACAGTCTATTCTAGCACAAAGGTCTCCTGGTGGGCTAAAGGACTACTAAAATGGTGACTGGTTCTAAAGGCCCCAGAGAGGACCAAATTAACGACTAGGCTACCCTAGTAGCACAGATCATTGTGGAACAGATCCAACTCTTTCCAAAGTAATTCAACTGTCTCAGGATGCTGTGCAGAGTGATTCTAGGGCCACTAAGATATCACACAGAGATGCCCCTCTTCCCAGTCCTGTGGGAGAAACTCCATACTGTGCTCTACAATTTCAATTTACTTAATATACTTGCGCTTTGCTTAGCAAGTCTGGGTGAGAATCTCACGGTAATTGGAGAATAATATAACATAGGATGAGACCGAAAGCTGTCACAAAGTAGGGAGAGGACAGTGTGGGTGGGGGAGAGGGTCCTAAGAGCGAGTCGTGACCCAGTCTGTCTCTGAGGCCATCTCAGTACTGCCCCAGCCCTTGATTGTCACCAAGCCCCATGCACAGCATTTCCACATGCCCTTGAGGTTGAAGGAGAGCTTATCAAAAGACCTCTTGGACAATCTACCCAAGTGGCTGGGAAAGAATTCTCTTTATACTGACCATTGGAAGCCAATGAGTCTAGACCTCATTTTACACATGCCCAGCGAGGGGGACTGCTCTGAGTGGCCAAATCAGTGCTGAATCTGACCGCTTTCCTTGGCCTTGCTGGCCCCCTATGAAAACACTAGCACATCAGAGCAGTGTACTGACTGGGAGAGACTCCTCACTCTCTCTCTAGACACCCACGAGTGAGCGATGGGGCCAGTCAACTGCGCTTCCCTGGTTCGGCTCAGTTGCTGAATGCCGGGTAAGTGGGAGGCAGGGTTGAACAGGCTGTGTGTACATTTCACTTCTGTCTTTGCATTTTGGTTACATTTAACAACCTGTTACCTCTTCACAGAGTAGTTTATATCATTTGCAAGATGCCAAGAATGACATCAACATCTATTAAAACCCAACGTTTCACATTCTCCACTGTAAACATTAGCATTGCTAAGTTTCCAGATATAAACCCACAGTCATTCTCAAGTTGGATGGTTTCTTTCCAAGAAAGTTGGTGTTACTGTAATGAAATTCACCTAATTAATCTCCTATAGGAAAGAAGGAATCCAATGATGACTGTTAATAAAGGCCTCAACGTTCTTGTTGTAATCAGAGAGGGCAATCTGCAGATTCATTTTGGGAGAGCCCAGAACTTTCCAAATAAATCTTAGTAAAGCTTTGCAGCCAGAGCACTTGAGCTGGTTCCCCACGTGGCTGGCTCGTTTTCCACCTCGGCTAGCTAGCCCCTTGTAAGCTTCTGATGATCCTCGAAGTGTCCTTCTCCTCACCTGTCCCCTTGGACGCCAAGGTCCACGGGCACCATGCAGATGGTCAGAGCGAAGAAGACACTGTTGGCCACTCATGCTCTGGCACATTTCACAGCCGTGCCTCAGCACGCCGCACACGTTGACACGCTCAGGACGCCGCACCTTCAGCATCAGCGGGGAGGCTGCAGCACAGCAGCAGTGCCCCTCCGCCGCAGGCTTCCTTCCACACCAGCGGAGCCATCCGCATACACGAAGCTACTTCAGGAAGCTCACAGAGGGCTGGGTGTTTGACATATGGTTAAGATGCTGCTTGGAACTTGGGATGCTCGCATCCCACAGCAGAGTGTCTGGGTTCAAGTTCCAGCTCTGCTCCTGATTCCAGCTTCCTGCTAAAATGCACCGTGGGAGGCAGCAAGCGATAGCACAAACAGTTGGGGCACGGCCACGCGGGGACCCGGAGAGAGTTCCTAGCACCCAGTTTTGGCCTGGCACAGCCCCAGCTGTTGCCTGAATTTGGGGAGTGAACCAGAAGATGACTGTCTCTCTCTCTCTCTCTCTCTCTCTCTCTCTCTCTCTCTCTCTCTCTGTGTGTGTGTGTGTGTCTCTCTCTCTTTCTCTCCCCTTGCCTTTCAAATGAAAAATAATAATAATTTTTGAAAGTTTGTGGGGAAATGGAATTAAAAGGTAAGTTTATTTTGGTGCAAGATCTTTTTGAAATTCATGCACAGTTTTTTCAATAATATGCATTTCTAGTGAATTTTTTAAGATTTATTTATTTTAATTGAAAGAGTTCCACAGAGAAAAGGAGAGGCAGAGAGAGAGAGAGAAAGAGAGAGCGGTCTTCTATGCACTCGTTCACTCCCCAATTGGCCACAAGGGCCAGAGCTGCACCGATATGAAGCCAGGAACCAGGAGCTTCCTCCAGGTCTCCCACGCGGGTACAGTGGCCAAGCTGTTGGGCCATCTTCTACTGCTTTCCCAGGCCATAGCAGAGAGCTAGATTGGAAGTGGAGCAGCTGGGACTTGAACTGGTGCCATATGGGATGCCGGCACTGTAGGCGGCAGCCACTTTAGTGAATTTTTAAAGATCTCTTATATGCATGGATTTCAAACTTTTTTGCCCCAAATTAAACTTATCTTTTTTTTATTTTTTGACAGGCAGAGTGGACAGTGAGAGAGAGAGACAGAGAGAAAGGTCTTCCTTTGCCGTTGGTTCACCCTCCAATGGCCGCTGCGGCCGGCACGCTGCGGCCGGCGCACCGTGCTCATCCGATGGCAGGAGCCAGGTACCAGGTGCTTTTCCTGGTCTCCCCATGGGGTGCAGGGCCCAAGCACTTGGGCCATCCTCCACTGCACTCCGGGGCCACAGCAGAGAGCTGGCCTGGAAGAGGGGCAACTGGTTCAGAATCCGGCGCCCCGACCGGGACTAGAACCCGGTGTGCTGGCGCCGCAAGGCGGAGGATTAGCCTATTGAGCCATGGTGCCGGCCTAAACTTATCTTTTAATTCTATTTTTTTACGAGTGTTTTGAAGAACCTTCCTAAGTAATCAAGAATTTCTCCATTCAAGGGAGCACAGAGTGTCTCATACCAGGAGCCAGGAAGCCACATTGGCGCTGAGTTCAAGAGGGTGGGAGAGAAGGTGAAGACGCCCTTTGGTGAAGAAGTGGAGGGAGTGTTGCAGTTTCTTTGCTACTGGGGATCAAGAAATGCCACAGAATCCTTGGGTGGGCCTCTTACTGGACAAAAGAACCAGGCTCACTCTTTGCCACGGGACAGACAATTCACCAGGGCAAAAGTTGCTAAGACGAAATGGTTTATTTCAAGAAGCCAGCCGTCCTGGGTACAAAGTGATCTCTGGGTCCAAAACGTGCTTTTTGCACCTAACAAGCTGCATAAAGGATTTCTAAAGAGAACGAGTAGCTGCAGGAGGAGGTTACAAAAAAACTGTGAGTCCGGGCACTTGATCATTAGGCAGGTTTCCAGACGTTGTTCTAAGTTTAGTCAGTCCAGAGAAACCCAGAGTGACAGTCAGGTACAGGTGTCTTGACAATGGAGCTCAGCTGTTTGCAGTTGATGGTTGCATTCTTTCTCCTTAGCGGGGTGTGAGGTCTGCCATTCCGAGTCATCTCCTTCCAGTAGGTTCCTAAAATTCTTATGCAGACATTATTACTCACAAAACTAATCACAGGTAATTCACGGTATCTGTAGCTGGGTTTTGTTGAAATATGAAAAGGCAAGGGAAGTTTGCAGGCCTTGAGAGGTGGGGTCAGAGCTGTATGGCCAGAACCTGGGAGGTTGTTGAGAAAGTTCAGGAGAGCAGCAGATATCCAGTTTTCAAAACTGGGGGAGCTGATCTTGAAGGGAAAAATACCCAAGGGTAACTTGATTCTCAGTTCCCAAATGCAGAGATGGATCTGTTTAGTTTTTGTTTTGTTTTGTTTTGAATTTAAGATTTATTTATTTATTTGAAAGATAGAATGATGGAAAGAGAGGGAGAAATAGACATCTTCCATCTACTTGTCCACTCCCCAAATGGCTCCACTAGCCAAGGCTGGACCAAGCCAAAACCAGGAGCCTGGAACCCCATCCTGGTCTCCCATTGGGTGACCAGAGCCTAACTACTTGAGCCATCACCTGCTGCCTCCCAGGTGCATTAGCAGGGAGCTGGATCAGAAGCAGAGCGGCTGCGAACTTGAACCAACACTCCTACATGGGAGATGTCATATTACAGACACTTAACCCACTGTGCCACAGTGCCAGCCCCTAGCTGGGTCTGCGTAAGTCATTACTGATTCAGGACAAGGCCAGACTGAGAAGTGACGTGGGGCCTGGTTTGCAGGTGTCAGTGAGATGAAGGATGTCCAAACAGGTCGTACCACAGGCCTGACACTATCTCAGCAAAGAAGGCCTTAATCACCCCAGGAGGCCAGTGTGACCTGAGCAGAATTTTCATGAACAGAAAATTTCCCTCTGCTCCCCACCCCATCCAAGGAACAACGGCCTCTACGTGATAACATTTGGGAGTAATTCATCTCTAAATGTTCCTGGTGATCCTTCTGTGCCCTCTGCCTCCACTCTCCTTGCAAGGGGTCTGAAGTCTGGGACTGGGCTCAGCCCGTATTATAACTGCTGGTTTGAATTTCATGGCTCGCGCTCGATTGTAAGCTCCACAGTCAAGCAGCAAACATGTCTATTTCTATAGAACAATTTGTAGCACAGGGCTGGCACGGAGTCGGCACTCAGCAAGTGTTGGAGGCGTAAATGCGTAACTGTGACAGATAGCGTAATTACGCTCACTTCTTTCCCCATAACACGTTCTGGCCACCAGCAACTATGGGTGTGGCCATGTGGCTTGCTGTGCTCCAAGGGAAACAAGCAGGCAGGACCCAGACTGAAGAGGGATTGCACGCTGTGGCTCTTCCTCGTGAGCCTCTGCTCTTTGCTGCAAGATTGCCTGCTGCAGCACGGGACTGCACCTGCCGGCAGCTCCAGAACACGCAGCTGTGAGAAGACTCCGGCAGCAGACCCAGAGTCAGCCCACAGCCTCCCCAGAGCTGTGGCCGATCTGCTGCTCTTGTGCAGTCCGCTGGAGGCAGGAAGGTTTATTGTTGCAAGCGGACAGGAGTTGGGAGTTATTCGCTAGGACAGCAAGGTAGCTCCTGTTTAATCTCACCCACACGCTGGTGCAGCTGCCTCCACTTCCTTTCTACGGAAAGCTGGAGGGTCCACAGCAAATCCATCTACCTGGCCCCCAAACCATGTAGAAAGTGGCTTTTTCTTATCTTTTTTTGCTGTGCTCTCCCAAAGAACACCCAGGGAGCTCCCTCGGGCACAGAGAACTCTAGTGGTGAGCAGACAAGGCTGCTGAAAGCGAAACACCGCCTGACAGCAAGTTTACATACCGTATTGTAAACATTTATACAGTTTTAAAATAAATACAAGCCCGGGGCCGGCTCCAGCCCCCTCCCTTTCTTCAAGTCCTCCAGTTCTTCCAAGAGCCAGAGGGTTACCCATGTCCTGGAGTCTGGTCCAGAACTTGTCAGTGTCTGACTGAAATCACTCAGCCTTCTCCCGCCACCCCAGGCTGCAATTTGTCCTGGAGAGGGCTTGGTGCAGACGTGCACTCTGGGACGCAGCAGGTGATAACCGCCCACGGGGGGACCTGGATGGAGACCAGAGTCCTGGCTTTGGCCTGGTCCAGCTATTGAGGACTGTGGAGGGCATTTGAGGAATGAACCAGAAGATGAAAAAAAGATCTCTCTCCTTCTCTCTCACCTTTCAAATGAAATGAAAACAAATAAAATTTTAAATGTGCATGGGATTCAGGGCACAAGGGGTGGGAGCTTGGTGCCGTGGTTTAGCCACCACTTGGCACACTGGCATCCATCCTAGAGTGCTTGAGTCTGAAGAGTCCAAGCTCAGTTCTTTATCTCAGCTTCTTGCTAATGCACACTCTGAGAGGTCGCAAGGCATGGCTCAAGCAGTTGGGTCTCTGCCACCCACGGTGGAGCCTCCCATTGAGTTCTTGGCTCCTGGCTTCAGCCTGGCCTAGCCCTAGCTGTTGAGTGAACCAGCAAACTGGAGATACTTCCTCTCTCTCTCTCTCTCTCGCTCTCGCTCTCGCTTTTGCTCTCTCTCTCTCTCTGCCTTTCAAGTAAATATAATTCTGTCTCTATCTCTCTCTCACTGTCTAAATCTGCCTATCAAAAAATTTTTAAGTAAATATAATTATTTTTAAAAAACAAAAGAAATCCCAGAAGCACTGAGCTCTCTGCTCCGCCCTGCTGTTATGCACCAAAGCTATCCCTGTGATGACAAAACGTTTGATGGAAAGAGAAACAAACGCAGTCAGATCTCTGAGACACTAAGTAGCCGAGTATTTGGCGGCAGCTCGAGGCTTGGAATCTTCCGCGGGGTCTGCAACGCCGTCCACCCTGATAGCCTCAGCCGCCTGCAGCGAACTGACGACTCCAAATTCCCCATGTCCAACCTCGACCTTGCTCACAGCCTCCTTCCCTGTCCACCGCCCCTCAAACTCTACGATGGCAAGAGAAGCCTGGCGACCCCCGGAGCACTGGCTCCTTCCCCTCTACTTCCGACATTGGTGAGGGTGCCTCGCCCACCCAGTCGCCCGCACAGGGGCCGCGAGTGCTGCTGGGAGCTTTCCTTCCCTCCACCTCTCTCTTCCCTGGGCTACCAAGGGTGGTGGTGCCACCCTAACTCTTGTGTGGGATCAAGCTGGCCGTGAATGTAATTTGGACATACCTATATGAATCAAGGTCCTAGCTAAAGGTCTCTGAAATTTCCCTCCACTTCCCGGCATCCCATTCAGTGTTCTACGCCGTAACTGTCGCAGCATAACTGCTGCACGAATCTCTCCACTGGTCTCTGTGCGGTCCTGCGGCTGGGCAGCCCCAATCCGCAGTCCTCCCCTTCCGACCAGAGCCCTCCTCCTGAAACACAAGTCCAGTGATGTCATTCCCTTCTAGGAGAGCCGGTGTGGCTTTCCATCAGCTACCACTTCAAGCTCAAAACAAGGAGATCTTTGTGATGTGAGTTCATCTGCCACCATTCTCCCAGGCAACCACAAAAGCCAGGTACAAACGCTGACATTTTGTACACGCAGTTGTCCCTTGTCCCTCGTCCTTGACTCAGCCCAAGGATGCTGTCTGCTGTGTTGTCCCTGATCCCCTGGGGAGTTGGCAGCCCCATCCTGCACTCCCCAAAGCTCTGTGACAGCCCCAGCAGCACTGCTTTCTTTCTTTCTTTTTTTTTTTTTTTAAGATTTAGTTATTTATTTTACTTGAAAGTCAGGGTTACATAGAGAAGGAGAGGCAGAGAGAGAGAGGTCTTCCATCCGCTGGTTTACTCCCCAGTTGGCCACAATGTCCGGAGCTACACCGATCCGAAGCCAGGATCCAGGAGCTTCTTCCAAATCTCCCACATGGGTGCAGGGGCCCAAGGGCTTGGGCCATCTTTTGCTGCTTTCCCAGGCCATAGCAGAGAGCTGGATCAGAAATGGAGCGGCCAGGACTTGAACCAGTGCCCATATAGGATGTCAGCACTGCAGGCAGCAGCCTTACCCACTACACCACAGCGCTGGCCCCAGCACTGCTTTCAATAGTGGGTATATGTGTTTGCTTCTTCTATCAAAATGGGAGCAACACGAAGGTGGCAAACCTGCCTGAGTACTCTGCCCTCCAGGCCAGGCGCCCTGCACAGGTGCGGGACCTATCACGGAATAAAGGAAGGCAGGAGAATGAATACCAGACGTTTTCTAGCCACAGCCCGAGTGTCCTCGAGTGGGCAAACAACATGGCACATTAACAGAAATCAGAATGAGAATCGATAAGGTTGATTTCTTTCAAATGTTCTAATTTGCTTCAGAGACAAAGCTTCAGACAGTTTACAGCTAAAGAGAGAGACAGAGAGACAAGCACAGAGAGATCTCCCATCCAATGGTTCACTCCCCCAGTGCCCACAATGACCAGGGAACCAAAGCCAGAGAACTCAGTCCAGATCTCCCCACGTGAGTGGCAAGGACTCAGTTACTTGAGCCATCACCACTGCCTCCCAGGGTCTGCATTAGCAGGAAGCTAGGGGCAGGAGCCAGAGCCGCGTATCAAAGCTGGGTACTTCAGATAGGACGGGTGCATCTTGACCGGTATCCTAATGCTAGGGTAAATACCTACCCCCAATAAGGCAGATTTTTCTAATACTCTTCTAAATAGAAAATCAAAAAACTATTACCCTCACCGCACCCTAGCATTACGTCTGTAGGAATGACGGCATTTGCTGTTGAACTAGCGTGTAGGACTGGGATCACTCGGACATCCCGGGACAGCGCGGTTAAAGTGACAGTGCTGTGGGTGAAACTACCTAGAACCTGAGCTTTTCTCCCCATGATGAGAAAACAGAAAACCTCCTTTTGACCCCTTGCAGGGGCATCCCCCGCCAGATTTCTACATCAGCCCCATCATGAAGAGCATGAGCGCGGGAGCCCAGCTCGTTCCGTGCGACCCCCAGTTGCAGCACCCACAGCCCTGTGACTCTGAGCAAGTCATGGAACTTCTTTACACCTCAGGCTCCTACGCGCAGAATTAGTGCCCTTGGCCTTCGTGTCTCTGGGCTCCACGTCCACAGGATTCAAACTATCAAGGAACAAAAATGTATTTTAAAAATTTGAGGTGGGGGGCAGCATTGTGGCACAGTGAGTTAAGCCATTGTCTGCAATACTGGCATCCCATCTGAGTCCCGCCTGCCCCACTTCCAATCCAGTTCCCTGCTAATGCACCTGGGAAGGCAGTGGAAGATGGCCCAAGTCCTTGGACCGCTGCCACGCACAGGGGAGACCTGGATGAAGTTCCTAGCTCCTGGCTTTAGCCTAGCCCAGCCCTGGCTGTTGTGGCCATTTAGGAATAAACCAGAGGATGGAAGATCTCTCTCTTTCCCTCTCAGCGTCTCTTCCTCTCTCTTTGTAACTCTGCCTTTCAAATAATTAAATAAGTATTGAAAAAAATGTTCTGTACTGAACAAGTCCAGCCTTTTTTGTTGTCATTATTCCTAAGCACTGCATTATAGCATCTAGTAACACAGCATCTGCATTGTATCAGGCATGGTAAGTAATCTAGAGAGGATTTCAAGTATACAGGAGGAGTGCGGAGGTTGGATGCAAATACTACACCACTTACATGAGGATCTGGAGCATCTGCAGATTTCCATATCCTCAGGGGACCCAGGACCCATGGATACTGAAGAATGACTGCATATTAATAGCATTTGTCTCATAGATTCACGTGGGACTAGATGAATTAATTCAGATCAAGTACAGGAAGACTATGCGTGGCACAACATAAATGTGTCTTCCCTCAGTACTACAATATGTCTTTACCAGAGCTGGTTAGATCCACTTTAAATGGCACGGCTAGTACATAATCCAGTTTTTTATGCATTTCTGTGGTTTCTCGTCATTAATCATTGTTCAGGGTTTTTACAAAGTCTACACAGTTTTTATGATGTCTATATGGGGATTTAGAGAAACAGATCCAACCTAAAGAGCTCTAGTGAGTTTATCCTCAGCTCCTGGCTACCACCAAATCCTAGCTTTTGTTCAACTAAGATCAAGCCGGGAACAGTGTCTGCAGGAGGTACATGGTGTGTGCCTGTGTCACTGCGCCATCTAGTGGATGCGCCGCTCGGCCGCTGGCGAGGCCCTGTTGAAACAGCTGGGCAGGGTTTACAACCTCAGCGTGTGGATGCCTGCTATTGCGCGGCCAGCTCCCGGCTGACCTCTTAACACCACCCGCTTGATGTGCATCATCAGCACTAATCGCTGGGGACACTGAGAATCCCTCTAATGAGCCGACAGCTCCACTGGTGCATGGGAGCCCTGTAGTCTCCATCGCAGCTGTCTTGGCAAAACCAGACATGGAAGAAAGGGATGACAACAGGGGCAATAGTGTTTGTAAGAGCGAGCAAGAAGTGAGCCAACGTTCACGTATGTTCTAATGAAGATTGACCGACGAGCCGGCCAGCGTAGATGGACCAATGAAGAGTGCCTTTTTGACCCCCGTTTTTGGCTTCAGTGCCTCTTGGAGCGGGGAAGCCTGGGCTGACGGGCTGGCTCCCACTTTATTGAAGTGTTTTCAGAGGAGGCCGGCTGCTCTTTGTAGATGATTAAAAGCTAATCCCCAGAAGGCGAGTAAGCTCTCACCCGCCAATAACTCGACTCTGGCATGCAGGGCTCAGGGGTTCTGAACGCCGTAACGGGCAGAGAGTATCCATATAAAACCCCATCAGAGGCACGCTTGCCTTTGAGGAGCGCACAGAGGCCAATAACCACCTCGTCTTTATTTTCTATTCAAAGTTCCTGGCCATACTGATCAGGTGCGCCAATATTAAACTTGAAAGACAATGAGTTTGCAATCAACAACTGAAATCACTTGCTTGGACCCCCTTTGGCACATTTTGGCAACAGACACGCTAACCAATGTGGTGGCCATAAGCTGCTTGAGCTGCACTGTCAGTATCTCATGGACCTTGGAACTTTTCGTAGTATTGTTAAGACGAACAAGTTCTCCAGGATGCTATTGGTCTCCAAAACAATTTTTTTAATTTTTTAAATTTATTTTATCTGAAAGGCAGAGAGAGAGAGAGAATCTTCCATCCACTGATTTACTTCCCAAATCCCCACAACAGTCAAGACTGGGCCAAGTTGAAGCCAGGAGCCAGGAACTCCATCCAGGTCTCCTACACGGGTAGCAAAGAACCAACTACTGGAACTGTCACCTGCTACCTCCCAGGATGCACATTTGTAGGAAGCTGGAATCTGGAGCAGAGTTAGGACTCATACCCAGGCACTCTCGATATAGGATATGGGCATCCCAAGCAGCATTTATTTTAAAGACTTATTTATTTATTTGAGAGATTGAGTTACAGACTGAGAGAGGGAGAGATAGAAAGGTCTTCCATCCACTGGTTCACTCCCCAAATGGCCCCAATGGCCAGAGATGGGTCAATCTAAAGCCAGGAGTCAGGAGCTTCTTCCGGGTCTCCCACATGGGTGCAGGGGCCCAAGCACTTGGGCCTTCCTCTACTGCTTTCCCAGGCCATCAGTAGGGAGCTGGATTGGAAGTTGAGCAGCCAGAATTCAAACTGGTGCCCATATGGGATGCCAGTGTCACAGGCAGAGGCTTAACCTTATTATGCCATAGCGCTGCACTCGCCCCTCCTCAGCAGCATTTTAACCACAACACCAAATAAATGACTGCCCCAGAAACAATTTTCAGTGAACAGCAAGTTACAAATCAAGGAGAAGATTCAAATGGAAAAGGTTTCAATTTATTTCAAAATGAAAGTTTTAAAAAAGAGAAAAGGACTGACGATGAATTACAGCACAGGCAGGTGACAGAGGCACACAGTCAGGCTCTTATTCTTTTTGCTAATTCCAACTTCATAGAATTTTTAAGCCTGGTTCTTTTTTTTAGTTTTTCAATGTCATCTATTTATTTGGGTTTATTTGAGAGGCAGAGATCTTCCATCTGCCGGTTCGCTTCCCAGATGCTTGCGACAGCCAGGGCTGGGCCACGCTGAAGCCAGGAGCGGAGAGCAATCACTGGGCACCGAACTGCAGTCTCCCAGAGTGGCAGGAGCTCAAGCACTTGGGTCGTGAACTGCTCCCTCCCAGCACTGTATTAGCAGAAACCTGAATTGGAAGCTTTGTTCTTTTTAAAGGTCAGTTAGAGAAAGTAAACTGAGGCATGGAACCATTTCATGAAAACGTTTTTTAAGACTTATTTATTTATTTGAAAGGTAGATTTACAGACAGAGGGGGTGGAGAAAGAGATCTTCCATTCACTGGTTCAGTCCCCCAATGGCTGCAATGGCTAGAGCTGGGCCAGGCTGAAGCCAGGAGCCAGGAGCTTCTTCCAGGTCTCCCAGGTGGGTGGAAGGAGCCCAGCTATTCGGGCCATATTCCACTGCTTTCCCAGGTGCATTAGCAGAGAGCTGGATTGGAAGCGGAGCAGCAGGACTCGAATCAGCGCTCACCTAGGATGCTGATGTCACAGACAGGGGCTTAACCTGCTGCACCCCAACGCTGGTCCCTCAGGAGAACTCTTAAGGAAAGGCAGCTCCTGAACAAGCCTGTGTCAGCTGCAGAGGTTTGCAGGGCAGAGGGAAATCCTGGCCCCTGTCTCTGACGACCCCAGTCCTGAGCCAGGCAGCACGGTGTGAGTCCTCGGACAGTCAGTCTCTGGGGACACAGTCTGGCGAGTCTGCCCCCAGCACAGCAGGACCATGGCACATCCACCCTCCAGAGCCGCTATGCTCTGAAGTTACTCAGCCGGAGTGGTGAGCCGCTGCGAGTCACAATTCTAAAGTTTGTACTCTTCTTTTTTTTTTTTTTTTTTAAAGATGTGATTTGTATTTATTTGAAAGGCAGAGTTACAGAGGGAGAGGGAGAGAGATTTTCCATCTGCTGGTTCACTCTCCTAATGGCTGCAATGGCCCAGGGCTGGGTCAGACCAAAGCCCTGGGGAGAGAGGAAGCGCTCTCCCTCCCCCTCCCCCTCTCTCCCTCTCCCTCCCCCTCTCTCCCTCTCCCTCTCCCTCTCTACCTCTCCTTCTCTCTGTGTGTAATTCTGACTTTCAAATAAATAAATAAATATTTTTTAAAAAGATGCCTAACTGAAAAGTGATCCCGGTTAACTATGATAGAGGGAAAAAGAAAGGGAGGATATGTACAATTTGGGAGAAGCTCAATCGGACGTGCTCCAAATGAAGGAGTTGGAAACATGCCAGGGGATCCCAATACAACCCCATCAAGGTGGCATGTACCAATGCCATCCCAATTGTCCAAGTAATCAATTTCAGTTCACAATTGACCACACTGATAGGTATAAGAGTCAAAGGGAACACACAAACAAGACTAGTGTCTGCCAATACAAACAGATAGAACCAAGAAAAGGAAAGAATGATCCAGCATGGGAAGCAGAGTCACAGCAGACTCATAGAATGACAGATGTCCTAAATGACACTCTGGCCTCAGAATCAGCCCTTGAGGCATTCAGATCTGGCTCAAGAGCCCACGAGAGTATTTTAGGCATGGAAAGCCAAGACACTCTGGAAAGGAAAAAAAAAAGAAGAAGAAGAAGAAGAAGAAGAAGAAGAAGAAGAAGAAGAAGAAGAAGAAGAAGAAGAAGAAGAAGAAGAAGAAGAAGACATAAATGAAAGATCTCCACAGATGAGATCCCAGTGAAGAGAACGGGGCCACCAAAGAAGGAGGTGCCTTTCTCCGAAGGGAGGAGAGGACCTCCACTTCGACTATGACCCTGTCGGAATTAGATCGAAGACGGCAAACCCTAAAGGCTTCCATAGCCTCGGCAACTCATAACTAGAGCCTAGAGAGATTCCTGACGCCATAAACAAGAGTGTCAAATTATTAAATCAACATCAGGAGTCACTGTGTACTTATGTCCCATGTGGGATCTGTCCTTAATGTGTTGTCCAATGTGAAGTAATGCTATAACTAGCACTGAAATGGAATTTTTACACTTTGTGTTTCTGTGTGGGTCCAAACTGATGTAATCGTTACTTAATACATACTAAATTGATCTTCTGTATATAAAGATAATTGAAAAAGAAAAAAAACCTCATTGTTATATTAGAAATTGCATAAAAAATTAATCAAATTCAAAAAAAATATCATGCAGGATCTCTGTCTTTAATTTGCTGTACAATGTGATTCAATGCTATAACGTGTACTCAAATAGTATATTTCACTTCGTGGTGCTATATGAGGGCAAATGGTCAAAATCTTTACTTAACACATACTGAACTGATCTCCTGTATACAAAGAGAATTGAAAAAGGAATCTGGATGTGAATGAAAGGGGAGAGGGAGCGGGTAAGGGGGGAGGGTTGTGAGGGGAGAGGGAAAGTGGGCGGGGGGGGGGGGGGAGAAGCCATTGTAATCCTTAAGTTGTACCTTGAAAATTTATATTCTAAATAAAAGTTAAAAAAAAATCACCAAGTTCACCCCAGTTTGATCTGTTCTATGTATTATAGTACATAAAATACCAAAAGATTGTATTAAACTTTTTTATTATTTGAAAGGCAGAGAGTGAGGGAGAGAGAAATGAGTGTGAATGCTATCACTTGCTGGTTTACTCTTTAAATGCTATCAACAGCTGGAGCTGGGCCAGGCATGGAGCCTGATACAGATCTGGCTCTTCTATACAGGTGGTAGGGACCCATGATGTGAGCCATCACCTGCTGCCTCACTGGGGTTTGCGTCAGTAGGAAGCTAGAATCACACGTGGAGCTGGGACTTGAACCCAGGTTCTCTGATATGGGATGCAAGTGTCCCAAATAGCATCTCAACTTCTACACCAAATACTTGCTTCTGTCGTAATGCTTTATAGAGTTACTAAATAAATCATCATACCCACCAAAAAAAAAAAAAAAAAAGATGTTGCCGGAAGTCGGCTTGGTCTGGTGGCCGCGAGCTGTGCTAGTGCAGGGGCTGCTTCTCCCCGCTGGGACACAGGAGAAGACGGATCAGCAGTGTCATCCCTGATCACAAAGCTGATCAGCACCGCGGAAGCCCCCACGGACGTTGGTGCCTACGGTCAAGCTGCGTTAGTCCACAGGACCGTTTAGATTTCAGCCCCGTAGGCGTGCACCCCTCCAGTGCACAGCTTGTGCCAGGAGAGGAAGCAGAAGAAGCTCAACAAGCTCTTACAGACACGGGTGAAACTCCAAAAGCTGCAGGTCTTTCACGAACATGGTGAAAGCCGCTGTTCTGCTGGCTGACGCAAAGGACTGCGCTACCCCACGGATGAAATCTACAAGCAGTACCTCAAGAGGAATTTTCCTGCCAGAGCCGCTCACCAGGCTGCTGCTGTGCCCGAAGCAGGTGGTGCTGAGATGGGGGCAGTGGCTGTCCAAGGACCTCTCTCTCTCGTGAGCCTCTCTATGGGTGCTCCCTGTGTTGCTGAGTCTGGAATTTTCACCGTGCTTTGAACATCTTCGTTTTTACAATTGATGTAATTGATGTTGGGAAATCAAGTTTGGCTAAGTTGTTATGGAGATACCTTGGTAAGTGGGAGAGTGGAACAAGAATTCAAGGTTAGTTAATGAATCCAGTTATGATGCCATCAATTCCACTTATGTATTCATGTTAGTGAGGGAGGAGAGACATGCATCCTTGTTACTCAAACCCATAGATGTAAAGGGGAATAGCTTGTAAGAATGATGAGTTAATTCCTGAGAAATGATGACGAGTAAGCCTAATTCACTCAAATCAAGTAATTTTATCATGTGAATATTTACTTCAGACTTGGGATTCTACTTTTACTTGAGTACAATTAAGATATTCAAATTTGAATGGAAGATATAAAGGAGAAGACAGTGGATCAAAATTTCATATAGGTAATGTTTTTCTAACGGAAATAAACATGCAGATTTAAAAATTAAAAAAAAAGGATGCTGGGTGAGAGGCCCACATTTCCACATCCAGGTGCCTGGGTTCGAGTCCCCAGCTCTGCTCCTACTTCCAGCTTCTAACTCTAATGCACAAGCCAGGAGGCAGCAGGGGATGGCTCAGTAGCTGGGTCCCTGCCACCCGTGTGGGAGACCTGGATTGAGCTCCTGGCTCCCAACTTCTGACTGACCCACTCCTGGCCATTACAGCCTTTGAACTAGTGGGGCCGGCGCTGTGGCACAATGGGTTAACACCCTAGCCTGAAGCGCTGGCATCTCATAGGGGAGCCAGTTCGAGACCCGGCTGCTCCACTTCCAATCCAGCTCTCTGCTATGGCCTGGGAAAGCAGTAGAAGGCTCCTGGCTCCTGGCTTCGGATCAATGCAGCTCTGGCCATTGCAGCCAATTGGGGAGTGAACCAGCGGATGGAAGACCTCTCTTTATCTCTCTGCCTCTCCTCTCTCTGTGTAACTCTGATTTTCAAATGAATAAATAAATCTTAAAAAAAAAAAAAAAACATGAAAAGTGAACTAGTGACGAGAAGGATGTCTCCACCTCCCTCTCTCACTTTCAGTGTGTGTCTTTCAAACAATTAAAGTGAATAAGTAAAAAATTTTTCAGCAAGACTTGACACCAAATCCCAAATGGTGTGTTGGAGCTCATCAGAAGAGAGAGATGAAAATATTCTAAAAAGACCTCCAAACATGGGAGAATGCAGTAAATCCAGGGTGTGGTTAGAACCTAGGGTATCTATATAAACAGTCTGCACATGTGTGCACACACATATGTACAGGCATGTCAAGTGTCTGCTGTCCTGGGAGAGAAAAGTGTGGCTAAAAGGGAGAGAAGTGAAACCAGTGAGCCAGATCAGAAGGTCTTGAATGCCCTACTCTGAAGGGAAGGTTTCAGAATGGCTTTGAGCAAGCAGACAAAAAATAACAAATGCGCCAGTGAATGTGCAGAAAGGGGAACCCCTGAACTCTGTTGGTGGGAATGTAAATTAGTGCAGCCACCAAAGAAAACAGTATGGAAGCTTCTTAAACCACAAAGCGATGGACCATATAATTCAGTAATCTCACTACTGGGCACATATCCAGCAGAAATGAGAACATTGTGTCAAAGAGATACCAACATTCCTATGTTCACTGCAACACCACTCACAGTAGCCAAGACACAAAATCAATCAAGGTGTCCATCAACAGACGAGTAGGTAAAGAAGACTTTCTATTTATACACAATGGAATCTTATTCAGGCACAAAAGATGAAATTCTGTCATTTGCAGCAAAACAGCTGGAACTGGAGGCCATTATATTAAGTGAAATAATTCACACACAGAAAGATAAATACTGCATGTTTTCCCTCATAGGTGAAAGTTTTTCAAAGTTGATCTGGGGCCACGTATTGTGGCACAGCAGGCTAAGCCATCGCTTGCAACGCCAGCATCTCATATCAGACTGCCAGTTCAAGTCCCAGCTGCAGTGCTTCTGATCCAGCTCCCTGCTGGTGTGCCTGAGACAGCGATGAGATGACCTAGTACTTGGGCCCCTGCCATCCACATAGGCCCAGATGGAGCGCCTGGTCCCAGCCATCGCAGCCATTGGGGAGCTGAATAGGAGATATCGCTCTTTCCGAGCCAGCACTGTACCAGCTGGTAAGGCTGCCTGCTGCAATGCCAGTGTCTCACATGGGTGCTGGCTTGAGTCCCAGCTGCTCCACTTCCCATCCAGCTCCCTGCTTGTGATCTCGGAAAAACAGAAGAAGATAGCCCAAGTACTTTGGCCCCTGCCACTCACCTGGGAGACCCAGATGAAGCTTCTGGTTTCTGGCTTCAGCCTGGCCCAGCCCTGGCTGTTGTGACCCTCTGGGAAGTAAACCAGTGGATGGAAGATCTCTCTCTCTCTCTCTCTCTCTCTCTCTCTCTCTCTCTCTCTCTCTCTCTGTAACTCTTTCAAATAAACTAGTGAGCCCGCTGGGGGCCGGGAGAGGCCAAGCACATGGGTAATGACCAGGTTCCAGGCCACAGCACCCATTCTCTGCAAGGTGTCAGTCTCACCACTTTAAGTTTCCTGGCACAAGGCCCCCTGAACGTGCGTTGGGAACCTGACAAATCCAAAGGACTGTGGAGGATCCAAGGGAAGAGAGGGAATATTCTTAATGTCTCCATGGAAATGGTGTAGACTCATGATCAGTGCCAAAATGTGAGGCACAAGCAAATCTTTCTTTTATTGTGCATTTATTTTACACTCCAGCGGGAGCTGCTCAAGGCATTTTTAAGTGATATCGTTTTTAATCTTTAAAAATGAATTTATTATTTTTAATCTACTTGAAAGGCAAAATAAGAGAGAGAGAGAGAGAGGCCTTCCATCTGCTGGTTCACTCCCCAAATGCCACAACAGCAAGGACTGGGCCAAACCTAAGCCAAAGCCCAGAGCTGAAGCCTGGTCTCCCACATGGGTGGCAGGGACCCAAGCACTTTGGCCATCCTTTCTTGCCTCCCAAGATGCATTAGCTTTAGCAAGATGCATTAGCAGATCAGACGCAGAGAAGGGGGCATTCAAAGCAGCACTCCAATTT
Source organism: Sylvilagus floridanus (assembly GCA_949820135.1). Classification (NCBI taxonomy): domain Eukaryota; kingdom Metazoa; phylum Chordata; class Mammalia; order Lagomorpha; family Leporidae; genus Sylvilagus; species Sylvilagus floridanus. The sequence goes on from OX463241.1 coordinate 100,923,647, forward strand.
GGGATGCAGGCAGCCAAAGCAACCACCCGCTTAACCTGCTGTGCCACAGTGCATGCCCATTATCTCTGCCTTGGTCACAGTCCTGCAAGAGTAGTATGGTGGGGCCGGCAGGTAAAGCTGTCACCTGCAGAGTCGGCATCCCATATGGGCGCCTGTTAAAGTCCCAGCTGCTCCACTTCCCATCCAGCTCTCTGCTGTGGCCTGGGAAAGCAGTAGAAGATGACCCAAACCCTTGGGCCCCTGAGTCCATGTTGGAGACCCAGAGGAAGTCCTGGCTTCTGGCTTCAGATCCGCGCGGCTCTGGCTGTCTCCGCCAACTGGGGAGTGAACCAGAGGATGGAAGACCTCTCTCTCTCTGCCTCTCCTTCTCTCTCTGTGTAACTCTGACTTTCAAATAAATAAATAAATCATTAAAAAAAAAAAAAGTAATGTGGTACCATTTGATAGTCAGGTATAAGATTCAGAGAAGCTAATTGTCCAGAAGAGAAAACCAATAGGAGCCACAGTAGGTTCTCAAGAGGAGAATAAAATGACAGTGACACTTTGGAAAGATAGTATTCAAGGTTATTCTGGGGCTGGGCACTGTGGCTCACTTGGTTAATCCTCTGCCTGCAGCACCGGTATCCCATATGGGCACCGGGTTCTAGTCCTGGTTGCTCCAGTCCAGTTCTCTGCTGTGGCCAGGAAGGCAATGGAGGATGCCCCAGTTGCTTGGGCCCTGCAACTGCATGGGAAACCAGGAGGAAGCACCTGGCTCCTGGCTTTGGATTGGTGCAGCGCCGGCCGTAGTGGCTATTTGGGGAGTTAACCAACAGAAGGAAGACCTTTCTCTCAGTCTCTCTCACTGTCTAACTCTGCCTGTCAAAAAAAAAAAAAAGATTGTCCTGGGGCTGACATTGTGGCACAGTGAGCTAAGCTGTCACTTGCAATGTTGGCGTCCCATACGAGTACCAGTTCAAATCCCAGCAGCATCACTTCAAATCCAGAACTCTGCTAATGCATCTGGGAAGTCAACATAAAATAGACCAAGTGTTTGGGCCCCTGCCACCCACATGGGAGACCCAGATGGAGCTTTTGGCTCCCAGCTTGGGCCTGGCCACACCCTGGCCATTGCAGCCATCTGGGGAGTGAACCAGTGGATGGAAGATCTCTCTCTCTGTGTGTCTCTTCCTGTTTCTGTAACTCTGCCTTTCAAATAAAGAAATAAATCCTTTTAAAAAGAAAGAAAAAAGATTGTCCCAAGGTAGAAAACTCCACATTTTATACTAATCTATGTAAACCTGAGGCAGAACTACTGGTGTGAAAGTAGGAGAAAGAGGTTTGAAGAGAGACCTCCAACCACAAGGAGTCAGAGAAAGTTCCTGCAATATCCAGCAAGCTCAGAAGAAAGCTAACTAACAACAAACTGTAGACACACATTCACACCCACATACCCCATCCAAAGCCCTACATCTTAGGTCACAGCAAAAGAAAAGGAAATGTGCAAAATTAACAAAGTCCCTGAACCTAAACAAATTGTGCAGCTCCTGTCTGGAGTGCCAACGGCACCGCAATCAGTGAGGCAGCTGGAGCTGTTCTCCCAGGCCAGCCCTTCTCTGCCCAGCCATACCTTCTGCTGAAGAGTCACACTTGGAGACCACATTTGCACATGGCCCCATGCCCAGCCCAAACTTGCTAGACAAAGACCGGGTGTCTGTTGACATACTGATCAGCAATTAGCCCTCTCTCAAGGCTCTGAAGTTCAACACCAAGACTGGCATCCAAAACACAGTGTCTGTGGCTCCTAACAGCACCCAGCTCCTGTTCCTCTGTGGCCTGTTATCACTTTGGACTTGGGTTCCTGCAGTCAGTCACCTGTTGCACACCTCCCAGCAATGGCCCATTCCTTGAGCTCTCTCGAGCAGAGCTGTGTTCACAAGTGAACAATCCATGATGAAGCAAGCAAGGGCAACAGACACACTTCAGGCCAGGAGTTGCAAAATGACAGTCTACAGGGTAGAGCGGCGAAGCATTTGTTTCACCCACATGGTGCTGTGGCTGTTCTCATTTGAATTTGGCAGCCTTTACACAAAGCACACTGCCTTCAGCTTATCCCAGCTCCCTCTGTAATCTGTATCATATGACCAAGCAGGAGACCTGAACCTTCTCATTCATTTGCCATTACCTGCTTCGGCCCTGTAATTATTTGAGTTTGAAATCTTTGATCTAGACCTGGTGGAGGGGTGTGTGCATGCCTCTGTGTGTGTGTGTGTGTGTGTGTGTGTGTGTGTGTGTGTGTCAAACTCTAAGTAAAACAACTACAGGAAGTGGAAAATGGAAAGAATATAGATTGTCTGGGAGCAAAGTTCCCCTTCATCTTTTCAGTTATTCAAAACCAAACGCAGCTTGTGAGCAAATTCTTTGGGAAACAGAGAGACAATATGATGTGTAATCAAACAAAAGGTACTGCCAATTGCCCTGATGTATTGCTCAGAGGCCATTGCATAACTTGCCAAATGGGTGCAGGGTTGCACTACCTAGGAAGCATTTGATTGCAAATGGCAGAAACCCAACTCAAATAAGGTATTTTTTAAGGGTGGGTTGGGACCTACTCAAAGGAAGAGCTTCTGCAGAAACAAGACTTCATGGTCAGAGGGCTTTGTGCCACCAGGTCTCACTCCTTCTGGTCCTAATTTCCACCTGTGTGTGTGTGTGTGTGTGTTCTTGCCTTTATTATGTAGGAAGACCTCTCTCTCTCTCTCTCTCTCTCTCTCTCTCTCTCTCTCTCTCTCTCTCTGAGAGAGATTGCTTATATCCTCAGCCATTTTCAAAATAAGCACCATTCCCCTTTGAGAAGACAACTTCTGTCTCCTATGGCTTTGGGAACATGACTGGTTCCATAGCAGGGTTGTCTATTAGCGCTGTCCAGTTAGGCTCCAGGGGAACAGGATTCTCTTGGTTGCTGGCCCAGGCCATGTACTCCATGCCTTGACAGCCAGAAATGGGAGTCTGCTACTAAAAGGAAGGAGACACAAGAAAATCTGCTAAAAAAAAAAAGGCAAAAATAGTAGCTATGCAACCCTCTACATTAGATTTAAAAATTTGTTCTAGTTAAAATACTTTATTAAAGTTACTTTGTCCAACCAAAGAAAGTGCTTACACACTTATGCTTGAGTAACTCCTGACATCCCACAAAAGACCCCCTGCATCCATCAAGCAAGATGTTTTCAATGGGTTTCTGGCAATGGGTTTCTTAGTATTGCCAGAAAACAAAGCTTTTTAAAGATTTATTTATTTCAAAGCTTTTTAAAGATTTATTTATTTATCTGAAAGTCAGAATTACACAGAGAGAGAAGGAGAGGCAGAGAGAGAGAGAGAGGTCTTCCATCCACTGGTTCACTCCCCAGTTGGCTGCAACGGCCAGAGCTATGCCGATCCAAAGCCAGGAGCCAGGAGCTTCTTCCCAGTATCCCACGTGGGTGTAGGGGCCCAAAGACTTGGGCCATCTTCTACTGCTTCCCCAGGCCATAGCAGAGGGCTGGATCGGAAGTAGAGCAACTGAGACTCAAACTGGCGCCCATATGGGATGCCGGCACTGCAGGCAGCAGCTTTACCTTCTATGCCACAGCGCTAGCCCTGTAAACAAATTTTCTTCTCCTGTGTCTGTAGATGATGCACCAACCATCCACAGAAGGGAAGGACTCATACCTGCTCATCGATCACTTTTGTCAGGGATGGGATATTTGGTGTTAGTTAGGCAGAAAAAGGAGTGAGAGATGCTTCGGGAGTTTCTGCAGAAGGGAAGAGAAAGTGCTGTGGAGGTGAGAGGTGAGAAGATGTCCAAAGTAGGTACCCTTTATTTAAAATTTCCCCCCTGAAAAGAAGGCCATATGCTACCTGGCTTCTGGCCTCTCTGGGTCTTTCCATTGGTACAATGTGGGGAGATCAACAAACTTCAACAACATGCACTGCCCACCGGGTGAGAGCCAGGGCAACTTGGCAAGTGCTCCTGTGTCTGTTACTCAGACAGTTATAGGGTCCCTGAAAGCAGAAATCTGACTGCCCAGCAAAGCGCAGGCAGCTGTGATTTGTCCACTGGAAAAGCTGAGAGAAGCACCTGTGGAATGTGAGGTGAGTGAGGAACACCTTAGGGAAGCCATCCATCCGAATGAAAGTGGAGCTTGAATTAACTGTATTATAAGCAATCTGAAGGAAGAGCATGACCACAGTGCAGGAGAGGAAAACAGTTCTCTGGTTATCCTGAGATAACCTGAGACAGACCCCGTAACAAAGGACAGGTGCACAAGAGAAAAATATATGACAGGGGCGGCATTGTGGCAAAGCGGGTAGAGCCACCACCTACGATGCCGGCATCCCACATGGGTGCTGGTTCATGTCCTGGCTGCTCCACTTTTCATCCAGCTCCCTGCTAATGCACCTAGGGAAAAGCAGCAGAAGATGGCCCAAATGCCTGGATCCCTGCTACCCACTTGGGAGACTTAGAAGAAGCTCTTGGCTTAGGCCTGGCCCAGACCTGGCTGTTCTGTTTACCTAGTGAACCAGAAGATGGAAAACATCCCTCTCAGATGTCTCTCCTCTCTCTCTCTCTCTCTCTCTCTCTCTCTCTCTCTCCCTCCCTCCCTCCCTCCTCTCTGACTTTCAAATAAATAAATAAATCTTTAACAACAACATAAAAAGAAAAATACATGAGAGCTTATTGACATGGATACTTCATAGGAGACTTCAAAAAGATCATGAAGCCGGCTCCACGGCTCAATAGGCTAATCCTCCGCCTTGCGGTGCCGGCACACCGGGTTCTAGTCCCGGTTGGGGCACCAGATTCTGTCCCGGTTGCCCCTCTTCCAGGCCAGCTCTCTGCTGTGGCCCAGGAGTGCAGTGGAGGATGGCCCAAGTGCTTGGGCCCTGCACCGCATGGGAGACCAGGAGAAGCACCTGGCTCCTGCCTTCGGATCAGCGCGATGTGCCGGCCACAACGCACTGGCCACAGCAGCCATTGGAGGGTGAACCAACGGCAAAGGAAGACCTTTCTCTGTCTCTCTCTCTCACTGTCCACTCTGCCTGTCAAAAAAAAAAAGATCATGGAAAAATGGAACTAAAAGTAAGTTTCATTTGATGCAAAACATTTTGAAGTCCGTGCATTTTGATAAGCTTTCTGGAGACTGCTCATATGCATGGATTTCAAGTATTTTTGCATCAAAATAAATAATTTCCTTTTCCACAAGCTTTTTTTTCTTTTTTACTTTATTTCAGAGAGAGAGAGAGAGAGCACCCCCATTCCTGGTTCACTCGCCATATGTCCACAACAGCTAAAGCCAGTCCAGACTAAAGCCAGGCGACAGAAACTCAATCCACCTCTCATACGGGTGGCAGGGATCCAGCTACTTAAGCCATCACTGCTGCCTCCCAGGGTGCACATTAACAGAAGCTAGAATCAGGAGTTGAACCCAGATACTGCAATGTGAGACACAGCCATTCTAACCAGCATTTTAACTACTAGGCCTCTGTGATTGTCACCCTTTTCATATGGCTTTGTCTGTGGGTTCAGTTACCCATTGTCAACCACAGTCCAAAAATATTACATGGAAATTCCAAAAATAATTCATTCATAAATTGTGCACCATCCTGAGTAGCATCATGAAATTTCAACCCACACTGCTCCATCCTGCCCAGTATGTAAATCGCCTCTTTGTCCAGCATACACCTGCTATATATACTACCCTCCTGTGGATCACCTAGTAGTTGCTTGTTTGTCAAATCAGCTGCCACAATACTACATTGTTTATATATAAAGTGCAGTTTATATACTAGCTACAGCTTTAGCTATCCCTGGGGAGGCTGGGAAGCTATCCCTACAGATAAAGGAAATGCTTACTTTATGTTTATTTTTTTTAAATTTATTTATTTGAAAGGCAGAGTTATAGAGAGGCAGAGGCAGAGAGAGAGAGAGAGAGAGAGAGAGAGAGAGAGAGAGAGGTCTTCCATCTGCTGGTTCACTCCCCAGATGGCGGCAATGGATGGAGATGTGCCAATCTGAAGCTTCTTCCTGGTCTCCCACGCAGGTGCAGGGACCCAAGAATGACTTGGGCCATCTTCTACAGCTTTCTCAAGCCATAGCAGAGAGCTGGATCGGAAATGGAGTAGCTGGGACTCGAACTGGCACCCATATGGGATGCTGGCACTGCAGGTGGCAGCTTTACCCACTATGCCAACCCTCTTTGCCACTGTGCCAGCACTGCTTACTAAATGTTTATATCCCAGTAGTCAGTATGTTAGATAATATTAGGGTGTTGATATTAAATTTTTTTGGAGGTGATAATGATATGTCCTAGAAGAATGTCCCTGTTCTAAAAAATATATATTTATGGGGCCAGCGCTGAGGCGTAGTGGATAAAGCCACCGCCTGCAGTGTCAGCATCCCATATGGGCTCCAGTTCGAGTCCCGGCCACTCCACTTCTGATCCAGCTCTCTGCTATGGCCTGGGAAATCAGCAGAAGATGGCCCAAGTCCTTGGGCCTCTGAACTTCTGTAGGAGACCCAGAAGACGCTCCTGGCTCCTGGCTTCTGATCGGCACAGCTCCAGCCATTGCAGCCAACTGGAGAATGAACCAGTGGATGGAAGACTTCTTCTCTCTTTCTCTGTCTCTCCTTCTCTCTCCATGTAGCTCTTTCAAGTAAATAAATAAATCTTTAAAAAATATATTTATTTTATTTATTTGAAAAACAGAGCTACAGAGAAAGGTAGAGACAGAGGGAGAGGTCTTCCATCTGCTGGTTCACTCCCCAAATGGCTTCAATGGCCGGAGCTGAGCTCATCTGAAGCCAGGAGCCTCTTCCAGATCTCCCAAGTGGGTACAGGGGCCTTCCTCCACTGCTTTTCCAGGCATAATAACAGGCAGCTGGACAGAAGGTGCAGCAGCTGGAACTCATGTGGTGCAGCCCATATGGGATGCCAGTGCTGCAGGCCAGGACTTCAACATGCTATGCCACAGCACCTGCCCTGAATGTCCCTGTTCTTAAAAGGTACACGCTAGAGTATTTGCAATGAACTATCATGTTATTTGCACATCATTTCCAAATGACTCTACAAGCAAATATATAAATGAGAAACACCTCCTCCCCCCCCCAAAGAGAGAGAGAGAGAGAGAGAGAGAGAGAGAGAGAGAGAGAAGTAAACCAAACATCTCAAAATGAAAACACAGGAAAACCTAGGTGAAGGATAGGTATTCATTGAACTACTTTTGAACTTTACATAGGTTTAAAATTGTTATAAATGAAATGTTACAGGGGGGCTGACGCTGTGGCTCACTTGGTTAATCCTCTGCCTGCAGCGCCAGCATCCCATATGGGTGCCGGGTTCCAGTCCCGGTTGCTCCGCTTCCGGTCCAGCTCTCTGCTGTGGCCTGGGAAGGCAGTGGAGGATGGCCCAAGTGCTTGGGCACCTGCACCCGCATGGGAGACCAGGTGAAGCACCTGGCTCCTGGCTTCGGATCCACGTAGTCCCGGCCGTAGCAGCCATTTGGGGAGTGAACCAACGGAGGGAAGACCTTTCTATCTGTCTGTCTGTCTGTCTCTCTCTCTCTCTCTCTCTCACTAACTCTATCTGAAAAAAGAAATAGAGAGAGAGAGAGAGAGAGAGAGAGAGGTAAATAGGTTACAAGGGAAAAACAAAAGAGCTCCACTTAACTGCACTCTGATATTTCTTCCAAGTTTCCTCAAACTGCCAACATCAATTCAGAAGGTTTTGATTCCAGCGCTTTCCTGATCTCACAGGCGAAGTTTTCAGATGAGAATCACGGCTCACACTCCTTCCCCCAGGTGCTTCTCAGTTTGTTTGCAGAAGCGCCCCTTACTGTTGTTGTCCCAGCATGTCACAAGAAACCAGGACCAAAGCCATCTATGTGTGGGCAACAGCAACTGTGTCAGAGCTGGTGTCTGGCTGCCAGTGATTGTAAACAGCACCCGCTTGTCAGAGATGTGAAAACATGACAGACAGGGCATGGGGAGGAGGTAAGAAATGTCTTAAAATTGGACAGTCCAGGGTGGGCCTGTTGCGCAGCAGTTAAGTCTCCACTTGAGTGACCTGCATCCCACATCATAGTGCCATGGTTCAAGTCTCAGCTCGGCTTTCAATCCCAGCTCTCTGCTACTGCACACCCTGGGAGGCAGTGGCTGATGGAGCAGTGGTTGATGGCTCAGATAACTGAGTCTCTGCCACCACCCATGTGGGAGACCTCGATGGAGTTCTTGGCAACCAGCTTCAGCTCTAGCCAAGATCTGTGTCAGCATTTGAGGATCGAACCAGTGGATTGGGAGTGCTCTCTTAATGTTTCTCTCTCAAACAAATAATTTGTTTTTTAATTTGGACAATTGATATATACACACCGGTGACACTCAACAGGCACGAATCTCCACGTGGGTGCACCAGTTGGAAACCTTATGTATCTGTCGGTCTTTGCGAGACTGGTGAACAGCAGTTACCCGCCTTGATTGGATCAGAGTTTCTGGCATGTGAATCTGGCTTATCTCCTGGGCCACAGGACCCTTTCCAAGGTACCACTAGCGTATGAGATCCTGCCTGAATACTGGCCAGCATTTACCATCTTTGACATCCTACTCTGCTCTCCCAAGAGCAGTCGGGATCTGTGCCATCCAGATGGCAGGCAGGCCTGTGGAGAGAGCTTTGACACCACCTGTGTCCCCCTGCAATGCAAGGACTGCAAGGACTGGAAGCCATCATTCCATCCTGGCTAGTTATGCCATTTATATGTCCGCTCTCTGAGAATCATTGTGTCTGCATTGCCTCCCCATCTTCCATAAACGCTGGGTTGCTGCTCCTCCTCAAGGGATTACTGTGAACAATCAAAGAGAAACCAAGAGGAGAAAAAAGCACCAAGAACTGTTAATATACAAACGCAGGTCTTTGAGAGGACAGAGAGGACTAGTGATCCCCAAGCACCTCCAAGGATACTTCCCTCTTTCCTGAGTCACTTCGCGTCTCTCGTGCCTAAAGGAAAGATAATCTCAGTAGCTCGTTTTCCTGGCCTAAACTTTTATTTGCCCCTTTGGCTATAAAAAGCCTGTTCTGCATTACTCAAATATGCCTACAACGCGACAGCATGCAGAGTCCATACCCTTTTACACGCTGCATGTGGAAAGCCCTCACTAACAAGAAGCCAGGAATGCCTGGAGATCACATGATCCCTTCCTCCTGTGACCCCAGGGCCCCCATGGGTCACTCACAGTTCTGAAGCCCAGCTGTGCCCGGACCCCCTCGGAGGCGCCCACTCCTGCAGCCAACAGCTGCCCTGATGCAGCCATTCTTGCGGCACTGGCAGAACACCCCTGAAATGAACCCCGAAGAAGTGTAAGGGCATCAAGGCAACCAGGAGTTACTCAACCGGCTCCAACAGCCTCTGTGTCTGAGTCGGAACACCCAAAGATAACGACCCAGAAGGGACGCCCTCTGCCCAGGGCCAGCTCCGGCTGCTGACACAGCAGCCTCCCTGTGCCGATCACCTCCCCATCACCCTATTGGTTACAGAAGGCGTCTCACCCCAGGGTTATGGAGATAACTGGACACATGGCACCCAACACTGGGTGGAGGAAACTGACAGCGGTTTCTTAGTCATCTACATAGCCCAAGGAAGGAGGATGTCATGTGGCACCATATAGAAGCTAACTGAGGCAACAGAGTGGACCAAGGAGGATGTGGGAGGCAGGCTTTGCAGTGACAAGAGGCTGGGGTGGCCCTGGTTCCCACTGAAGCCTGGGACTGGCTTGTTGGATTATTCCGCAGATCGTCGGGGAACTGAAGCCTGATCCTCAGGGATGAACAGGGACTGTCCTGGGTCCCGTGATGTGGAGTGCTGTTTGGCAAAGGGTCCTTAGCCAGGGGAGCAGGGAGGGGAAGGGAGCCGGGGCCTTCTGCTGTTAGATGTCAAGGCATGTTGTAATATTGGGTCTTAATTTCAGGCCTATAGCATATACCCTTTGCCACATCTCCTTCCTTTTCACCTTCTGTGTTTGGAACAAGGATGTCTCTTTGATCTTTTCCTATATCCTTTTCTTTTCACTGTTACATTCTTCACTGGCTGTATAGTTAGTTTGGGATAAGGCTGCTTCCTACCTCAATAGCAAGCTTCTAAAGCCCTCAGGGCAGGGATATTTTCTGGGGGAAACTGAGACAGAGAGTATCCCCAGAAAGAAATAGGCACTATGAGAGCAGAATTCTACAAAAGCCCAGCTCTGACTGTTGCAGGCATTTGTTGAGTGGATGAACAGATGAAAACTCCTGGCTTGCAAATAAAAAAAAAAAATACATCATTTATTTTTTTAAAAAAGTGTAGGTTATGCTGTTGGGAAGTTTATTTCCTCTCCATTTTCTCAGATACATTCAGTCTACATCCCACTCATATGCCTTGTCCAAGTGATTGCATATATATCTGTGTATGTACGTGTGTGTGTGTGTGTGTGTGTGTGTGTAAACCAAAGAAAGAGGGTAATTTCTTTCCCCCCACCCAGAAACCTTTTTATTTAAGGGATACAAACTTTATACATTTCATAATTACAACTTCAGGACATGGTGATTCTTCCTACCTTCCCACCCACTCTCCCACCCCTAGGAAGAGGGTAATTTCTATGTTTGGGTTGTCATAGCACAGAAAATAAAAAATAACACCTGACAGATGGCAAAACAATCACCAACCTGAACCAGTTCAGGAGAAGCAGGAGATTGGAGCTAGATGCCATCATGAGAAAGAATCCTGCTCCGTCTCCCTGCGGATTTGCACAGCTCTGGGGGAGCATTAAGTTTGCACATTGTTTGAACCATGCTCAAGGAGCTCTTAACAGAGAAGGGATGTGGCCACTCACCACCTCTACCTACCCCCACCAATTTGGACATCTGAGTTCCCCCAAAACCAAAAACATTTTTTCCTGTTCAATTCACAGATGACCCTTGCATTTGAGTCTTCAGCTAACACACTTAAAAGCAGAACTAGCTGATAAAATTTCATTAATAGTCACAGCTTCTTTCTAATTATCAATACTCCCCTCCGAGATTAAGAAAAACACACCAAATAAAGCTAAAACAAAAACAAACAAATAAACAAATAAAAAAAAAAACCTGCTGAGAAACCATGTGCAATGAGAATGAGTGATGTAGCTGGGTTCTGTGGAAGGAGAATGTGTGGGCCCAGGTGCTCCATGCACGGCCAGTGCAGCGTTGTTGCTGGACCCAGCAGTGGCTCCCCCTTCTGGACGGTGATGGAAGTACAGAAGGAGAAGAACCATCTTGGAATACCATTGTTCCCTGGGGCCACCCACCATGGGGCTGTCAGGGTAGCCCATTTCATGGGATTAGTGGAGGGAACCAAGATGACAGAAATGCCTGAACTAACTAAAAATAATTACCTGAATCTAAATGGTATCCTTGGTGCCAAGGAAAGATAAAGATCAAGGTGGATTTCAAATATATGTGTCTTAGTGGAGAAAAAAAATGATATTTTGGGAATCAAGCAGTGCCCTGAGGTCCAACAGAGTTCATTTCTAAAGGTTTTCTTGTCAAGATTGCTGTGCATTAGTGCATGTTGAAACTGGTGGCCTTTTCTAGTTACTAAGGAGACAAAGTAGAATCTGTGGTGTTTGGTTCTGTCAGTCAAAAACTCATGCTCCTCTGCACAGCCTGTCTCATCATTGTCTCCACCAGAATGTTTGAGAAGGCCATAATATTGTTCTTAACTGCCTGGGAAAAAAGAGGGACTTGAGCACTCTTTTTTTTCCTGTCTACACCCTGCTACACGGTACAAGTCCATATGCACTTCAGAAGCCAAGTGAAGGAAATACGAGATTTATGATTTATTTTTAAAACTAAAACAATGCATTCCCCGGGGTTAAGTAGAAAGGTCATAACCAATAAAAGCATCTAAGTCGCCTCATTAGCATGTTCCTTTAGCCACATTTCTCTTACTCAACAGAGCATATCTCCTCTGAAGACCAGTAGATTGCACAATAACACATGCAAAGACCAAAGAAGGAATCTGCTGTGTAACTACTAACCATCTGACCAGAGAGCATTTGCCTCAGAGGGAGAAGGAGAAACAAATATGTAAAGAGGAGCACCAAGCTTCTGACACACACAAGTTTCTGCCAAGCTTAAAAAGGGGCTGGAGCCATCCCTGCCTGCAACTGCTAGACATCTGGATCCTGAGCTGCAAATGAAGGGCTCGTCCTGATCTTGCAGGGTTTGGAACAGAACGTCTTTCAAGAGCCCACTTAACCCTCTGCATTTGGACTTTGAAAGTAGGAACTTCTTGTCCCAGCCCAGTCATAGCAGACCTCCGCTTGGCACCAGTGATGGACCCCGGGCCTGAGCTCCCAGAAGCATTGGAAAGTCTTAATTAATGAACTAAAGGGGCTGGTGTTTTGGTGCAGCAGGCCCAGGAGTCAACATTGTGGTGTAGTGATATCAGAGAGCAGGTTCGAGACCCAGCTGCTCTGCTTCTGATCCAGATCTCTGCTAATGCAGCTGGAAAAGCAGCAGAAGACTTTAATAAAAGCAGTATCAAAGAATTGACTTCGACAGTTGTAGAACTGCTGTCTAGGTCTTTTTGGGCCCCTATCACAAAATACCATAGACTGCACAGCTTACAAACCACAGAATCTTATTTCTCACAGTTCTGGAGGCTGGGAAATCCACAGTTAAGGTGCCAGCAGATGCACTCCCTGGTAAAGCCCACTTTCTAGTTCATAGACAAGGCCTTCCTGCTGTGTTCTCACATGGTACAAGGGACAGGCTAACTTCCTGGAGTCGCTTTTATAAGGACATCAATCTCATTCATGAGGGCTCCACCTCACAACATAATCACCTGCCCCAAACCCCACCACTGGGGATTATGATCTCAATGTTGGGGAAACCCAAACATTCAGACCATAGGATTTGGCAAGGCAAGTCCCAAGTCCATAGGGAAGGCTATCAAGAAGGGGAGATTGTGGGGCTGGTGCTGTGGCATAGCGGGTAAAGCCACTGCCTGCAGTGCTGGCATCCTATATGGGCACCGGCTCAAGATCCGGCCACTCCACTTCCGATCCAGCTCTCTGCTATGGCCTGGGAAAGCAGTGGAAGATGGCCCAAGTCCTTGGGCCCCTGAACCCACATGGGAGACCTGGAAGAAGCTCCTGGCTCCTGGCTTCGGATCAGCACAGCTCCAGCCATTGCGGCCAACTGGGGAGTGAACCATCAGATGGAAGACCTCTCTCTGCCTCTCCTCTTTCTGTGTAACTCTGACTTTCAGATAAATAAATGAATCTTTAAAAAAAAAAAAAAGAGGGGAGATTGTGAATACACGGGAATCCTGTGGACTGACCACCTCTCTCTTCCTAGGGAAGTTCTAAAGTCTCCATTAAGGTCTTTCAACTGATTAAGTCAGGCCCATCTGGGATACTCTCCCAGCTTAAAGTCAACTGATTGTTGCTTTCATTATGCCTCCCAAATCTCTTTGTAGTAGTACCTAGACAGATTTGATTGAACAAGTGTAAGAAAATGTGCAAAGGTGTCATAGCTGTGGAGGCTTGATGTGCTAGGTCAAGTTGTCAGCAGGCTTGGTTCCCTTTAAGCTCTGTGAAAGAGAACCTGGTCCCCACCTCTCCCCTCTTGCCTCACTAGCCTTGTTCGGTGGTCCTTGGCTTGTAGAAACCTCACCCTGCTCTCTCTCTCTGCCTTCATCTTCACATGTTGTTCTGGTGTTGTCTGTATCCAAATCCTCCCTTTGGGTAATGACACCTCTCATATTGGATTAGCGCCCCCCCTTGACCCTGCTTCAGCATGACTCATCCTAACTCATCACATCTACAATGATCCTATTTCCAAATGAGGCCACGTTCACAGGTATTGAGGGTTAGGAATGCAATACACAAATTTGGAGGAGGTGCAAATTCAGCCTATAATATATCACTACGAGGTGGCAAAGTTAGGAGCCAAACCCAAGTCTGTCTGAGTCAGAGGCCATGTACTGTTGCTCTTCATCCTAGGATGCATATGGATGATTGGAAGAAGCTAGGGACTGCGAGTGGCCATTGAGGAAGTTCCTGTGAGGAAAGTTTCCACTCTCCCAGGCAACAAGATTTGATGCATAGGCACCAGGCTATTGGCCCACTGGCATTTTTATCTTGGATTCTAACTTGAAAAAACAAACATCACTCTCCATTTGGTAAAATCCAAGACCACTGTAGACCAACAAACATGCCAAAGTCATTCACATGGTTTAAAGCATGTAGTTTATTTGGCAAATTTTTGCCCCCATAAAATTAACTTGCTCCTTTGCAAGAAAGGTAAAATTAATCAATTAAGGTGTGGAGAAAATGCAATTTCCAGTTTACACAAATCCAAAAATGTTACCTGAGGATACTCTGGTTAAATTTGCTTTTCTTTTGAAGTACTTCATGATTTATTGTTACTATTTCTTGTTGTTTTTGCCAAATATTGGTGTGATTGTGCTTATAAAGGTCATCCTATTCATAACTATCTCTTTTTTTTTCTAAGATTTACATCTTTATTTGAGAGGCAAAGTTAACAGACAGAGAGAGGAGAGACAGAGAGGATTCGTCCATCCACTGGTTCACTCCCCAAATGGCCACAATGGCTGGGGCTGAACTAGGCTGAAGCTAGGAGCCACGAGCTTCTCCTGGTCTCCCATGTGGGTGCTGGGGCCCAAACACGTGGGCCATCCTCCACTGTTCTCCCAGGCCATAAGCAAAGAGCTGGATTGGAAGAGGTACAGCCGAGACTCAAACCGGAGTCCTTATGGAATGCCAGTACCACAAGCCGAGGCTTAATCTACTATGCCACAGTGTCAGTCCCCATAACCATCTCCTTACAGCTTCAATTCCATACTAATGGCATACACATTCACCTGCCAGTTACCCTTGAGTCCCTAAAGGAAAGTCTCAGAGAATGGCATATATAGGCTGCCAATAATATGTGGAAAATCTCTCTGAATAGCTAACATCTGTATGAACAGAATGTACCTAAAAACTAAAGAACAGGAGCTGGGGGCCAGTGCTGTGGCGTAACAGCAGTGCCGGCATCCCATATGGGCGCCAGTTCAAGTTCTGGGTGCTCCACTTCCAATCCAGCTCTCTGCTATGGCCTGGGAAAGCAGTAGAAGATGGTCCAAGTCCTTGGGCTCCTGCACCTGCGTAGGAGACCTGGAAGAAGCTCCTGGCTCCTGGCTTTAGATAGGCGCAGCTCTGGCCATTGTGGCCAATTGGGGAGTGAACCAGAGGATGGAAGACCTCTCTCTCTCTCTCTATCTCTCCTTCTCTCTCTGTATAACTCTTTCAGATAAATAAATAAATAAATCTTTAAAATAAATAAATAAAAAATAAAGAACAGGAGCTGGTGTTGTGGTGCAGCAGGTTAAGCCACCACTTACAATGCTGATATCCATATCTAAGAATTGGTTTAAGTCCCAGCTCCTCTGCTTCAATCCAGCTCCCTGCTAATGTACCTGAGAAAACAGTGGAAGACGCTCCAAGCACTTGCGCCCCTGCCACCCCCATGGGAAACCCAGATGGAGTTCTCCTGGTTTTCTCCCAGCCAGACCTGGATGTTGCAGTCATTTGGAAAGGAAAATATCTCTATCTATCTCTCCTTTCTCTCTATCATTCAACTGCTATGAGGCACACAAAGGAAGGTAAATACCCCATACAGTCAGACACATGCAGGAGACTACGCTACCACGTCCTGGGTGCAGAATACCATAGCGGTTAAGAATCTTGGTTTCTCAGTCAGAAGGATTTGAGTTTGACTCTCAGATCTACACATGTTGTGAGCTGGGACAAGTTACTTATTTCTCTGAATCTCATTTGTAATATCAACATCATATTTCTACTTACTTCATAGGGCTGTGGAAAAATTAAAGATGATGATGGATAGAAAGCATTTAGCATACTACTAAAATAAGTGGTTAGTTAAAAATAGCCATTATTAAATACTTAATGGAGAAATTATGAATTATGGAATTTTTATAGATTTATTACTTTAATATACATTTAATAACTAAAGTATACATGATGACTAATTTTCATAATTTTTATATAATTATCAACAGATGTTTCCAAGAACCTATTTAATTCAGAGTATTCCATGGAGTAGACTGGAAAAAGGAAGAGGTAAAGAATGACTTAGGGGGGCCAGCGCTGTGGCACAGCAGGTTAACGCCCTGGCCTGAAGCGCCAGCATCCCATATGGGCACCAGTTCGAGACCCTGCTGCTCCACTTCCAATCAAGCTCTCTGAAATGGCCTGGGAAAGCAGTAGAAGATGGCCTAGGTCCTTGGGCCCCTACACCCACATGGGAGACCCAGAAGATGCTCCTGGCTCTTGGCTTTGGATCAGCGCAGCTCCAGCTGTTGCAGCCAACTGAGGAGTGAACCAGCGGATGAAAGACCTCTCTCTGCCTCTCCTCTTTCTGTGTAACTCTGACTTTCAAATAAATAAATAAATGTTAAAAAAAAAAAAAAAAACAATGACTTAGGGGGCTGGCACTGTGGTATAGCGGGTAAAGCCGGCTCAAGTCCTGGCTGCTCCACTTCTGATCCAGCTCTCTGTTATGCCCTGGGAAAGCAGTAGAAGATGGCCCAAGTCCTTGGGCCCCTGCACCCTTGTGGGAGACCCAGGAAAGCTCCCGGCCTCCTGCTTCGGATCGGCCCAGCTCCAGCTGGTGTGATCATTTTGGTAGCAACCCAGAAGATGGAAGATTTTCTCTCTCTCTCTCTCCTTCTGCCTCTCTATAACTCTACCTTTCAAATAAATAAATAAAATCTTTAAAAACAAAACAAAACAGAATGACTTAGCCAAGAAACTGAAAGATCTTCCGCAATGATAAGATAAAAATGACTTGAATTAGCATATCAGTTGTTTCTCCGTTATCTAGGGCTCGTAGGTATTTGAAAAATATTTTTGTGTATTTTATTTACAATCTCCTTTACACTATTAAAGATCCATGAAAACTCCTTTTATAACAGTACAAAATTAAATTTCAGCTAGTACCAGTGTAAATGGCACAAAATTTAAAATCAGAAGAATCTGAATTGACATGTTTCTTTCCTTGTGTGTGTTTGCATGTGCACAGCACCACATTTATATACAACACAGAGACATAAACAGGGTATTCATAGGAGATCCCAGCATGTAGGGGTTAATTGGTCACTTTGAACTAAGTTAGTATCAACTCAGCACTCACAACCTTTTCACCAGATATAGCATTTGCTACAGGTTGGTGGGCCTGCCTGCCACTTGAATTAGAAACATCTTTCGTTCAATTCACAATTCTGTTACTTCATGTCTTAGAAGGATAGAACTGTGTTCCCTCTGCTCCTGGCAATTCCGGGCATATCTTTAGTTTAAGGAGTAATTCTCACATAGTAGCGCCCTGGACAAAATGCTAAATATAGGGTTCAGGGAAAATCTGGGTTGTCATCGACTATGATCAGCCCTGTGGGATGAATGGCACAGTCCTAGGCCCCATGCGGTTGGCGGTGTCAATCCCTGGATGTGGCCCCCTGCTTCCGACGGAGTCAGCAAGTAGGAATCCAAGTCCGCGCAGAAGTGACAAGGAGCTGAGGGGCCCCAGCGGAGCGCAAGGGGATTCTGACGTGTTCTCATGACTGAGACACTTTGAGAGAACAGCCTTGACCTTTCAACCCGACAAATTCAAATGCAGTTTGTCATCCAATGTAAAATGAATTTGGCCATGTGTAACCCTGAGTGATGAGGAGGCCTTTTCCCAGAAAAACTCGAGAACATGAAAGAGGGCCATTGAAAAATAAAATCCGCGAAATGGTTGAGCACACGCATCGATATGCTAATGACAAATTCCTCTCCCCAAATAATGAACAGCCTGTGATTCCTTGGGCAAAGCAGACTCCTTTAACACATACGGGAGTCACAGCATGGACTTGCTGACCATTTTTTCTCTCCTTGGAATTTGAAGGACAGTTTAATATTTGTTTTTCACTATCTCCTCCCATTGCTTAAATGTAATTTTCCCGTTAGAGTGACTGTGTTTTCACCACCGAAGAAGAAAGGTTGACTCGCGACAGTCTCTCTGGGTTCTGAAGCTGCTTCTTTCCCTGGGGCGCTTTCTGAGCAGATCAGGAGATGAGGATATACAGAGCACACCCTCTCGGAGATAGAGAGGCAGCAAACCTGAAACCACAGAGCCCAGACCTCTCCAGCTCTCTGAGGAGGTGTCCTGAGAGCTCTAAGACCTGCTCTGTTTGCTTCCACCCAGGGAGCTGTCACTCGCCTGAGCATCATGTCAAAGCATTCTCAAAATAAGCCTCTTTCCCACCACCATTTCTAACTTGCTAAGCATCTACCATGCTTTATATTTGGGCAGTAAAGACTAGAATGGCCTGGAAGCCTTATGAATTATGGCAGGCTTTATTCTTTTATTTCCCATTTGACAATCATCATAAATGTTCATTCGGAAGCTTACAATTATGAAATAGAGCAATCTTGCAAGTAGCTACAAATAATTCACCAGTGGACTCTTAAGCAAACACTTACTTATGGAAGTTACTTGGATGATAAGAACTAAGAAACAATAATTTCTATGGGTTTAACAAATATTCTATTTTTTTCTTGAATTATTTTAACATTTCTTCCCTTGCAAAATCAGAAAAGATCTTACCCCCATTTGCCAGTGGCAATTCTTAAGCCACAATAAGTTATCATCAGCATTGTCCTTTGTAATTGGAAAAAATCTTGACTTGCGTTTTACTCTTTAAAAAAAAAAGTAGCTACTTATTTATTTATTTGAAAGGCAGATTTACAGAGAGAGAAGGAGAGAGATCTTCCACATGTTGATTCACTCCCCCAATGGCCACAACAGCCAGGGCTGGGCCAGGCAGAAGCCGGAAGCCAGGAGCCAGGAGCTTTTTCCAGGTCTTCCACATGGATGCAGGGGGTCCAAGCACCTGGGCCACTTCCACTGCTTTCCCAGACATGTGAGCAGGGAGTTGGATCAGAAGTGGATCAGCTGGGACTTGAAAGAGCACCCAAAATGGGATGCTGGCATTGCAGTCAGTGATTTGACACAGTATGCCACAAAGCTGGTCTTGTGAGTTTTGCTCTAATGGGAAACTCGTTAGCCAACAATTGGCCATGACCCAAAGATTACTTTCTCAAATACTTGGAAAGACGAAGTTTTTCTTAAAAGGGTGGTCATGCAAATTACACTGCAGTACTTTCTTTCTCTCTTTTATTATGATGAAGCTGGGTTTAAGATATAACAGAAGAGATCTGCTGTCCATCTTTGTCATAAACTACATTTGCTCCCCTCCTTCCTCACCTCTTCATATGCTGCTTATGGCCCAGTCACAAATTTCTCACTCTCCCCCAATACCAACACACACACTGTTTCCTTAACTGGAAATGACCTTCTCTTCTCCTCCAAATGTTGGGAATCTCCTGTGACTCACGGCAGAATTAGCCTTCCTGAGGCCCACGCTTACCCAGAGCTGGACACACATCTCCATTTCTGCCCTTGGAGTTCAGTGTTAGTGCCGAGTGCTTATGTGTCTGCCCTCCCGAAGGGACGGCTCATTTCTGCATTCCCAACTCCTCTCCCAGTGCCTATCCTGGGTCACCTTCCTTCATCCAGCTGCAGGGAAGTTATTCTCCAATCGAAGTAAATTAGTATTGGGGCCAGCGCTGTGGCTCAGTAGGTTAATCCTCCGCCTATGGCACCGACATCCCACATGAACACCAGTTCAAGACCTGGCTGCTCCTCTTCTGATCCAGCTCTCTGCTACAGCCTGCGAAAGCAGTAGAAGATGGCCCTAGTCCTTGGGCTCCTGCATCCATGTGGGAGACCTGGAAGAAGCTCCTGGCTGTTGCTCCCAACTGCGGAGTGAACCAATGGAAAGGAGACCTTTCTCTATCTCTCCTTCTCACTGTCTGTACTTCTCAAATAAATAAATAAAATCTTAAAAAAAAAAAAAAAAGAAGAAGAAGTAAATTAGTACTAATTAAGGGGAACTCATTCCACTACCACACAAGGGAAACTTTGAATTTGCTATTCTTTATTCAACAAAAACATCGGATTTACCTGCAATGTTTCACAAACCAAGTCATTCCTTCGTGCCCAGGCCACTTCACCTGCAGGGATGCAGCTCTTGGTGTGCCATTTGTGCTTACCCAGGGAGCATCCTTGTCTCCAGCCACTGCTTTTGGGGACCATGCACCTACACCACGTGCTGGGCTGTGACTTAACCCATCTGAGTCTTCTTTTACATTACAAAAACCAGACTCTAGGTATGTAAACAAAGGGCAAAGATAACTTAGGGCTCAGAAGAAAGAAACTATTACATGCATTCCAGTCCATTCTTGCTCTAAGAGGCTTCCAGAAAACAAACAAAAAATAGATCTAGGCCGGCGCCATGGCTCAACAGGCTAATCCTCCGCCTTGCGGCACAAGCACACCGGATTCTGTCCCGGTTGCCCCTCTTCCAGGCCAGCTCTCTGCTGTGGCCAGGGAGTGCAGTGGAGGATGGCCCAGGTGCTTGGGCCCTGCACCCCATGGGAGACCAGGGAAAGCACCTGGCACCTGGCTCCTGCCATCGGATGAGCGCGGATTGCCAGCCGCAGCGCGCCGACTGTGGCGGCCATTGGAGGGTGAACCAACGGCAAAGGAAGACCTTTCTCTCTGTCTCTCTCTCTCACTGTCCACTCTGCCTGTCAAAAAAAAAAAAAAAATAGATCTGTCTTTTCTGCAATCCCAAATACAGTCCCATGTCTGGAGTGCTGCTGAGTGGATAAGAACATGATTCAAATCTCAGTCCTTCTTCATTGTTGTCTTTTAAATGTTTACTTGTTTATTTGAGAGGGAGTAGAAGTGGGGGAGTTCCCATCTGCTATCTTATTCTCCAAACACCCACAGTGGCCAGGACTGGACTGTTCTGGGCTGAAGCAGGCTATGGGACTCAACCCAGGTCTCTCACCTGAGTAGCCAGGACCCAGTTACTTGAGGCACAATCTGGTGCCTGCCAGAGCGTGCATTAGCAGGAAGCTGGAGACAGATACAAGAGCCAGGTATCATAGCCAGATGCTCCTAAGTGGGACCCTGGTCACTTAACTCATGGCTTAACCACCACGCTTAACACCCGTCCCCAAATCTCAGTTCTTCCATGAACTGACTATGAGACCTCAAAAAAAAAGTTACTTACCCATTCTGAATTTCAACAAAATTTGGAGTGAATAGTGAACCATTGGGCTGGTGAGCAATGAATGAAACAATGCTGTCAGTACTTGTACAGGACCTAATGTACATTGGGCAGGTGACAGTGGGAGTGATTAATCTGCACATCCTGCGAATATGAACGGCTCTGGACAAATCCTAACCTCAGATCGCCATGGAGATGTCACACTCCCTCCCGGCAAACAACTGTTGGGGTTTTTCAGCTCTCAGACTCCCATTTTGCTTCCTCCATAACTGAGCCATAGGGAGAGTTGGCGAAAGCTGCTGTCTCCCAGATGCGGGCAGAGTAGTAAGTCACTCACCGATGGACAATATCAAGTGCAAGAGTGTTACATTCGTACCTGCCTGTCCTGCATCTGTAGAAACCCTCGGACAACAGGGCTGTGAGTGAAGAAAAGACCGCTGGAAGGGAGGAGGAGAAAGCCAGTGTGGGGTGGGCAGAAGGGGGATGTGGAGTGTGGGAGGAAACCCTAGATTCTCGGTTGTTTTCTTGAACTGAAATCACGGGTGCGAGAGTTAGTACTGGTGTCCTTTATCTGGAAAGCTAGGGAGAAAGGAAGGGCCAGTGTAAGCAATGCATGTAAGGAAGTAAATGTATGAACGTTTAAACTGAACTCCCCTATGTGTTTAACAAATAGCTCTCGTGTGAGTTACGTCTTTCAAAAACGGAGTCAGGGACATCTCTGTGTCTTCCTGGAGTCAGACTGTAAGCTGTCATCAGGCCATTTAAGACATCAGAGCACCTACGCCGGCACGAGACAGCTCGGGAATACCAGGAGCCGTCTCTCTGATGCACACATCCTGCCCCCATTTCACAGCAGCAATTATGGATAGAACACCCGAGTTCAGTGGAATGCCTCTCCCCCACTCCGTCCCCTGTCCAGAGGTGGGTGTTGCTGGGTGCCCCGTGTTCATCCCTTTCCTGCAGACTCCCTGAGAGAAGCTGCAGACACCCAAGGGTGGCCCGTGATAGTCTTTGTTATCAGGAGCCGGCAAGCCTCCTGTCATCTCATTACAATTATACCCTTTCTGCGAAGACAGGAGTTGGTAATTGTATCCCACTCAAGCCCCTTGTAGCTGCAGGGAAAGGGGCCCATGAGCCCTCCTCGGGTTACACAGCTCACCGAGTGGTTTTTCCATTTTCCACACCGCCCCACACTCTAAGGGTTTTTGCTTAATCCCGGGGCGGGCAGGAACCTTACTGAAGGGTTATAATAAGGTAATTAAGCACCATGTGGCAGGCGCTGGGCTAAGAGCTTGACCTACATTATTTTCATTAAGTCTCCAACACCCTTGAGAGGGTGTTGTTATTATTTTGGTTGTTTTTTTTTTAACATTACCGTTTTCCAGATGACAACTTGGGGAGGTGAAGAAACATGACCACGGCTCAATAGCAGGCAACTTCCAGGGGAAGGGTCTGATCCCAGGCAACCTGGCATCAGAGCCCATGTAGTGAGCATTTGCTCTAATGTGAACCTCAAAACTTGATTCTGCTGCGCTGTGGCCTGCATGTTTGTAAACCCCCAAAATTTGCTATGTGGGAGCCCACTATCTTACGTTCTTTCTGTTGCTACAACAAAATATCTGAGATCAGGTAATTTATAAAGAAGAGAAGTCTATCTGGCTCATGGTGCTGGAGGCCAGGAAGCCCCAGGGACAGGGCTCTGGCGCGTGTTCGGCCTCCGGTGAGGGCCCTGCTGCTGCACGGTAACCTGGCTGAGGGTCACACAGAAAGACAGAGCAAGCTGCTAGCGTGGGTCTCTCCTCCTCCTAGAAAGCCTGCAGTGCTGCCATGGGGGCCCCACCCTCATGACCTCATCCAACCTCAATTACCTCCCCAAGGCCCAACTTCCCAAACACCATTAACAGTTGCACTTGGAAATTAAGTTTCCCACACAGGAACTTTTAGGGGACACATTCAGATCATAGCACCTTCTCCTTAATGTGCTAGAATTAGGAGGTAGAGCCTCAGGGAGATAAGCAGATGATTAGGGGAGAGCCCTCATCATGGTGGGATTAGTGCACTTACATGAAGAGGAGGCATCAGACTTTCCTCTCCTCTCCTCTCCTCTCCTCTCCTCTCCTCTCCTCTCCTCTCCTCTCCTCTCCTCCCCTCTCCTTTTTCCCCTCCCCTCCCCTCTCCTCCTCTCCTCTTTTCTCCTCTCCTCCCTCCCCTCCCCTCCCCTCCCCTCCCCTCTCCTCTCCTCTCCTCTCCTCTCCTCTCATCTCCTCCCCTCCCCTCTCTTCCCCTCTCCTCTCCTTTCCTCTCCTCTCTCTACCATGTGAGAACACAGTAAGAGAGTGGCCAGCTGAAAACCAAGGAAGAGGCCCTCCTTACCCTTGGACTTCTCAGCCTGCAGAACTGTGGTTGTACGAAATCCAGTCTGGTAATTTGCTAAAGTAGCCAAACTGGCTGAGCTATTCTGGGCTAATTAAGATGCTCTCACCATGCTGCTGGAAGGTCCTGACACTCCACTCCACTCCCCCAAATACTCTGAAGGTATACTCAGCAATCAGCCATCCGGGTGGGGATCCAGTCAGGTCCCCAAGGCTACCTCCTTGGCCCCTTGGCTGGATCTCAAGAGAGATTGGAAGGCGCTTCCTACTGGCTTTCTCAGTGAAATAGACAAGCTGGGATGAAATTGCAAACAAACAGCATGAGGCAGAGGAGTTCAACTTCCTGCATGGCTGACCTTCTCAGACCACTTAGGAAACTGTGGCTTTCACCATTCTGTCACCGCAGGGGCTCAGACAGGGCACGGCGCTCCCCGGAAGAGACGCGTCCAGAGTCAGAGATCATCTTCTTTCCCTAACACTTCTTGCAGCACCCTTCCTTCTTCCTCTTCCCCTTGCTTCCCTGTCTACCCAAGCACTGCAGAGCTGTGCTGGGAACTTCTTCAATGACTTCACTGATCAGGATGCTATGGTGTCCAGGTGTTCCTGGGAATTCCAACCAGGAAAGCGATGCAAAGCCTGACACCGCTCTGTAGGTACACTGATTGCTGAGATTGTCAGTCACTGCTTCCTGTGTGTCAGGCCCACAGGGACAGGGACTGTGCCCGTTTTTCCTTGGGTTTCCAGTGGCTAACTTAGTGCCTAGTACATGCAAGGCCAATATACACTGACCTAAGTTGATCAGCTGGTAGTATTCCTAATAGATTTTCTCGTAACTGCATTTCACTTAGTGACTTAATCAAATTTTCATACCAGAATTGAAGCCTTAACGTCAATGCTGTGACATACACTAGTTGGCAGCATTTATGCCAACCTTCATGAAGCCATTGACAGATTAGCATGGAAACCTTGAAGGCAGGAGCCATAGCCTCCTCACCTTTATATGTCCACTGCTGTGCCTTCAAATAGCAGGCTCAGTGGCTGTGGAGTTGACTTGAATAACCTGTCTATAAGCAGAAACTCCATGCTTAGTTGGAAATAGTCACTCAAGGTCATCTGCAACTTCCACTAAAGAATGCAAGAGTAGATTTCTCTCTAATCTTCCAACTTATGCAAAAGATTCCTTGCACTACTGCAACTTTTCCAGAAATTCACAGGTGCAGATTGCACTGTGTGCATTTCCTTTTCTCTCTGCTTGGGAGCTCCCCCTAAGTCACAATCCTGCCACATCTTGCCACTGTGTGTTGAGTTTTCATGCCAGTATATTACTAGAATCTCCTTGGCCTATCCAGTCCACACAAGCAATAATAGAGTCCCCACATGTTCCAACAGCTCACAACCTCTCTCTAAGACCAGGGCCCATCAATGTTAAATTTGTGAGGACTCAACTCTTTCCCAAACTTGTGGGGTTGAAATGGAAGGATTATGAGAGTTGTTTTTAATTATATTTCATTTATTCTGTTTATTTTAAAAAGCACAGAGAGAGAAATCTCTCCCATTTTTTGGTTCACTCCCCAAATGCCAACAACAGTCAAGGCTGGGCCAGGCAGAGGCCAGGAGCCAGGCACTCCATCTGGGTCTCACACATGGGTGGCAGGGACCCAATTACTTGAGCCATCACCTGCTGCCCCCAAGATGCCTGTTAGCAGGAAATTGGAATCAGAAGTGGAGCCAGGACTCAAACCCAGGCACTTCAAAATGGGATACAAGGGTCACTTCTATACCAAGCACCTACCTGATCACCTGATGTAGCCACTCCCCTTGGGCATCAGCACAAAAATCCAGGGGCCTGCCTTGTTTGGGACCTGTGCATCCCCCAGACTTGAGTCAAGTTGGGGCTCCTGCATCTGATCTTCAGGGCACAGAGACCCCCTCCATCTCTTCTGACCTCTTGTGGATCAGAAACCTCCAACACAAACAAGCTCATTCTTCTCTCTTCCGTAAAAGCTGAGGGTTCATCATGTCTGGCAATGGAAGAGTCTCAGCATATACAATGCTGTGTTTAGCTTCCACCTTAGAAAAATCTTCCTCTTCTTCCCAGGAGCTTAACCCTCCCCTCCTGCCCTTTACTGCCCAGGCTCCCAGCCCTACCTCAGCCCAGAAGAGGGGGATCCTCTTATTATAGTAGCAGAAATCAAAGCACAGTAGAAGGCCTCAGCGTCTCGTTCCACTACTGCCATGGTTTGAAGGTCCCCTGTGAAGTTTATGTTGAAATTGAATCCCCAAGCTCAGATGTTGATGACATTCGCAGGCGGGACCTTTGGGAGGTCATTGGGATTGGATAAGGTCATCCAAGGATGTGTGACTGTCCAAGAGGAAGAGACCTGAGCTGACACCTGCTCGTCCTGTCTCACCACGTGATGCCCTCTGCCACGTTACGAGGCTGGAGCTGTGATCTTAGACTTCCCAGCCGCTAGAACCATGAGCTAAATAAACTTCTATCCTTTGTAAATGACCTCGTCTCAGGTATTTTGTTCTAATGGTCCAGGACAACTACTGACGTTTTTGGCGAGATATCTTGCCACAGGTGCTGTATGGCTCATTCTTTCTCCTCTTGTGCACAAAGATTCACAATTTCTTGCCTATTTGTTGGAAAGGCAAGACACAAGCCAAGAAGAAGATAAGTCAGTCCTACACCAAACATCAAAAGAATTCAAAACTGTGGATGTGAATGTATTTAATGCCACTGAATTGTATACATGAAGTGGTCAAGATGGTAAATTTTATGTTTTGTGTATTTTATCACAATTTTCTTAAAAAAATAAGACTATGGAGTGGGCACTTTAGTCACCTGTGCTCCATATTGAAGTGTGTAGGTTTTGGGTTCCAGATCTGGCTCCTGATTCCAGCTTCCTGCAAATGTAGACCCTGTGAAGCAGCAGGCGTTGAAGTAGCTGAGTTCCTGCCACCCAAATAAGACACCTGGATTGAATTCCTCCTTTGGGATGAGGATGGCTTTGGCTATTGGGAGCTTTGGGGAGTGAAGCAGTGGATGGAAGTGTTTTCTCTCTCCCTTTCCAGTGTCTGTCTGTCTCTCTCTAAAACAAGTACATTTTAAAAACGAGAGGGGGCAGCACTGTGGCGTAGTGGGCTAAGCTCCCACCTGTGGCACCAGAATCCCATATAGGCACCCATTCATGTCCCAGCAGCTCCACTTCTAATCCAGCTCTCTGCTATGGCCTGGGAAAGCAGTGGAAGATGGCCCAAGCGCTTGGGCCCTTGTACCTGCATGGGAGACCAGAAGAAACTCCTGGCTCCTGGCTTCGGATCAGCTCAGCTCTGGCCACTGCAGCCAACTGGGGAGTAAACCAGCAGATGGAAGACCTTTCTCTCTGTCTTTCTCTCTGTCTATAATTCTCTCTCTCAAATAATTAAATATATTTTTAAATCATAGAAACACCACCTGTGGTTGGGGGGAGGGAACAGTCATCAGAAATTAGTTCATGTGCATGTGTCAAAGTGTCTAATGTGTAAGTTGATTTGTGAATATAGTTTAATTTTCTGAAATTCATGTATATTAAATGAAATTGGCTTGCTATGAGCCAAACATATCTTTTCTCCCATCTTTTTTGATGTAACCACTAGAACAACCTTCTGCACGCCAAGGTTTTCAATCTGTCAGTTGCCTCAGAAATAACCTGTCTAGGACAAGGCCCCTGATGGAATTATTTCACCAGACCAGTTTCAGAAAGCTAGGTTTTTGCTCTCTTCATACACAAATTGTCTCAGATTGCACTCAGATTTATACAGTTGTAGAAAAATTATAGACTGACATCTCCTGTTTCAGATAAAAACATAGCACAAGAAAAACACTCTCCGTGGATCCAAAAGCATTCCTCGCCTTACATATCCATTTCGTGAAAACCTCAGCCTGTGTTCCAGGAACTGTAAATTGTGCCAGGAGCTGTGAACACATACGTTTTCTGTGTTTAGCTTAATCCTCTGCTGGGATCACCAGGTACTGATGGCAATTTCTATATTTCTTTAAACACGAGCATCAATCAGGGAGCAGACTGTAAGCATTTTTGAAAACACCATACATTAAGAGACAAGAACTGCTTGAGGAATCGCAAATATTTATTCTAAAGCAGGTCTCGTTTCAGCTGTCTTCTGACTTGGGGCCGACTGCTGACATGAACCATTTATTCGGCACCCCGGGCCTGGTCCGATAGGAGCCAGCTCTTCTACTGCAGGTGGCAGTTTCCCGTATTTTCAAGTGCAGAAGATCCCAGATAGAAAAACCAGAGAAATGTTAAGCACTTGAAATTATATGGCTGCTTATCTGAGTCTACAATGGGCCTAAGGGAAGTTTATAAGGTGCCCGTGAGGACAACGTGTTGGGGGGCGCTGCCTCTTAGAAACAGTGTTACCTGGAGGGAGCCACTTGACTTGGGGACCCTCTGTTGTCCTCATCCACAAAATGATCCCCATGTCGCATCCACATGTCACTCCATCTTCCAAGGCTTACATGAAATCGGTGAGTGCCACAATTTGAATATGTTCCCTCCAAAATCCTGATGATGCCAATGTAATAGTACCAGGACACTTTCAACAGCACTTGGACAAATGGAATTAAAAGATCCGTTTGTTTTGGTGCAAAAAAATTTGAAATCCGTGCATTTTTTGGGTCATAATAGACATTTTCCATGAACTTTGAGAAGACCTCCCCACATGCATGAGTTTCAATATTTTTGCACCAAAATAAACTTTTTATTCCACTTTTCCACAAATCTTTTGAAGAACAGTCATATTAAGAGGTGGGGGGGGGGCTGTTGTGGCTGTGGGTTAAGTTGCCACCTGATACACCTGCATCCCATATGAGCACCAGTTCCAGTTCCCATTGTTCCATTTCCAATCCAGCTCCCTGCTAATGCACCTGGGAAAGGAGCAGAAGATGGCTCAAGTCCTGGGCTCCTGCCATACACATGGGAGACCCAGATCAAGTTCCAGACTCCTGGTTTCAGCCTGGCCCAGCCCTGGCCACTGCAGCCATTTGGGAAGTGAACCAGCAGATGGATGCTCCCTCACTCACTCTCTTTCTGTCTCTCCCTCTCTCTGTGATCTCTGTCTTTCAATTAAATAAAAGAAATCTTTTAAAAAGAGAAAGAGAGAAGGAGCCTTAAAAAGTGCTGAGGATTCTTCCCTCAGGAAGATTAAGTGACTTATAATCTCTTATTTATAATTTATTTATAATCTCTTATAAAAGAGATTGGCAGAGGGACTTCATTCCTTCTGCCCTTTCAGCCTCCATCAGGCAACAACAGAGCAATCACCACCTACAAAGAACAAAGCATCGTCTTGGAAACAGAGAACAGACCCTCACCAGACACCGACACTGCTGGCGCCTTGATCCTGGACTTGCCCGCCTCCAGAACTGTGAGCGATAAATTTCTGTTGTTTATGAATCTCCCAGGCTCAGGTATTTTGTTGTAGCAGCGCAAAATGGACTAAGACTTGAGTGAAAGCATTTATGCATGTATAAATCATTGCACAGATGCCAGGTGTCTTCACAGTTTTAGATTATCAGCGTTCTACAATAGTTCTGCTTCTTTTCTGAGATGGGAACACTAGGTCTTCCCTCTGCTGAAGCTTGAGGTCCATGGCAGAGGAAGAAGGAATTGGTGATAATCAGCTTTGTGTAGTTCTAATCCAGTGTTATACACACACACACACACACACACACACACACACACACATACACACACATCAATGAATGATGGATGAATCCGAGCCAGGGAAGTAGGGACCCATTCACAAGCCAGGGATGCAGAGGACGACTCTTTGAACTGCAGGGACATCAGAAATGATACATTCATGAAAGTTGTCAGAATCAAGATGGAGTTGCCTGTGTCAGCCCTAAGAAAAAATTAAGGGGCCAACATCGTAGCTGAGAAAGCTACAGCTTGTGATGCGATGCTAGTATCCCATATGGGTGCCGGTTCGTGTCCCAGCTATTCCACTTCTAACCAGCTCTCTGTTAATGGCCTGGAAAAAGTAGTGGAAGATGGCCCAAGTGTTTGGGTCCTTGATACTCATATGGGAGACCCAAATGAAGTTCCTGACTCCTGGCTCCTGGCTCTTGTTTTTGGCATGGCCCAGCACTAATCATTGCGGTCATCTGGGGAATGAATCAGCAGGTAGAAGATCTCTCTCTGCCTCTGTCAGTGTCTCCCTCTCTCTAACTTTGCCTTTCAGATAAATAAATAAATCTTTTTAAAAAAATATTAGTGGGGCTGGTGCTGTGGCACAGTGGGTTAAAGCCCTGGCCTGCAGTGCTGGCATCCCATACGGGCGCTGGTTCTAGTTCTGGCTGCTCCATTTCCAACCCAGCTCCCTGCTAGTGCTCCTGGGAAAGCAGTAGAAGATGGCCCAAGTTTTTGGGCCCCTGGAAGACCTGGAAGAGGTTCCTGGCTCCTGGCTTCAAATCGGTGCAGCTCTGGCTGTTGCAGTCATCTGGGGAGTGAACCAGTGGATGGAAGACCTCTCTGTCTCTACCTCTCTCTGCCACTCTGTCCTTCAAATAAATAAAATAAATCTCTAAAAAAATTAAATAAAGCCAGGATATTATGAAGAAAGGGCTCTTAGGCATCATGGCTAGTCAGTAAGGATCACAGAAGTCTGCAGAGCCACACGCTTGCACAGAGGCCATGGCTACCTTACACAAAAAGTACTACTGGGACTCTGCCCAGCTGTTAGTCATTGTGGCCAAAGAGTAGTATTTCAAGATATCTGATGGACTCTTTCTTATTTTTGTCTTTAAAGACTTCTCCTTGCCTCAACCCGCTTTGAATACACCCGTAGTTCACTGTGGTAGACAGATTCCCACTGCAAGTCTCTGCTGCTCCCAAACAATTATCCTGGCTCTCTGGAGACTCTCTCCCATCGTTTCTGCTGGGTAGGTTGACATATCCAAGGAGGAGTGTATCATCTGGGACAGACTTGGACTTGGGATGCAGGCAAGCCCAGGTTCAAATCCTGTTTCTACAATTTACCAGCTGTAGGAACTCGGGCAAGTTACTCAACCGCAAGGTCTTTGTCCAGGAAACAGGAAAATAAGACCTTGACTTTATCAGTCCTGGTGAGGACTAGAAAGAATGTGTGTAAAGCATTCATTTTGGATTTCTAGAGGTACCTAAAAAATACGGCAAACCAGGTGCCTTAACAAGGCAGGAACCCCTTCTCACAGTCCTGGAGGCCGGAAGTCTGAGCTCAGGGGTGTGGCAGGGCCGGGCCTGAGGGGAGCAGCACCTGCAGCCTCCTCCAGGTACAGACGGCACCAGGAGATCATGGGTTTGTAACTGCGAAACTCCAACTGCTCTTGTCTTCGGGCAGGCTTCTTGTGTGTCCCTTTCTCTAAGGACATTGTCGGTGGATTTAGGACCCACCCAGATAATCCAGGATGATCTCAAGATTCTTAAAGGCATCTGCAAAGATCCTTTTTCCAAATAAGGTCACAGTCGTAGGTCCCAGGGCTTAGGACACAGACATACCTCTCAGGAGGGGAGGGAAGTAGGAGCAGTGAATCCCATTAGCATGGGGGTAGAGCTGACACTGGTGGTTGGGCCATGGGGCCACCTATGTTCCAGCAATGGCGGCAGGGGCTACAGCCTAGGATGGTGTCAGGGTGTAGATCGCACCATAGATAAGACTGCACCATTTTCCTAAACTTCCCCCTTTGTTTTTTATAAAGCAGGAGCTGTATGGGTTTACATTAGTCCCAAAAGTTCCGGGGCTATTTTAAGTGCTGCTCTCTGCCGGCTGATGTCCACCTGCTGACTCCAGAGCCACTCTGTTTACCTTGCCCTGTGCCCAAGAAGCTGATGTCCCCATGCCCATTACCGAAGGACTTTTTAACATTTACTTATTTATTTATGTATTTATGTATTTATTTGAAAGGCAGAGTGCCTAAGTGAGAGAGAGTTAGAAACAGAGAAGAGAGAGAGAGATCTTCCATTGGCTGGTTTATTCCCCCAAATGGCTGCAACAGCTGGCACTGGGCCAGGCTGAAGCCAGGAGTCAGGAGCTCCATCAGGGTCTCTCTATGGGTGATAGAGGCCCAAGTACTTGGTCCATCTTCTGCTGATTTCCAAGGCACGTTAGCAGGAACCTGGACTTAAACTGGCACTCCAATCCGGGACGCCAGCATCACAGACTGCAATTTAACCCACCAGGCCATAGCACCCGTCCCCTCACAGACTTTCAATTGGGACAAATGGAAGACACTTGCAGGAGGTAGAAAGTGGGGGTAAGGCCGGCACCGCGGCTCACTAGGCTAATCCTCTGCCTGCAGCGCCAGCACCCCAGGTTCTAGTCCCGGTTGGGGCGCTGGATTCTGTTCCAGTTGCTCCTCTTCCAGTCCAGCTCTCTGCTGTGGCCCGGGAAGGCAGTGGAGGATGGCCCAAGTGCTTGGGCCCTGCACCAGCATAGGAGACCAGGAGAAGCACCTGGCTCTTGTCTTTGGATCAGCACAGTGTGCTGAGCGCAGCGCACCTGCCGCAGCGGCCACTGGGGGTAAACCAACGGAAAAGGAAAACCTTTCTCTCTCTCTCTCTCTCTCTCACTGTCCACTCTGCCTGTCGGGAGGGAGGAAGGGAGGAAGGAAGGAAGGGAGGAAGGGAGGAAGGGAGGAAGGGAGGAAAGAAGGAAGGAAGGAAGGGAGGGAGGGAGGGAGGGAGGGAGGGAGGGAGTAGCCAGAGCTGGGCACTTGATCTGCTCTCCATAGTGCCCTCTCTCGGGCACCCCTCCTCCTACAGCTCAGCTGAGCAACCCCTCCTCCAGAGCCCCTGATCCCACTGGGGTCAGCTGATACTTCCTGAGTCCTCAGCCCTAAGGGTGGAACCCTTTTCCACAGCGTTAGTCTCTGGGTACACGGCAATGCCCTGTGCTTAGCGCTGTCCGTGGAGTCTCTTCATTTAGCTGTCTCCTAGCGGCCTTATTAACACATGGTCCAGCCACCTTCTCCCTCCACTCTGGGTGCTACTCCTCATGTCCTACCTAATGTTTGGTTTCTCTGGGGAGAAGGCTGGGGGGTACTGCACTGCGCCAGCCAGGGCGCAGCGGGGAGCGGCAGCGTTTGTCCCGCGGTCGCAGACACCGCTCACAGCAGACTCCTTGCCCACGGCCGCACCCTGCTCGAAGGCAGCTCTCCTCCGGGGATCCAACCACAGGGGAGAGTTAGGGTGCAGCTTAGACAGGTGGAGCCTCATTGCTTTAGAGTGGGACAGCCCTGAGGGCGTTTCCAGCTCCGTCTTGAGGACTGGCAGAAGCCTCCACAGAGACACTTCGTTGCTTTGAAATCCTCGACCTTCAGCGTGCTCCCCTGCTTGGATGCAGTTACGAGCGGCATTCCCGTAAGCTTCCTGTACACTGTTCTCCAATGTGGGAGTCTACTTGCCAGGAGCTGTCCTTGGACAACGGGCTCCTGCCCAAGGATTAGAAAGCCGTCATCTCGGAACTGCCTGCTGTGAGCCTGGGAGACAGTGCCTGCCAGACAAGACGCAATTTCCCTCCTGTCAAGTCCTAGCCGAAGTCTGCCACTTACCTGTCTGATGGTCTCTTATGTTCCCCACTGCTGGGAAATTCCGTCAGTTCATCCTTTTGTGGGGGTGGGGGACAGGCAGGGAGTCAGAGAGGGATAGGTAAGCTGGAACTTCTGCCGGCCTTGCATTGTAATTCTACCCCCTTACCCGTCAATCTAACACACCCCCTTTCCCATGATGCACTTGTGTCTCACCAGGGACCAGGAAGGAGGGGATGGCCACGTGGAATTTCAATTCCATGTGGAGGCACCATGAAAAGCCCAGAAAGCCTCAAAAACACTGAACTCCACCCAGACTCCACCCTGCTTTTATATTCAGTTAGGGCACCACCCCCTATCAAGGAAAGAGACTAATAATGTAGGCGGGGCCCGTCTTTTGCTCTTGACCCTGCTTAGGCGTCATTTTCTGGACCTCCTCTTCCTCTCTCTCCTCACAGGCAGCTCTCTGGCCCACTCATGACAGGTGTCTCTCCATGTGGGATGGCTCACACTCACACAGGAATGTATGTTCACTCTCTCTTTTACCTGCTGCCTTCGCTTGTGCACTGTATTTATGCTTCTTATCTCTGTGGAGATAAGAACATAGAATGAAGAATAATATACACAGTCCCATAACACCTTCTGCTTCTCCTCACCCCCAGAGTCCAGCATCTCTGGTCCGAACCATCTCGTCCAGCTGACCCCTCGCTCTGGCATTCTTTCTTACATGAAGCATGGTGCCAGGCACTAGCAGCACAGAAGTGAGGAGTTCAAATCTAACCTATGCCGCTTTACTAGCTATGTGACTTTTTTTAAGGAGACAGGGAAGACGTGGCTAGAAGGATGGGAGCAGGACAGAAAGAGAATAAAGCTCTAGCAGCCGCCCTCAGAGAGGAGGGAGAGAGCCATTTTGGCGAATGCTGCTTGATTGTCACAGAAGGTAAAGTCTGAGCACTGTCATTGGCTTGGGCCACCGGGAGGGTACCAACACCTTGACAAGAGCAGCGTCAGTGCGCTGGTGAGGCCAACAGCTTCCATGGAGTGGGTCCAAGAGAAGGAGGAGGTCAATGAAGTGGTGACTAAGTACAGACCACTTTTTAAAGGAGTTCTAGTTTGAGGGGAACAAAGAAGGAGTAGCAGATCTCAAGAATAGGTTGGGATGTTTGTTTCAAGACAGATGTGTAGCAAGTCTTTATGCTGGCGGGCAAGATCCAGTGAGGAGGAACTCTTGTGAGGCGGTAGAGCTGGATCTGCTGCATCCGTGCGGGGAGTGCTTTTAGAAACAGGGATAGAACCTATGTGAGCACAGGTCCAGGTCAGGCCATGGATCAGGGATGGGAGTGAATGATATTCTTTCTGATTGCTTCTGCTTTCGCAATAAAATAAGGAGGGTCATAAGCTCAGAGTGAGAGGTTGGGAGAAGGCATTGAAAATATGAAAAGAGATGTGAGTGACAGTCTGTGGAATGAGACTGAGCTGACTAGGGACAGTAAAAGTTGGATTGTTGGGGCTGATGCTGTGGCGTAGCGGGTAAAGCTGCCACCTGCAGTGCCGACATCCCATATGGGCGCCGGTTCAAGTCCCAGCTGTGCCACTTCCAATCCAGCTCTCTGCTAATGTGCCTGGGAAAACAGTGAAAAGATGGCTCAAGTGCTTGGACCCCTGAACCCACATGGGAGAGCCAGAGGAAGCTCTTGGCTCCTGGCCCAGTCCTGGCTAGTCTCCCAATGTGGGAGACTAGGAAGAAGCTCCTGGCTCCTGGCTTTGGCCTGGCTCAGCCCTGTCTGCTGTGGCCATTTCGGGAGTGAACCAGCACATGGAAGCGCTCTCTCTCTCTCTCTGTGTGTGTGTGTGTGTGTGTGTGTGTGTGTGGTTCTCACCCACCCCCCATCTTTCTCTCTCCTTCTCTTTCTTTAACTCTGCCTTTAAAAAAATAAATCTTTTTAAAAACTGAGTTGAGCTGTTGATAGGTGAAAAGCCTTCAGCACAATGCCCTGTACATAGCAGCATGTAGAAAACATCTGTTACTATTCAATCAACCTGGTGATGGTGATGATCATGATGCCTATAACCAGAGTGTTTGTGAGAACACAGAAGAGGAGCCATTCTACAAGAGTTGAGTAACTAGCCCCAGAGGCAGTTAATTAAGTAAGGGCCTCTCTGAAGAAGGAGAAGGAGGAACAATTGCTTAAACAACACCATGTACTAAACATAGAACTGCTGAGAACAAACTAGCTAGAGCCTTGTTTGTGTACATAAAAGTTTATAGGAACACAGTCATGCCCATTAATCCACAGATTGTCTAACTATTTTCATGGCACAATGTCAGAGTTAAGTAATTGCTCCAAGGATTATGTCCTGCAAAGCCTAAAATATTTGCCATACAGGGGCCAGTGATGTGGCATAGTGGGTAAAGCTGCCGCCTGGGGTGCCGGCATCTCATATGAGCACTGGTTCAAGTCCCGGCTGCTCTTCTTCCCATCCAGCTCCCTGCTAATGTGCCTGGGAAAGCAGTGGAGGATAGCGCAAGTACTTAGGCTCCTGCACCAATGTGGGAGACTAGGAACAAGCTCCTGGCTCAGCCCTGTCCGCTGTGTGGCCATCTGGGGAGTGAACCAGCAGATGGAAGATTCTCTCTCTCTCTCTCTCTCTCTCTCTCTCTCTCTCTCTCTCTCTCTCTCTCCTTCCTCTCCCTCCCTCTCTCCTTCTATGTCTGTGTCTCTTTGTAACTTTTTCTTTCAAATAAATAAATAAATCTTTAAAATATGCACTTACCACCTAGCCTTTTACAAATAATTACATTCTTTTAGAGATTCTATCTATTCGCTACTAACCTCCTATGCAAGCCAGCTCTCCTCCCAGGCCACCTAGGTCATGGAAGTCAACAGAGTGCCTTCCCTAAGGAGGTTCACACCTCCCTTAGGATATCTCATCCAGTACCGCATGTGAAGAGCTGGATAGGTCTGGATCTCACATATACCTGGCCACGCTTTAATGCCACCTGATTTTTTTTAAGCCCCTCCTGTCCCTTTCTGTTTGCATCTCAATGGGAAAACTCCCTCCTGGTTTGGACAGCACCTTTCTTAGATTCTCTAATGACTCTGTCTTTTGTTTTGGACCCTGTATATTTAATCTGCTTGTTAGATTCGGTTGCTTCAGGCAATAAAATTCTAGATGGTCATGCACATGAAACCTCTAATGGAGACACTTCCTGTGAGCCAGTGTGCAGCCCCCTCAAGAGGCCACCTGCTGGAACCCTGGCTTGATCTTGGGTCCCTACTCCACCTCTACTCAGCTTGCAGAACTCAGCTTCAGTCCTTGCCCAAACCCCTGACAGCAACCAGGGTTTCTTTAAGTAGAAGGAGGAAATGACAGCCCAGCACTAGAAGCAGGCCAGACTAACTCCATCCCACGGCTCCTTGCCAGCACGTACACACTAACAAAACAGGAGTGTTCTTTCTCTTTGGCAACCAGCCATGTGGCCAGGACTCTTGCTTTCCTAGCTCTCCCTTGGT
This sequence comes from Sylvilagus floridanus, assembly GCA_949820135.1. Classification (NCBI taxonomy): domain Eukaryota; kingdom Metazoa; phylum Chordata; class Mammalia; order Lagomorpha; family Leporidae; genus Sylvilagus; species Sylvilagus floridanus. The sequence continues at coordinate 100,960,336 of OX463241.1, forward strand.
CCTCATTTTGGCCATCTTTTCCACCATGGGAAATATTCCTAATTTCTCCTTTTATCTTCATAATCATAGTGCTCCTATCCTACCATGGATGATTAACATATTTCAAAAGTCCTCACAGGAGGGAATCACTGCTTTATCCCAAGCAATCATGCAAGAACAACACAAGACTGAGCTTCAATCAATCCAGTCCCAAGTATGGATATCTCATCCCGTGTCAATGCCATGTAACAGCAGGAATTAGCCAGAAAGAAACCGGCACCCCATCTCCTTATCTATACTCAGAGTCAGGATGGATGGGGCAAGGCCATAAGCCTCAGCCATCTTAAATTTCTTGTGAGCCCTGCCTTCTTTCAAGAGACCAGTTCAGTCTCACACCCTGTATTATTCCCCACCCCACCCCTGCATTCTTCCCTAGGTTTGGAAGCCAATGGGCCAAACTTGAAGAACCAGTATAGAGAAGCTCATCTCTGCCTCTGCCCTCCACCCCCACTCTTAGCTCACCTAAGATATAAAAAGGCCCAGGCTGCTGGGGTCTGGGCCCTCTGCCATGGGTTTGCTCTATGTACATGCTGGCAATCGGCCAACCTCTGGGAGTATTTTCTCTGAATAAATTCGGTATAGCTATGGGGGAAAAAAATAATAATTACAAGAAGAGTTTGCTAATCTTTGGGGACATTGAATTAGATAAAGTTATTGTAGACAAGAAAATAAATAGGAGGCACAAATAGTATCATTATAGAATTAATAAGTTAGGGACAGCAAGGAAGAGAGGAGACACCTCAGGGCCGATGTTGTGAAGCAGCAAGTGAAGTCAGCACTCGCAAGGCCAGCAGCCCACATGAGTGCCCGTTCTAATCCCATCTGCTCTGCTTCCACTACAGCACCCTACTAATGACTCGGAGAAGTAGTGGAGGATGGCCCCAAGTGCTCTGGGGTCCTGTCACCCATGTTGGAGACCTGGGCGGAGTTCCAGGTTCCTGGTTTTCGCCTGAACCAGCTCTGGCCATTGTAGCCATTTGGGGAGTGACCAGCAGGTAGAAAATCTCTCTGTCTCTTTCTTTGTATATGTGTGGATGTGTCTGGCCCCCACCCCCACCCCGAAACTCTACTTTTCAAACAGATAAATCTTTAAGAAAAAAAAAAGAGAGAGCAACATATCTGGAAACTGACCTAAAAAATAAAATTAAAATAAAAACACTAATATAATTAACAGTAAATGCACTTGGAGGAGGGAAAAATTAAAACAATCAAAAACAAAGCCAATATTATGAACAAATGCCTATCTATCTTCCTTCTCTCCAGAGACATAAAACAGATAAAGATGACCCAAATATGGAGAATGATTATCTTTAGAGAACTCAAAAACATGGCAAAGAAAGAGTAAGTGTCTGAGACTGTAGTAGAAGACAGTCTCCCCCAGATGCAGAAAGAGTCGAATCTGCAGCCCTGAAAGAACACTCCATGTCCCAGGAAATGCTTGTCTGGGACAAACCACAATGAATCATATTCCGATTGTTTCAAAAATCAAGAAAATCTTCAAACAGAAGCAATAGGAAATAATCTAAAAAGGACCAAACATTGTGGGGAATGTTATTTGGATCTCTGAATATTTTGCACAAGCCCTCACCTTAGAAGGGTATTTCTCACACCTGGCTGCACCTGAGGATCCCTAGGGCTTTCACACATTACTCTCCTTCAGGCTGCCATCCCAAGCCAATTAAAACAGAATGTCTCAGGGTGGGCCCAGGCATCAGCAATTCTCAGGGATTCACCAGTGACTCTGTGTGTAGCTGACTGGGAGGCAAGGTGGCTGAAGGGGTGGTTGGAACCAGCAGCAGGAGAGCAGCGCCTGGGAGCTTATTAGAACCGCCAGTTCTCTTGGGGAGGGCGGTTGTCACAGCAGTTGAAGTCCCTGCTTGGGATGCCCACATCCCATGTTGGAGTCCCAGCTGCTCCACTTCTGACTCAGCTTCCTGCTAATGTGCACAAATGATGACTCTAGTACCTGAGTCCTTACAGTCCACATGAGAGACCTGGGTGGAGGTCCCGGCTCCTGGCTTCAGCCTGGCCCACCCCTGGCTGTTGTCGGAATCTCTCTCTCTCTCTCTCTCTCTCTCTCTCTCTCTCTATCTCAAAAGCCAGTTCTCAAAGCCACTGCAGCCCCCACAGAGATCTGATGGATATTAGGCTCTCCAGGAGCTTTGGATGTATGCTTTAGTTTGAAGAGCCGGGCAGGGGACTTGTGAGCAAAGACTACATCTAGAGATAAGTCTGAACAGATCCAAACACGGGTTTACAATACATGATTCTTTAAAGTAACATTTGAACTTAAACAAGGTCCTTCATTTTACTGAGGTTGCTTTTTCTCATATCAGAGTAAAAACTGAGTTGAGTCATTTTAAATACGGCAGGGATAGAATGAACCCACTGCGGTAAGTCTTTCTCTAGCTCTCTGCGCTGACGCAGAGGAAGATACCCAGCTGATGTTGCTTCTGAGTGGTGAGATTTGAAGTGATTTTAAGACTTTCTTTTTGTACTTTTCCACTTTGTTGAAATTCCTGAAAAGGCATATTATCTATTCCGAAAGTACTAAAGTGCCTTTTTTTAGTTTAACAGAACCAAACTTTCTCATGCATTATTTTTGACCAGGATGATCAGGATCTGTGTACCATTTCACCCCAACCAAACTGACAGAACAGTGATGCACTAGCTAACATGGCCCTTCCCCTTTGTCTTCAGAGAGGGCATCTGCCTCTCCGTGGATAGAGACACTCGGGAGCTACTCTCTGCTCCCGGGCTCCACGAGCAGAGAATTAAAGACAACGAGTGAGTCTTCTTAGGAAATTTCTTTGAAACTATCATGGACTAATGATTTGTCCTTCACTGCGGTAATAACTCTTTGTAAAGAACGGTTTTCTCAGCCTAAAATCAGGACTCCATCAACCCATCCCAAATATTTATCATAAGGCACAGTTTCTCATGGTTATGATTGATACTGCTTACACTGGAGGACCTTCCACATCACAAATACCAAACGCTCATTTCTGGCAAGATTGTCTTCAATCCCATCCGTGCAAAGCCGCAATTTCAGAAGTCAGGCTTCTCGGCCAGCCTCTCGATCTTTGCTCTATCTCACCTAGGGGTGATCTGAGCCTCTGTTGACTAAGCACATACTGGTTTTTCTAAGAGCTGCAGAGGATAAAGGAGTAAACTTCTCGTAAGGCAGTGCAGCCTGTGGGCTTTCTTTTAAAAGCAAAAATATTTAATGAAAGACAAAAGTTAAAGTAAATTCATCCTTGAGGTTAGAAGGGTGATTAATTTTGTCAGCACATCTCATTTATTAAAAAGAAATAAACATTCCATAAACATTCCACTTCTTTGTTAAATTGGCCTGAGTTGGACTTTTTCACAGGGGAGTCTGGCGGGGCGGAGAGAGCACACACAATTATCCATGGACAAGATCCCAGCTTCTGGCCGGCGCCGTGGCTCAACAGGCTAATCCTCCGCCTTGCGGCGCCGGCACACCGGGTTCTAGTCCCGGTCGGGGCACCGGATTCTGTCCCGGTTGCCCCTCTTCCAGGCCAGCCCTCTGCTGTGGCCCAGGAGTGCAGTGGAGGATGGCCCAGGTGCTTGGGCCCTGCACCCCATGGGGAGACCAGGAAAAGCACCTGGCTCCTGGCTCCTGCCATCGGACGAGAGCGGTGCGCCGGCCGCAGCGCACCGACCGCGGCAGCCATTGGAGGGTGAACCAACGGCAACGGAAGACCTTTCTCTCTGTCTCTCTCTCTCACTGTCCACTCTGCCTGTCAAAAAAAAAAAAAAAAAAAATCCCAGATTCCTACTCTACTAGTGAAACTGTTCCATTATGTGTTAATGTCAGGAACCTGGGCTGGCCTTGTGGCGTAGCCTGTGACACTGGCATCCCATATGGGTGAGGGTTTGAGTGCCAGCTGTTCCACTTCCGATCCAGCTCCCTGCTAATGGCCTGGGAAAGCAGCAGAAGATGGTACAAGTGCTTGGGCCCTTGCCACCCATGTGGGAGGCCTGGATGGAGTTCCAGGCTCCTGGCTTCAGCCTGGTCCAGCCTTGGCCATTGCAACCACTTGAGGAGTGAACCAGTGCATGGAAGATGTCCCTTTCTCTGTCTCTCCCTCTCTCTCCATAACTATGCCTTTCAAATAAATCTTTAAAAATAAATAACTCAGGGACCCAAGTCAGTATTAACATATTTTTGTCTGTGGAAGTACTATCCTGCCCTAAACTTAAGTAATTAAATCATGATTTTACATATATATATATATATATATATATATATGTAGCAACCAATTTTAAGGTTTCAAAAATCATTATTCCATGGAGTTTATGTATATGAGATTTGAATATAACCAATGTACATAAAATATTTTCCCATAAACCATAATGTAAACTGCTTTGAAATCTTAACAAAACACAAATGATTCCATATATAACACAAAATATTTATTTCCTATTTACACTTCCATTTTCATATAAAGCAGTTTGGTGCATCATACCACATATCAAAAAAAAGGAAAAGAAAAGAAACATAACTCTTAGCAGGCAGCGAAGGAGTCCCACTGCGTGCTGTCAGCAGTCTCGTGGCTCTTGTCGCTTGCCCTTTTTGGATTTTCTGGTTGTTTCCTGACGAATGGTGTCATATTCCATTATGGCCATTTTTGAAAGTCTCTCTAAGTATTGAGATGGTGCGCCAGCGAGAGGGTCACTGAAGGCAGAGCCTGGGTGGGGAGGAGGAGAAGCGTCAGCTATTGGAATGACAAAGTTAAATTAAGGACACATGAATAATACTCATTCTAGAAAACACAGAGTGGAAGAGCTATCCCACAAATGACTTTTCAACTGTGCTAGTTCTTCATGTTTAGAAACACCAATGGTTACCTTCTTAAATGATCATGACTATAATGCCAGGTCTAAAAAAAGTATCTAAAACTGTATCTAGGCCGGCGCCGTGGCTCAACAGGCTAATCCTCCGCCTTGCGGCGCCGGCACACCGGGTTCTAGTCCCGGTCGGGGCGCCGGATTCTGTCCCGGTTGCCCCTCTTCCAGGCCAGCCCTCTGCTGTGGCCCGGGAGTGCAGTGGAGGATGGCCCAGGTGCTTGGGCCCTGCACCACATGGGGAGACCAGGAAAAGCACCTGGCTCCTGGCTCCTGCCATTGGACGAGCGCGGTGCGCCGGCCGCAGCGCGCCGAGGCCATTGGAGGGTGAACCAACGGCAAAAGGAAGACCTTTCTCTCTGTCTCTCTCTCTCACTGTCCACTCTGCCTGTCAAAAAATAAAAAAAAAAATAAAAAAAAATAAAAAAAAAAAACTGTATCTAAAAACGTCTTTATTGCTGTATTTCATTATGTAGAATTAAATCTGCATCTGTAATGTGCTTTGTAAAACAGGAGGGGATGGCTACAGATTTTATTCAAAGTAAAGGGCACAAGGTCCTTAAACTTGTTTCACATCTTAGAAATTATTTTCTCCAAATAAAATTATTTCTCACGGCCAGTGCTGTGGCGCAGTGGGTTAATGCCTTTGCCTGAAGTGCCAGCATCCCGTATGGGCACTGATTCGAGACCTGGCTGCTCTACTTCCAATCCAGCTCTCTGCTATGGCCTGGGAAAGCAGTAGAAGATGGCCCAAGGACTTGGGCCCCTGCACCTTGGGAAACCCAGAGGATGTTCCTGGCTCCTGGCTTCGGATCGGCGCAGCTCCAGCCATTGGGGAGTGAACCACTGGATGAAAGACCTCTCTCTCTACCTCTCCTCTCTCTGTATAACTCTGACTTTCAAATAAATAAATAAATCTTTTAAAAAGTATTTCTCATAAAATGCTAAGTAAAACAGTACAATTGTGAAGTTAAATAAATAAATCACCTACTTAACTGAAGCACAATTAATAAAGCTTCCATAACCGGGAATACTAATAATACTACATAACACTGATTGAATAACCTTTGTCAACTATTTACCTCTATTTCATCTAAACAGCAACAGTACTATCTCAGATTACAGATTTTTAAAAGACAATTTAAGGAGACTAGTAATTTGCGCAAGGATATGTACCTATCTATCAGATGCAGAATTTGAACCCAAATTCACCAAAATTCCCATGTGATAAATACATACTGTTTATTTTTTCTTAGATTTTTTTTTTAATTTATTTGAAGGGCATAGTTGAGAGGGAGAGAATCAGAGAGGGAGGGGGAAGAGGGATCTTCCATCCACTGGTTCACTCCCCAAATGGCTGCAACGGCCAGGGCCAGGCCAGACCAAAGCCAGAAGCCAGGAGTTTCATCTGGGTCTCCCACATAGATGCAGGGGCCCAAACACTTGGGCCATCTGCTGCTGCTTTAGTAGGCACATTAGCAAGAAGCTGGATGGGAAGTGGAGCAGTAGGAACTCAAACCAGTGCCCATATGGAATTCTGGTGTTGCAATTGGTGGCTTAACCTGTTATACCACAACGCCGGCCCGATATATTGCTTCTAATTATGTAAAAACAATCATGTAATGACAACAACAATTCAGTCAACAACACACTACATATATGACAGTGGTCCCATAAGATTACAATGGAGCTGAAAAATTCCTATCACTTAATGACGTCATAGTGCAATGCATTACCAAACAAAACCACCAAGCTTCCAGTCACACAAAAGGACAGCACATACAATTGCTTACAGCACGTAACACACTTGATAATAAAATCAATGACTACGTGATTACTTGATGCACTGAATTATACTTTCTACCATTATGTTATAGAGTGCTCCTGCTTCTAAAAACAAATTAACTGTAAAGCAGCCTCAGGCAATTCCTTCAGGAGGTGTCCAGAAGCAGGCAGGGTTATCACAGAGACGACAGCTGCATGTGGGTAACTGCCCCTGAAGACCTTCCAGTGGCACAAGGTGGGACAAGGAGGACAGTGATACTGATGACCCTGACCCTGACCCTGTAGCTGATGTGTGTGCTTGTGTCTTAAAAACAAACAAAAGTTTAAAAAGTTTAAAAAAAAAGTTTTAATTTAAAAAAAAAATTTATAATGATATAAAATACATCTTGTATAGCTATACAATGTGGGTTTGTTTATTTAAGATTTATTTATTTATTTGAAAGTCAGAGTTATAGAGAGGCAGAGGCATAGAGAAAGAGGTCTTCTATGTGCTGGTTCACTCCCCAAATGGCTGCAGCAGCCAGAGCTGGGCCTATCCGAAGCCAGGAGCCAGGAGCTGCTTCTGGGTCTTACACGCAGGTGCAGGGGCCCAAGAACTTGGGACAATTTCCACTGCTTTCCCAAGCACATTAGCAGGGAGATGGATTGGAAATGGACGGCTAGGTCTCAAACCAGTACCCGTGTGGGATGATGATGTTGCAGGCAGTGACTTTACCCACTATGCCACAACGCTGGCCCCTGTGTTTGTGTTTTAGGCTAAATGTTATTACAAAAGAGGCAAAAAAATTTAAAAATATAAAAGTTTATAAATTAGTCACAGTAAGCCATTAATGTATTATTGAAGATAAACCTTTTCTAAAGATGTATTTATTTATTTGGAAGAGTTACAGAGAGAGAAGGAGAGACACTAAGAGAGGTCTTCTATCTGCTGGTTTATTCCCCAAGTGGCCGCAAGAACCAACGCTGGACCAGGCCAAAGCCAGGAGCCAGGAACTTCTTCTGGGTCTCCCACATGTGTTGCAGGAGCGCAAGCAGCTGGGCCATCCTCCGCTGCTTTCCCAGGCCATTAGCAGGGAGCTGGATTGGAAGCAGAGTAACCAGGACATGAACTGACACTCACACGGGATGCTGGTGTCACAGGCAGTGGCTTAACCCACTGCACCACAAAGCCAGCCCCAAAAGAAAAGTTTTGAATCAGTGTAGTGTAGCCAAGTGTATGGTGTTGATGAAGTCTGCAGCGGTGCACAGCAGAGTCCTAGACCTGTACATTCACTCGCCACTCACTCACCCACTCACCCAGCCAGTCATGCTAAGTGCTCCACGCAAATATACCACTTTCCATCCTTTATACAGCAGCTTCACTGCACATAGGATCACAAGTACTTACCATTGTATCACGATCGCCTGCACTATTTAGTTCAGTAACATGGTAGCCGAGAAGCTTATGTTAGTCTAGGTGTGTAGTAGACCACACCATCTAGATGTGTAAGTATACTCTGTGATGTTCACGTATGTCTCACCTGAGGAGACATTGTTTACTTTTTTAGTGTAGATTTTCTTTGTTTTGGTTTTTTTTTTTTTTCAACAGGCAGAGTGGACAGTGAGAGAGAGAGACAGAGAGAAAGGTCTTCCTTTTGCCGTTGGTTCACCCTCCAATGGCCGCCACGGCTGGTGCTGCGCTGATCTGAAGGCAGGAGCCAGGTGCTTCTCCTGGTCTCCCATGGGGTGCAGGGGCCCAAGGACTTGGGCCACCCTCCTCTGCACTCCCAGGCCACAGCAGAGAGCTGGCCTGGAAGAGGGGCAACTGGAACAGAATCCGGTGTGCCGGCGCCACAGGCGGAGGATTAGCCTGTTGAGCCGCTGTGCTGGCCTGTTTTGGTTTTCGTTTTTGTAGTTAGCATGCATTTCTTAGAATGTGTCCCCATTGTTAAGTGACTCACAATTGAATGAATCGATACTTTTCTTTAGAAACACAGGGCTTTGAAAATACTATACCGACTCCAATTTTTAAAAATACTATTGTTTAACTTCAAGTATCAGAAATACTGTCTTCAGTTCTCCAATGTGGTTGTCACTTTTCTATTTTTTGTTTGTTTGTTTGTTTGTTTGTGGGTGCAAAGAGTGAGAAGTCATGAGAATTAAGAATCCTTGTATGGGCCGGCACCGAGGCTCAACAGGCTAATCCTCCGCCTTGTGGCACAAGCACACCGGGTTCTAGTCCCGGTCGGGGCACCGGATTCTGTCCCAGTTGCCCCTCTTCCAGGCCAGCCCTCTGCTGTGGCCCGGGAGTGCAGTGGAGGCTGGCCCAAGTGCTTGGGCCCTGCACCCCATGGGAGACCAGGAAAAGCACCTGGCACCTGGCTCCTGCCATCGGATCAACGTGGTGCGCCGGCCGCAGCGCGCCAGCCGCGGTGGCCATTGGAGGGTGAACCAATGGCAAAGGAAGACCTTTCTCTCTGTCTCTCTCTCTCACTGTCCATTCTGCCTGTCAAAAAAAAAAAAAAAAGAATCCTTGTATGATGAGGATTCCTGTTCTTAGCAGTACAATGGACCTAATACTTTAGGAGACCCTCTGGCAGCAAAATTATGCATTTCCAGGAATCAAGCTAACCTGAAAAACTTTAAAGAATCAGTACAATATAGACAACTGCAATTAAGTTGAAGTTGTTGGCAATAAGATTAAAAAATTATCAAATACTTAGTAATTTATGTACAAATTCTAAATTATTCATCAATCAAAAAAGAAATGATAATAGACATTAGAAATATGTGTACATAATCAATAAAAAAAATCAAAAAATGTGTGCAGAACAGCAAAAGTTGTACATTTAGAAGTCTATACCCTAAAATTTCCATATATATATGGATACTTCAAAAAGTTTGTAGAAAATGAAATTAAAAGACTCTGGTGCAAAAAAATTTTGAAATTCATGCAATTTTTTTCATAAATTGCCATGAATGTCCTGAGATCTGTTGTTCATCAGGAAAATAATAAATACTAAGAAAATAGAAGAAAAAAGTAATATCACAAAGAGGAAAAATCAAGTAGAAAACAGTATTAAAATAAAGAAGATCTTTTAAAAAGACAAAAGTTCTTCCTTGAAAAGACTGACAGGAAGGAAAATCTCTGGTGAGATTAATAAAGAAATAAAAAAAGGTAAAAATATATATAACATTAGGAAAAGAAGTAAAACTGAGCAAACCTTCTGCCACTAAGTCTGGAAAGAAAAAAGGCAAATATTTTTGGAAAACACAACTTACCAAAATTGATTGAAGGATGAGAACGCCTTAAGAGTCCTAAAATTAAAATAATTGGCAGGGGGAGAAATGATTGAATCAGAGTCAGACAACCCCTCCCCCCAAAGCAAATAACCCAGATGACTTTATAAATCAATTCTCTCAGTCTTTCCAGGGAGTGAGCACTCCAGTTTTAGACTGTATCTTTCAGAGACAGAAGGAACAGGAATACTCCCCAATCCATTCCATGAGACCACTACAGTCTTAACATTCCATCCAGACAAGGACAGAACAAAGAGCAACATACATGACAATCTCATGCACAAACATAGATTTCTTTTTAAATCTCAAATAAAACATTGCCTAATTAAATATAGCAGTACGTAAAATAGCAAGCCAGGCCTAAGCTGGTTGGTCCCACGAAAGCAAGAGCAGCTTAACATGACAAAATCTGTTAACTGTTATTCTTCACGTTGAAAACATAGGATATCTTACACAATTCATCAAAATCATTTGATAAAATTCCACTCTCATTTATGAAAAAAAAAAAACTCTTAGTGAATTAAAGGGAACTTCTTTAACTTAATAAAAGATATCTACTCAAAACCTAAAGCAAGCATCCTTCCTTCTTCAAAGACTTATTGATTTGAAAGGCAAAGTGACATACACAGGGAAAGGAAGACACATACAGAGAGAGATCTTCCGTCTGCTGGTTCACTCCCCAAACAGCCGCAACAGCCAGGTCAGGGCCAAGCAGGAGCCAGGAACCTGGAACTTTCTCCCACACGGGAAACAAGGGCCCAAGTACTTGGGCTATCATCTGCTGCCTTCCCAGGCACATCAGCAGGGAGTTGGATCAGAAGCAGAGCAGCCAGAACTCAAACCAGTACTCTGACATGGGATGCTGGCCTCACAAGCGGCAGTTTAACCTGCTGCACCACAATGCTGGCCCCACAAGATCATTCATTCATTCATTCTTTTTTTTAAAGATTTTATTTATTTATTTATTTGAGAGACAAAGAGAGAAAGAGGTCTTTCATTCACTGATCTGCTCCCCAAATGACCACAATTGCTAGGGCTGGACCAGGCAGAGGCCAGGAGCCAAGAACTCCATCTGGGTCTCCCATGCAGGTGGTAGAGGCCCAAGTACTTGAGTCATTCTCCGCTTCTTCCCCAGGCACATTAGCAGGAAGCTGATCAGAAGCAGAGCAGCCAAGACTCAAACTAATACTCCTAAATGGGATGCTGGTGTCACAAGCAGCAGTCTAACCCACTGTGCCAGAATTCTGGGTCCAAAAAATAATTTCTTTTAATTTTATATTTTTGAGAGGCAGAGATGGGGGGAGAGACACAGACAGAAAGATAGACACAGACACAGAGTGAGAGAGACGTTTCCCATCTACAAGTTTATTCCCCAATAGGCCACTATGGCCAGGACTGAGCTATGCTGAAGCCAGGAGCTGAGAACTCAGTTCAAGTTTCCCACATGGGTGGCAGGAACTCAATCGTTTGAGCCACCATTGCAGCCTCCCAGGGTCTGTCTTAGCAGAAAGCTGGAGTCAAAGGCCGGGGTTGGGAATCAAACACAGATACGCTGATGTGGAATGCAGGCATGTCTATCACTGGGCTAACACCCATTCCCTCAAGTATCATTCTTAATGATAATAAGTCAAAGATGCCCACCATTCCTTCTTATGTTACATTCATTTGTGTTTCCAGTCAGCTTAGTAAAATGATAAAAATTAGGGGATAGGGTTTGGAAAGGAAGAAACAAAACTGACATTACTGACAAATGAGTATGATAACCTTCATAGGCAATTCAAAATAACCTATATGTTAATTAAGAAAGAATAAGAGTATTTGGCACAGTGGTTAAGCTGTCACTTGGGATGCCTGCATCTCATACCAGAGTGCCAAGGTTTGAGTACCAATTCCATTTCCAATTCCAGCTTCCTGTTAATGTGCACTCAGAAGGCAGCACATAATGGCTCAAGTATTTGGGTCCCTGCCACCCACACGAGAGATGCAGACTGATTTCAGGTTCCTTGGTGAGACGTGGCTATTTCCAGCTTTTGGAGAGTAAACCAGTGGATGGGAGATCTCACTCTGTCTGTCTGTCTGTCCTTGTCTTTGTCTCTCTGCCTTTCAAATAAAAATCAAATTTTAAAATTCTTCATTATCCCAGAATTTTTTACCTCCTTTCTCCATTACTGAAGTTTGGCTAAGCACATTGTCATTCAGGTTTAGATTAGATTTCTCAGCCAGTGCTTCAGAGCTAACCATAGCCTAGTTACCAAATTACTAACAGAAATAAATTTCTATAGTTTATGAGCTACCCAGTTCATGGTTTCTTGTTCTAACAGCCCAAGCAGACGAAGCCATTTGAATCATTTGTGGGTCAGCTTCTGTTATCTGTTTCTTCTCTTGGCTTTTGTTGTCCTTCTATGCAGGCAAGTTTTGACTGAATGCTAGACGCTGCATATGGAAACCTGTAAGGCTCTTGTTCATCATACAGACCTCCAGAGAGAATCTTATTTCCTTCTGGAAGGCAGACCACTTTAACTCAGTCAAGACTAGGCTTTGGGCTTTTTTTAAAAAAATGATTCTATTCTTGATGTGCCTTTCTTCATACACAACCTCTTCAAGAGTTGCAACTGAAGACCTGGTGTTTACCAAGGGTATTCCAACTTGGCAGGCTTCAAACTGTCTCCTCTGTGGCTGCAGCAAATGCTAAGTTACTGAACTCTCTGCTTAGTTCTTTAGCCTCCAAGAAGCTGATTTCTGCTTTATCTCTTTAAATACTGTCTAGCACGCATGCCACTTGGGAACAAACACGTGGAGGGAAAACGGCTCACAGAATGTTGGGCTCCCAGGTCCTCTCTGTTGATCATGTTGCTGTGATAGAAGCTATTCCATCAGAGCCAGGGGTGGAGGCTCTCGGGGTGAATTTTTTTTTAAGGTGTAACTATTGAAATAATTGATGGCTGCCACAATGATCCTTCAGAAAGTAAAATCATATTAATCGTTCTTTTGTTAATTCAGTGGCTCTTCATTTCAATGAGTCAGATAGCAAGTTCTTATGAAGGCCCCATGTGATCAGACACTCTATTAGTTCTCTTTTCTCATCTCCAGCTAAGCCATACTGGAGTCCTGATATTCTTCCAGTAGGCCGGGCACCATCCTACCTTGGGGCCTTTGCTGGTCCCAAGAGAATAACTTAAATCCCTCACCTCCTTCCTCATTGCCCAACTACCTTGTCAGTTAAACCTATACTGACCACCCTATTAAAACTGTAAAACTCCCTTTTCTGCCAGATCCCCTGATTTCTCTCATCCTGCTCTCTCTCTGTTGTTTCTATCATACTCATGTACTCTTTGATATCTAAGTTAAACAGCCCTTATCTAAATTGCTTGGGATCAGAACTGTTTGGGAATATTTTTTTATTTTGGAATATTTTCACACACATCGAGATATCTTGGGGATGTGACCCAAGTGTTAAAAAAATTATTTATATTTCATAAGCACCTCATACACATAGTCTGAAGGCAATTTAATATACATTATTCTTAGTACATCTGCATTTTGATTGCAACCCCTCACATGACCTCAGATGTGGAATTTTCCATTTGTGGAATGATGTTGGTACTCAAAAAGCTTCAGATTTGGAAGAATTTCAGATTTCTGGGTTAGGAATATTCAATCTCTTCTATATGGTGTACTCACTGATTACATTTAGCATTTGTTGGCTGTATTCTCTCACTAGAATGTAAATGCCACAAGGCCAGGGATGTTTGTCCTGCTCAGGAATGTGTCCCTAAGTTCAAGTGCTTAGAACAATGCCTGGCACATAGTAGACACTCAATTCATATTTAGTAAATAACGAAATAAAACTGCCGTTTTATGTGAGCTTAAAGGAAAAGAATTTTCAACAAGTATTTACTAAAGACTCAATCTGCTGCATAAATTGATATAGGCATTGCAAGAGATACAGAGGTGAAATACACACCTCACCTGTGTCAGCCTTCCTGCCAGTACCAAAACAAAACAAGACAAAAAAAATTCTACTGGGTAACTGATAAACAACAGAAACTTATTTCTCACAATCTGGAGATGAAAAGTCCAAGAGCAAGGTACTAGAAGATTCAGTGACTGGGGAAAATTATTGTCTACTTCCAAGACAGCACCTGCAGCTGTGTCCTCACATGGTGGAAGGTGGAAGGGCAAAATGGGGACACACATTGTCCTCAGAGAGCAGGAGAGAGGGAAAGGGAAAAGGTCAAAAGGGGACAATTGCTATGCCCCCTTGTGATGGAACAGATGGAAGGGCACTGGGCTTACCTGTCAATCTCTTTTAAAAAAAAAAAAAAGATTTATTTATTTGAAAGGCAGAGTTATAGAGAGGCAAAGAGAGAGAGAGAGGTTGGTCTTCTATCCACTGATTCACTCCTCAGATGGCCACAATGAAGCCAGGAACCAGGAGCCTCCTCCAGGTCTCCCACATGGGTACAGGGACCCAAAGACTTGGGCCATCTTCTACTGCTTTCCCGGGTCGTAGCAGAGAGCTGGATCAGAAGTGGAGCAGCTGGGACTTGAATTGGCGTCCATATGGGATGCCAGCACTGCAGGCAGCAGCTTTATCAGCTATGCCACAGTGCCAGCCTTGTCAATCTCCTTTTATAACAGCACTTATCTGTCCATAAGGGTGGAGTCCTCACTTGCTTCCCCAAAAGCCCCACCTCTTATCACATTAGGAATTAGGTTCCAATATGTGAGTTTTGGAGGAGCATATACATTCAAATCACAGAAGTACTCATTCTGAAAGACCCAAAAAATTGAACTACTGGAAAATAGGCAGGTAATTAGCATTCATATTTTTATTTCAATTTAGTTTATTTTTAATTTCTTTTTTAGATTTATTTATTTATTTGTAAAGGCAGAACAAGAGAGAGAGAGAGAGAGAGATCTTCCATTCACTGGTTCACTTCCCAAATGGCAACAACAGCGAAGTCAATACCAGGCCATAGCCAGGAGCCAGGAACTCCATCCTGATCTCCCACAAGGGTGGCAGGGACCCAAGTACTTGCGCCATCTTCCACTGCCTTCCCAGGTGCTTTAGCTGGATAGGAAGTGGAACAGCGGACTTGATAGGAAGTGGAACAGCGGGACTTGAACAGGTGCTTCAAAATGGGATGCTGGCATCAAAGACAGCAGCTTAACCCACAGCACCACAATGTCAGTCCTTAATCTTTTGTTTTATGCTGCCTGTTGTCTATAAAATATGGAAATT
The DNA here is from genome assembly GCA_949820135.1 of Sylvilagus floridanus. Lineage (NCBI taxonomy): Eukaryota > Metazoa > Chordata > Mammalia > Lagomorpha > Leporidae > Sylvilagus > Sylvilagus floridanus. Next base: position 100,975,556 of record OX463241.1, read on the forward strand.
CAGAGAGAATATATCCAATGAAAAGTCCATGAACATTTAGATCTTATGAACTTTCAAAGATTGAACTTGCAAAGCTACTATCAAGTCAATCCTACTATCTTAATTTTTTTTTTATTTGGGAGGCAGAAAGAGATGGTGGGGGGAGTCCCATCCACTGGTTAACTTCTTGTGCCCACAATGGCCAGAACTGGGCAGGCCAAAGCAAGGAGCCAGGAATTCAAACACATGTTTCCAATGTGGGTAGCAGGAAGCCAATCACTTAAGTTATTACCACTGCCCCCCAGGGTCCACATTAGCAGGAAGCTGGAGTTGGATATCAGAGCCAGGTACTCCAACATAGGATATGGGCATCTTAACTGTCATCTTAACCACTAGGCTACATGCTCACCCCTCAGTCAATTCTGACTGCTACCAACAGTGTAAATAGGGGCCTTACTTGGTAATTTCAATTTTTATTATTTTTGAAGTAATAAATGCACCAAGAGAAGACTACTATAATTATGATAAAAATAAAACAGAAATAAGGTTTTAAAAATCTTAAAGTTAAAAACTAATCTTAAAAAAAATCTCAAACAGAAAGAATTTCTGCAAATAGTAAAGAATGAGGGGCCAGCGTGTGGCACAGTGGGTAAAGCTGCCTCCTGTGACACCAGCACCCAATATGGGTGTCAGTTCGTGTTCCAGATGTTGCACTTCTGATCCAGCACCCTGCTAATGGCCTGGGGAAAGCAGTGGAAGATGGCTCAAGGGTTTGGGTCCCTGCACCCACAAGGGAAACCTGGAAGAAGCTCCTGGCTCCTGGCTTTGGCCTGGCCCAGCCCCAGCCAATGTAGCCATCTGGGAGGTGAACCAGTAGATGGAAGACCTCTCTCTCTCTCTCTCTCTCTCTCTCTCTCTCTCTTCTGTCTTTCAAATCAATCTTTTAAAAAATAAAAACATTTTAAAATTTTTAAACAAAGAATAACCACTCGATTATCTATAGGACAACTAGCAAGTAACATATCATGTTAAAGATGTTATGTTTAAACCAATGTTTTCTCAACTGCGGGTGATTTTACTACCCTGGGAACATTTGGCAATATCTGGACGCCCTTTCTAGCTTTCACAACTGGGATGTGCTAGTGGCATGTTGTAGGTAGAGGCCATGGGCGCTGTTAGACATCCTACAATGCACAGGCTAGATTCCCCCCAACAAAGAATTATCTGGTCCAAAATATGAATACTGACACTTGAAAAATCCTGGCTTAGATGATAACAAATGACAAGGCAGATAAGGTGAGAAAACACAGGTGATAAAATGGAAAACTTTTCACTATACAGCCCAAGAACCTTTATCATTAAACTTGAGTTAAATTACAACAGGAAATGGCTGAGTTTCCTGTAGAAATGAAGTCCTAGACAAATGCAGTATGTCACATACAATCTATGATTCCCTTGGTCTAATGCCCCAGTGAGTCTGTGACACATTAACACAAGGGATGAGGAGTGAATGTAGCTCTCAATCTAGGAAATTCTCTAAAATCCATACACATCCTAAAAGGTATAATCATCTATCCCAATAGATTTTTCCCTGTCTACTTTAGAAAAACAATATTTTGATTAGATACATCAGAAATGTAGAGGTGAGACTGCCTGATTTTAAAGCTGGGGTGGGCATTTGGAGCTGCAGTTAAGAGGACACTTGGAATGCCTGCATTCCATGTTAAAGTGCCTGCATTTCACTCCCAGAGTGAATTCCAATTCCAGCTTCCTGCTAAGGCACACTCTGGGAGGCAGCAGTGATGGCTCAAGTACTTCAGTTCCTGCTGCTCATGTGGGAGGCATGGATTGAGTGTTGGCCTCCTGGCTTTGGCCTGGCCCAGCCCCAGATATTGTGGGAATTTGGGGAGTGAGCCAACACAAGATTCCCTCCCCCACCTCCTTTGCAATTTTTTTTAATTTGACCTTGAACAAACATCTAAAAATGGTAGAATGGTAGAAAGAAACACACCAAGGTGCCTACAAACCCTCTTCAGTCACCATGGACTTAGGAATCAAGTGACTTAAAAGTAGTTTTTTGAGACCCAGCTGTTGGTATATACATAAGTTTCTTTATTTGGATGTCTTAATGCACAGGATTCACACACACATACACACACAAACAAATAAAACTGGAAAATGAGGCTAGAAAGGAAAGTTAGAGAAAGATGATAAAGTGTTCAATGCCAGACTAAGGAGTTTATACTTTAAGACTGGGGTAATGAGGATTATTTGGTTTTCAAGATGGGAGTAACATGATTAAAGATCAAGGTTTTAGACTCTAGTCGTGGTGTTACAGGATTCCAAAGGCCAGAGACTCTAAACAAGAAGACCAGTTTGCAGGCTACTGAAAAGGCCCAAGCAAGAGCCAGTAAGGGTCTGTTCCAGAGTCCTAAGATTACAAAGATGTGCATATATAATGAATACAGCATCCATTAGATTTACAAAATAAAGTTGAAGGCAGTAGTAACAAAACAGACATTTCTATCAATGAAAAGAAAGTAAAAAAAAAAAAGACAACTAGGTGACATGTTGACAAACAAGTGGTAGGGCTAAAAGGTCGGTTGGCTGACTTACCTTTTGATCTCTCCTGAAGTGGTCCCATGGTGCATGTCTCCTTAGTCTTCTTTATCCTAAGATTACATATTATCTTAAAATCACTTGAATCTGAATCAGGGTCCATTAGATTTAAGGGATACAAAAGGGGCAAGCAACAAACTTTCAGTGAAACTCATCTGTTGAATAGTATCACATGAAATAAATGTGAAAGAAAGGAAGTGCCTTCCATCATAGTTAATCCAATCAGAAGCAGATATGCACCAACCCAGTACTTTGGTTGTTAGGAAACTGGACCAGTGGATGAGTGCTGAATGTAACTTACTCCACAGCATAACTCAGGCAATGCTAAGAGGAAGGCAATCAAGATTAGTAAATATCTGGATATTGCCTACCAAAGATCACTGCTTGTGTATTTTTTAATCCATCACCCTCTACAATCTGAATTTTGTCACAATTAACTTTTGCTCCTGCTGGAGTACACCTAGATATTAAAGTAGATTTTAGGATCAATACATCATGATTGAGTCTGCTGTGGGTGAGATAATTCACTGTAAGAACTCCAAACATCTTACAACCATATTAAAATTTAAAACTCAGCAGCAGTTATCAAATAGTCTTCACTTGTACGATTGCTATCAGCAGTTATATTACCAGAGCATAGTTTGACATTCACTGGACATTTTTTATTACTGCTAAAGACATTGGAAGAAATATTACACTTTTAAAGGAATCTTTAAATCAAGTATCTACATATCGAGGGGAAATAATGGAGGATAAAATGTTGTAAATAAAGCAAACAAAAATGAATACTTCCCTGCTTTGCCAAGGATGTTCTTTCATAGGACATTGTGCAACACGCAGAGGAGAATAAAATACTGGCAGGTAACTTTGTACCTTCTCATCAGAAGGGCTAAAATAAAGAGACTTGTATCAATGGCAGGAAAAAGAACCAATATTTAGATTGCCAAACACTTCATAGAGATTATGTCACTTAGTCACCACTATTCCACTTTATATGTGAAGAGCGCTTGTCAATAGGTATGTACAATGTATTCAGATTATCCTTCATTGACTTAAGCAAATTCACCCTCATGTTAACTTGAAATGTTTCAGAGTAATTTCACAAACAGATAAATCACAATGAGAAACAAAAAAATTGAGATGGGTGGAAACAGCAGGAAGCAAAAATGATGACTCAGAACTAAGGGGCAAAATGGGCTAATACAGAGTGCTTTCCCATTCCCAGGTTCTTTAAGATGATCAAGTCTGTTGAACGAAGGGCAACAAGACTGATCTGTACTGATACCAAGCTCATTGCCAAAAGCAGCCCTACACACTCCACTCCCACACTCTCCAAATTGCACTGTGACTCCTGATGACAATGACAAGAGTAATTTGTGAGGGTCAGGGACTCTAAACCTTCAATGCTTAGTAGTAGGTTTTATATTCCTGTTTCAATGATCCCTCCTCTGTCTGCATCCCTGCCATCCCTCCACTTTGACTTCGGCTACCATCTGCTCTATTAGCAACTACTGTCTCTCTTCCACCACCACTGATTCCGGCTTGTCTCGTTATAATTGTTATTTCAGAAAGGGCTGTTTTGCTTTTTACATTTTTATAGCTTGAAAATCTGTCTTCAGATTATATGAAATATGGTGAGTGAGGCTGTTCAAATTATATTATTTGGTGTGGTGCCATTTACACAACCTCAGAAGTCAATGATGAGATAATCTATGGATCCATCAATGAAATATGAGGGCCCTTCACAAAATTCATGGGAAATATATATTATAAAAAAACTATGCATGGATCTCAACATTTTTTCCACCAAAATTTTTTTGCCATAAAACTTATACTACCTCGTTGTAACAGAACTGAGCAGGATCTAGTTTGAGGCATTAAGAATATTAAGACATCAGTTTGTAAAGATGGTGATTTTCTGGCAGCCTTTCCTGGATGAATCAATCATTCTTGATAATCAAGGCTGGGGCTTAATTAGGCTGACATTTTATTCAAAATCTTCCTTCACTCTAATTCAGTTTGACTAGAAATAAAAGACAAGTTTCTATAGCCAGGGTACACACAACCGATAACATAGCAGAGTTGGTTGTTTCATTTCTAAAAGTTCCAGAACTCTCATGAAATGATCTAACCTAGGGCAATCACGATCGTTAAAAGAAAATCCTCGAGTCCTTCCTGACAATGTCACTTGAAGACAGAGAAAAGTGCCCACTTTTTCAAACTGAATAAAATGGCTAACTTGGAATCCAAATCAGCAGGTAAGGAAGAATTCCGTGCACTAGCCAGAGAAACCTCCTCATTCAGCAGTATTACCACAGATAATATTCCACAAAGAAAGTTGAATAGCAGCCATATACCTGAGCATGGGCATTTCTGTGTCCGCTTGCAGCAGCCTTTTATGAACCTCTAGTGGAGTTGAACTTACATGTTTTTGGCAACTTGGAAATCTTGGTAAATATGGCATTTTGACACCTTCTTTGAACTCTTGTAGACCAAATGCTGTGGTGTATTCTAGTTGAAATATTATCATATTGTCTTGGTTAAATGAATACTTTTTTTCTACATGCTAAAATGTATAATAAAACATACTACATCAGTCATCAAGAAAATCAGTGAACTGTAATTCTTCTAGCATCCTTCCTAGGAGAATGCCTTCTGGTTCCTACCACAGGGACTGTAGGCAGGAGCTGACTCAGAATTAGAATAAGGACAAAGCTCAGCTCCACAGATCTTCCACAGCCATCAGCATCCTCTGCCTCCATTATTTAATTTAATCAGAATTGCAATGATATTAGATGCATTCACACTGAAATAAAAATCACTTTCAAGAATCTTATCTACGGCCGGCGCCATGGCTCAACAGGCTAATCCTCCGCCTTGCGGCGCCAGCACACCAGGTTCTAGTGCCAGTCGGGGCGCCGGATTCTGTCCTGGTTGCCCCTCTTCCAGGCCAGCCCTCTGCTGTGGCCCAGGAGTGCAGTGGAGGATGGCCCAAGTGCTTGAGCCCTGCACCCCATGGGAGACCAGGAAAAGCACCTGGCACCTGGCTCCTGCCATCAGATGAGCGCAGTGCGCCGGCCGCAGCGCGCCGCCCGCGGCGGCCATTGGGGGGTGAACCAATGGCAAAGGAAGACCTTTCTCTCTGTCTCTCTCTCTCACTGTCCACTCTGCCTGTCAAAAATCAAAAAAAAAAAAAAAGAATCTTATCTACTATTTTGAGTCTTTCTACCATCTTATTTTTATGTAAATAATCATGAAATATGAATACATAATCATTTGAGCTGACAAAATGATACAAAAAGTTCTACTTCAGGCATTGATTTTCATTTTTTCTCCACAAAATTCCATATCAAATTAATAAACAGCAAAACTGAAGCATCAAGATTGCTTCTTCTACAGACCTCACATATCATTAGACAAAAGGATTGTTAAAATGTAATACACACAGACACACACACACACTCAATGTCCAGTGTTGTGACACAGCAGGTTAAACCTTGGAACCACGTTTTGCATCCTGTTTGCCCCACTTCTGATCCAGCTCCATGCTAATATGCCTGGGAAAGGAACAAAAGATGGCCCAGGTGCTTGGGCCCCTGCTACCCACTCGGGAGACATGGGTGGAGTTCCAGGCTCCTGGCTTCCACCTGGTCCAGCCCAAGCTATTGTGGCAATTTGGGGAGTGAACCAGGGGGCAAAAGATACCTTCCTTTCTCTGTCACTCTGCCTTTCTTTTCTTTTTAATGATTTATTTATTTGAAGGACAGAGCTACAGAAAGAGAGGGAGAGAGAGACAGAGAAAGATTTTCCGTCTGCTGGTTCACTCCCCAAATAGCCACAATGGCCAGGGCTGGGCCAGACAGAAGCCAGGAGCCAAAAGTTTCATCCAGGCCTCCCAAGTGGGTGGCAGGGGCCCAAGCACTTGGGCCATTTTCTGCTGTTTTTCTCAGGCCATTAGCAGGGAGCTGGATGGAAAGTGGAGAAGCCAGGACACAAAACAGGCGTCCACAGGGGATGCTGGTGTCACAGGCAGAGGTTTAACCCACTACACCACAGTACTCGCCACAGTCACTCTGCCTTTCAAATAAATGAAACACATCTTTTTCAAAAATTCAAAATGAAAACATGAAATGGAAAATAGTAGGTAAAGAGGTTAAAGGTTTGGTGGTCTTTAAACTAAATACAGAGTTGTTTTTTTTAAGCTTGCTCTACTAAGCAGTCCAGCACAGCAATAAAAAATAGAATTTAGTAGGACTAGCATTCCAGTAAATTTTCAAAATGCTATTTTGTCACCAGTGATTTTTCCTCTTTTGAAAAAAAGAAGTCTCTCTTGCTCAAAACCTATAGAGATTCTCTTTTCAACAACTAGATTTGGTGGGCGGGGCAATGGGTAAATGAGTATCTTCTGAGTATCTGGAATGGAATGAGTAGAATTTGTCGCCCCAAAACTCAAGTAGCTGTTTAAATCCATGTCTTAGTGTTAAAGGTTGATTGATTAAGGGTGGAAACGTGATCCAATGCTGGTGTCTGAGTGGAGCCTGGGTGAAGTCTGAGTCACTGGGGCCTGAGGGTGGTTCTCAGGAGAGAAAACTCAAGCTCAGCATAGGCCCTCTCTGCTTGCTGCCTCCACCAAACGCCAGGCTGTGGGACTGCCTGACCCTGTAACATCCAACTCAGAGCTGAAAGACACCTGTTCTTTCCTAAGGAACCTCCTCTTGGGCATTTTGGTTAAAGTAATGGAAGCATCACTGGTACAGTAATTTTACTGAGAACCTGGTAAGAGAGTTGAAAAAAATCATAAAGCAACACATTCAAAACCAGGAAAGATGACATTGTTGAGTAGTTTGAATTTTTTAAGTTCTAGAGTTATATCTCCCTTAATGAAGCTGAATGCAGAATTCAGAATGAACAAGGAACATAATTATAAATAAAGCAAAGGTTTTCAAATCAGTCTGTATTGAGCAACCATGGGATTTAAGATACTCTCCAAGTAAGTCACACAAAAGTAAAGTTTGGGTCAAAATTAACTTAGTGGGGCCTGCGCTGCAGCACAGCAAGTTAAAGCCCTGGCCTGAAGAGCCGGCATCCCATATGGGCGCAGGTTCTAGTCCCTACTGCTCCTTTTCCAATCCAGCTCTCTGCTATGGCATGGGAAAGCAACAGAAGATGGCCCAAGTCCTTGGGCCCCTGCACCCACTTGGGAGACCCAGAAGAAGCTCCTGGCTCCCGACTTCAGATTGGCTCGGCTTCGGCTGTTACAGTCATCTAGGGAGTGAACCAGTGGATGAAAGACCTCTCTCTCTGTCCTTCCCTCTCTCTGTAAATCTGTCTTTCAAAATAAATTAGAAATTAAAAAATCTTTAAAAAATTAATGTTGTACACCATGGTATTAGTAAAAATTGAGTGTCTTCAAATACTAAATCACCTTGAGGTATTTAAAAGGAAACACTATGGAAAGGAGTGTGTTCCAACAGACAATACTGCACTTTACATTAAAAGATGAGGGTCTAGATTTTTTTTTTTAATTTTTGATAGGCAGAGTGGACAGTGAGAGAGAGAGAGAGAGACAAGAGAAAGGTCTTCCTTTTTGCCATTGGTTCACCCTCCAATGGCCACCACGGCCAGCGCACTGCAGCCAGCGCATTGCACTGATCCGATGGCAGGAGCCAGGTGCTTCTCCTGGTCTCCCACGGGGTGCAGGGCCCAAGCACTTAGGCCATCCTCCACTGCACTCCTGGGCCACAGCAAAGAGCTGGCCTGGAAGAGAGGCAACCGGGACAGAATCCGGCACCCCGACCAGGACTAGAACCCAGTGTGCCAGTGCCGCAAGGAGGAGGATTAGTCTATTGAGCCGCAGCGCTGGCCGGTTCCAGAAAATTTGTTTATATCATGAGTCACAGAATTACATTGATTGTAACTGACTTCCATTTTTCTTTTCTATAAACTTAAGATATTATCCATATAGGGATGTCACAGAAGTTATAAAATATTTCCTGACTGCTTTTTTAAAAATCATGTCAATTCAAGACATTATTTCTTTGTTTTCTTTAGCAAAATAAAAATAGAAATGCAGTTACCTTTCCTTATCTTTTGTGTTTCTAAAGCTGCTTTCCTCCAACTACTCTCAAAAATGAAACAACTGTCAAGGGAACCTCTGATGACTTTAGAAGCATTGAATTTGATTTCAGGAGATAGCACGGACATTTTTTTGTCTTCTTTCAACGTTGTTGATGAAACTGAGATGCTGCTCCAGGTAAAGAATGCAAAATACAAAGGAAACAAGATATTGCAGAGGTGAGTATTTTTTCTGAGTTGGTCTCCATCTCGTAGATTCAATATTCACAGAGATTTAAATGAAAAGTTAAAGCAAGACACGTTTAGGGATAAAGCAAAAATATGTAGCTGGAATTGTCTTCTTTTGAATTTTAAATACCTAAATGAATTCTTTCAAATTCCACATTACAAATATTTGGCAGTATAAATATGTATATTCCAATAGCAAGTTATATCTACAAGACTAGAAAATACTTAAGATTATCCCCAAAATATTACTATTATAAAATACATATGCACCTAAAACACTCTGTGCTCCAAGAATAATAAACATTTTCTCAACATAGTCATTACTTTTATTCTAAACACAGACACAGAAGAATAACCAATCAATTATTCCACTTATTTAATATAGTAAACATACATTCAATTCAGTCGTCTATATGAATTGCTTATTATGTGCAAGGCATTACTGAGGTCCAAACACAGTATAACCATGAGCAAGACACCGGCCCTACCCTCATGAGTCCCAGGGGAAGAGTGAAACATGACAACCACCACTAGAGTTATAACTTACTCAGTGCATGTTGCTCCAGGCTCCTTGCTAGGAATTCTATTTCCATTTTATCCAATTTTCTCAATAAAAGGATCAGAGATAGCCAGATTCAACTATGTTCACTCATTTGTACAAAATAAATAAATTACACACATCCACCAATGGCTGATTCTATGCCAAGACCTGCACAAGGCACTGGAGAAACATGATAAACAAAACTGTCCCTGCCCTTAAGAAGCTGACAGCTCAGTAAAGGAATTACAAAGAAATGGATGATACAGTGTGGTAAGTACACGATGGGGAGGAGATACAGAGTGCCATGGGTATACTTTGGAGGGAACCCTAACCCCGCCATGGGCACTTGGGAAGCCTTTATGAAAGCAGCTACCAAAGCGAAGGCATGGATGATTCCTATAGAAGATGGTTCCTGTCGCATGTAAAAAGGCCTTGTGATGAGAGACAACACAGTTCAAGAGTATAGTTTATGCAATGAGATATCACTCCAATCCCATGAGATTGGTTATTCTCAAAAACACACAAAAGGCCGGCGTCGCAGCTCACTTGGCTAATCCTCCGCCTGCGGCGCCGGCACTCTTGGTTCTAGTCCCATTTGGGGCCCCGGTTTCTGTCCCGGCTGCCCCTCTTCCAGGCCAGCTCTCTGCTGTGGCCCAGGAGGGCAGTGGAGGGTGGCCCAGGTGCTTGGGCCCTGCACCCGCATGGGAAACCAGGAGAAGCACCTGGCTCCTGGCTTCGGATTGGTGCAGCGCGCCAGCCAGCACAGCCATTTGGGGGGTGAACCAAGGGAAAAAGGAAGACCTTTCTCTCTGTCTGTTTCTCTCTCTCTCTCACTGTCTAACTCTGCCTGTCAAACACACACACACACACACACACACACACACACACAATATAACAAATGTTGGGGCCAGTGCTGCAGCACAGTGGGTTAAGCTTGCTGCCTACAATGCTGCTATCCTATATGGGCACTGGTTGGAGTCCCAGCTGCTCCACTTCCAATCCAGCTCCCTGCTGATACACCTGGAAGGCAGTGAAAGATGGCCCAAATTCTTGGACCCCTGCCAGTAATGAGACCCAGATGAAGCTACCAGACCCTGGCTTCAGCCAGACCCAGCCCCTCCCATGTAGCCATCTGGGGAGTGAACCAGCAAATGGAACAGCTCCCTCTCTGCCTCTCCTTCTTTCTCTCTATAACTCTTTCAAATTAATTAATTAATTTTTAATTTAAAAAAAAGTGTTGATGAAGATATGAAGAAAAGGGAACATTTGCACCTTTGGTGGGAATGTGAATTAGTAAGCCATTCTGGAAAACTATGTGAGTTCCTCATAAAACTAAGAATATGAGACCAGCATTGTGGCCTATTGGGTTAAGCTGCTGCCTACAGAGCTGGCAGTCCATATGGGCACCAGTTGGAGTCCCAGCTGCTCCACTTCTGATGCAGCTCTCTGCTGATATGCCTGGGAAAGCAGCAGAAGATGGCCTTAGGGAACAGGGAGAAGTTTCTGGCTCCTGGCTTTTGCCCCAGTCAATGTAGCCATTTGGGAAGTGAGCCAGTGGATAGAAGACCTCTCTCTCCCCGTCTCTACTCTCTCTGCCTTTCAAATAAACAAAATAAATTATTAAAAAAAAAAAGTTCTGGGGTTCTGTTGCATAGAAGGAAGACTACAGATAATGTCTATGTACTATAGTATCTACTTTTTAAAAAAATAGCAAAGAGGATTTGGGATGTTTTCACCATAAAGAAATGCAAAATATATGAGGAGATAGATACAGTTTCTCTGATTGGACATTACACAATGTATACATGTATCAAAACATCACAGAGGGGCCGGCTTTGTGGTGGAGAGGGTAAAGCGGCCGCTTGCAATGCTGCCATCCTATATGGGCACCGGTTTGATTCCTAACTGCTGCGCTTCCAATCCAACTGCCTGCTAATGGCCTGGGAAAGCTTCAGAGGATAGGCCAAGTGCTTGAACCAGCAAATGGAAGATCTCTCTCTCTCTCTCTCTCTGTAACTCTTTCAAATAAATAAATAAATATTTAAAAGTCATAATACAGTTTTTTCCAAGATTTATATATTTATTTATTCATTTAAAAGTCAGAGTTAGAGACAGAGAGAGAGAGACACACAGAGAGAGAGAGAGAGAGAGAGAGATCTTCCATCTGCTAGTTCACTCTCCAGATGCCCACAACAGCCAAGGCTGGGCTGGGCCAAAACCAGGAGCCAGGAGCTTCAATCAGATCTCCCATGACAGTGGCAGGGACCTAAGCACTTGGGCCATCTTCCGCTGCTTTTTCCCAGGCCATTAGCAGGGAGCTGGATGGGAAGTGGAGTGGCTGAAACACGACCAGCGCCCATAGGAGATGTCAGCATCGCAGGTGACAGCTTTACTCACTACAACACTGGCTCCCATACCACTTCTTTTTTAAACAATGTTCAGTAGAACTGGAGAGAGGAGAAAACAAGAGAAGAAGGAGCGAAAGGGGAAAAGGAGGACGAGGGGAAAGGGGAGGGAGAGTGAAGATGAAAGGAGGGAGAGTGGTGAGGAGTCATTTCCAAGGAAAGATACTTCTGAAGACCCAGCTGCATCCAATCCTTGAGAGGTCAGTTACTGAGACAGGAGAAAACGCGCTAAAAAGAGAGTTCAAACGTTCCCAACACAAAGAAATGCTAACTATCGTGATTTGATCATTACTTGTTATTTATATGTATCCAAGTATCACACTGTACCCCATAAATATGGGCAATTGTTATGTGTCAACTGAACGTGTTAAATAAATACATAAATGAAGAGAAGTCTGGATCTGCTGATGAGATCTTTGTTCTGCTCGACATGGAAGGGTTGGAAGTTAGAGGCGAGGGTGGAGACCAGGCGGTAATGGGCTACAGAGTGTGGGTGAAGTGCCGCAGTCAGGCATGACACAGGGAAGGGGGGACTCAAAATCAGCAGGGTAACCAAGGACCCGTGCGGCTTCTCCGCCCTGACCGGCCTCACCCTCTGGCCCTGGCCCGCGCCTCCGTGCCTGCAGCAAGTGTCAGAGGCTTATTCTCGAATGCTGCCACTGCCCTCTCCTCTTGGAGCTGACCTTGCTTCCCAGCAACAAGGAAAGAGAGGCTCATCCTTTCTTGGATGTTCTTGAGGACGGGCTCTTAAGCTCTTTTGATTTCATAGAATTTGTTGCGAAAGACTTGAGAAAACAAACAAGACAATCAAAAGGGCGACAGCAATCATGAAATGACTTCAAAACGAAGCTAAAATATGGAATAAATTATAATTTCCAGTCTTAAAGGACTCTTAGAATCATGAGCCAGACTCCATGCTAACACCTCTCTCTCTCTCTCTCTTTGTTTGATGAGCAATTTTCTTTCAGCATTTAGGCAGCTTCTCCATCTTAGAAACCCCTCTTCCGTGACAGAACAGGGGCTAACAGCAAATGCCTCCCACCCTTCCGGGGACACTTGCATTTCTGAACATTCCCAGACAGGTCTGGGAGCAAAAAAATAGTCTTCTTGAGGTATTTTGTCCCGCCAGCTCAAAAGTAAGCCTTCTTAATACTGGAGGCTTTGTGTGTTTGTTGTTGTTTATTGTTGTTGTTGTTATTAGAAAGTTCACATGAAAAATACTTGAGATTCAATATACTGTTATCTCTATGCTTTTATGTATGTTTGGAGTGTTCCATAATAAAAAGGCTTTCCTTTAAAAAAAAGCCCACATCTGCAAAACTGCATAACTTAAGGAATGTGCTGAAATAATGAAAAACCAAATGTTTTTGATCTGATGTTTCCCGTAAACATGGTCACTACCTATTACTAAGGGAAAGAGAAAAGTTAAGGATACTTTATAGGAATAATAAAAGGACTATTAAAAAAAAAAATATGTAGGAAGAGATAATAAAAAGAACAAAGTACATATTTTCTAGGGCAGGCAATAAAGAACTCAAAATACTTTCTCAAATTAACAGTAAAGAATCAGAGTTTAAATAAAATAATTGCTGAAAATTAATAGATGTGAAATATTTACTACATTTTCAAGGCATCCCAAATATAGGTGTATTTAAACATTCTTTTGTTTTGAAAATATACCAATTGTTTCTAAAGGAAGATTTTCATTTTATTACCTAGTTCAGAGCTAGAAGGATATGTCAAATATTCATTGATTCATTATTCACCCATCCACCATACATCCACTCATTTGTTTCAAAGATTTATTTATTTGAAAGGCAGAGTTACAGAGAGGCAGAGGCAGAGAGACAGAGAGAGAGAGAGAGAGAGAGAGAGAGAGAGAGAGGTCTTCCATCCGCTGGTTCACTTCTCAGATGGCCACAAAGGCCAGAGCTATGCTGATCCGAAGCCAGGAGCCAGGAGCTTCCTCTGGGTCTCCCACAAGGATGGAGGGGCCCAAGCACTTGGGCCACCTTCTACTGCTTTCACAGGCCATAGCAGAGAGCTGGATTGGAAGTGGAGCAGCCAGGACTTGAACCAGTGCCCATAAGGGATGCCAGCACTGCAGATGGCAGCTACACCCACTATACCACAGTGCCACCCCAAATATATTCATTCATTTAACAAAAACATTGAATGTCAATCATGTCAACGCACTGAGGATACAACAGTAAACCAAATTAGATAAGGTTCCAGGTCTTTTGACGTTTACTTGGGGGACTCAGAAAATATGTAAACAGGCCGGCACCGTGGCTCAACAGGCTAATCCTCCGCCTTGTGGCACAAGCACACCGGGTTCTAGTCCCGGTTGGGGCGCCGGATTCTGTCCTGGTTGCCCCTCTTCCAGGCCAGCCCTCTGCTGTGGCCCGGGAGTGCAGTGGAGGATGGCCCAAGTGCTTGGGCCCTGCACCCCATGGGAGACCAGGAAAAGCACCTGGCACCTGGCTCCTGCCATCAGATGAGCGCAGTGCGCCGGCCGCAGTGCGCTGGCCGTGGCGGCCATTGGAGGGTGAACCAACGGCAAAGGAAGACCTTTCTCTCTGTCTCTCTCTCTCACTGTCCACTCTGCCTGTCAAAAATAAAAAAATAAATAAAAATAAAAATAAAAATAAAAAAATTAAAAAAAGAAAATATGTAAACAAATCAATGAAAAAAATCTTATTTCATATAACATACAATAAAAGTAAAGTTAATTCTTATTATTGGTGATAGTTATGGTCTATGAAGTAGTTGTGAACACTGAACTAGTGAATACTGAACCATGATCCCTAAGGAAAACACAGGGTTAGGTTCCTATGCACCCCTGGTCACAACATTCACAACATCAATACAGAACCTTGTTTTATGTGTATTTCTGTTTAAAGACCTCATATTTGGGGCTGGTGCTATGGCAGGTAAAGCTGCCACATGCAGCGCCAGCATCCCATATGGGCACAGGTTCAAGTCCTGGCTGCTCCAATCCAGCTCCCTGCTAATGTGCCCGGGAAATTAGCAGAAGATGGCCCAAGTCCTTGGGTCCCTGTATCCATATGGGAGACCCAGATGAAGCTCCTGACTCCTGGCTTTAGATCAACTCAGCTCCAGCCATTGCAGCCATCTGGGAAGTAAACCAGCAGATGGAAGACTCTCTCTCTCTCTCTCTCTCTCTCTCTCTCTCTCTCTCTTTCTCTCTCTCCTCTGCCACTCCTTCTCTGTAATTCAAATAAAATTAATCTTCAACAAAAACCACTTCCTATTTAGTAGACATTATTGATCATTGACTTTGCTTGTGATGCTGCACAATAGTTGTACATTGGTGGCCACAGATGAGATCTCAGTGGCTGTGTGGACTTGACTGATCTCTGCAACTGTGCACAGCAAGAGCCCTGGAAGAGGATCACCAGATCCCAGTGTAAGGGCGGGGAAGGCAGAGACATCAAAGCCCAGGAAGGAAGGGGTAAGACTGTAGGACAGTTAAAAAAAAATAATAAGAGTGTAGTTTTTTGCTCCCTCTTTTTTAGGAATTCAGGCCCCTAGCACTGTGTAGAATCTGATCTGCCGCTGACAGACCAAAGGCTGAGGAGACCGGTTTCTAACAAGCTTGGTCAGCCATCCTCATTCACATGAGAGTAATTCTTTGACTCTCTCCCCACTATTTCTTGTTCCATTTCCCATGAGAGATGAGAATGGCAAAGAGCTTTCTCTTCTAACTCCTCTCGAGGGCTTGAGGCGCCCCCAGGAGAAGGGGGGGGGGGGGAATGTGATGTCTCCTGTAACACTTCCCACCCCGCAGGCAAGGTCTAAGAATGAGGATTACACAAACACACTAATGGATGAGCTCTAAACCAGGACTGACTAGCATAGCTGGGGCAAGATTACCTGGAATCTGGGGCCCTGGCAGTGAACGCTGGGGCTGCTGGGAGCTCACAGAGTGTTTGAGATTCAAGTTGAGGATGTAGGGGGTGGGAGATAACAGACTCCCAAAACAGGCAGTTTTCCATGAGAACAAGAGGAGAAGACCAGGACCAAGATGCCTGGCTCCCTGGAGGGAGGAGAGTGAGTTTTGGGAGGAGGTGTGAGAGCCTGGGGGAACCCAGGAGCTCTGGTCAGAATTGCAGGACCCAGGTTCGCCTTCCTCTTCCTGTTCCCTCTATCGGCAGAAAAGCAAGGAGGAGGAGGCTGGAGAAGGAAGGAAAACATGGGTGTAGTCTCCAAGTAACCCGGGTATGCATTCAGGCCCAATCAGGATTGAGGAATTTAGCACAGGGTTGAGGAATTTAGTGCTGCGTCGCCTGCAGGGGGTCTGGAGGGTCGAAAGGCTGGGGCAGGGGGTGGCGGCCGGTCCCATACACAGACCCCGTCTACGGCGCGCGAAGGCCCACGGCCCTCCTCCTGCTCGTCTCTGGCTGCCGAGCTCTGGCCACAGGTCCCTCACGAGCGCCCAGCGCCCCCTGTGGTGGTGGACCACGGAGCCACTTGTCCGTTTCACCTTTTCCTCCCGCTTCTGTTTCCGAGGTTTCCGGTCGGACGCGGTTCCGGCTCGGTAGTCACGGTAACGGTCGCCTCAGCGACGGCCCCGCACGGCTGACCCCTGCCTGCGGCGGCGCAGGGGAGACTGAGGGGAGGCCGGAGCGAGGGCACCGAGGCGTCAGTCGCTTGTGCTGTGTCTTCACACTAAGAGTCATTGGGGGATTCAGAGTGGATTCTGCCTTCCCCCTTCCTCCCGGGTCTCCACTTCCCCAGCCCTGGGGATAACCTGTCCAACCGCCTGATTCATTAACATTGAACTTCCAGCCTTCACTGAATGAAGCTGATCTAACCCATGCACTGGCTTTACAAGGTCCACCACGTAGAACACGGGACAGCCAAAGGAGCCGGAGACCGCTGGGTAGACGGCATGCTTTGAAAGACGACAGTGCATACAAAGGCCCCCAACCCAGAAGGGGGTGGGCGTGTGCTGAGGCAAAAAGATCTGTCAACAGCTGTGGCACCCAGTGTGGCAACCACTGGCCCTATGTGGTTGCTACGCACTTGACATGAGCTAGTCAGAACGGAGATGGCGCTGTCAGTGTAAAATACTCACATTCCAGAAACTTCGTGTGGGAGAAAAAGGAATGGGAAAAAAAAAATCTGAATTTCTATATTATTTTCATGTTGACTTGATAGAGATTCGGATCTGTTAAATTGAAATAATTTAAAATCATTTCAGGGGCCGACGCTGTGGTGCAGCGGGTTAAAGCCCTGGCCCGAAGCACTGGCATCCCATGTGGATGCAGGTTCATATCCTGCCTGCTCCTCTTCCGATCCAGCTCTCTGCTGTGGCCTGGGAACGCAGTAGAAGATGGCCCAAGTCCTTGGACCTCTGCACCTGCGTGGGAGGCCCAGAGGAAGCTCCTGGCTCCTGGCTTTGCAGTGCAGCTCCAGCCATTCCAGCCAATTGGGGAGTGAATGATCGGATGAAAGACCTCTTTCTCTCTGCTTCTCTTCTCTCTGTGTAATTCTGACTTTCAAATAAATAAAATAAATCTTTAAAAAAAACACTTCACCCTTTTCTTTTTAATTTGCTAGTGTGACTTCTAAGGAACTTAAGATTACATATGTGGCTTGTGAAAGCAAGAGAAGAGTATGAAGATAAGGTTCAGGGCCGGTGCTGTGGCATAGTGGGTAAAACCACCATCTGCATTGCCGGCATCCCATTTGGACACAGGGTCTAGTCCTGGCTGCTCCACTTCCAATCCAGCTCTCTGCTATGGCCTGTGAAAGCAGTAGAAGATGGCCCAAGTCCTTGGGCCTCTGCACCCACATGGAGGACCTAGAAGAAGCTCCAGGCTCCTCGGCGCAGCATCCAGCCAAAGGAGACAATTAGGGAGTGAACCAGCAGATGGAAGACCTCTCTCTCTCTCTCTCTCTCTCTCTCTCTCTCTCTCTGCATGTAACTCTGACTTTCAAATAAATAAATTTTTTTTTAAAAAAAAAAGAAGATAAGGTTGGAAAGATAGCTAGTATCAGATATTTTGGAGCTTTATAAGCCATAATAGTTTGGATTTTATTCTAAGCACATCAAAAATCCATCAGAAGGTTTTTAGTAAGAGGAAACATATTGAAGTTGGTTTAAAAATAAATCACGAGTAAAACGTTGCATAGAGGGTACTGTGGAAGAAGAAAGAAGGGTGTGGTTAATTCCCAGGAGATTGAGCTCAAGGCAATGACATCCTTCAGCCCAATCAGCCTGCCTTTCAAAAACTTATCAGCCAGGTCTCACTATTGCACCAGCCTACTTCTTTTTATTATTATTATTATTTATTTTTTTGACAAGCAGAGTTAGACAGCGAGAGAGAGAGACAGAGAGAAAGGTCTTCCTTCCTTTGCTTCACCCTACAAATGGCCGCTATGGCCGAAGCCAACGCCTGCCCATCCGAAGTCAAGAGCCAGGTGCTTCCTCCTGGTCTCCCACGCGGGTGCAGGGTCCAAGCACTTGGCCCATCCTCCACTGCCTTCCTGGGCCACAGCAGAGAGCTAGACTGGGAGAGGAGCAACTGGGACAGAATCCAGCACCCCGACCAGGACTAGAACCTAGGGTGCTGGTGCTGCAGGTGGAGGATTAGACAAGTGAGCCGCAGCGCTGACCCAGCCTACTTATTAAGTTCCCTCTCCCTCCCCCTTCCCTCTCTCTCTTTCTCTTTCTGAAACACACACATACACACATATACACATTTCTTCTTGGCTCTGTCTAAAGAACTCTGATACTACAATGACCATCATTGGCAGCTCAGAACACAAAAAGAGAGGAGACATGACCTGGTTGTTTTAACAAATAAATTGACTCAGTCAGTCATCTCATTTTGGGGGAAGGGATCATCTACAGATTATAAGAGATTTAAGAGACATAACAAACAATTGTAATGTTTAGATTTGGGGGGAATAAATTGTAAAAAAAAAAAAATCAGATACTTCATGAGATAATCAGGGAAATTTGAGCAATGACAACATTAGGAAATTATGATTAATGTTTTAGGATGTCATAGTGGCTTGCATTTTTAAGAGTCTTATCTTGGAAATATTTATAAATAAAATGACATAGCGCTTGACACACCCTTCAAGATAATGGTACTGGGAGGAAGAGGGTGGTGGTGAGAGTCCAGATAAAACAAGATCATCCATGACTTGATGATGGTTGCAACTGGGGGACTGATACACTGAATTACATAATTCTTTTTACTTTGGGATGTGTTGAGAATTTTTCCAGTTAAAAAACAAAGCAAAACTGTTGTAGTTCCAGACTACAGCAAGAAGGAAGAGAGGGGAGAGGCCCTCTCTTTCCAGTGTGGGTCACTTCCCAGCAGACACACACAGTTCTACTTACCTTCTACTTGCTATCATTTAGCCACATGGCCACTTTAAGCTGCAAAAGAAGGTGGAAAATACATGTAGTCTGTATTCAGGGCATCACATACTCAGCTAAAAATCAATTCTTTCACTAAGAAAGATGAGGGAACAGACCATGAAGAAACTTTAGTAATCCTTGCTACACTGGCTAGGACAAAATACCTATTAAAAACTTAGTCTGAACACTCCATCCCCTCCCTCCATGTCTGACAATACAACACAGAACATACTTAATAACGATCCTGTATAATTGGAACAAAAGGGATTAAGTCTGACAGATTTACAGTTGTTAGATCTCGATTCTCCCTAAAAATCTGGCAACAAGTATTGCTCTCCTTAAATTTTATGGCAAGAGGGAAACCTCTCAGTTAACAACTGAATAGGTCAATTACCATTAACAAAAATCGCACTGCAACAATAATCTGTGATACACACTGATAGTAAGAAGTTGAGGCAGGTGCATTGCCTTCCACTAACTTGGGCCGCCAGATAATAAATCCAGCCAGCCAGCAAATCCTCATTGCCCTTAACACACACAAATAGATGCAAATAATCATCTGAACAGCACTCTTGCAGACTGTAAGCTCAGATATGGCTATCAGCCTTTTCCAAAGATACACTCACAACAACCCAACTCTTTAAGGGGATCACATGACATAATCACTTAATACAGTACCTGGAACAAAGCTTTATCTTTGAGGCAGGCACATGGCTTAGGAATTGAGCTCTGCTTGGGACACCTGTGTTCCCTATCAAAGTGTCTGGGTTTGAATCCTGACTCCATTTGCAATTCCACCTTCCTAGAAATGTACTCCAATGGTGATGGCTCAATGAGTTAGGTCCCTGTCACAGATGTGGGAGACCCAGATTGCATTCCAAACTCCCAACTTTAGCTTGGTCCAGCTTTGCTGTCACAGGCAATCCAGGGAGGGAAAGAGTAGCTGAGAGATTTTTCTGTCTCTCAAATTTAAAATTAAAAACTTTTTTTTTAAAGATTTATTTATTTATTTGAAAGGCAGCGTTACAAAGAGGCAGAGGCAGAGATAGAAGTCGTCCATCTGCTAGTTCACTCCCCAGATGGCTGCAATGGCTGGAGCTGAGCCAATCCGAAGCCAGAAGCCAGGAGTTCTTCCAGGTCTCCCACATGGGTGCAGGGCCCCAAGCACGTGGGCCATCCTCTATTGTTTCCCAGGCTAGAGCAGAGAGCTGGATCGGAAGTGGAGCAGCCGGGATTCAAACCAGTGTCCATATGGATGCCAGCACTGCAGGCAGCAGCTTTACCTGCTATGCCACTAAAATAAAAAATTCTTAAAAGCCTTAATTGTTGTTTTAAAAATTAGCAGTATTTATCTTTTTAAGCATACTGCTTTAAGAACAGAATGCTTAGTTTTTGAAATGAGTAAAAGGTGACTTCAAAATAGAGATTTGGTTAGATCTATCTATATTTCTAGAGGTATTAAAGTAAGTGGTGCCTGTTTACAAGAGATTAAATTCACTGAAGCAGCCCAAGTAAGTTAATGGAAAGTTGTTTAGATTAATACAAGAACCTTCTTTAGAAATTTGTGGGAGTCATATGTTGCACCGTGGTGTTACAGTCAGTCATTGATAGCAAATAGGACAGGGTCCCCTAAGATTATAATGAAACTAAATATTCCTATCTCCTAGCAACATCCTAGCCATCCTAACATAGCAGAGTAATGCATTGTTCACGCATTCATGGCAATGCTGGTATAAGCAGACCTATTGTGCTGTCAGTTGTGTCAAAGTGTAGCACATGTGGCCTGCGCCACGGCTCAATAGGCTAAATCCTCCGCCTTGCGGCACAAGCACACTGGGTTCTAGTCCCGATCAGGGCACCGGATTCTGTCCCGGTTGCCCCTCTTCCAGGCCAGCTCTCTGTTGTGGCCCAGGAGTGCAGTGGAGGATGGTCCAAGTGCTTGGGCCCTGCACCCCAGGGGAGACCAGGAGAAGCACCTGGCTCCTGCCATCGGATCAGCGCAGTGTGTCGGCCACAGCGCGCGGCCATTGGAGGGTGAACCAACGGCAAAGGAAGACCTTTCTCTCTGTCTCTCTCTCTCTCTTTTTTTTTTTTTTTATTTTGACAGGCAGAGTGGACAGTGAGAGACAGAGACAGAGAGAAAGGTCTTCCTTTGCCGTTGGTTCACCTTCCAATGGCCACCGCGGTCGGCGCGCTGTGGCCGGCGCACCGCGCTCATCCGATGGCAGGAGCCATGTGCCAGGTGCTTTTCCTGGTCTCCCATGGAGTGCAGGGCCCAAGCACCTGGGCCAGCCTCCACTGCACTCCCGGGCCACAACAGAGAGCTGGCCTGGAAGAGGGGCAACCGGGACAGAATCCGGTGCCCCGACCGGGACTAGAACCCGGTGTGCCGGTGCCGCAAGGCGGAGGATTAGCCTGTTGAGCCACGGCGCCGGCCATCTCTCTGTCTCTCTGTCTCTCACTGTCCACTCTGCCTGTCAAAAAAAAAAAAAAGTATAGCACATATAATCAGGCTCTGCACATCATACTTGACAATGACCACTAAAACCTGCAGTACTCATTTATGTATTTACTATACATTTTATTGCTATTTTGGAGTATTTAATTTTACTTTAAAAGCACTAGGTAGGTCCTTCAGGAAGTGTCCAGAAGACAAGATTATCATAGGAGATGACAGCTCCACCCATGGTACTGTCCCTGAAGACCTTACAGTAGACAATATCTGGCGATGGGAGTCAGTTATATGGATAGACCTGACCCTGTGTATGCCTAGACTGTGTGTTTGTGTCTCAGTTTTCAACAAAAAGTATAAAAAATTCTAAAAAGTAAATTTTAAGATAGGCTATATCATATAGCCTAGGTGAGTAGCAGCCATTTGGGGAGTGAACCAGCTGATGGAAGACCTCCCTTTGTCTCTCTGTAACTCTGCCTTTCAATAATAAATAAATCTTTAAAAAATACTGTTGTCTGAATTGAAGCACTCCCTTGAGAATTAAATGAATGGTTCAAGAGAAATTGATGTAGTTTTTAGACCTGTTTAAGAGACTTAATCCCTTAATTTTTAAATTAAACAAACTGAAGTTTGGGGGTAATTAAATGGTCTGCCCCAATGCAGTAGGCAGCAAAAGAATAACTACCACTTTGATCAAATTGTGTTTTTTAAGGGGAGGGAAGATCAGCAAAGAAACAAAGAAGAAAGATTAAGATGAAGACCTGACAAAATTCACAAAAGGTGCATGCAGAACATTAGGAAACGCAATTTAAAATTGTTTTTCATTTACTTAAGATGCAGGGAGACAGAACTCCCATCTGCCGATTCATTCCTCAAAGGCCTGCAACTGCCAAGGCTTGGCTGGAGCTGAAGCTGGAAGGCAGGAATGCAATCCAGGTCTCCCACGTGAGTGGCAAGAAACCCAATCACTTGAACCATCACTGCTCTCTTGAGGATCTTCACCAGCAGGAAGCTAGAGCCAGGAGCTGGAACTGGGGATCAAACCCAGATACTCTGACCAGAGAGAGATGGGTATACTAACTAGTGTCTTAACTACAAAACTAAACACCTACCATGGGAAAAAAAAAGTAATGTTAAAAAATATATAAGCACCTACTTTGGTCAAGAATCAACTAATGGCTGTGGTAAGGGAGGTAAAGCTGGACTCGATGCCTCCTCCTCTCTTTCCTTTCCTTTCAGATGAAGGTGCAAATCCTTTTTTGTTCCCCCCCCCTTTTTTTGACAGGCAGAGATATACAGTGAGAGAGAGAGACAGAGACAAAGGTCTTCCTTCCATTGATTCACCCCCCAAATGGCTGCCGCAGCCAGCACACTGCACCAATCCGAAGCCAGGAGCCAGGTGCTTCCTCCTGGTCTCCCATGCCGGTGCAGGGCCCAAGCACTTGGGCCATCCTCCACCGCACTCCCGGGCCACAGCAGAGAGCTGGCCTGGAAGAGGAGCAACCGGGACAGAATCCGGCACCCCGACCAGGACTAGAACCCGGAGTGGTGGCGCAGCAGGCAGGGGATTAGTCTAGTAAGCCACAGCACCAGCTTGTTCTCCGCTTTGACCCATTGATACCTCATTTGATGAAACTTCCTGAGAAAAGGGGACATAATAACTTTTTTTTTATGAACAGGTGTCGGCAAACTGTCTACATTTTACCCTCATACTTAATGATAACTTGAGATGGGAATAGAATCTTACATTAGAGATAATTTGTCCAAAAATGTTGAAAGGGCTGTTCTATTGTCTACATTTCCAGTGTCACTGTTGAGAAGTATGGCACCATTCTGATTCCAGTTTCCAAAATTTTGTTGAGATTGTCTCCTCTATCACTTTGAGGCCCCTATGAACTTATGCCATTGTAATTTTCTGAATCTTTTTCCTATCATTTTCATCAGTTTTAGAAGAGAAGGAGTTAATTAATGTATTCACTGACTTTCCTTCATTTCTTTAATATTAAACTAAAATTTTTTGATCATGCCATTCTATTGGTTTCAGTTTGGGGGTACACATCTTCCATTTGCTACATCTGGCAAGTCTCTCTCCTTGCATTTATTCCCTTACATCGTTTGTAGTCTTTGTGAATTCATCCTTGGAGAAATTGTTCTCTACACGTCAGGTGTTCCTAGAGTTATGGACATTTTGCTAGAGAGAGAGGCTTTCCACTGGTCTCTCTCTGGCCCTGAATTTCAGGGGTATCAGACCAGTTAACCTGACAAGTTCTTGGACTGTGGTCCCTGATCATGGAGTAATGTGCACTCTGACCTCAGATTTGAACTGCAAAAGGATGTCAGCCTCTGCTCTCTAGCAGCTGACTCTTACTATGGCTTGGATGGATGGCAAGCATCCTTATAGTCTCTTCAGGCCAATGGTGGATATTTTTGGAGTTATCATCACAGGGTCAAGATCCTTAGGACAGATTGTACTTTTCAAAGATGGATGCACTCATATATATCCAAACCCACATGCTCTTCCTCCAATGTGATGTCAACACTTTTCCATCAGGAGATGAGATCTGTGTCCATTCTCTGAAACTGATTTCCTCACTCAAAAAGGTACAGTGGAAGTCATACTGTGATTTCCAAGGTTAGGTCATAAGAAAGTGATATGTCTTCCATGTGACCCTTTCTGGATACTCACCTCTGAAACCCAGCCACCATTTTGTGAGGAAGCCAGAGGGCATGAGAGGCCACATATAAAGTTAACAGCTGACATCTACAGTTAAGGTCCCTGTCAACAGCCAGCATCAATCACCAGATACATGAGTGAATAAGCCTTCAGGTGATTTCAGCCCAGAGTCTCCAAATCTTCCATTTGAGGCCCTAGACATAATGAAACAGAGCCAAGCTGTCCCTGTTGTGCCCTGTCCAAATTCCTGACCCACAGAGTCCATGAGCACAATGAATAGTGGTTTTGTACCACTACGTTTTGGAGAAACTTAGGCAGTCATGGTAACTGGAACAGTGTTCCTTTGTGACTCCAAAATTTCAGCAGATGGCTCAATGGTGGCTTTCCATGTGAGCATTCCTTCATTCCAGGCACCTGGTGACTTTTTCCTTTTGGTGCTTAGCTCAGTCACACACTCATAAATTACCTTATTGCATTTAACTCAGCTCTTCATACATATTGAAGCAGAATGGAAGTTCTTCCATGTCAGCTCACTCCACCACACTAGCACAGAGGTTTCCAGAGTAACTTTTCAAATGATGACATAAGGAACTGAAGAATTTGATTTCTATGCAAAGATCATAAAATCAAAAAGAAAAAGAATCCTGAAGGGAGGAACTTTTTTCTTTAACACAAATCAAAGTGTAAGATGGGATTCTAGGAAACAGGTTCTCATAAGGTCCCAGTGTGTGCATGTATTCGTATTTCCAGAGGGCAAACTTATCAACATGTATGTCTTCTTGTTAAGATTTTTATTTATTTCAAAGGCAAAGTGGCAGAGACAGAGAGAGAAAGCAATCTTCTGTCCACTAGTTTACTTGCCAAACAGCTGAAAACTGGGGCTGAGCCAGGCCAAGCCAGAAACCCTGCTCCATATGGGTCTCCCACGTGAGCGGTGAGGGCCTAAGCACTTGAGCCATCTTCTGCTACTTTCCAGGTGCATTAGCAGGCAGCTAAAGCAGGAGTGAGCGCTGGGACTTGAACTAGCACTCCAGTATGGAATGTTGGTGTTACAAGTGGCAGCTTAAACCACTGAGCCACAACACGACCCCAAACATAGAAGTCTTTATGATTTTATATACTTTTTTTTTTTTGGACAGGCAGAGTTAGACAGTGAGAGAGAGAGAGAGAGAGAGAGAGAGAGAGAGAGAGAGAGAGAGAGGTCTTCCTTCCATTGGTTCACCCCACAAATGGCCGCTACGCTGGCACACTGCGCAGATCTGAAGCCAGGAGCCAGGCGCCTCCTCCTGGTCTCCCAAGCGGGTACAGGGCCCAAGCACTTGGGCCATCCTCCACTGCCTTCCGGGCCACAGCAGAGAGCTGGACTGGAAGAGGAGCAACCAGGACAGAATCTGGCGCCCCAACCGGAACTAGAACCAGGCGTGCTGGCGCTGCAAGCAGAGGATTAGCCAATTGAGCTGTGGCACCAGCCTGATTTTATATACTTTTGATCCAGAATTCTACTTCCATGAATTTATTCTAAAGGAAAGATCATTAACACATATAAATACTTGAACGATGCAAATTTCTGTATTTTATTATAATGGTAAAGAGGCTGAAAATAACCCAGGTATCAAATGGCAGATGGTCAATTCATCCTTATTTTTAACTTTGTGTGAACCAAAAGAATTATCAAGTGAACAAAAAGACAAGACACAGATTTACTGAGAAAGCTATTTATTTATTCATAATGCCAGGCATTGTGCTAGGAGTTGAAATACACAAGTGATGAGGATACAAAGGCATACAGTCTATTGGGGGAATAAACCAAACAATGAGAGTTCATCATGACAAATTCTAATAAGAAAGCTAGGCTCACATCCTTCAATACAATAGAGCCTTGGCTGACCTAATGAGAATGTGGTAGCAGGGTATTGGCTTTGCTTTTTGAGTGATATACAAGTTGCAAACGCTGCTCATCGGAAATGGTTGCCTCTCTGTGATTGGAATATGAGGGTGTGCTAACTTTTTTGTAAGAATCTTCAACAACGATCTGCTTTTTCCATACTTTCCCTTTCATTGAATTTTTTTGAATGTATTGTGCTTATTTAAGGTATATAACATAATGTTGTAAGACACAT
Source organism: Sylvilagus floridanus (assembly GCA_949820135.1). Lineage (NCBI taxonomy): Eukaryota > Metazoa > Chordata > Mammalia > Lagomorpha > Leporidae > Sylvilagus > Sylvilagus floridanus. Next base: position 101,002,051 of record OX463241.1, read on the forward strand.
GTATGGAGTAAAAAGGGTGATATGTTGACTGCATTCAGACCAAGAGTGGAGCACAAGTGAATGGCAGAGCCTGCGTCCTTCTACCAAGCGGAAGAAAGCTACTGGCTGACCAGGAACATTTACCTTGGAGTTGTTATCATGTGATCAAGAAGTAATTTCTACATGTTAAATCACTGAAATGTTGCTGTTTGCTTGTCACTATAGTCGGCAATATGCTAGCTACATTATTTCTTTATTAGCTAACTTACTCAAATATACACAGTAAGCCTGTTCTATGTACAAATAAATGCACCATGTGATAAATACAAAGATAAATGTTCTGCCTTGATTTAATTTCCCATGCAGACTGAAAACCAGTAGCCTTATAATATAGAACATATGAGAGGCATGGAGATGTTACTTTCAGGTAGAGGTTCAGAAAGACTTGGAAGACACTAGAAAATGACATTTAAATAGGATTCAAACAAACAGAAATGTGGATAGAGGCATTCTAGGGAAAGAGATAGGAAAGAAGTCATGGAAAATGAAATACAAGTGGAGAAAGGGGATTGGACCAGGGTATTTCCAAGAATTAATGAAATAAGATTGGAGGAGATTACAGACAAATCTGAATGCTGGGCAAAGTGCTTTGTATTTTCAACTTTGCGCAATGGGTAGCCACTGAAGGTTTTGAAGAGATGTGTGGCACATACTCATAGCTACACTTCAGGAAGATTAATCTGGCAGGGACTGGAGACAAGGAGAGGAATTAAAGGGCTATTATAATAGTCCAGTGGTTTTATATTAGAGTAGCAGCAGTGAGAATGCAAGACTGATGACTGAATTTGGAAGGTTTGACAATGGAAAACGAGTCAAAGATAGCTGAGATTATGAACTGGGATGACTAAGGGAATTACAGAACCATAAATTACAATTCAAAGAGAAGAGGCTAGTCTGGGCCTGGGAGGGCAAGGAGGAGCCTGGTTTTGAACAAAATGAGTAGAGGACATCAATGAGATACATAACCTGGACCCAAGGAGCAGAAATTAAGGACTACAAATGTGGTCTGGAGACGAAAGTGTGGGGCGTTATCTATCTACAGGGAGAATGAAGGCCGGAGGCTGCTTTCCAGATGGTAAAGGAGATCTGAGGGATTGAAGAAAGCCAGAGATCTTAACGGCAGGAAGACAGAGAAAGGGGGTGACTTGGAAGGCAGATGGTCCAGAGGAACAAGCATCATGGTAAGGTTGGACCATGTCCAGTTCCACAGGAGTCAGTAGAGAAAGGAATTAACACCTGTAATACCAAATATATGATCTCACTTAATTCCCAAAGGATCCAATGAAACACAGCTCCTGGTGAGTGACTGAGCACACAAAGAACACAGCACACTGAGCCTGCATTCTGACCTTGACTCTGCCCTTCATCCTTCAATAGCTCTGCATAACCACAGCATCCTGAAGAAAATAGTGCCTCTGACTCTCATAGGGTTTGTGGGGGTTAAATTTTAAAATGCATGTAAACTGTTCAGTATAGCACTTAGTATGTGATACTCAGGAAGAGGAAGCTAATGTTTAAATAACTGATGAAAAGGTTAATCTGGAAAAATCTATCACACTGTTTAAACTGACATACATCTAATTTAGCAGTTCTCCCTCGGAACTGTACCCTTGTGTAAGAACGTTCATTGTAGGGCCAACGCTGCGGTGCAGTAGGTTAAGCCTCTGCCTGCAGCACCAGCATCCCATGAGTGCGTTTGTGTTCTGGATGCTCTTGCTCTGATTCAGCTCTCTGCTATGGCCTGAGAAAGCAGTAGTGCTCGGGCCCCCGCACTCTCCTGGGAGACCCGAAGAAGCTCTTGGCTCCTGATCAGCCCAGCTCCGGCCATTCTAGCCATTTGAGGAGTGAACCAGCAGATGGAAGATCTTTTCTGTCTCTTCCTTTCTCTAACGCTACTTCTCAAAAAAATCTTTAAAAAAAAAAATGTTCATAGTTATAGTGTTCATAAAAACTGGAACCAATCTCAATGAAACTATTATATTTGTACAATGAAATATTCAGTGTAGATCTAAATAAACTGATTCAAGTGTTCTTTGTATCTTAGTTTTTTTTGTTTGTTTGTTTGTTTGTTTTGACAGGCAGAGTGGACAGTGAGAGACAGAGACAGAGAGAAAGGTCTTCCTTTGCCGTTGGTTCACCCTCCAATGGCCGCCGCTGTTGGCGCGCTGCGGCTGGCGCACCGCGCTCATCTGATGGCAGGAGCCAGGTGCTAGGTGCTTTTCCTGGTCTCCCATGGGGTGCAGGGCCCAAGCACTTGGGCCAGCCTCCACTGCACTCCAGGGCCACAGCAGAGGGCTGGCCTGGAAGAGGGGCAACCGGGACAGAATCCAGCGCCCCGACTGGGACTAGAACCCGGTGTGCCGGTGCCGCAAGGCGGAGGATTAGCCTGTTGAGCCACGGCGCCGGCCTGTATCTTAGTTTTAAGAAGCAATTTCTTAAAACAATCAATGTATGATTCTATTCATGACCAAAAAAGTAAAGGAAAACAGGATGAGCACGAGACAGGGTTAAAAAGAGTTGGAGCTGGCGCTGTGGCATAGTGGGTAAAACTGCTGCCTGTGACGCCAGCATCCCATATGGGCATCGGTTTTTGTCCTGGCTACTCCACTTCCTATCCAGCTCCCTGCTAATGGCCTGGGAAAAGCAGCAAAAGATGGCCCAAGTATTTGAGCACTGCCACCCATGTGGGAGACTCAGATGAAACTCCTGGCCCAGCTCTGGCTGTTGCAGCCATCTGAAGAATGAACCAGTGGATGAAAGATCTCTGTCTCTCCCTCTCTCTGACTTTTAAATAAATAGTAAATCTTAAAAAAAAAAATTCAGAGCTGTGTGTGTATATATATATATCCATATATATATGTGGAAATAAACTCAATATACTGCTGTACTGTTTCGTGAGAAGTATTAATTCATTATAATGTAATTTCAAAAAGGAATAACTTAAAGGGGAATGTTAAATATTTTTGAAGAAACACCATTGTAACAGGAAATTTTAGCAACATACATAAAAAGCCAGTAAAGATGTGGAGCAAGGATTCTTGTGCTTCCTAAAATTGCCTGCAAAACTGTTTTGCATTTCTCTAGAGAAAGGCTCTAGTTTTCTAGAATCCCCATTCCATAGAACACACCATCCCACTGGTCTTATGTACATATTTTCTAGTAGTTTTAACCCCTAGTGAGGAAAGTTAACACAAAATCCAGGTGAATCAGAAATGGCACAAAGCAAAACTGGTGATGAAGACAGGATTAAAACAATCCAATTAACAGGGTTGGCCTCCCAGGTCCTGTCCATCCGGCTGGGCGCAAATGCGGAAGAAAGGAGGAGAGTCAACACACACACTCCTTTCAAGGTTAAGTCTGGGGAGGGTTAGAGAGGCCGCCTGCGAGGGGGTGTCTGTCCGTCCACTTGAGGGATGGATGTGTGTGATTGCAGGAGCCAGAACCCAAGCAGTGTGCAGAGAAAACCCACATCCGGTAGGCAGGCCTCCTCCCCTGGGGTTCGACCGCATCATCTCTGTCACCAGACCCCGCACATTGCTCTGGTCCTAATGCAGGTGTTGGTGTCAGCTCCCCTTACCAGGTGTGTCCAGAGAATCCTTGGAGTCACCACCTGCCTCTCCAGGCCTCCGTTTCCCCTTCTTGTGAGAAGGCCCCACCTCACTCCCAGCCCTGCCTGGGCAAGGTCCCCAGCCTGCCCAAGCCCGTGAGGACTCCGGCTGGCCAGCCGGCCACCCTCACTCACTGTCCCCGCAGTTCCAACGAGGAGAGGATGGGCTTCTTCGTGTGGCTGGCCTGCGGCAGCAAGATCCGCGATTCTGGCAGCTTTGGCAGAGGGAGCAGTGGGGGCAGCTGGCAGCGCGGGAGCCAGCGGCGGCCCAGCGCCAACCCGAGCCCCTGCCCCAGCCTGGCCGCGTCGCGGTGTTGGCCGCGACAGCGAGCATGCTCCGCAGCCGGCAGCCCGGCGGTGCGCCGCCCGGCCCGGCCCGGCGGCTCCGGCCGCTGTGGCCCGGTGCGTCCGCCCGTTGCTAGGTGCCAGAGCGGGGCCAAGCCAGCGGCCACAGTGCAGTGGGGAAGGGCCCCCGTTCTGGGTGCGGGCAGGGCCGGGAAGCCTGTACTGTGGAGCTGCTGTCGACCCATGGTGACCAGGCAAGGGGGAGCCCTAAGGTACACAACGCCTGTGGCAGATACAGTGTGGGTAGTGGGGCAAAGTCGGTGTACTTGTTTTCTGTCTCGTGTGCGCATCAGCTTGTATCAAGGACTCCTTTTCAAAGCAACCAGGCTTTTCAGAGTAACAAAGTCTGGACCATTCAACACCAGGCAACACCTGACCCACACAGTTTTAGCTACAAGACCGAATTCTTGTCCCAGTTCCACGTTCTGACTCGTTTGCTTAGGTCCGTTTGTTAAAACGTTGGGTGTGCTCCCTCCGTGGCTTGGGCGGGATCTTAGCACCAGTACTTAATCATCTCCATGTACTTCAAAGGCAGCGCCAGAGATCCTTCCATCTGCTGGTTCAGTGCTTGAGTGCCCACGAGAGCTGGGCAAGGGGGAGCTAGGAACTAGGAACTGCATCAGGGCCTTCCATGAGGGTGGCAGGGGACCCAAGCACTTTAGCCATCATCACCTCCCAGAGTGCACCAGCAGCTGAATAGTGAGTGGGGGTGGGAAGCAAGAGGACTAGAAGTGGCACTCATATGGGATGTATGCCCCAAGCAGTGGCTCAACCCACTGGCACCATTTTGCTGATCCCTTAGTGACAGTTCTCATCACATTACTGTTTTTTCTTTCAGACATGTCTCCCATCTACTGGTTCACTCCCCAAATTCCTGCAACCTGGTTAGACCAGGCAGGAAGCTGGGAACTTAATCTGGGTCTCCTAGGTGATGGCAGTCACCATCTGTTGCCTCGCAGGGTGCACATGAGCAGGAAGCTGCAAAAGGTGGGGCAGCTGGGACTTGTGACTTTTGAACAGAGGCACTGACATTGGACATGTGTCCCAAGCACGGCTTAACCACTGTTAGGGGCAAACACCTGCTCCTATCAAATTATGTTCTAAAATGTCACCTCTGGATGCCCACTGGAGTTGCAAGCTTAGCTCTGGTAAGATTCAGATCACACACACACACACACACAAAATTCTCAAACAGCTCAACACACTTTTATGGATTTTCATTAAGATAATATTAACTCTTCCAAGCTGCTCTGGTTAAGAAAACCAACTCAAATTAGACCTGGTATTTAATACTGGCTCACTTTTTGTTGTGATCCTGGAGTAGGGAGAGCTAACCTCTCATTGAATAAAAATCATGAACAGTGAGACACAACAGGTAAAGGCTGTGCATTAAAAAAAGCAGACAGACAAAAAACTTGGAAGTGTTAAGTCTAGGGACCATGCAAAACCAATTAGAAATTCAACTCTGGGGTTGCAGTCAAAATACACAACTCAATTTGAAGTCTTCCAAAATCATATGTGTACCTCATAAATTTACATGCCAGGCCCTATTCCTCCTCTAACCGCACCCCACTACCACAATGCAGGAGACATTCCTCCCTAGTGCTACAAGAGGCTGAGACTTAAGCAGACTTGCAGAATAACAGAAGTTCCAAATAGCGAAAAATGCTATTTTCTAAAAAAAGTTATGTAGAGAGGTGTCAGGGAAAACCTTTTGTCCAAAATGAAAAATCAGCAGAGACCTGCCAGCTGTACGTTCCACATGTGGATTACAAGTGATCACAAGTGCGAGACCTGCACAGAAGCTTGCCACTTTAGAATATAGCCAGAGCCAAAGGTGAAAGCTCAAAAGGCTTTCCCAAAGATTTCCATGCCCTAGCTTTTCTAAAAAAAATAAAATAAAAAATAAAATAAAAATTAAAGGCAGTCATAGCCAGAGGCAAAGTTCTTTCATCTGGGTTCACTCTCCAAATGGCCACTACTGAAACCGATCCGAAGCCAGGAGTTTCCTCTGGGTCCCCCATGCAGGTGCAGGAGCCCAAGGACTTGGGCCACCTTCCGCTGCTTTCCCAGGCACATCAGCATGGAGCTGGATTATAAATGGAACAGCCAGGACTAGAACTGGTGCCCATATGGGATGCTGGCACTACAGGCGCTGCCTTCACCCACTATGCTACAGCACCAGCCCCTCCATGCCCTAATTCTTAAAATCTGTTAACATTACCTTAGGTAACAACTAAAGGGAATCTGTAGGTGAGTTTAAATTAATAATTTTAGAGGGAATATCCAGGTGGCCCAATATAATCTCAAGGATTCATGTTTAAAAGGCAGGAAGATTACAGAGTTCAGGATGGAAGCAGAGACTGAGTTTGAAATGAAGTCTGGATTAGTGAAGCTGACTGGGTTTCTGACCTCCAGAATTGTTAAAGACAGTAACACTTGTCACTTGTTTGTGGTTCTCCTGTTATGGCAGCAGTAGGAAGCACACACTTATATAACAGATATTGAGTAATCCCTGTATGCCAGGTCCTCAAGGGTGGCTAGCAGGCTTTGCCTTAAAGTTTACCCAACAGGAAGAACATGGTTTGATGTTTTGACACAAAATCTGTCACAGAACACTGGGAACAAAAAGCAGCCAATCCTGTGGAAGTAGGTCCCCAAAGACAACCCAAGAGATTTTCACATTCTATACATCTCTACAGCACTCACTTGTTTTTGTGTTGTCTTGCCTACTAGACTGACACAAAAACAGGACATTTTATTGTTTGCTATTATATGCTCACAGTTTAAATCACATTTGAGCCAGGCACTGTTCTAAGCCTTTCATAGGACTTTAAACACTTAATCTACATAAGAAGCTGATATTAGATGTAATGACTTCCTCCATTTTGCTGACAAGGAAATGAAGATTAACTTATTCGCTCAAACTATTAAGTGCATCCTGGACAAGAAACAAAGCAGGTGCTGACAATCAATAACCCACTACCTGCAATGCATGAACCCCATACAGCAGCACTGGCTTAGGCCCTGGCCTCTCCACTTCCAATCCCAGCTCCCAATAATGCTGCCTGGAAAAGCAACGGAATATATAGCTTGGACTCCTGCCACTATGTGGGAGACCTAGATGGAATTCTAGGGTCCTGGCTTCAAAACCAGAACTCTCACCTGAAGCCAACTACAACTTAATTTTAAGATAGACAACACTGACATACAGGTATTAAAAGATGGAATTTTGAAAGAGTACACATAAATAATTATGAGCTAATTATTTTGTAGAAAGAGGACCTATTAAGCACCCAAACTCAAAGGCTGGCTTGGGCCTTCCACTGGTCCCATGGAAGCAATGGGACTTGTGCTGTGGTCTAACAGGTAAAGCCGCTGCCTGCAGTGCCAGCATCCCAGACACCAGTTAAGAGTCCCAGTAGCTCCTCTTCTGATCCCACTCTCTGCTATGGCCTGGGAAAGCACAAGATGGCCCAAATCCTTGGGCCCTTGTACCCATGTGGGGACCCGGGAAGAGGCACCTGATCAACTTAGCTCTGGCAATTGTACCTATCTGGAGAGTGAATCAGCAGATGGAAGACCTCTGCCTTTCAAATAAGATAAATCAATCTTCAAAAAAGTGGTTTTCTCTGTAAAACATGTTAACCTGCTTTACACTCCTACAGCTATTTCTAATCCGCTGACTCCTGCTCCAACTTCTCCCTAAGAAAACAGACACTGTGCTGTTTTCCCCATGGATCACCACTTCCTGAAAGTGCCTAGGTATCCTAGTTCTCCAGGCCAATCCTGGATCTGTACACTCTCCCACACTTACTCACCCTCAAGACCCACTTGGAAGGATCTGCAGTCAATATACTTTGTCCGTTCTTCATCCTACACAGGCCTACCGAACTACCTTAGCCCCCTCACCATCTCAAGATGCTTTGCTACTTTTGGATTTCAGCATAGGCTCACCAACTGAACAAATGTACCATAGCAGGTTACTCACACAGTATGCAGGAATCCTCTGTACTCAATACTCCAGTTTGCTGTAATGCCTAAATATTTTGCTAAATAAATACCACCACCTGGGTAGACAGGGCCACTTCTATATTGTTTCTATCTCAGTGGTATCTTTTAACATTTTATTCATCCAAGCCGGCGCGTGGCTCAACAGGCTAATCCTCCGCCTTGCGGCGCCAGCACACCGGGTTCTAGTCCCGGTCGGGGCACCGGATTCTGTCCCGGTCGCCCCTCTTCCAGGCCAGCCCTCTGCTGTGGCCCGGGATTGCAGTGGAGGATGGCCCAGGTGCTTGGGCCCTGCACCCCATGGGGAGACCAGGAAAAGCACCTGGCTCCTGGCTCCTGCCATCAGATGAGCATGGTGCGCCGGCCGCAGCGCGCTGTCTGCGGCGGCCATTGGAGGGTGAACCAACGGCAAAAGGAAGACCTTTCTCTCTGTCTCTCTCCCTCTGTCTACTCTGTCAAAAATAAAATAAAATTTTATTCATCCAGCACAACCACAGTTACATAGTTAGCATTATGCCAACTAACTATTCCACACTAGCAGTTTTTAATTCTGATCTCACAAAAGCCACTGAAGGCACTCATCATTCCTCCCAAACATGGAAGCCAAATAGATTAATACCTCATGAGCTATAAATACCTGTAAATACCTTTCAGTACACTAAAGGTGTAATGACTTTCTTTAAAATCTGCAAAGTAAAAAATGGGAAATTTCAAACCTTGAGCTCTTTGGCTCCACTTAAAGAGATCCATGTACTATGTATTTACTGACCCAACAGTGCAGCCAATAAATTCCTGACAAAACACAGCACACTTACAGGCATTTAACATGACTTTACAGAATTCACTGCCGAAACACACTAACCCAGAAAATGGCTTCAAAGACCAGGAATAAAGAATGTAAAGAAATTCCTAAATGTATTTGGCAATTTCCACTCTTCACAATGCATTTGAGCCACAGCATAATCAATGAAGGATCACAAGAATTCTTTCATTGTATTAACTACCCGTTACACTCAGCACTTCAAAATTTGCAGTTCACTAGTATAGGTGAAATACATAAATAACATGCATGATTGTTACTTATTTACAACATGTAATGGAATTCCTAATAGCTCACCTAAACATGGACAAAAGATGCAAAACAAGAACAAAAATAGAGGGGGCTGGCATCATAGGTCAATCCTGCGGCGCTGGCATCCCAAATGGGTGCCGGGTTCTAGTCCCGGTTGTTCCTCCTCTTCCAGTCCAGCTCTCTGCTGTGGCCTGGGGAAGCAGTGGAGGCTGGCCCCAAATGGCAGACCAGGAAGAAGCACCCAGCTCCTGGGTTTGGTTCGGCATAGCTCCATCCATCACAGCCATTTGGGGAGTGAAGCAAGGGAAGACCTTTCTATCTATAATTCTGTCAAATAAATTAAAAAAAAAAAAAAAAAAGAACAGGAACGGAAAACAACACTTTCATGCAGGCATTTATAAAGCTACTGTTTCTGTAAATATTGACTTTTATTTCCTTACCTACAAATTATGCACAAATGCCTCTAAGACAAGTTTCTCTTCTGACTCATAGCCTAATTCAAAGGTGAAAAATTAAACTTTTTTAATAGCCAAAAAACTCCAGGTTTTTCACACAATACAAAGTGTACCCTGTTTTGCATGTGAGGGGCTGCTAGTTTACCACATACCACAATAGTTAAGGGAAGACAAAGGCAGGCTGACAAAGTCACCAATACAACAGTTTATTTCAATTTGACTGTAGTTGCCGTTTATTATCTGACCAGATTACAAAAATACCATAGGAAACACCTGAAAGAGGGGGGAAAAAAAAACACCTATTAACACCCTAGCAGCTAAGAACGAACACAGAATTAGTTGTTAGGCAGGAACAAACTAGCTTACGTTTTTAAATTTACCCACATTTTTGTTTTAAAGAGGGCTTCCCTCCCCCTCCAGAAATGTCAAGGGGAGAAAAGAAATAAACGAACTGTAATCAAAAGATAACTGATTTCCCCTCCCTCCACCCCCCAAAAAATACTGATCAGCACCCACATACTCCCGTTAATATATAGAATCAAATCAAAACTCCCACTTTTACCCTATTATGAAGGTCATTTCTCTGTGGATGCAGTATCTCACCTTAGTTCATCCTTCTAATAAGTCTGTTGATTTGGTCTTCCCTGTTGCCAGCATCCCCACCCTCTACAAAATGGGTGGTCTTTTTCTTCATCCCACCTCGGGGAGAAGATAACTTGAAGGGCCACAAGAAGTTATTTGCTTCCTTGAAGTGTTTCCCAACAGTATAGATCTCGTGGATCAGATCCTCCATGCAGATGATATTGTATTTACCTGAAATTTTCAAGGTACTCAAGGTTATTCAAGTTTGAAAAGATTTTAAGGCATCCAAAAAACATATCTTTAGGCTGGGAGATAAAAGCTAATCAATGATATTAAAATTAAAATATACAAAAAACAGTAAATAAATACATGGCTTTACTCACGAGTCAACAAAATCCTAAGAAAATTTTCTTAGACTTAACTAAGGATTGTAGAGACAATTATTTGTGATCCCTAATGGTGAGAAACGTAGGTCCACAAGAAGAGAGAAAATAATCACCTTTCTTAATACCAAACTTCCCCTCAAACACAGAACACTTACCAAGAGAGCGAGCAATCAGAGTGTTATCTGTCAAAGCAATTCGCTTCTTATTGATTTTGCCATAGCCACGTTTGTAAATTAGTTCATTTACTGACTTCAAATTTGGGTACCTGAAGCAGGAAAAGCAGACACAAATGACCCAAGAGTAAGATCATCATTAAATCACCTAAACTCCATCTTTCTAAACAGCCAATGAAACAAAGGAAAAGGCAGACTTACCCCCATGCGATATATGGCTCCACAATCCTCAGCATGTTAATGGAGGCCTTGTTGAGCTTAACAAAGGTGCCATTGAAGATCTGGCGAAGGCGAAGGAGCTGCAGCACTTTTCGGACTTTGGGGCTCACACCATTGATACTGCAGTGAAAAGCGCCAACAGATTCATTTGGCGTTTACCAGAAATTTTTATCAACAAAGAACCAGAAACTAACCATTATGACTTAGACAAGTCCCGCCTAGACACTGGCACTTTCATCTATTCTATAAACTACTCTCCAATCTCCCACAAGCGCAGTGTCTGGACACATGCCTTTACCCCTTAGAACTGCCCCTCCCCTGACATTTTCTGCCACCTCTTTTCTGTATGCTCCTTAGAATATCTGCATCATTACACTTCTGAAATTAACGCCATGGCACTGAAGCCCTCCTGTGCTCAATCAGGGCACAGGTCCAGCACCAAACAACTTAAGAAGCACCCCCCCCTTGTTCTAGCCACCCCAACACTTGTGAGTCCAGTGTTTCAGAATCAGCACTCCCAGAGGTAATGTAAGTTCTGCTGGAACGGCATAGCCTTTCTTTTAAAACCAGAATTCAGTAAAAACCAAACTTACCCTCTGATCCTGATGACAAACGCCAACTTGGGTTCTGCAGGTACGTAGAAGTTGCCGGCTTTTCTTGCCATCCTCGCCATCCGAATTTCAGTTCTGTACATCTGCCTGTATTCCTTGTGATAGTGCTTCGCTTTCTCATAGATAAGCTTCCTCCTTGCCTTTCGAAGCTGAAAAATTAGACACGTATGACTTTTGGCTCCTAAACACAATCAGCTACACCAGTTTCCGGTGGGGATGGGGGAAAATTCTTCTAAATTTTATTTCTTGCTCACCGAGCAATGACATCCCAAAAAGACAAATACTACCTCCTTTTGGGAGTACCATGCATATTAAGAAGCTAAGCAACTTCTTGACACAGCCATTAAGGAATCAAGTCTCATTAAGAAGTGGCCAACTCATTCTCAAGTCCAAACACCAGGCTTCTTGGATGCTGAGTGTTTTCAAAAGTTTACTCACCATCTTTTGGGCAAACTTCTTCCTCAGGCGCTTGATCTTCAGCTCTGCGAAGTTCTTCCGCTTTTTCTTCAGGGTTTCTGGCACAGCAGGAACCTTCTTCTTCTCTCTGGTATTATTAGCAATAAGAGATCATCATCAACAGCTTACACCCTTCCGGCTCTGCGGTTACCCCGGGACCCCCATCGTACCAAGCTGTGTGACAGAACAATTGTCGCTTGTCACTGCGGTGTGAGGACAGGTTAAGAGTCTGTACTGTCTGTCTGCACGCCAGTAACCTTCACTTTTAACACAGCCCTCTTCGAGGACAATTACAAACGTGGCAACGCCTCAAACCCAATTCCAGGCATCTGTCCGTGCCTTTGGAGGGTAGTTAAAAAAAAAAAAAATTAGAAGTCCACACAAGTATGCAGACACAGTGCATTGGAAAACTGCTTAAAAGACAATGACCACTAGACCCTCAGAAGAGGGCCCAGGATGCCCCAGGAATCGCTGAACCACACTTTGGCTCAAGTCTCGATCTCAAGCCCCAGACGCCGAAAGACACGCCAGACGGTAGGACCGCCCGGGCCGAGCGCCAGCCAAGGACAAACTCAAAATCCGGAGGTTCTGCACACTCTCCGAAAGCGCTTCCACAGAGGGCTGGCCCTCCACGGCCGGTTCCCCCGCACATTCTGCCTTTACACCTCCTTCCCGGCAGCTCCGAAACCTCCGCGCAAGGGCCGCTCGCATCCCACCCCTAGCCTGGGGTCCCCTCTGGTGTCACAGAGCGTCACAAACGGAGACATAAATGGGCAATGGTAAGATCTACAGTCACACAGGGAAAAAGCGAGACAAAACGCTTCTGGCTTCGGGGATGGAGAAGGATCCTGCAGAACAGAGAGATGGACTTACTCGGCACCCTCCATGGTTCCAGCCGGAAAAAGAGGAAGTTAGCGCATGCGCACTGCCCACTTAAAGACTGCGGGAGTGAAGCCCCAGAATTCATAGCTGTCCTAGTATAAGCCAGAAAAGAATCCAGAACTGAGAAACCACTTTGCAGACGCTAAATTTAGAACTGCCTGAGGCAGCCTCTTTCAGTCAACTTTCGGGTAAATTTCCTATGGCAAAAATATGTGCATTGATTAGACTTTTTAATCCATCCGAGAGCAAACAGTGCTGACACCTTGACTACCGGGGTCCTCATCGCTAGCCTGCGTTGACAGGCTTAGGCTCGTGTTCCCATAATGTACTCAAATCACACGCTTCCGGGCTGCGAACTACAAACCCCAGCATGCATCACTTCATCTTCCACAGGGCGGGGGGGGCGCGCCTGCCGGGGACTGTAGGCAGCCGCCGCTCTGGTGAGTCCAGCCAGGACAAGAGCCTTTGGGGACACGTCCCAAACGGCCCCCTGCGACTCGGAACCCCGTTTGGCCGCCTCCCTGCTCCTGGCAGCCGCAGCCTCCGACAACCGCACCCCCAGCCGCGCCGCGAGGTCCTTCTCGTCGTTCCGCCAGCCTGCGGGGCTGTCTTCCGCAGCGCCTGATTGCAGGCGGCGACGTCCGGAGTGCCCCTGGTTGACGAGACTGGGCAAAGCGAAAACTGGACGGCTGGAGGATGGCCGGCACTCTGCCGACCGCTGGGCCGTGGAGGCGGAGGCCAGGGCAGCCCACGGCAGGGGGCGTGAGCCGCGAAGGGAGGTGAGACTGGAGTTGGCGGCTGCGGCCACGGCCATGTGAGAGGGGCTGCCCCGCGCCACTCCGCGGACGGCGGGCGGGCGGGCGGGGGGCTGGGCCGGGGGCGGGGTGCGCCCGGGGGCGGGGAGGGCCGAGCGGAGGGAGGGCCGTTGTCGATGCCGCCGCCGGCTCTTCCCGGTCGCGGGTTATATAGCGCGGAGAGTGGATCCCGCTCAGAGGCGGCCGGGAGCGTTCCGACTCGCGAGCTGCGCTGCCGAGCTCGGTGCCCGAGTGACAGCCGCGGGGAGTGGAGGGCTGGGGCACACGAGACCGCGGGGGCAGCTGCAAGCCGTGGGGCAGCGCTCGCCGACGCTGAGCGAGTCGCCCCTTCCCGGCTCTCCGCCGCCCCGCACCCCACTCTGCCACCCTCGCAACTTGCGTCAAGTTGACAACTCGTGCCGCGGCCGGCCGGCCCGTGCGGTCTCCGCCGCGTACCCCTCGCCCGGGCTGAGAGGGGTTCCCTCCGGCGGCGGCGGTGGCGGCTTGGCCATGAGGGCAGCGCGCGTCGCCTAACTCGGCGGCTGTCACCGCCGCTGCAGCGGGACCGGCCGGCCGGGCGCTCCGGGACGGACGGGCGGGCGGCCGCCAGCAGGAGGCGCCGAGCCGGGCGGCTGCGGCGGCGGGCACGGCCCGGGGCCACCGCGCCGATCCCGGGCGGGAGTGGCCCCGCGCAAGCAGGGAGCGGCGCCGCCGCGCGCACTCCGGCCGGGCGGGCACCTCGGGGGTGGGCGCGGGGCGCTCTGACAAGCGCCCCGGGGCGGTGAGCCGGGCTGCCCGGCGCGGGGTGGGTGCGGACGCGGGCGCTGGACTGGCGCGGGGACCCGGGCGTCGCGATGAACATCGTGGTGGAGTTCTTCGTGGTCACTTTTAAAGTGCTGTGGGCGTTCGTGCTGGCCGCGGCGCGCTGGCTGGTGCGGCCCAAGGAGAAGAGCGTGGCCGGCCAGGTGTGCCTCATCACGGGCGCCGGCAGCGGCCTGGGCCGCCTGTTCGCGCTCGAGTTCGCCCGGCGCCGGGCGCTGCTGGTGCTCTGGGACATCAACACGCAGAGCAACGAGGAGACGGCCGGCATGGTGCGCCACATCTACCGCGACCTGGAGGCGGCGGACGCCGCGGCGCTGCAAGGTAACCCGAACCTGCGCCCGGCATTGTTGGGTCGAGCCTCGCCCCGCGCGCGGCGCCCGGATCCGAGGGCCCGGGACCCCGCTGTCACGGTCCGCCCGGCTCTCCAGGAAAGGAACACCCTCCACCTTGCTTGTGGAAGGGAGTGGACTGTGCCCCTGGGAAAGGAGCACGATCGCCTCCCTGTTAGAGTGCGGGGGGAAGCGTGCCAAAGCCAGTCCAGCGGAACTCCCGCGTCTTCGGGGGTGGAGGACGACCCTGGAGTCTCCCCGCCCGCCGGGGGCCGGGAAGGCAGAGGGAACTAGGGACCGCAGGTTCGCGTCCTGGAGGAATGGCTCGGTGACCTGCATGGACGCGGTGGGAAACTCGAGCGGCTTCGGGAAGTTGCTTCCAGGCTGGTCGGACGTGTGCGTGTGCGTGTGTGTCCGTGTCCGAAGCGCGGAGACTCGACGATGTTGCGGATTTCACCCTAACTCGGGCGGCGGGGGCGGGGAATAATTACATTGTTTCACCAGCAATAAGTGCTTTAGTCTCCTTACGCTGAGCTGATTGAGAGATGCCCTGCCTCTGGAGAGAAGGTGCTTTGAAGGATTTATAAGCCACATGGTAAATTTCTGCCATGTTTCTTGGTCACCCCAGCCTGCTTTTCTGTATAGTTTATTAACTAGCCTGAATCTGAGACTTAAAAAAATAAATAAATAAATAAAGTGGAGAATAACCCATCATGAATAATGCTTCGGGAAATTTGATAATGGCTCTTGGTTTTTGACAAATTTTCATTTTCAAGGCAAACATTGAACTTTAGGGGAGAAGATTGATTTGAGTAGCACGCCTCCCCTAAATTGATCTTCTGTCACCCCACTTACTGGCACCGGCCTCTTTGACCTAAGGTTGAAAATGTTAAGATTTTCAATTGGGTGGCAGATACGCTTTTGTGCTGTCTGCCAAAACCGGAAAGATAAGGGTATTCAGTTTCCAGGGAAGAGATTTTAGTTTTTGAAATGTTTGAGTTCTTGTGCGGTAAGATTGCATATTTCCCTGTAAACTTGATTTGTGAGGGTCCTGTTTAGGAGTGTCAGCTTCTCCCTCTAAGGACAAAATCTACTTTTTTATGAGAGACTTTTTAGTTTCTTGGCTCTGGATGAATTCAGATTCTTATAATTTTGATTCATTGAGCCTTGAGGTTAGTTTCCATTTGAAGGGTACTCATACTAAAATCAGGAACTATTTCTCAAAAGAGCGAGGGAAAGTGAGAGAGGAAGGAAGACGAGTGTGCAGTGTGTGTGTGTGTTATTCTCTGGGCTGAGATCAGCTCTTTGCAGGTGTCTTTAGCTCCAGCAGGCTGATCCCATGTGGTCCACTTGTATTGGGCTTGTCACAATTACATGACTTTCCCCGAAGCAGAGCTATCCAGTAAATTGCTGTAATTCCCAGAGACTTTGGAGGGACGAAGGCAGCTGGAAGTTCAGTCATTGGCAAGCGTTACGGTGTTAGAAATTTGAAGCTCACTGTAGTGTTTTTGTTGTGTGTGATCTGTGTCCTGCGGGTTACCATATAACTCACTTTCTGCACCCCCTTTCTCTGTTCTTTCTTCTGAGGACAGCTGGGAACGGCGAGGAAGAAATTCTGCCCCACTGTAACTTACAGGTTTTTACCTACACCTGTGACGTGGGGAAGAGGGAGAACGTCTACCTGACGGCCGAAAGGGTCCGCAAGGAGGTTGGCGAGGTCTCAGTGCTGGTCAACAATGCCGGTGTGGTCTCTGGGCATCACCTTCTGGAATGTCCTGATGAGCTCATTGAGAGAACCATGATGGTCAACTGCCACGCACACTTCTGGGTAAATAGAACTGTCCTTTTCATTACTGGGCCCTCCTCGGTGAGAAGGAGTGAGGCTTCAGTGCCAGCCTAAGAGCCACCTGCACTGTTCAACACAGAGTTTCCTTCCAATTAGCTATTCCCCATGGTGAATTACTGTGTACAGCGGTTATTATTAAGTAGTTGTTTTCTACATCCCCCCTCCTCAATTCCGTTTTCTTGCAAGGGTTGAAGACTGAACATTTTGAACTAGTTTGAAAGATTGCCATAAAAATAACAAGAGGGAGTATAAAACCCTGGGTTTGTTTATTTTACTTTCTGTTGAGTTTATAAAACATTTGGTTGTTCTTATGAATTCCTAAAGTCGAGGTTTAGACTTCCAAATTACTGCTCAGCCACATTTTAGAAAGTGCCAGAGATTCTGAGATCAGCATCTGTGGCCCACTGGGAGTGGTCAGGCCACCCTGGCAGACACTGAGTGTCCATTGACCATCTCCAGGGTTCCACGGCATTGTCTGGATCAGAGGTTGTCTCCGGACTGGCTTAGCATGGAAGATGTCTCTCAAATGAGAACAGCACCTTCCTGACAGGGCCATGGGGCAGGCGGCAGGGGGCAGGGGAGCGGGTGGATCCAGGAGTGAGGGATTGAGGCAATGTCAGCTGGTCCTCAGAGCTAACACAGCCTCCAGGGATGGGGGGGCAGGGCAGAAGTGAACCCAATTTTGCAGCTGAACTTAACCTTCACTAAGGGTCAGTATGAAAGTCTCCCGTCTAACTGTACGGCGTTGTCCACTGTATGCTTTTCTTCCTCGTCGTATTTCCCCTTTACTTTTCATGCGCAGGTAGGAGCCGGTAATGAAGGGGTAAGGAGATAGGGTTCTTTTTCCCCCATAGGCAGATTAGCCTTGTAATAGAACACAACAAAGAACTGTTTCTCCTAAATAGGTCACATTAAACCTCATTAATTTTTTAGCAACTGCTTAAAAACTTAATCTGGCTTTAGAAGTACTTAGTCCAGTGTTGCTCTTTGACCATCAAACCTTTTCTCTGATCCTGGAAGAAGCTTATTTTAAAGTTTTATTTCAAAACATGAGCTTTATGTAATTTCCAAATCTCTAGAAATGAACATATAAATGACCTGAGCTACTCATATCTGTTTGAAATGAATGAGGGGGTGACCACATCCACTTTGAGAGAACATAAATACATGTGTGCACATGCATGTGAGTGCATGTTGGCTACATGCACTGGGAGTAGGAAACTCAATTAAAATGTTGGCAGCTGCTGGGTCCACAGGAACGGCAGCAAATAGCACAGAGGTCGGCTAGGTGAGCAGAGGCCAGGCCCACTGAATAAACTTGGCAGTACGATTCATCAGGAGTCTTGTATGTTTGTGCTTCTGAGTAGAACAAACAACTACCATTAGAAATAAAAGGCAAACTGCAGGGGGAGTACAGAAGACTAGTAAAGATGAAGCTGCCATAGAAACTCCAGGTGATTTCACTTGACTCGTCAGCCTTAACCAGATACACAGCCATCAGTAGTGCATTGGTTATGCACCATACACCAGGATTTTGTTTTTTTCCAGTAACCTTTGACTGAGATTTTGCAACCTTGCCTAACCATAAACTTTTACCTGCATCAGGTTCTCTGGAGTTTAGTAATCTTGCCTGCTTTCTCCTGTGATTATTTTGCTGAATTAAAAAATCTCAAATGTAACTAGATCTTTAAAGAAACCCCATACAATCTGTGATTGAATATAACAAGAAAGCAGCCTATCTTCCCTAGCGATTATAAAATAAATGCCTCAGCTTTGAAAGTGCACTTGAATTAATATGTTATACTTCTAACATTAGGCTACTTTCTAAAACAAGGGGGAAATTGAATCAGATCTCTAGGAGAGAAATTGTTCTGCAACTCAATCTGTATACCAAGGAAGAACATACACCTTCCTAGAGCCCTCACTGTGCTTCAAGATGTTGCTTAACACACAATTTAGGGAGTTCTTGGAAGCCTTGACAGTAATGACGTCACTTCATATTAAAATATGGGAGGCTCCTGAATTCTCCAGCTGTTTTTCCCCTAAGCATCTAAACTTAAGAATTTATTTTCAATATTGAGTCAGAAAATTCATTTTGGGGTTGGAATTTCTGACTTTTTGCCGAGACTTACAAATCTTTTGAGAAGCTGAGATCTAGCCACTGAAGCTTAAAAGAAGGCATACCACGTAGTGCTGCTCAGAGACCCCTGAATTCCATTTCCTTTCCAGTAGCCCTTGAGGTGAAAATGTTGGTGGTAGCTGTGCTGTTTTTTTTCTAGAAAAAAATAGAGTGTGTCTTTGACTGATTCTGGGTAGGGAAGAGAACTTGCCCCATATATTCAAAACAGTAAAACTGAGCACAGATTTTTCCAGTTATTTGAACAGATCATCTTAAACAAAACTGTAAAGTAGCAGTTAATGTCTTTTCATAAAATAACAGTATGTTGATCCTGACTCAGAATTAAAGTCATTTACAGTGAAATAGAAAACCATGTAGACTCTCATTGAAAAGCTGTGGGTGTTCCCACTTCCAAACCATTCTTCATGCTACTGCCTGGAACACCCTTTTCCTCCATTCCGTAGGTCTATTTATTTATTTGAAAGACAGAGGCAGCGCTCACATTCACATTGACTCCACACAAATTCACAATGGCTGTTCAGGCCTCAATCCAGGTCTTCTGCAGCTGTGGCAGGAACCCAACTACTTGAGTCATCACCTCTGCCTTCAGAGTCCACGTTGTCAGGAAGCTGGAGTCAGGAGCCTGAGCTGGGACTGGAATCAGTAGTCAACCCCAGGCATTTGAGTGTGGGATATGGGCATCCCAACAGGTGCTTAACTGTTAGGCTAATAGCCCACCTCTCCATCTGCCTTTAAGGCATAGTTCAAGTTCTCAATTTAACCTTTCCTCCCTACTCGAGCCATCCTGGCATTTTTTGGGTATCAGAATAGAAGGATCCTAGAGACCATCTTGTCCAGCTTCTTGTTTTCCAGCAAATCTGCAGTTAAATGATGTGGTTATGGCTTCTCTTTTTCTTTCCATTAATTTCTGGCAACGTTTGATGTCATCCCCATCCTTTGATGCCTAATGTGTGCTCTTTGGTGTTACTTTGTGTATATTGCATCCTGCATCCCAGAGTAAATAGAAACAGTCAAGGCAGTCTGTATACTTCTGTTTGTGCCTGGAACAGAACTCTATTCTTAATTCACTTGATACTTTTTTTAAAAAATTGTATTTGAAAGAGTTAGAGAACAGGAGAGAGAGAAAGAGAGAGAGAGATGCTATCCACTGGTTCACTCCCCAGTTGGCCCCAATAGCCATGGCAGGTCAGGCAGGAGTCAAGAGTTTCTTCCAGATCTTCCAGGTGGGTAACAGAGCCCAAGCACTTGGGCCATCTTCCGCTGCTCTTCTTAGGCCATTAGCAAGGAGCTAGATCAGAAGTGGAGTAGCCAGTGCATGAACTGGTGCCCATATGGGATGCTGGCATTGCAGGCAGTGACTTTACTTGCTATGTCACCACGCTGGCATCTCAATAAATATTTGATAATATGTAATAGGCTCCTGCTGAAGTATTTAGGAGATAACTTATTCAGAACCACTCACATGGCGTGTCTATGTTACAGCGTTTCAAAAGGTAAGCATTATATTGGAATAACTCAAGTTGTGTAAATTTTTAAATGGAGCTGTCTCATATTCATTATTGTTTGTAATTTTTAGTTTCCTATATAACTTTTCCATTCTTTCTGCCCCACCAGTATGCTCATTTTTACTGTAGAATATTAATTCTGCTCATTGATGACTGTGGCTAGCAACTTTGAGAAGTCTAACATTGATATGCCAGTTTGAATCAAGCTCAAATTGAAAGTGTGGAAACCATTCATATTTCTCAATGCCCAGGCCTCAAAGAGAGGATCCTTACATCAATCCTTTGGTTCACAGCCATGTGCCATTTCTATACACTTTGGAAATGCTTATGACCCCTGGCATTATTCTATTCTACAAACCTTCCAGTGCACCATGACATTCACCTCCCGAGTCTCAGCAGCAACCATCCCAGGAACTTTCTTGTGGTTACCAGTCTAAAAGGGATAGACTTGGGCTAAGTTCTAATCAGTGTACTGTGCAATGAAACAGGCCAAGACTGTGAACCCTGGATGCTGTATCATGTACTTTAGCATCTAGGAAGCATTCACATAGGCTTTCTTCATGTCTTGGTGAGATGTGTTGAAAATTTGAAAATATCTCTCTACTCTACTTTGAAATATGGAAAGTTGGCCTCCATTAAGGAAGTGTACTCATGACCCCCCCTCCCCCAGAATAAAAGATACTAAGATTGCTTCAGTTGTTGTTTTTTGAGAGGGAGTAGAATCCTAGCTTGCCATTTGAAAAAAAAAAAAAAAAAAAAAAACTGAAGTTTATCTGTAGATCCTTTTTGACCAGAGTTGCATGTGGCCTTTATATGTGAGTAGCAAATTGATCCCCGATTAGCCAAAAGGGGGAAGCAAAAGCATTTAACTGCAAGCCTTTTATGTTCTGAAGAAATTTTGTGTGGCAGAGGACTAAATCTGTCAAACAGCTAGTCAGTAATTTACTTCTATTGATATGGTAGTCAGACAAGATAATTGGTAGTTAATTAATAGACCACTTAACTTAAAAGGTTTCACAGTTTTAAAATACTAATTACTGAATTAGGCATTTATCTATATCCAAATGTCTAAAGTCTATTTAGTTAAAATCCATCCAGGAAAAGTAAAAGCCCACCAGCTAGATCTGAGTAATGTAGCACTTAAAGACATTAGTGCTACGGTTGTACCTAATATCTCATGAATGGTCCCTAATCATTAATGTTTAAGATCCTATGTGATTTACTGGTTTTTAATCTCACTTACTGTATTCCTCTGTTCTCTGGTTAGAGAATCTAGTTTTGTTCAAGTCCTCTTAGGTTCACAATTTTTTGAAAATCATTTATAAGCTATTATTCATATAAAACTGTTTGTCTAATACTTGGTCTTCCATGTCATAATATTAAGAATTGTAAGGCTAAATATTTTGTAGTGTAATGCTTCCCCAGCTCACAGAATAACTATTAAAAACAGAGTTTGTGGCCTATTTGCAAGCTTTAAAAATAAAGACTTCTTATGTCTTACAAGGAGTTGTAAGTTGACATGAGGTATACATACTGTCTATTACTAACTTTCATGGTTATGGTTGAAAACTGGGGGAGAACATCTGTTGATAGCAACTGCTTGGATATTGGGGACTGTTTTCCAATATGCACTAAATAGGGTCACGTGTTCTTTGAACTCTGAGTTTCTGTGTTTGATATATCACATTCTGAGCCCAAATCTACTGTGACTAGAAATGAAAATGTATAGCATGATAAAATGTCATGTCACATTACGGTTGTTAGCAGAGAACCAGATGCTATAGCATATAAAAAAGATGTTGGGAACATCTTTGCTATATGTCCCAATCTGTGTCAGATTATCTTGCTTGTTCAGAAAATACTGCTAAGTCAATGATGGCATAATTTCTAAACTATATGAGAAAATAGCTGTGCTTCCCTCACTGCCAAATCCAGTTTGCAGCTTGATCTTTCTGCAGAACTTGACCCTCTTGACCCTCTCCTTGAAACTCAAGTGGTGATAAACCACCCTTCTGCTGTTCTTCCTGTGTTCCCAATCCCTCCAGCCTCTCCAACGTTGAAATGTCATAACTCTTTAGTCTTGAGTGCTCATACCTTTTCTCACTGTGTACCTATATCAGGCTGGGTAACCTGTTTCAATGACTTCAACTATGATTTCTAGGTAGTTCCCAGTTCACACAATAGTCTTGGCTCCCCACACATTACCCAAAGTCAGCATGTCTCAAGACTAAACTGACTCCCCTTTTTGCATTCCCTGCTGTAGCCAGTCACCAGACTGGGAAATATCAGCCTTATCTTCAATTCTCTATCCTGCACACTTTTGTGGGTCACCAAATCCTAAGCATTATTTTGCCAACATGTACTTTGACCCCTCCTGTCCATTCCTACCTTCCCATGTGCACCTACATCACCTCTTGCCTGGACTCAGAAGAGCTTCTGGGTTTCTTTGTTTCCATCTTTGTTCTCCAGCCCAGGATTATCTAAGCAGACTTGAGTTTGTTGTATGCCTGCTTAAACCCTTGCATGACCATATTGCTCACGGTGTGAAGTCCAGGCTCATTAGCTTGGCATCTTGGGCCATCCACAGCTTATTTCCACCTGCCTTCCCAGCACAACACTTATGACGTCCCCTGGGTACTTTCAACTCCTGTGTCCTGAGAAAGCCCTGTGTGCTCATGCTTCATACAAGAACCTCTGCTTTTTCTGCCATTCCAGTACTGTTTTACTGGAGACAACAGAAATTTAATAGGCAAGAAAATGTGTATTGCTACTCCTGAGTAAAGAAAAACACCAATTGAGGATATTTTCCTGTTGACTTAATAGTATCTTTATATATTAAGGTGACAGTCCCTGTGGATTAGTCACCAAATCACTGCTTCAGGGAATGGCCCTTTCTTGTTTGATCATGGACCAAGTTATGCTATTTATCTCAGTTCCTGAAAGCAGAGTTGGTATTTGTTCTTTTCTTCCTCATTATTTCTACATCCAGGGCTTTATCCGTTATCTGCCCAAGTAGAAATTAATCTATAGGACATGTCAGAGTGGAAGCATTCTTTAGCTTGTGCTAATGCTAACACTGATTGAATAGGTTTTTCAGAAAGACTGAATGGAAAGTGCCCTGGCAGAGTCCTTAGCCATTCATTGCAGGATTGGGTCACTGGGCCTTGAGAAGGGATACAAACCCCGTGTTTAAATACATAACTGCTCACATTCTCTAGGTTCCTTCCTTTCCCTTAAGTTTGTTTTTACTCTAATCATTTTTCAGATTTTCTAGATCTTTGGGAAATTCCAGTGAATTGATTTAATGGGAATAAATGCCCCTCAAGCAATTTAATAACTTCATTTGAGAGAAAGACTTTAAGTAGGAAACTTTTTTTAAAGTTTTTCTTGAGTTAAGGAATATTAACAGATTAAAACATTTCTGCTTTAATTCTTTAAGAAATGAAGATCAGGCCTCTTTTAATTATAATAAGTTGCCCTTTTGCCTCTGTCTGAACCATATAGCTGCCTATCCAGACACATGTATGGATGACATCCTCTGTTTATTTGCTTGCTTTTGGTATGCTCAGTAGTAAGTAGGAGGTATGTGACTGTGGGGCGCTTATAACCCTCAAGCCCGTGTAAGTCATGAATATAGATTGAGCACTTCAATCTGAAAATCTGAAACCCTCCTAAGTCTGAAGTTTTTTTTGTTTTTTGAGCACTAACGTGATGCCACAAGTGGAAAATTGCTGACTGACTTTATGTGATGGATTACAGTCAAAACATAGCAACATTAAAAATACTAAATAAAATTCTTCAAGCTATGTTTATAAGGTGTTTGTGTGTATGTGTGTGTATGAAACAAATAAATTTTATGTTTATACTCGAGTCCTATTCCAAAGATACAAGAATACCTCACCATGTATTTTCAAGTACTCCAAAATCTGAGAAAATCCAAAATCTATACACTGTGGTACCAAACATTTCATATAAGGAATACTCTTACTGTACCCAGGATGTTTTTGGACCCCCAAAGTGTAGTATACTGAAGTTCCACTAGGGGGTGTACTGGCAGGGTGGATTTGTATCCTGTTTCCTAAACACACCACCAGTGTTTTCCTAAGAGAAAGGGCCTTTTGTAACTAATCTTTGGAGTATGACAAAATTTAATAGTCCTTAAGAAATAAGGAATTATTCTCTGCTTCAGTTCAATGAGTTAAATCCAATGTTTTGAGCCTGTAACTCCAGGGATCAGATTAAAATGTGTTAATCTCTTTTGGTTTAATTAGTGATTTCTTATCTTAGAGGTTAATATAGTGGTTAGTTATTCCAAGGAACTGTCCCCTTCAAGTTTCCATCAACTAACCTAGAGGCTCCTGCCCGTGTGATCAGAAAGTAAGCCAAAGGACAGAGGCGTTTCATTTTTTTCTTTGAAAATGTTTAACAAGTAGGTGAAACACAGCTGGCCCTTGTGATAGGGAAGCCTTAGAAAACTTCTTGAATTATGATTTAACACTCCCTTGAGGTACTGCTGTTCAGAAATACGGGTTGGCAGAATATGGCCTCAGAATTTAATCAGGTTTCCCTTGATTTGCCTGGTCAGCCAGTTGCAGTCACCTGCATCCCTGGTTTCACACAGGCTTCCGCCAAGTCTGCACTGTGCGGATGCCAGATGCTAACATCTTTTACTTGATGAGCTTACCCAGCATGGCCCATTCTTGAATCCCTTTTTCTTTTTCACTTTGTCATTTCCCTTAAAACTCAAGTTCACACCTGTCAGAGACCATTTTCCCTAAATGCTCTGAAACTAAAATTAAGTGAACCACGGGAAGGGAGAAGAAAAAAATTTTAAAAAATAAAAAAAAAAGAACATCCTCTCATAATGATCATAAAACTTTCAACATGCAGCAAATGCTGCTAGAATATTTAACAAGTAAGGGCAATTATTGCTGAAAAAAACGTTGAGTGCTGTCAAATTAGCCCCTTACAATGACAAGCCACTTACAATGAATTCACATTTGGAAACAAAACATTACTTGGTCTGTGAAGCTTCCAAAGATCACACAAAGATGTGGGAGAGGTGGCAGTGGAATTAACATTGTGCTTTTTGATTTGGGGAAGCCATAAGTGCTTCTCTCTTACTTGCTACTTGTATAAAATGTGAATTTCTTACCTACGAATAGCTGAATATTGGAATTTTTGAATATTAACATGGTTTAGCTTCTTAGTGTTATTCCCAACAATGAAGCTCAAAATAACACTTCCTCAATCAGGGTAGCTGGGAAAATATTTGTAGTGTAAGTTATGTAAACAGGTGGGTATTTTGAGGACAAGTGGAACTTAAAATTCAAAGCCTGAATTTTCCCACCTACAAATTGTAATTAACATACTGCCCCCTACTGATTTTTCTAGGATTTTTTTTTTTTTTTCTTTTAAACAGGATAGTTCTACAATCTCTTGGGAAAGAGAAGCCTGGGGGTATAATAAGTTATTTCAAAATAATTCCGCCCTAACTTGTAGTATTTTTACTTTCACTGAACTCTTCTTAAAGCAGTGTAATTTATATTCATATTTAAAGCTGTCACTTTCTGCCCTTAATAAAACAGGACTGAAGAAGAGGGTTAGAAGAGAAGTGTTATTGGAAAAGTGCTCTTGTTGCTTCCTAGCATGCAGGACTCTGGAGGGAAGGAGACAGGCAGCTGAAGCAACTGCTCACCAATATGTTGTGGCAGCTTCTGTTGGACCCTGGTTTTTAATGGGAAGTGGGGTCTGCCTCAGTGTGGAGGGCAGCAAGGACTATGATCCATATATAGCAAGAACCAGGAATTAACAGGTACTTAAAGAAACAACCTCACTGAAAATAGATAGCATTTATAACCAAAATAGCCTGTAAATATGTACTCCTTGAGCCTTGTGTACATTTCCTGTACTTTTATATATAGAACTTAAATTTACAAAGCCTTTTCATAAAAAATCTTTTCTCGTTTGAGCCTGGGAGCAACTCTGATTAAGAGCTGTTGCCTCCCTTTGTGTGGATGAAGCAACAGAGAGGTTACGGGCCTTCCCCAAGGTCACCACTGGGAAAGGAAGAATCCCAGATCCATGCCCTCGGCATATGGCTCCAGGTTAGAAACCTGGACAAATCCTTGGCCATATTTCAGTAGATTTTCCTATGAGTCACTTACGGTTTGTGCCCTCTAGTAGAATGTAAGAAATAATCTTCTAATGTTTTTTTATATATATATATTATTTAGCATGGTAAATTTAGCAATGACCGATTTAACCCTCACTTAATATCCCCAGAAAGTTTGCTCTACAAATTAGGCAAGCACATAAAATTCTAGCCTGTACAACCAATACCACAGAAAAGTTTTATTACCAAAGCCCAATTAATGTTTTTTTTTTCTGTGTGTTTTCCATCATTTTTCATGGTCTCTGTCAGAAGTGATGATTTCCTTGAGGGGAGTGTAGTACAGCCTTGGTCACCTGGCTTCATTTCTTCTCTTTCTGGCTTGCCTGTCGGGATTGATGAACTGAGTGCAAGAAGGTAATGAAGGAAAGGGACCTTCTACCAGCACTGACCGAACAAAGTTCTATAAATAATTGGTATCAAACTTCCAGGAACAGTGTGGATTTGTTTGTTTTTGTTTTTAAGATTTATTTATTTGAAAGGCAGAGAAAGAAAGAAGTCTTCTATCTGGTTCACTCCCCAAATGGCCACAGTGGCTGGGGCTGGGCCAGAACAAAGCCAGGAGCCTGGAGCTTCTCTCATGTCTCTCACACAGGTGCAGGGGCCCAAGGACTTGGGCCATCTTCTACTGCTTTTCCCCGGCACATTAGTGAGGAGCTGGCTCAGAAGTGGAGCAGCTGGGTCTAAAACTGGCCCCCATATTATATAACAGAGTTGCAGACAGTGGCTTTACCTGCTAATGCCACAGTGCTGGCTCCAACAGTATGGTTTTACTTTAGTTTGTTTTATTACCTTATCTTCTGGGAAATGTAAAACCTTTATTCTGTTATGTAATAATCTTACGGGATCAGAATTCCAGATAGCTTCATTAGCTTTGCCTTTGAAATGTTAATCATGGGTTTTTGAAATTGTGCAGCTTGGGCTGGCTGATCACGTGTCTAAACTTACATTCCCAGCATCTGATATGTAAAGGGGTAATATTTTCCTAAGCAGGATTTACTCAGGCTCCCCAGAGCATAAGTGCTGCTATGGTTCACTTGTCCAAGGTAAAGATGGATCGTGAAAGAGGTGACTGCTAACAGGATCTGCATTCCATATCTTGGAAGCAAAGCCTTCAAAGCCTTAGTGGGTGAGGAGGGAAGGGTTTTTGAAGTCTTTTAGGTCTCCTTTTGAGAGCTTTTTCTATTGGGGTTGGGTTGTCAGGGGAGTACTTGCTTGTGCTGAAAATGGATCCTGGGCAAATATGCATACAGTCAGTCCATAAACTCCTTCACCTGGGAATTCTTGATGTGATTTGGTCCAGCCTTTACCTGGTAAATGGGGGGAGAGGTGGGGACAGAGGGGAGGAAAAGTTGTCTGCCTCCTTTGCTGAAGCTTTAGGAAAAATTGATGTGAAGCCACTTGAGATTTGGAGTGGACAGATTCCCCAGGCTAGGACCCAGAGGACTGCAGTGGCACTCCCTGGGGGCCTATCAGAACCTCCATTTACTTCCCATCCCAGGCAATCCTTGTGCACACCAGAGTTTGAGGAGAAACTGTTCTTCTACACTTATTTTCCTTCCTGCTTTCTCAAAATATCTGCCCCCAACACACACACCTTTAATTTTCCCTGAGCTAGCCAGTCCTTTAGGAATCTTGTAGGCTATGAAAATATGAGGCCCTGCCTTCTGGGGGGAGGATTCAGGTCTAGTGTCTAAAAGGAAGAGTCTAGGTACTCTCTAGCTTACTGTTCCTTGCTGCTGTGCCCAGGATGGAGTTGCCACAGCCACAGTGCAGTCAGTCAGGACCCTGCACTGTGGAGCTGTGAATGACTGGCAGGAGTTAAGATGAGGTGGGAGAGCTCCCCACCCAGTGCCTGCACATTGTCAACATTCAGTATTGTTGGTTGATTGAAACAATGTGTCTCACCTGTATTTGCAACTCTTAAAAGGAGATTTCCTTTTTTTCCTCACAATTGAGTAAACATTTTTGGTGGTGGTTTAGCCAGAATTGTGATTTCTCAATGATTAGAGTCATCTTCTGTTTTATTTTGATATTATTCTTCTGTGAGGTCCCTAGTCTGTAGCAGACTGGCTGTTAGGCCAGGCCTGTTGTCCTTCAAAGATATTTCTTACCAGTGGAATGGTTGTTTGAGGTATAGAAACTAAAAGTAATGAGATTGTTGAGCCCCTGTATAAGTCGTGTTTTTTTTTTTTTCCAGACAAGAATGTATTGCAGACCTAAAATATGTCATTCCAATGTGAGAACTAGAGCTTAGGAGAACATCACACTGGAATATATGGAATTTACTTTGCTAATATGCATGTTGCCTCTAGAGAGAGGTTCTCTGGGGGTGATTTTGCCCCCGGGGACGTTGGCAACATCTGGAGACACTTTTCTTGTCAGACTGGTGGAGCTGCCTCTGGCTTCTTTCGAGTGGAGGAGAGGCCAGGGTAGCTGCCTGACAGCGTGCGGCACCCGGGACAGCCCCATGACATAAAACTACCCAGCTGGAAATGTAATGGTGTTGACACTGAGCAACTCTGTTCTAGAACACTGGTTCTCAAACCTGGCTGTATATTAGACACAGCCAGGGCATGTGGCCTCCATATGCCTGATTCTCTCCCATGCAGATTCGGGAATGGTTGGTGTGAGATGTGGCCCGGGCCCAGAATATAAGCATCCCAGGTGATTCCAAGAACTACTGACTTACAGAAAAGGCTTCTGTCATCCTTAAGGTTCTTTAAGAGGCTCACAAAGTTTGTTTTTTAACAATTTAATTTACTGTGTATTCCTCATAGACCTTTATTGGGTGAGTCCTATGTTGTTGTTGTGCATGTTTAAGGACAAAGTACGTTCTCAAGAGTAACCTCTTGATTATATTGGTCCTTCATTTAGGTAAAAATTTTAATTTTTTTTTTTTTTTGACAGGCAGAATGGACAGTAAGAGAGAGACAGAGAGAAAGGTCTTCCTTTGCCTTTGGTTCACCCTCCAATGGCCGCCGCCGGCACGCTGTGGCCGGCGCACCGCGCTGATCCAAAGGCAGGAGCCAGGTGCTTCTCCTGGTCTCCCATGGGGTGCAGGGCCCAAGCACTTGGGCCATCCTCCATTGCACTCCCGGGCCACAGCAGAGAGCTGGCCTGGAAGAGGGGCAACTGGGTCAGAATCTGGCGCACCGACCAGGACTAGAACCCAGTGTGCCAGTGCTGCAAGGCGGAGGATTAGCCTAGTGAGCCATGGCGCCAGCCAAAAATTTTAACATTTTTAAAGGCCCCACAGATAGCAGAGAAGAACCTGAACTCTTTACACTTACGAATTACGAAAGTGATATGTCAAGGGGATGTTGCGAGTCTGTACTGTTGAAACAGGGGCAGAGGAGCCGTGCCACTTGGGGCAGCCTAAGCAGTGGCTATACTTATGCACATGTGAGTCTGCCCCATGGAAGTGGTTCCTGGTACTAGAGCAGAACCAAAACCTCTGCCCTTGGAAGATTTTTTTAGGGCCTATTTATTTAATTTATTTGAAAGGCATAGAGGTGGATTTTTTTTAAAAGATTTATTTTATTATTTAAAAGGCAGAGTTAGAGAGGGAGAGACAGAGAGATATCTTCTGTCCACTGGTTCACTCCCCAAATGGCTATAATGGCAAGGGCTGGGCCATGCCAAAGCCAGGAGCCAGGAACTTCCTCTGGGTCTCCCATGTTGGTAAAGGGGCCCAAGAACCAAGGCCATCTTCTGCTTTCCCAGGCACATTAGCAGGGAGCTGGAATGGAAGTGGAGCAGCTGTGACTTGAACCAGTGTCCATATGGGATGCCGACACTGCAGGCAGTGGCTTAACCCTCTATACCACAACACTGGCCCCCAGAGATGGATCTTTCATCCATGGGTTCATTCCCAGATGCCATCAACAGCCAAGCCAAGCCAAAACCAGGAGCCAGGAACTCCATCTGTGTCTCCTATGTGAATATCAGGAACCTAGGTACTTTAGCCATCATCTGCTTCCAACCAGGCACATTAGCCGGAAGCTGGAATGTGAAACAGAGGAAAGACTGGATTCAGGCACCCCTATATGGAATGCAGGCGGTTCTCAAGTGATAGCTTATCTGTCTTTATAATAATTTCTGAGCTGTGATTTGAATTTGCAACAGAGCAAAGGGATTAATGACAGCCTGTTGTTTGGCAGGAACTTTGCACTGTTGTAGGTTATTTTCATTATTCCATGAAAGTTATTAAATAGAGGGAAGGGCCCGAGCTGAAGGGAAGTCGCTGAACACTCTTTTGATCACGTAGGGCCTCGTCAGGGCACGGGTCAGGGAAAATGGCATTTCACAAACAGTGCTCAGTGTTCAATGTTTGATGCCTTGAGCTTCCACAGACCCTACTAAAGCCAAAAAACAGCAATTACTTTTTACAGATAAGAAGCATGGATTCAAGTTATAGTATGCTAAAAGGCACAGCCATAACATCATATGAATATTTAATGATTAGGTATTTTTACTGATCACCAGATGCTGCAACTCACTAATGGAGTTGGTACCTTACTCAGTCATTTATGAGAGTCTTAGGCAAGTAATTACCTCAGTGTTATGACTTGTATTTTGAATGCAAAGTAAGAATAGAAGAAAAGAATTACTGAATATAAATCTTAACATTTTGACCTAAAAGACCCTGGACACCCCTCTTTTTGTGTCATTCTTTTTAAATGAGTTAAATCAAGAGTTGAGAGGTCAAGTAACAAAAGGAAGGTTAAGTAATTGGCAGTCAGGACCACATGGATTTCTGGATTCCAAAGCCCAGTGTACTTTCCAGGCAGATTAAGTTTTAAGTCACCTCTTTTCTGGTATTTCTGTATTTTGAGCCCTAAAATGCAAGAGAATGTTGTTATCTGAGTGGCCGCCTTGGGGTACATTCACTACAAGCTTTCACAGTGGGAAGACAAGTTAATGAAGCATTTATTTTTGCTGAATAACTGATGGTGTCATCATCTAGGTGTCCATTTGAAAGGCCTGGACGTTTTATTAGCTTCTTGGTTGCAGGGCAACCGTAGGAGTATTCCTGTGCATGTGTGTTAAGTATTAACTGCTGGTGCCATTCAAATGTTAAACTAATGCCAGTAACCTCACAGTAATTTGTGTTTTCTTAAAGGATTCTAAATATAACATTTGTACAAATTTGACTATTTAGACTTTTTTAAAGTCTGTTCTTTATCAAAAGAGAATGTCTTTTCTCAGTCTGATAGAAATTAAGATGAACATTTTGTTAAGTCTGGGAGAGTAGTTCCAAGCTTTAAATGGGACTCTATTGCACAATAGGCCAGGGGCCTTTCTGTCTACAAACATACCCACACAGCAAAAGGGAAGAAAGGCTGTCATGCTATCATGCAGCTACAAGGATGTCAGAATTTCTGCTGTCAGCTGCAGCTAAAATCCAAGTCAGAAAATTGCTAGCAAGTATTGGTTTAAGCTTTGACTCCTAATTAAAGATATTTTGGTAATAAAGGTGGTTCTTTTCAAATAATACTTTCTATTGTCAAATTAAAACTTTTAAAGTCCAAAATATTTATTAAGCAGATACCTTTATATCTGCTACAAATAGAGTATTTAGCCATATGTTCCTTACCCCAGTTAGCTGGTGGCACGTCACAGCAACATCTTTAATCTTTGAACACATAACTGATTTATCCTTTTCGCCTTTTTAACACAATTCACTGTAATTCAGCACCTTCTAAAGTGTCCTGTTGAATCATAGTTTTCCAGGAGCCAGGACTGAGCTCTCAGAGAGCTCAGAGGGCCACCAGATGTCATTTTAAATGTATACATAAGCATAAGAGTGTTCCTTTGTGATTCTGGTAAAGATAAGTTACTCTGGTAGCAACACTGACAGAAGGAATAAAATACCAAAGGAACATGTATGAGCGTTTGGAGGGGCGCTCTGCGCATTTCCAGCTGGAGGTGCTTTGTCCTGTACTATCTTGCCCAGAATCCTTTATTTCAGATTGTGTAGACGATGCTATTTGGAGATGCTGAAAACCACCGAACTGACACCAGAAAGATGTACCTTGTATGTGTCAGTGGTGTTAATCCTTTCCCTGGCATAATTTATGGTCCTCTTTGGAAACAAATGTCTTCTTTGTTTCTTGGACATTAAAACAAGAGATAAACACTTAGGAATAATTTTCATAAAAGATACTTTTTTCTTGAATTGATCACAGGAAAGTTGTGCAAATGCACATAAAATACAGTATGAAATCTTTTCCTACTTGGAGAAATTAACTTTGCTTCTCCCTTAGTGTCTCTGAACCTGGGATTGCTTACAAATACTGATTGTTTACGTACACCTTTAAGATTAAGATTCCATCCATCTAAAAATTTCCAGTCAGACTTTGCCTGATACCACATCTCTTCACATTCTCTTTTGTTTAACTTTAGGCTAATTTGTCCTGACACTGCAGCTGCAGGCTGCACACAGGCCAGTCTGTCATTAAGAGCACCAAGAATGATCTGGAAGTCGGAACTGTTGGAAGTTAATCTGGCGTAAACCTAACTTTCAAAGATTTCTCGAGCTGTGACATGTCACGTCTATGTGCAGTCACTTACACTTCTGTTTAAGAAATTCTTGCTGATACTATAAATGTGACCTTTACAGTTATCTTTCAAAGTGCCCGGTGCTTTGAAGAGGAACCCTGAGGAGCTGTGGAGGTATTCAACTGGTTAAACATGTTTCCTAGGAATGTCAGTGTCCATTCGAATGTCCTCCTTTTATTTTCTTAATCACATAGCAACCAGGCAGCTGGTGGCCAATTATAGTATTGGAAACTTGTGATAAAATTAATCACAAATAATCAGAGGTCTAGCTCAATACTTTATACTTAGTAATTAAGAGGGTGTTTTTCTTATTTTGCAAATAAGAAAATATCTTTTTTAAAAAGATTATTTATTTATTTATTTATTTGAAAGGCAGTGTTCAGAGAGAGGGCTAGAGATGGGGAGAGAGATCGTCATCCATTAGTTCACTTCCCAAATGGCTACAACTTTTGAGCCAGGCCAAAGACAGGAACTTCGTCTGTGTCTCCCACATGGGAGGCAGGGAGCTGCTGTTTTCTTAGGCACATTAGCAGGTAGATGGATTGGAAATAGAGCAGCCAGGACTCAAACCAGCACCCATATATGCTGCTGGGATCACAGGCAGCGGCTTAACCTGCTTTGCCACAAGGCAAACCCTGAGAAAATCTCTTGGTCTCTTCCAATTCTAAATTCTCTGAAGTCTCCTGGCTCAAGTGTATTATGAGTCACCCATATTTTCATAAAGACAAACTAGATTTCTGTCTTTGTTTCCTAAATGTTCAAATAAGAGAACGTAGCAATGGATTGCAATTTCCTAGCCTAGCAAACCTTCTAGCAACATCTAGCAAACCTTGCCAACCACCATGGGCACCCACTAACTCTGGAGGCTGATTTAATGTACTGCCTGTAGAAATCCATTAACTAGTTGGTAACTCCTAACCTAGATTATCCATCCTTAAAGCTGACATAATACAAAAGTCCTGTTGATTGATGGGTTTTCTGAGTTACCCTCTCAGATCCCCCCATGAAAGCACATGCATGAATTTATACTTAAGCCTTCTGGGTATGCATTTCAGATTTGCCCTTAGTGTTCGTCTAATGATTCTCTGAGACAAAGATCATGAACCTTAGCATGAACTGACTGGTGTCATGGCAACTAGCACTTCACCTTTTGCTGGTCCCCACCTCATACATGCTACAATATTTGTGCACATTAATAATTCATTGCAACGTGCCAGATTTCTTTGTGCTGTCAAGCTGTGTCAAGGACAGAATATGCTGTGCTATCTCAGATGTCATCTACCAGACTGTTGAGGGCAAGACTAATCAGAAAGGAAAACTAGGCAGGTTACTTTGGAAAATCCCTGAAAATGTGATGCTTTCTAGTTACCCATTTATAGCATTTTTTCTTGCAAAGTTAGGGACAGAATTAGTGTTGATCAAAGTTTGTTTAATAATGCACTGTAGACCTCAGGCAGGCGTTTGCTTGTGAAAATGTCATACGAGCAGTCATTGCTTGCGTCCATTCAGGCAGCAAAGAAAATGATTAACAGCCTTAGTCACATGCACGAGGCTCCTACCGGAACCCTGAGCACAGGCTGCAGAGAGACCTCTGTGGTGCTCATGCAGATGCGCTCATCCCAGGCTTGCCTTTGCCCCTGGACAGAATCGGGGCCCAGGAAGTGTTTGAAGTGAGCCTTGGAAAACAAGCAGTCTGGGTTCAAAGACTGATAGGTACACCTTACAGTACCTTCAACAGCTTGTGTGTTGTTGACATCATCATCATAATTGCAGCATTAACCTTTCCAAATAAAGAATACAGGCCTTTGTCTTGATGTAGAACATGCACAGCCACATTGGCTTGCATCTGTACAGAAAGCCACATGTGTCCCTGATTAGGCACACAAATGACACAGTCTTAAAGTGAACACTGATCCAACATTACTTTAAAAAGAAACTGAAACAAAAACCTCCTCTCAAAAGAAACCAACGACCAACCTGTGTCACACTTTACTAGCTACTTCAAGTTGAAACATATTTCCCTGAAAAATATGTGTATAAACTGCAATTAGAAAAGATTTTAGTCCCATAGCCATATTTGGGTTTTTCTTTTTTTCACCCCATTTTCTCTCTTCCTTTGAGTATAAAACCGGTAGCTTAACTGCCCTCTAAACAACTTTTGGAGGCAAAGCAGCCCCAAATCACATTTTGGAATAGCAACTGCAGTACCCTGCTTATGTGACAGTTGCATTGGAACTGCCATACAGTTCACAGGCTTGACCCAGTTAGCTCCAGGTGAGTGTGAAAGCTGTTCAGAGGCAGGAATGGGACCAGCTCCTGTGGTACTCTTTATGCACTGGTAACCTGGATGTAATGGATGTTCACGAATTATTTGTTGAGTGGATAAGGGGAGGAGCATGGGGATATTAATCAGTTTCAAAAATTGCAACAATTTAACTTAAAAACATTTACAGACTTGTTAATCTATCACCTATCTTTATATGGTGCTAGGGATTTAGGTTAGTTATTTAATACCTGTTGGGGGGGGGGGGGGGTGGAGACCAAAGTGCCTGAATACTGAGAAATCCACTGAGCTGCAACCCAGTGGGATGTCTGTGTTTCTGGTCAGAGCCAGCCACCAGCTAGAATTAGAGTAGACACTGGCCACAGAAACAAGCAGGGGTCAGAAATGCGGATTTGTCAGGAGGCCAAATAGCAAACTCCTACTAGTATTTTAGGTTGTACGCAGTTTCTTAGAGTTTCATCTTGAGTCCTTGTACTTACCTATATTGAGAACTTTTATGATAAATAGGGTCCTTCATGTTGAGTTTACTCTCATCGTCCAAAACTCAGTAAGCTTTTTTTTTTTAATATTCATTTATTTATTTGAAATGCAGAGTTACAGAGAGGCAGGGGCAGAGAGAGAGGGAGGGGTCTTCCATCTGCTGGTTCACCCCCCAATTGGCTGCAACAGCTAAAGCTCTGCCAATTTAAAACCAGGAACCAGGAGCTTCATCCAGGTCTCCTATGCAGTTGCAGGGCCCCAAGGACTTGGGCCATCTTCTGCTGCTTTCCCAGGCCATAGCAGAGAGCCGGATTGGAAGTGGAGCAGCTGGGACTCAACCAGAGCCCATATGGGATGCCGGCACTGCAGGTGGTGGCTTTACCCGCTACGTCCAGTACCGGCCCCAGCTTACAATATTTTAACTTAAATCAACTGTAAGTTGAAGAGCATCTGTACTTAGAAATGAACTCTGGTTAGCATCAAGTATAAATATTACAGATGTTAGCTAATCTGGAAATAATTACACTTGATTACTTAAGGATACATTTTCTGGTTTAGTTTGGAATATATAAGCTTTTTTTGTGGTATTAACTTCACTTCTGTGATTTAATGTAAGTTATGGAACCTAAAGTCGAATCTATAATGAACTCAAGTACCAGTTCTTCCTGGTACTTTCTGAGTATCAGGTAGACCAAGATAATAGCTTCTCACAGTTACGCTAACCACCCGTTTACTCTTACAAAGACATAAAATCAAGCGGACATGAGTGCCTCTCTTCTGTCAGCATTGTGCCGAGACCGTGCAGCAATGGGAAGTGTGTTCACTTGCTTTCCTCCTCAGTGCCTACCTCAGTACTTGGAAGACTGATCTGTGTCTTCCAGCTTTAGCTATAAGATGGCCAAAATCAAAGTATCATAAAACATAGTTACATGATATAGACAAGGTCAGATTGGTCCAGAATAGTATTAGGTAAAGGCTTAATTCTCAAAGAATTATTGGGAGACTAGTAATTATAATTACTATAAAACACTTGAAAAGTTTTTATTAGACCATATTAATACATGATTAGCATTGCACTTTGATTTGAGAAGTGCTGGAGGATGGACCGTCAGAGTTCCTGGGTAAAAATGTACAGGTGGGAATAAGCATGATATGAGCTACCGATAAGAGACTCAGACAGGGTATGAGTTAGGGGGGCCACGTGAGGACCTAGGAGACAGGCCAGGAAAAATGTGAGGCACTTCCCAGAGACTCATCAGGCAACTGTGCATCCTGGACCGGAGCAGGGAGAAACTTCAAAATTAATAGAATCCCTGTTTCTGGTCTTGTATGTGTAGAAGTCATCATAACAAATTGGATATTCATGCAAAAACTCAGGGATGCCTTTATAAAGCCCGGAAATCCTCTGGGAAGGGAATGCAACTCTTCTTTATGTCTGCTGTGTCGTGTTTTGTTTTCTTTTTTAACTTCATAAATCATGGGAAGCTGTGTTGGCAGCAGGCTATAACTCAGCTGTAGACAGATTGCTCTTTGCTGCTTTCTTTTAAGAAGCAGGTTATAAAACTGTTGGGAGCCTGGTAGAGTAGTTAATAGATCATCTTAAGCAATTTGAAGTAATTTTTTATACAGTCTTGCATTTTGAAGGCAGGATAGCTAGAGGGGGGAAAGGGAGTTTAGTGAATAAAATAATCAGTGCTGCCTCTGGGTTCACCACCAGGAACTTACTTCTACATGTTCTGTACTCCAAGTGGCTGGTCACCTGCCTCCCTGGGAGACCCTGCGGTGAGCCCCACAGTGGAGTGAGAGCCTGCAGAATGCTACAAGCTCCTGTCAGTGCAGAGTTGGCATTGTGACACATGTTTCATTAACATAGCTCTGTACTTTTGCTGTTTCTTGGCATCTTAAAATACTTCACTTCCTGCTAATGCACTTTGGCAGTAAGCCTTTGGATGCTGGAGCATGATGCTGGACTATCCCTTCATTCATGGGCCTTTTACCATTTAGACATTATTAGAGGCACCTGTTCCTGGGCAGGCGGGAGGCCTCTCACAGACAAGGAGATCGCCACACCAGAGTCACCAGCGTGTGAATAGTTCTGACCTGGGAGTAGTTTAGATTAGCAGATAACTCACGTGAAAGGTCTGCTTTTCATCTCTGGACTTTGTCTCCAAAAACTTGTGTTATAGTCTTGTTGGTCAAGGCTTACAATAGGCCTGACATGCCAAAGATATGGTGCTAAGCTAATCAGCTACTTAAAAAGAATCTTCTCTTTTGGGTTAATGTAATATATTTTTAAACAAATTGGGAAACGTAACATTGTGTGGGTAATAAAAGTCAATTTTACAATCTTGGACTGAGTTTTAAATGAAACCCATGCTATTGGTTCTAAAGCTTAAACTCTTTTTTAAATTTTTTTCAGACCACTAAAGCCTTTCTTCCTACAATGCTGGAGATTAATCATGGTCATATCGTGACAGTTGCAAGTTCCCTGGGATTATTCAGTACTGCTGGAGTTGAGGTATGTCAGATCGAAAGCATTTCCTTCATTCAGGCGGTTTATCTTGTGATGAATACACCAGGATCCTAAGGAGTGTACCTGCTACCTGTGCACTCCTCAGAGCACTCTGCCTGTGTGTAGGATGCTCCCCAGTAACCCAGGGCCAGCTGTTGAAATGGAATTGCACCTTTCCTGCCATAAAAGCACTTACACTAGTTTAACAAAGCAGCAATCGCAGGAGAAGTAGATGGCACAGTGCTTAGTAAGCCCCATTTTCACTAGCAGCTCCGTCTGGTGATGGTGGGAGGCACAGGTCAAGAACAGGACCAGGGAGGGCCATGGCAGTGCTGTGGGGAGCAGATAAATGAGGCCAAAGGTTCACATTCTGTTTTGGTCAACTTGCCAAGAGTGAGCTATCTCCTATTAGCTCATCAGATGAGGTAGTTATAGCCCGTGTCAGGTGTCCTGTAGTGGAGGATTGTAGAACTGGATTTCATCAATCCCTATTCTTCACCATTTTTGGATTATATAGCTTGTGTGCAGGATATGTTCTGTGCTGTTTGTCCTATGGGTGTCTGTAAAATGGTAAACATCACTCCTTGCAAGTATGCATGGGGATGTGGGATAGATAGCTTCTACACCCAGAGGATTTGTATTTCCATTCTCAATCTAAAAACGGGTCATGGACAAGAGCTTTCTGTCTGGTTAAGTTCTAGTTTAAGTTTGCAAGGTGTAGTTACATTTGATTTCACCCTAAAAAAGAAAGATCATAAATTATAAGTAAAGTAGACTTGCCTTTGTTCTTCTTGCATTAATTTAGCCAAACTGGTTTTGCAGTCTCCTCTGCTGAACAAGAGACCATTTGTAAATTTTCCAGACACTTCAAAGTGAACCTCTCTGTTTTTAACTTCAGCTTGTTAGCTCTCACAGAATCCTTTGTGTTGGCCTCCCAGAGTAATACGATACTCAGTTGATGTGGCAAAAAGTGTTCATCTGTTTCTGCTGTTGCTCTGAAAATATTATTTCTGCACTGAACCACATCAGATACCTGTCCTTTAAAATGGTTTCCCTTTCTCTCCTTAGTCACCTGTAACCTTTTG
The DNA here is from genome assembly GCA_949820135.1 of Sylvilagus floridanus. NCBI lineage: Eukaryota > Metazoa > Chordata > Mammalia > Lagomorpha > Leporidae > Sylvilagus > Sylvilagus floridanus. Next base: position 101,041,422 of record OX463241.1, read on the forward strand.
TTTCAAACATCTCACCATAGTAGTAACGGGACCAGGGAAGCTGCAAGTTGGCTGCAGGCGGTGCGTCTCTTAGTATTTCTATTCTCTGTCCTCCAACCAGGATTATTGTGCCAGTAAATTTGGAGTTGTGGGTTTTCATGAATCCCTGAGCCACGAACTAAAGGCTGCTGAAAAGGATGGAATTAAAACCACGTTGGTTTGCCCTTACCTTGTAGACACTGGCATGTTCAGAGGCTGCCGAATCAGGTCAGTGTGAACCTATCTTATTACTGATTAAAAAAAAAAAAGAATACTACTAGGAGAATATGTGGAATTGGATCTTCAGACATGTTAGCTTTGTCATTTGTCCATTAGCCTTTAGTGTTCACTGGTCAGGGTGGGAAAGGCTTGTCTAATGGGTGTATGAGATAGACAAGTGTGGCACTGCTGCCACACTGATACTGTCTTGCAGAAATTAGTCCAGACTCATGAGACAGGAAGTGTCTTCTCTACTCCTTGAAGGAGAAAACATAAATACCTATGGGGGCTTAGAAACTATATCTTTAGGAGCTTATTTTGTTGATTTAGTACTAGTGTTGGTAAACAAAGGCTCCAGAAGAAAATTCGTTGGTGTGGCTTTGGTTTGGATATGCAACAGTGTCACCATCAGAACTAACATGCCTTTTTTGCAAAAAGACCTTCAAATATTACACTCCAGATTTGGATGCATCCTTTTAGTGAAAAGGGTAGATTCCCTCTGACAGAGTGAAGAAACCGTTAAGATTTAGCAAAAATGAAATAAAATATTCACGTGCTTAGAAAGAAGAGGGGAACTATAAATGTCAAGTTACAACTGACTGGAGCTCAGCAGAATAAACAAAACCATGAATCATTAAGAGGACACTTGTGAAGACATGCTTACTCTGAGATCTTTGCATGGGTGAATTTGAAAGGCAAAAGCAGATGACCAAACCAGTTCCCTGTTGGTCAGGAGCCATTCTTAACACGCACTGAGCTGAACAGGCAGCCGAGGAGGAGGAGGAAGGTGATTGGAGTCACTCCTGTCTCAGGCTGGCCTCAAGTCTGGACTGCAAGATGAACTCCAGCTCTGCTTCCCATCCGCACAGGTGCATGCATGTGCTGGTTTGGTTTTCCCCCTCTTGTGTCCCTGAGCACCAGTTGCTGAGGGACTTGAGGAGCTTTGTGTCCTATTTAGCTTAGCAACAGATGCAGGAGTCCAGAGCTTTGGTGTGGGACAAGGAAGGGTAAAAGGAATGTATTGCGTTATTACATCATTTTTGACATGTAACTTCAGTGAATGAAACTGAAGGTAGGATGTCTATATGTTCTTCATGTAGAGAATATATCTTAGCATCCTCTAGTCACGCATCTTGGAGAGTGTACAGCTGACTTCCTCAAAGAGGCTGTGCCAGTATTTATGTACCCATTTTGACCACACCTCACACTAAAAGCTTAGCATCCAGTCTGGGTTTAGTGTTAGCTGTGCCAAACACCCTCTCTTTTTTATACTGAGAGCAAAAAAATAGAAAAATAATATGAAATATGATTTAAGAACATGACTTTCTTGACTCTGGGAAAGTAGGGAAGTTTTGCTTTTTCTTTCCTAACTTATTTTCCAGACTGCACAAATAGATTGTGTTCTTAGTAGGAGAATATGGAAAAACAAGACTGTGAAGAAAACAAGGTGCACCCCAAATCTCACTGGCTCGTTGATAGCGCAGTCAATGTTTTGATGTGTATTTCTAGTGTCTTCCCTATTATGTTAAGTCTTCATTTCATTTTTGCATCTGGAACTTTCAGGAAAGAAATAGAGCCTTTTCTGCCCCCTCTGAAGCCCGACTACTGTGTGAAGCAGGCCATGAAGGCCATTCTCACAGACCAGCCCATGATCTGCACCCCCCGCCTCATGTACATCGTGACCTTCATGAAGAGGTAAACGTGACAGTTCCCACGTGGATCGGGTCTTTCCCTACCTGCCCCAATATCTTAAGCAACACAGGACTACAAGTTTACTAACAAAGGTGCCTTTCCTTTCCAGCATCCTTCCTTTTGAAGCAGTTGTGTGCATGTATCGGTTCCTGGGAGCGGACAAGTGTATGTACCCCTTTATTGCTCAAAGAAAACAAGCCACAAACAATAATGAAGCAAAAAATGGAATCTAAGAATCTTTTTGTATGGAGTATCATTTCTATTAGAAGACGATCAAGATGTTTAAGTCCAGTGCACATCAGCATTACTGACATTCTCTGGATTCTAATCCTGTGTTGACTTTTTTTTAATCAACTTTTTAAAAAAAAATAAAGTGTAAATTAACTGACTAGAGTACTCGGAAAATGTGATCAGTAAAAGTGAGCTTAGGTTATTGCCAGTTAGGGTCCTTTAAGACAGAACCCTAAAATGAGTCCAATCTTTACACAAGCGCTGTGTGACATCTTTGGACTATCATTCTGTTTTAATGAACAGAAATTCTAGAAGTGATAACCACAGTGTGTTTCACTTGAGTGATTTTTTAAATTTCCATAGAGTCTCTTCATTTTTGTTAAACTCTAGCCAGCTGACATCCTTGGGACTTCAAGGACTGGTAGTGCTGTACTTTCTTCTGTTTTCCAAGTTTCAATTTTGCAAAGCCTATGTGGCTTTTTCCGGTGTTTGTGTGTTCAGCTGTTTTAAAAAGGAGTTCTGAAATCTCCATCCATTCGGAGTAGATGGTGTCCGAGGGTTACAGTGAAGGTAATCATGTCTCTCTCTTACAAGTCAGAGTGACTGAAGGATTAGCTACATTTTAAATTTTCTCTCCGAAATGCATCATGAAGTATCTGGAGACCTAGGTATCCGCAAAGATCATACGTTTTCTACCCATGAATGTTGCTGCATAAAGGGCCCTTTCCTCAGGCAGCTGGCTGTGTTTCCTTTCTTTGAATGGACTCTCACCTGGAACACACAGCAGCTCTGCGGAGAAACGCTTTCTAAAGTGGGAACTTGGACGGTGAAAAGTCCCCATTGCTGTGCCAACTATGATTAGCGAGGGGAAAGTCGCATCCTGTGGAGTATGTAAGGAAGGGTGTAAAGATTCTTTTGAAAGGTTTATTCACATTGTAGAACAGCAAATGACATTTTTACAGTATTTTTTTGTAAAGCAAACTATTTTGTGCCTTGAATTTGGTATATGTGTATTAGTGAAACATTGTAAAAGTGAACTTCTACCTCTGTATCTAAATGTATACCATCCACCTGTAAATTACTATAAACTATTATGTGATTGCTTTTTTTTTTTTTTTTTTAGAATGTCTTGTTTAAATAGTGACCAATGTTTAAGGCTATTAAAATAAGCCAACTTTTACTAATTGGGAAGTTTTATAAAGGACTGATTAAATTTAAAGAATTAACTTACAAGCCGCTGACTGAGTGATTATTAGCAACGTTATGGAAAATCATTGTGCTGTCTTTTTGTGCCCTCTCCTGCCTTGTGTAAAGGAAAAAAAGTTTAACTAGCACAGACGTTAACAATGTAGGGTGCCATGCACTCAATTCCAACGTGTCCCCCCCTGCAGGAGAGGCTTTATCCAGGGCTCGCTTATGCCGAGCGCAGGAGAGCAGGAGAGCAGGGAGACGGCACTCCCTGTGCCTTCAGCTGGCTGCACCACAGATCGCATCTGCGCTGCGTCCACACACAGCAGGTCCCGGCTCACCGCTCACACTCGTCTTAAGGACCAGTTATTAATGATAACCAAACCTTGAGGCTATGGTAACAATTGAGGCATTGCCTGCCTCTGAAATTTCAATCATAGATGGAAAGAAGTACTTTGAAGTAGTCTTCTAACAATGCGGGGTGGGAACAGACATCCTCAGAGGTTACCCAGGTCTGCCTCCCAGCTGGCCTGGAGCACATGCAAACCATCCTAGAGAAATTGGTCTAATTTAACAAACCATTTCTCAACATAAAACTCTTTCATTTTATTCTTATGCATTGTCATTTCTACATTTTTGTCACTACCCTTATAAGGTTATCCATCTCCAAGTTCAATGAGCCTAATTTATTTAACTTTTTTTTCGTTGCCACATTCTAGCTCAGTTTAATTACTTCTGTGGCTTTCCCTTGTATGTGGTCTAAATTGTCTTTCCCATCCGGAGCTGTGGAGTTGGGGAAGGGATGCAGTTGATGCCAGTTTAGAATTATGGGATTTCTATTGCAGTATCATGTTCTTAGTGGAGTGCTGCCGTGCTCTGGGGGGTGTGTGTTGTTCCTGCATGAAATCTTCCAGGCCAGCCTGCACACTTACGTTGAGAAACTCATGTAATTGCCAAGGTTACTTTTCTGGCTGGTTGTTCATCTACACACACACCCCACCCCCACCTCAACATGAATGCTGACTTTAAATCTGTTCTCTTTTCTGTCATCTGGCCATTCATGTGAGTGTTCAGGGCCACTGGGCTCACGGCTTACCCCCTCGGGAGCACGGTTGCTATCCCCCTCCCTCCCCTACCACTACAGGCTCTGTCCTTCTCTCTAACCTTTCAATTAGTTTAATGATAATCATATTGAGTGGAACCCAGGAATCAAAAGTTTTCGAAGCCAGCAAAGATAAGTTCCAACTATTGTTTTCCCCCCTTGATCTACCAGGTCTGCCGCTGTCACAAAAGATTAGACTAGCCTGACAGGACTGAGCCACATAAAGCCAGGCTGCTTTTTTGTGTTGTGTGTGTGTGTGTGTGTGTGTGTGTGTGTGTGTGTTGAGTATCCTATTTCCTTGAAAGGCTATAGCTTTCAATCTTTTTTCCCAAGTTAAATGTCTTTTTCAAAGTTTTCTTTTCCAACTGGCAGAAATACTTCTAAATTGATGTTGACCTGAATCTTGGAAATTTGCTTTGTCCTCCAACAAAAAATAAAATCAGCAAGATTCGGGGAGGAGGGTAGTTTTTGCCATGCCAAATGTATTGCTTGTGTCTGATTTAAAAAAAAAAAAATAAAAAAAGAGTAGGGAAATGAAGGCTGTAATGGGCCAGAAATGGCCGGGACATCGGGCCAGTGAGCACGTAGTCGGCATTCACGCACGTGGGTATCTGCCGGGCCCAAGGGCCTATACCAGCAACTCACAAGGACACATGCATCTACCCCTGGGTGCACGTACCACTGGCAAACCTCAGAGGCCATGAGGTCTCTGCAAGGCAGGGACGAGGCAGGTGGCACTTGAGAGGAGCCTGGCGGGCTGATGAAGCAGCCAGTGGAGTTAGGAATAGGAGTTTAGGCATCCCAGGGAACTGAGCCTAGAGGCCAGTAAAGGAAGATTTATACACCCTGTGGCCACAATCTAGAACGGGGAAGAGAGATGGCATCTGTGAATGGCCTTCACTTGGGGATGAGGAGTGGGGTCTTCAGTCAATAAAGAAGACGATGCTACAGAAGTGTTCCAGCAGGAAAGCACCATGCACAGAGTTGTGAGGTCATGGGGCCAATTAAGCTGGGGCAAAGAGAATTTCCAGACACAGGAGGGAGACCAGCGAGGAAGGAGGCTCTGCAGCAGTGGCGCTGAGAGGTGACAAGGGCCTGCAAGAGGGGGAGCAGGAGACTCGGGCTGAACAGCTGCTTGCACAGAGTTATCCACCCCTCAGCTGGCTCATGCCTCATCTCCCAAGATAAGCCTAGTTGTCCTAAGTGGGAAGAGCCAAAGCCACAAGCAGCGAGGTGCCGGGTGACAGTAACTGGCAGACAGGTGGACATCTAGCTCTGGTATGCAGCAAAGAAGTTGCTGCTAGGATTCTGGGGCATCACCGAGAAGCCTGAAGTGAACAAACATGGTGGGGGGAGGGCGAAGCACAGACCGCACAGAGATCCAGGGACCCGACTCGGGGCACACAAGGGAGCAGCAGCAGAAGAAATCATAAAAGGTAACAGAGTACAGTCAGGAGGGGAACTTCCTCCTCCCTCTGAGAAACCAGACTAGAAACAATTATCTCCCCGCCTGGACCCAATCCCCAGGCTGAGTCATGCTGTAGAAACCTCAGGAAGGCCCAAGGAAAAGAGTCTGTGTGGCCAGCCCTGGGGCAGAGGCCCACAAGGTGAAGGGCAGTGTTAACAGATAGCACATGGAGTCTTGAACCCCACTCGGGTTTCTAGTAACTGAATCCATTGTTAAGACGACCAAAGGAAACTTTCTTCCTAGTGAAACCTGGAAACTTGTTCTTCAGCGATTTTGTCTGCTTGGCCCCAGAAGCACGGGTTGCTGAAATGCACAAGCAGTGTTTCGTGAGAACCTTGGGGGAAAAAACCCAAAAGGCATTTCTAGTATCACCAAATGGATACAGAGTCAGTCAAATGAGCTGTTTTGAAGTATCAGAGACCAGACAGGACCAGCTTCTATCAGTCTGCTCAAAGAGATGGGCCGCCGTCTGCTCCCTGAAGCACTGAACTCAGGCCAGCCGAGACCTGCTCCGGGCAGGTCGAGGTCAAGGTGGACGTGCCCTGTGCTTCCCAGCGCGAGCTGCTATATATTAGGACACTTCATGGGGCCTGCACACGTCTCCCGGCTCAGCTCTCTGGGGGGAAAGCCCTGAGAACGTGCACCCTCATAGACCAGGGCCTTCTGCTCACGCAGTAATTATTTTGCATTCCGTTTTGCTCAGTGTCTGGGGAGAATTCACACATTGTCTTTCAGGAGCTCCCAATAACCTCTGTAGCGGTGACTGCTGAAACCTTTGTTACCATGAGGCCAAAGCAAGGGAATTAATTGATTAGCAAGAAAAATAAAGCATCTTCAGTCCAGATTCTGAGTTTGAGCTTTTCTTGTCAAGGTGATTGAAACCATGCTGCAAGGAGAGATGCCTGTACATAGCAGCCATGAAAAATGCCCTGTGCCTTGCCCGCACATCCTGGGTGGTCCACCTGGACACCACTCCGCAGGCCTCCCTTCCCCTCAGGGGGAAGCTGAGCCTCCCGTGCACCGTCTCTCTGCCCAGCTCAGCTCATCTGAGTGGTCCCGGAGCCTAATGGCCCTGATAGGTACACACTCATGTGTATTTGAGTATGGCACCAAGATGAGATCCTGTTAGAGACAGCCCCAGATCCAATCACTTGGTATCCGTATGAGAAGAGACACAGAAACACACAGGAGGTTGATGGCATATAACAACAGAGGCAGAGACTGGAACTGTACCAAGGGCCAGAAGCTAAGACAACAGGCAGGGGCCAGATTGTCCCTCAAAGCCTCCAGAAGGGAACAGATGTGCAGCCCCCTGCATGTCAGAGTTCCAGCCTGTGACTGTTGAAACCTGGGAACTATTGTGAAGCATGGCGTGCCGTGACACAAGCCACTCAGTTGGTGCTCCTCTGCCACGGCCACCTTAGCACGCTCACACACTCCGGCCCGGCTGGGAGACAGCCTGAGCTCAGATCCGGCGGGGCACCCTCACGAGCCCTACGTGCTGGGCGCTGGTCGTCACCTGCAAGTCTGCGTCTCCTCGTGCATCAGCTGGGAATGACAGCAGTGCCTCGCTCAGGAGTCCCAGGAGGACTAGGAGAGGATACACACAGAGCACTTAGCATGTGCCTCCCACACCTCGTAAGTGTTCAGGAGATTGCCTTAGGTTGAATCATGAAATTGCTGTTACTCAACTGTTTTGACCTAGAAAAAAAAGCAATGTCATGTGCTTCAGCCCTAACAGGGATGATGGGGAGTGGGGGTGGTGACAGTTAATGGCTCTGTTTTGTGTTTCTGACAACAACGCTATGAACCAGGCCAATTCGGACACTCCTCGGAGTCAGTATAGGCCCTCCAGGTCAAGGGCCCAATCCCACAGGACTGCCCTCACTTTAAATGCCCACCGGCAAATGAGGTCTTCTGGCCCCTGGAACATCTGTCTGGCTGACTACAAACTCAGGGATTCCCACAACCCCCCACTCAGATTCAGTAATTTGCTAGAATGACCCAGAACCAAGAAAAACACTGTCCTGAGCATTAGTTTGTCATAAGAAAATGCAGGTGAGCAACCGGGTGGAGGCAATGCACAGGGCAAGGTGCATGGGAAAGGCCTGGAGCTCCGGGCTCTCCTGGCACCTCACTGTCCTCACCAACATAAGCTCTGTAGACCACTTCCTAACAAGCGTGTTTTGTTTTTTTATTTTTATTTATTTATTTTGAAAGGCAGGGAGAAAGAGAGAGAACAAGAGATCTTCCATCTGCTGGTTCACCAGCTACAGCCCAGACTGGGCCAGACTGAAGCTAGGAACTTTATCTGGGTCTCCCATGTGGGTGACAGGCCCAAGCACATGAGCCATCAACTGCTGCCTCCCAGAGTGTGCATTAGCAGGAAGCTGGATTGGAAGCAGAGCCAGGACTGAACTCTAGGCCCTCCAGTATGAGATGCGGGTACCCCAAGCTGCATCAGAACCGCTGAGCCAAAAGCCAGGCCCTGTTAAAGAGTTTTAAATCAACATTGTATGACATAAACCTGATTGAGCAAATCATTAGCTCCAGGTGGATTAATTCCCTCTCCAGCCCCTCTACTCTCACCAGTGGTGGGCTGGGAGGGACCTGGAAACTCCAACCCCTCCCTTGAAACTCTCCAAGGGCCCACCCAGTCAGGTCATTAGCATAATCTCAGGGTTGGTGGGAAGAGACTCCCTGTGAATAATACAGCCACTCCCAGAAAATCAAAATGTTTTAGGAGCTCTGTACCAGGACCCAGGGCCAAAGACCAAACACATTGTTTTATTCTACCACAAACACCTAGTGTGTGGCAAAGAGTTATTTGTACATCTGAGGACAAGGGTCCTAAAACCCCACATAGAGCCAAGCACACAGTAGGTGCTCCATAAATGTTGACCTGCATAACCCTGTGTGCTCTTCAAATACCCAGAGACCATCTTGTCTGGAAAAATGATTAGGTGGGGCCTGCGTTGTGGCACAGTGGATTAAGCTGCCACCTGTAGCATCCAATATGAGCCCCAGTTCCAGTCTCAGCTGCTCTGCTTCCAATCCAGCTCCCAGCTAATGTGCCTGGGAAGACGGTGGAAGATGGCCCAAGTGCTTCAGCCCCTGCCACCCATGTAGGAGACCCGGATGGAGTTCTGGCTCCTGACTTCCGCCTGACCCAGCTCCGGCTGTTGCAGCCATCTGGTGGAGCAAACCAGAAGGATCTCTTTCTTTCTCTCCCAAATAAAAAAAATAAACCCTTTTTTAAAATATATGAATGTGTTCAATTCTGTCTTACGCACCAGGAAACCAGAAACCATTCCTTGTGCTCTGTTGCTTCTAAGGGAGCTGGGAGTACAAGGGGATTTCCAACTGACTTGCCCTTTGACCCTCAACTCAGGTCAGCCTCACCTGGAAGAGGCAGGTTGCCAGGGCAGCCCTCTCCCCACCTGCAGCTGCAGAGCGAGTCCTCCCACGTCCTCAGAAAGTCTGGCCGGACTTGGGAAGTTCAGAGTCAAGCCAGAGTGAGCCAGGTGCCAGAAGGACAAGCATTGAGGCCGCCGCAAAGCCAGAGAACTTCAGTCTGACCCCCGTAAACACCATTCGCTCCTGGCTTGAAGCGACACTGCAAACTTTAACCTTTCAGGGAAAACAAAAAGAGTAACCAGAAGCGTCTCTCGGCCAGAAGCTACCTCCATTTTCTAGCTGTTTGCTCTGACCTTGCCAAAGGCTTGTTGGCATCACCCCTTTCCCTGGGATTCGCCATGGGCTGCACAGGGCCTGTGAAACGACCCTGCAAGTGGAGCCCAAGCCCACTGCCCTCAGCATTCCCCCGGGGAGGCCCTGGAGGCCTGCCTGCGGGGAAACGCAGAACCTGGCCAGGGAGGCAAGAAACGAAAACTGCTGTCGCGGAAGGAACTCGCGGAGCAAAAGCTGCGGCCCCCGGGGACATCCCCTAACCGCAGTTCCTCCAGCTGCTCTGACTTCCTGCCCCAGCACCGCCTGCTCCCGTCCCCACAGGCCTTTCTCCTTACCTGCTGCACACGCAACGAGGGAGCCCCAGCACGTTCCGGACTAGAGAGGTCCGCCAGCTTTCCCGGCTGTGCCTGAGCGCCTGGGGACGGGTTTCATTCGCACCTCGCTGAGTGCAAAGAAGTGCGTGCAACGCGGGCACTCCTGGCTGTTGCTCGGGGAGGAACTGTCAGTTGGAAATGATCTGCCTCAGAAGGGGAAGAAGTCGTATTTTGTGAATGGGGGGAAGTGAAGTAACTTGGGGGACCAGTTAAATGCCAGCTGCGAAGGAAAGGCGAAGTTCTGGGAGACTCGAGGGAAAACACAAAACAGCCGGCTTGCCAGGCTGGCCTGCTCTGCTCTCCCTCAGGGCCGGGGCCTGCAGGCCAAAGATTGCATAATCAGCCTTTGGGTTTCTAGTACATTCTTGTTGTATCAGGCCTCTAAAATCAAATGCATTTGTAAGTAAACCAATTACACATCGGAACATTGGGGAGGCAGAAAGATGAAAAAGGAGAGGAGAAACAGGCCTGTGTTTCCAGCTTCAAGTGGAACCTATTTAGGGAACACACTCTAGTCTTGGGGCGGGGAACCTTTTTTTCTGCCAAGGGCCATTTGGATATTTATAACAGCATTCCCGGGCCATACAAAAAATCATCAGCTTACAAGTCAGCCTACTATAGAGATATTGCATTTTGAGTCTGACGTGCAGTTGCCTTGGCAGGGCCAGGGTGATGATTTCGTGGGCCTTTACAGCCTGTGGGCTGGACATTCCCTGCCTGCCTCGAGAGATCAGAACCCCAGGAGACAGCCGTCTGGCACAGTGCTGAAAATGCTGCTGGTGAGGCCTGCATCCCCTTATCAGCGTGCCTGGGGGTGCCTGCCCGGCTTTTTTTCTCTTAAGCTTTATTTTTATTGGGGCCGACTCTGTGGCATAGCTGGTAAAGCCGCCGCCTGCAGTGCCAGCATCCCATATGGGCACCAGTTTGAGTCCCAGCTGCTCCACTTCCAATCCAGCTCTCTGCTATGGCCTGGGAAAGCAGTAGAAGATGGCCCAAGTCCTTGGACCCCTGTACCCATATGGGAGACCTCAAAGAAGCTCCTGGCTCCTGGCTTCAGATTGGTGCAGCTCCGGCCATTGCAGCCATTTGGGGAGTGAACCAACAGATGCAAGACCTCTCTCTCTCTCTCTCTCTCTCTCTCTCTCTCTGCCTCTGCCTCTCTGTAACTTTGCCTTTCAAATAAAAATAAATTTTTTAAAAAAATATTTATTTTTATTTGAAAGGCCAGGTGATAGAGAGGGAAAAAGAGAGAGAATGAATGAGAATCTTCCTATAACAGCTGTGGCTGGGCCAGGCTGAAGCCAGGAGCTGGAAACTCCCTCAAAAAATTGACAAGAGAACTGCCATCCCAGCCAGCAATTCCATCTGTGTGTGTGTGCAGTGCAAAGAATTGAAGGCAGGGTCTCAAAGTGGTCTCATGTTACAGCAGCGTTACCCATGATTCAATGCTGCAAGTGGATGTAATGCCTGAATGAAACACAGTGTACACAGCTACTGACATGCTGTTATTCAGCCTTAAAAAGAAAGGAGAGGCCGGTGCTGTAGCGTAGCGGATTAAAGCCCCAGCCTGCAACGCCAGCATTCCATATGGGTGATGGTTCAAGTCCTGGCTGCTCCACTTCCAATCCAGCTCCCTGCTAATGCACCTGGGAAAGCAGCAGAGGATGGCCAAAGTCCTTGCACCCCTGCACACTCATGTGGGAGACCCGGAAGAAGCTCCTGGCTCCTGGCTTTGGGTCAGCTCAGCTTCAGCCGTTGCAGCCATTTGGGGAGTGAACCAGCAGATGGAAGACCTCTCTGTCTGTCTCTACCTTTCTCTGTAACTCTTTCAAATAAATAAAATACATCTTAAAAAGAAAAAAAAGACAAGGTGCAGCATGAATGGACCCTGAGGACACTATGCAAAGTCACAAAAGGACAAACAGTGTGCAATCCTATTTATATGAGGTACCTACAGTAGTCAAAAGCAAAGTAGAATGGTGGCTTCCAAGGCCTGGTGGGAGGAGTGAGGACTGGGGAGACACTGGGTAGTGGGAGAGTTTCAGTTTTGCAAGATCAAAAAGTGCTCTGGGGACTGATTGCATGACAGTGTGAATACTACAGCCCTATACACTTTAAAATGGCCAAGAATGGTACATTTTATGTTATGTATATTTGCTACTATTTTTAAAAGACCAGAAAGGGGGCTGGCATTGTGGCATGCTGAGTGAAGCCACTGCCTGAGGCAGTGCTATCTCATGTGGGTGCCAGTTTCTGTCCTGGCTGCTCTACTTCTGATCCAGCTCTCTGCTGGTGGCCTGGGAGGAGCAGCAGAGGATAGCCCAATTGCCTGGGCCCCTGCCACCCACATGGAAGACCCGGATGAAAGTCCTGGCTCCTGGCTTTGGATTGGCCCAGCGCTGGCCATTCCAGCCATCTGGGGAGTGAAGCAGTGGATGGAAGATCTCCCTCTCTCTCTGTGATCCTTTCAAACAAATAAATCTTTTAAAATGTTTTTTTTTTTTTTTTTTTTTTTTTACAGGCAGAGTGGACAGTGAGAGAGAGAGACAGAGAGAGAAAGGTCTTCCTTTGCCGTTGGTTCACCCTCCAATGGCCGCCGCGGTCGGCGCGCTGCGGCTGGCGCACCGCGCTCGTCCGATGGCAGGAGCCAGGAGCCAGGTGCTTTTCCTGGTCTCCCATGGGGTGCAGGGCCCAAGCACCTGGGCCAGCCTCCACTGCACTCCTGGGCCACAGCAGAGGGCTGGCCTGGAAGAGGGGCAACCGGGACAGAATCCGGCGCCCCGACCGGGACTAGAACCCGGTGTGCCGGCGCCGCTAGGCGGAGGATTAGCCTGTTGAGCCACGGCGCCGGCTTAAAATGTTATATAAACTTTACTACTATTTGTAAAAAGCCAGAAAGGCCTGGCCTTTGCGGCCACTGTGGAGAAAGCAGTTTTCCATCAAGAAGTAGCCACAGTAGATGGTCTCCTCATCCCATGTGACAAGACAGGAACAAACACAGGGAGTGGGGGCCACGTGCTGGACACTGAGGACCCACAGGTCCTCGGTCTTCAGGGAACCAAAGACCACAACTTGTAGATGCAACAATTTCTCTATGAATAAGGCAAAGATGTAAGTGACCGGGCAACCTTGCAATGCCTTCCCTGGCTCACCATGGCCTCTCCAGCTCCCTGACCACACCCAGGCCACACCAGGATACCACGTCCAATGTGGAGCAGAGGCCAGAGGTACCACTTCCAGGTGTGGCCTTTGGAACTTTAGTCTCATGAGACACTGCTAGGAGAGCACTCCATGGCCAAAGAATTCCTAAGAGCACGGTTAACACAGTCAGTGCTGAGGGTGCTCAGTTGTGGGCAGGCTGGGAATGCGGCTGTTACTCCTGCTCCACCATGGCTCGATCCCGGCTGGGCCAGGTGAGCTCTCTGCATCAGAGTTCAGTCTTGATTTTCTTCCTCCCCTGGAGTGCTTGGCACTCAACAGACACTCAAGGTGCATGAGCTCTTGCACTACATATTTGTCCTTCTGACAAAGCCCAGTTGGGAAGCAGCTCTCTGCTTGGCCATGGATAGAAAATGCTAGCACTTTCCCCCAAATCTTCTGATCCTTTACCTCCACAATAGACAACCTAAGTTATAACAAGAAACCACAAGGTTGCCGGCACTGATAGGCAACTGACAATGTGCAGAGAAGCTGAGAAGAGATACCAAGAGCAGGGAGTGACATCACCAATAGACCCAGGCCCTGACAAACAACTCAGCCATTAATCAGACACCACCACCACCACCACCACCCCCAGGAGAAAACAGCTCACCACTGGGCTCCACGATCTTTGGGCTGCATTTTCTTGCCACACTCACACATTAGAGTAAGAGCAGCCCCACTACACCTTGGTACAATCCATGGGTTGCCGCATGTATGGACAATTCTTGCTGGGGCACTTCTGAGGGTCTAGTCACTTATAATCATCAGGTAAAATGTCCCATTCATGTTTGTTGGTTTACATGTAGTAGTTTTGTGTTGTCAGTTTCTTAAATTTTATTTAAAGAGAGAGCTTTGGGGCCAGTGCTGTGGCGCAGCAGGTTAACGCCCTGGTCTGAAGTGCTGGCATCCCACATGGGCGCCGGTTCGAGACCTGGCTATTCCATTCCAATCTAGCTCTCTGCTATGGCCTGGGATAGCAGTAGAAGATGGCCCAAGTCCTTGGGCCCCTGCACCCACATGGGAGACTCGGAAGAAGCTCCTGTCTCCTGTCTCCTGGCTCCTGGCTCCTGGCTTCAGATCGGAGCAGCTCCGTCCATTGCGGCTAATTGGGGGGTGAACCAGTGGATGGAAGACTTCTCTCTCTCTCTGCCTCTCCTCTTTCTGTGTAACTCTGACTTTCAAATAAATGAATAAATCTTTAAAAGAGAGAGAGAGAGAGAGATTTCCCATCTACTAATTCATTCTGCATATACCCCCAACAGCCAGGACTGTGCCAGATCCAAAACCAGAAGACTGGAACTCAATCCAAATCTCCCATGTGGGTGGCAGGGACCTAAGTAATTGAGCCATCGAGTTCTGCCTCCCAGGGTGTGCATTAGCAAGAAGGTGGACTCAAAAGCAGAGCAGAGACTCAAACTCAGGCACTCTGATATGATGTCCCATTGTGCCAAACACCCACCCCCTGTCAGTTTTCGCTTGTGTGGTATCTCATCCGTGCACTTCCCTCCCACTCACATGCCTCCCCACCTCCACTCTCTACATTCTTCTGAGTCACCATTGCCCTGGGGATCCCTGGGCACTGGCTGGACCTTCCTACTGCTTTCCCACCTCCAGCAAATCCTTCCAACTTCACCCAGCCTCCATTTTCCTGGGCTTGGCCCAGGTCTTACTCCTTCCTCTGGGCCCCAGAATTGCCCGGCTGGAGGCGCTGTCTCCTTCCCTTCACTGCACTCTCAGAGTGTGGCTTCCAGGATAGGGGCACTCATTGTTCCCAGGACAGCAGAAATAAACCCCAGGCAGGGGCCTTACCGTATTCACCTTCCTATTGCTCCTCCCAAGTGTCATAGCCCATACCTGGCATAAGAGCTTTAAAAATTTTCATTTATTTTCATTTTCTTTTAAAGATAGATAGATAGAGAGAGAGGAGATGAAAAGAGAGAAACAGACAGAGAGAGCTCTTCCATCCACTGCTTCACTCTCCAAATGTCCTGAACAGCGAGGACTGGGTCACGCTGGAGCCAGGAAGTCAATGTGGTTCTCCCACATGGGTGGTAGGGACCCAAGTACCTAAACCATTATCTACCTACTCCCAGGACGCACTAGGAAGAAGCTGGATTGGAAGTGGAGGAGCCAGGACTTAAACCAGGCAATCTGATATGGGATGTGGGCATCCCAAGTGACAACTTAACTGCTACACCAAATGCCTACTCCTGGCACATAATTTGTGCTCAGAAAATGGCAACTGAAAGAATACCTACAACTCAGTCCAAAAGTCAAACAGCCCAATTTTTAAAACAAAGGGCAAATGGCTTGAATAGACATTTCCCCAAAGATATGCTAAGGATCAACAAGTACATGAAAAAATGCTCAACATGATTAGTCAGCAGAGAAATGCAGTTGAAACCATAAGGTGCCATTCCATACTCACTAGGATGGCTACAATATTAATTTTTTTTAAAAAACATAAAATAACTGCTGAGGATGTAGAGAAATAGAACACCATACATCACGGGTAGGAATGTAAAATGGTGCAGCTGATGTAGAAAAGAGGCTGGCATTTTCTGAAAAGGTTAAACACAGAATACCATGTGATCCAACAATTCTGCTCCTACATATTTACCCAAAAGAATTTAAGAGACATCAAAACAAAAACATATACCCAAATGGTCACAGTGCCGCTCTACACAGTGGTTAAAAGGTAGAAACTATCCAAATACCCATCGTGGATGAAGCCATAAGCAAAATGTTGCATATCCATTCAATGGAATAGTAGTTGGCAATGAAAAGGAATGATATGCAGTGCATGCAGCAACATGAGTAAGCCTTGAAAATACTATGCTCAGTGAAAGAACAGCCACACAAACCACATATTATGATTCTATCTACATGGAATATCCAGAGTTGGCAAATTTATAAATACAGAGAGTAGCTCAGTAGTTGCTTATGACTGGAGGTTGGGATGCGGCTCTGATAGCTGAAGGATAGAGGGTTTCTCTTTGGGGTGATAAAAGTGCTCTAAAATTGACCATGGTGATGGTTGCACACATCTGTGACTATGCTAAAAATGCATATACTTAAGTGGGAAAATTGTATGGTTTGTAAATTATATTCCAATAGAGCTGCTTATTTATTTATTTGTTTATTTGGAAGGCAGAAAGAAAGCAAGAGGGAGAGACAGAGAAGAAAAGATCTTATATCCATTGGTTCACTCCCCAAATGGTTACAACAACCAGAGTGGGGTCATGCTGAAGCTAAGAGCCAGGAACTCCATCCAGGTCTCCCACCTGGGTGGCAGGGGTCCAGGTATTTGAGTCACCATCTACTGCCTCCTCAGGTGCATTAGCAGGGAGCTGGATTGGAAGAATAGCTAAGACTCAACCCTGTGTTCCAATATGGGATGCTCGGTGTTGCAAATTGTGGCTTAATCCACTGTGCCAAAGCATCGGCCCCAAAGCTGCCTTTTTTTTTTTTTAAGAATTGCAGTACCAGCATCCCATATGGGTACCAGTTCCAGACCAGCTGCTCCACCTCCAGTCCAGCTGCCTGCTATGGCCTGGGAAAGCAGTAGAAGATGGCCTAAGTCCTTGGGCCCCTGCATCCAAGTGGGAGACCAGGAGGAAGCTCCTAGCTCCTGGCTTCAGATAAGCATAGCTCTCATTGTTGTGGCCACTTGGGGAGTGAACCAGTGGATGGAAGACTTCTCTCTCTGCCTCTCCCTCTCTTTCTCTGTAACTCTGCCTCTCAAATATATAAATAAATCTTCTAAATAAATAAATAAATAAGTACAAGCACGCAAGAAATGGTGAACACAAAATTCCAGATATGCTTACCTCTCTAGAGGGAAAAGAACATGATCAGATGAGGAATAAGTATACAAGGTCTTCAACTGCATAAGGTTTTGTTTTTCTTTTAGAAAGTGTATATATATATATATATATATATATATATATATATATATATATGCAGTAAATGTGGCAAAATACTCAGCTCTAATAGACTGGCTGGTGGGGAACTAGCTATTCACTATAGGATCTTTTGTTCTTTTTTGTGTGTTTTATTTTAAATATTTATTGATTTATTTATTTGACAGGCAGAATGACAGAGAAAGAGGGCAGAGAGAGAAAGATCTTCCATCTGCTTGTTCATTCCCCAAATAGCCACAGTGGCTGGGGCTGGGCCAAGCTGAAGCTGGCAGCCTGGAACTCCATCCAGGTCTCCTGCATGTGTGGCAGGGGCCCAGGCACTTGGGCCATTCTGCTGCCTTCCCAGGAGTGTTAGCAGGGAGCAGGATCAGAAATGCAGAGTAGCTGGGATTCAAATTGGCACTCTGATGTGGGATGCTGACATCACAAGCAGAGGCTTAACTCGTGTGCCACAACATTAGCCCCCTTTTTGTATGTTTGCAATGCTTCATTATCTTTTTTTTTTTAAAAGATTTATTTAGTTATTTATTTGAAAAGCAGAGATACAGAGAGGCAGAGGCAGAGACAGAGAGGGGTTTTCCATCCGCTGGTTCACTCCCCAGATGGCCACTACAGCCAGAGCTGTGCTGATCCGAAGCTAGGAGGCAGGAGCTTCTTCCAGATCTCCCACGTGGGTGCAGGGGCCCAAGGACCTGGCCCATCTTCTACTGCTTTCCCAGGCCCTAGCAGAGAGCTGGATCAGGAGTAAAGCAACTGGGACTTGAACCAGTGCCACATGGGATACTGGCACTTCAGGAGGCAGGTTTGCCTGCTATGCCACAGCGCCGGCCCCTCATAGTCTTTTAAAAGTCAGAAGGTAGGGATGGGTTAAGCTGCTGCTTGGGATGCCCGCATCCCATAATGGAGTGCCTGGTTCAAGTCCCAACTGTTCCACTTCAGATCCAGCTCCCTGCTAAAGTGTCTGGGAAGGCAGTGAATGCTGACCCAAGTGCTTGGGCCCCTACCACCCATGTGGAGACCTGGATGGAGTTTCTGGATCCTGGCTTTGCCCTGGCCCAGCCCTGGCAGTTGCAGTCATTTAGAGTGAACCAACAGGTGGAAGAGTCTGTCTCTCTCTGCCTTTCAAATAAATATACATTTGAAAACTCAATAAAAAAGAAAAAAAGTAAAAAGAGAGAAATAAAGAGGAGGAAGGAAAGTATAAATTTTTCCGTATGTTTGCCTCTAAAACCCTAAGAGCTTAAAAACTCCTTAGGGAAAAGGAAAAACATAGGAAATGTTTCTGGGTTTGTGGGGTTTAAGGAAGACAAAATGATCCCAATCACCCTTCACACCATAAAAGTATTCCCAGGGTGGGAGATGTGGGGAAGCAGCTGGAGAAGAGCCATGACAGGGAATGGGGTTTGGTGCCTCTGACATGAAGTCCCTGCCCCTGTCGCCTCCCGCTGCGGAGCCGGGGGGAAGTGGCAGCCGCCAAGACAGTCTTTGGAATTTGAGCCCTGCCAGCTTTGGGGAGCGACCTATCCCCCTCTCCCAGGGGAGCTTTCGGGGCTACCTGCCCCCTGCCTCGTCGTAGGGGTGCAGAAGCAGTAAATGACTTCCGGGATCCGTGTCAGTCTCCAGTCTTCTGGGTTCTGAACAGGGAGCTAAACAAAGCGACTAGAACAACGCAGACTCCAGCCTGGTGCCGCTCTTTCGCAGAGTCGTGGGCCCACTACACAGGAGGAATACGTGAGGGTGGGACATGGAAGGGGATTCTGAACAGAATCGGGCACTCAATAAATAAAGTGAAGCAGCCAGATGCGAGACTTGGGCGGTGGAACACCTTGAACCCTAGAGCTTCCAACTCCCTCCAGAGGCCCGAGTTCCTGTTGCGATCCTCCCACTTGTCAGTGTCACCAGGAACACGGGATCTTGCGTCCACGGCTCAGTCCGCCGCATCGCCTCACTCCCGCCAAATGGAGACTGCAGCTTGCTTAGTTCAACTTAATGGTTTCCTCCACGAGTGTCTGTTGACCTCAGAAAGGTTCAGATTAAGTATTAATACTTTTCTATTAAGGTTAGCAAAGGTCTGTGTATATTGGGGATTTGCGTGTTTGTTATGTTTAAGAGGAGGTGGCATTAAAGATTCTAATATATTAGCCTCACGATTCCAATTGAAAATGTGTCGTTGAGTAATTGTTTAGATTTCTGATTTTACTGGGTTTGTAAACAATGCTGGAATGTTTATGAGAACTTGAGACGTACTCTGTTTTCAGTGTAATGTATTATACTTAAATTGTTTAAGGGTTTGGGAATGTTCTGATCATTAGGTATTTGAAGTGTTTATAAATAAACTCAGATCTACTAAATGTAGAAATCTAGTTTAAAATATGTAAGGTATTTAATTAACAAAAACGTAAAAAGCCCCTTTAAAAGTGATTGTGAAAATTCACTGGATTTATACAGGGCAGGCATTTGGTGTGGCCGTTAGGTTGCCATTTGCGATTTCTGCCTCCTGTGTCAGAGGCTCTGGGTTTGTGACCCTCTTGGCTTCCAATCCGACTTCCTGCTCATGAGTACCGGGGGCAGCAGGTGCGGGCTCCAGCACTTGGAGTTTCTGTCACCCACGTAGGACACTCAGATTGAGTTTCAAGCTCCTGCTTCAGGATGGCCCAGCCTTGGCTGTTGTGGGTATTCCCAGCACATGGGAACTCTCTGTCTTGTCTCTCCATTTTTCAAATTAAATAAATAAGCAAAAAAATGTAATTTTTACAAATTTACTGGGTTTAGGGGTTGGCAGTATGGCACAGCAGATAAAGCCACTGCCTGGGGTACTGGCATCCCATATGGGTGCTGGTTCTAGTCCCAGCTGTCACTTCTGAAACAGCTCCCTGCTAATGCTCCTGGGAAAGCAGTAGAGGACAGCGCAAGTTCTTGGGCCCCTGCACCCACGTGGGGAACCCAGAAGAAGCTCCTGGCTCCTGGCTTCTGACTGGTCCAACTCTGGCCATTGCAGTCATTTGGAGAGTGAACCAATGGATGAAAGACCTCTCTCTCTGTCTCTCCCTCTCTCTCTCTCTCTTTCAAATAAATAAGTAAATTAAATAATGACAGCTGTCGCTTGAAAACAAAATTTTAGGGGCCAGCGCCGTGGCTCATTTGGTTAATCCTCCGCCTGTGGCGCCAGCATCCCATATGGGCGCTGGGTTCTAGTCCTGGTTGCTCCTCTTTCAGTTCAGCTCTCTGCTGTGGCCCAGGAAAGCAGTGGAGGATAGCCCAAGTGCTTGGGCACCTGCACCCGCATGGAGGACCAGGAGGAAGCACCTGGATCCTGGCTTCGGATCGGCATAGCTCCTGCCTAAGAGGCCATTTGGGGGATGAACCAGCAAATGGAAGACCTTTTTGTCTCTCTTTCTCTCACTGTCTAACTCTAGCTGTCAAATTAAAAAAAAATTTAAAGAAAATGAGCAATTTTAAAAAATATATTATTTAAGTAAATTGAAAGCAATTTTTTAAAAAATTTAGTTTTGGGGGGCCAGCGCTGTGACATAGTGGGTAAAGCCACTGCCTGCAGTGCCAGCATGCCATATGGGCGCTGGTTAACCCTCAGGTGCTCCTCTTCCAATCCAGCCCTCTGTTATGGCCTGGGAAAGCAGTAGAAGATGGCCCAAGTGCTTGGGCCTCTGCACCCATGTGGGTTACCCAGAAGAAGCTCCTGGTTTCTGGCTCCGAGCTTCAGATCGTCCCAGCTCTGGCTGTTGTGGCAATTTGGGAGTGAACCAGCAGGTGGAAGATCTCTCTGCCTCTGCCTCTCTGTAACTCTGCCTTTCCAATAAATAAAATAAAATAAATAAATAAAACCTTTTAATTAATAAATTAATAAAATATTTTAAAAATTTTTATAAAGATTTATTTAATTTTATTTGAAAGGGAAACCACCAGAGAAAGGAGAGACAGAGGAAAGAGAGAGGAGAAAGACACACACGCACACACACACAACACAGAAAGAGAGGAAGAGAGAGAGGTTGCTCTTTTGTCAGTTGGTTCACTCCCCAAATGGTCACAACAGCTAGGGCTGGGCCAGGCCAGAGCCAGGGCCAGGAGCTCCATCTGGGTCCCCCATGTGGTTGGCAGAACCCCAAGCCCTTGAGTCATCTCTGCTGCCTTCCGGGGTGCCTTACAGATGCTGAATTGGAGGGAGAGCAACCTGGACGCCAACCAGTGCTCTGGTATCCGATGCTGGCATTGCAGGCAGCTGTTTAACCAGCTACTCCACAGTGCCAGTCCCAGTTGGATACAATTTTTAAAATTATCCACAAGTAGTGTTTCTTCTTCTACACATGGAACTCCCCTAAAGGACATGAAAATAAAATCAACTCACACAACCCAGCCTGTTCCGGGGGTGGCACAGGGGTGCTCAGGGCCATATGAGTGAGAAGCAAGAATATTTGAGGGCACCAGAATGTGCTGACACCAAAGACGAACGGCTCCTCTCCATAACCGCTGCACAGCTTACACTGGGAAGCTCCATGGAACTTTTTCTCCCTTTTCATTATGAAAATTTTCAAACATACAAAAAGGTAAAAGCAAATGAGGGTACTTTGAAAAATCTATGAAAAATGCAATGAAAAAAGTTTTATTTTGGTGCAAAAACTTTTTTAAAGATTTATTTTATTTATTTGAAAGAGTGACAGAAAGAGAGACAGAGAGGAAAGGAGAAACAGAGAGAGAGAAAGAGATCTTCCATCTGCTGGTTCAGTCTCCAACTGGCTGCAAGAATTGGGGCTGGGCCAGGCCAAAGCCAGGAGCCCAGAGCTCTATGCTGTGGAACACCTATCCCACATGGGTGACAGGGGTCCAAGCACTTGGGCCATCTTCCATTGCTTTCCCAAGTGCATTAGCAGAGAGCTGGATCAGAAATGGAGCCGGTGGGACTTGAACTGGCATTCTGATATGGGATGCCAGCATTGAAAGTGATGCCTTAATCTGTTGCCTCATGCCAGCCCCAAGCACAAAAGATTTTTAAGTCCATGTAATCTTTTTCATAATATGCATTTCCCATGAACTTTTTAAAGGGCACCGCATAAAGCACAATAAAAACCCATTATCCATCAGCTAGAGCCAACAATTGTAAACTTTTTTGTTGTGTTGCATGACTTGGAGGGAAATAAAACAGAACTAGGTTATGGAGTGGGTCTCACTGGGGAAACTTTTAAGCTGAAACTTGCAGAATGTGAAAGGTGAGCCATGGGGAAGGCCGGGGGAGAGTGTTCCAAGCAAAGGAAACAGCCAGTGCAAAGTCCCTGAGGCAGGAGTGTGGCAGGCATACTTGAGGCCCTGAGCAGTCCCTCTAGTCCTCAGCCTTGACCCTATCCAGCAGAGGTGTCCCATCACAGCTGAGCCACGGACAGATACGAAGATGTATGGACATATCCTGTAAGAGGCCACGCATGGGTCCACTCACACCCCGTGAGTACACTTGTGTTCCCTCTTGCCAATCTATCCAGAGGACCCTCCCGAAGCCCACACAGAGCGTGTGTGATTCTCCCACACAATGCGCCTTGACAGATAGATTTGGACAAAGAGAAGAGGGAGAGCAGAGGAGATGAGCACAGACTTGGAGATGAAGGCTTGGGAGCCGATGGCAGGGGTGGGAGATGGGCTGCCCGCCTCTTGCTTCGCCTCTCAGAGGCGTTCAGGTCTCCCAGAAGCTCCCACTCTGGATGAGAGCATCAATTTGCCCAGCTCAGCCTGCGGTCCCTTACTGGGAAATTCTTGAACATCAGCAGGAAGACAGCTGGGGCAAGCAGCCTTAACAATGTCGCAGTCACTCTAAATCAGTCAGTGGTTAGAGCTGAGCCTGGAGGGGAGCTTGGATTTGTGGGAAACCTGAGTCTCTAGTTGTTACAGACCCACATTCCTGATTCGCCCAGCTGAGGAGTGCTAGGCACAGCTGAGCATTGGGGCAGAAGTTCTGGGATACGTCAGAGTCAAGTCAGAAGCCCATGTGTGTCTTGGGCCTGTCCTGGAAGTGCCCAGGAATCTTCTGCTTTAGGCTTGGGTTCTCCAGGTCAGATTTCCAGACCGTCTGCTACCCAGGGAGCATGCGCTGGGCTCTCCTGAGTCTGTCGCTGGAAGGATCTGGTTAAAGCTGATCAAAGCTGGAGCAGCACTGTGCTGACCACAGCAAATGAGGACACACGGCCAACTACATAGCCAGGATGCCCACCCGGGCCCCTGCTGCATGGCCTGCCTAGGGTTCCCACAGCTGGTGGACAGGGATCCCCCACAAGGCTAGCCTGTTCCACTGGGGGCATGAAGGGCACCCCGGATGCTCCCCTCAGACCCTGACTAGTGACAGCGCCGTGGATGGCTCCCCCTGCCCTCCTCGCCCTCCATTCAGAACCTCGCTTTCTCTCCTGGGCAGGAACAAGGTTCAGCATCGCAAACAGGTTTTGCTCATGGTAGCTATGAAATAAAAGGGTCTAAGTGGGATGGTTAAAGGAGAAGTTTGAAGTGACTTTGCTCTCTTCCTCCCAAACGAGACCTTTCCTGCCTCTGAGTTTTAAGGCCCCAAGGGAAAGCGTGTGTGATTCAAAGGAGTGAAGATGTGGCAGGCAGCCATTCCTGGGGAAGGCCTCCAGTGGCTCTCCCTAGAAGGATTATCTGGAGTGTCCTGGTTGGGTTGGCTGAGCAGCATGCCAAAGGCACTGGGGCAGGGTTCAGAGACGACGCAGGGAGGCCGAAGCCGAAAGGAGAAGCGGGTTTCACCTCTGCCCCGCAGTGCCCAGGCAGTGCACAGGCGCGGGGCACTACTTCCACAGTCCACGTCCTCCCTGCTGCGTTCCTGGCCCCGTGTCTGCTGATCAGAGATGTACCACGTTTCAAGGGGTCCGTCAAAGGCTTCGCTGGATGCAAAGGAGCCATTAAAGGACACCACAATCTTTTGCTTTGAAGACGGGTGCAAAATAACAGATACGAGGGTTCTTGTGTTGTTCAAATGGAAGATGGTCCAGAAAGAGGTCTGAGGAGGCAGGCGTGAGAGCAGAGCAAGTAGACACCAAACAGCCCTGTGCCCCTGACCCCAGCACACAGACTGCCGACCGTAATCATAGCTGCCTCCACCGAGTGCTGGCTTTCAGATCAGACCTCATCTCATCTTCACCACAACCCTCCGAGGCTGTTACTATTATTAAATCCAGTTACAGACAGGAAACCGAGGCAGAGACGTTGGCTCATGCAGCTCAAGGTCACAGAGTCGGGCAGGGCGGAGCCAGGACAGAGGCACAGCCAGGACAGGGGCACCTGCAATCGGATTTGAGAGTCTGCATTCTTAGTTGCTTCTGTCTCACTTGCCCTCGCTCTGCGCCAGGTGTCTGACCCTGCTACCTAGAGGAAGGTGGTCTTCAATTCCTGTGCCACACACAGAGGTAGACAGGAGCCGAGAAGCCAAGCCCATGCCCCAGGAATGAAGGGAAACGCAAGGGGAAGCGTCACGTTCTGCAAAAGCATTTTCCTGCACATCGCAATCTCCAGCAAGGCCACAAAGCAAGGCCTGCCTCTGCCTCAACTACATACAGAGAGGGAAAATTGTCAGTAAGGGATGTACATCAGGGGCTGGCGTTGTATCACAGGGGGTTAAGCCGCCACCTGCGACACCAGCATCCCATGGGAGCGTCAGCTCCAATCCCAGCTGCTCCACTTCTGATCCAGCTCCCTGCTAATGCACCTGGGAAAGCAGCAGGAGGTGGCCCAAGTGCTTGAGCCCCTGCCACCCAGATGCAGTTCCTGGCCCCAGTGGCCAATAAGGGAGTGAACCAGGAGATGGAAGATCTCTTTCTCTGTCTCTGCCTCTCTCACTCTCTGTAACTCTGCTTTTCAAATAAATAAATAATGCTTTTAAAAAAAAATGAATGCAAATTAAAACCACCATGAAGTACTTCTTCACATCCTCTAGCATATGACACTAGGCACTCTGCAGGAGTTCATACCCCAACTCAAATAACTCTGCTTTGCTATGGTGACATTGACCATAGTGAGTCACAATCCCGGTAATGAGTACTGACTGTGCACCAGGCACCTGCTAGGTAGTTTGTTTATTCATACCTTCACATCACACATATTTGTTGAGCACCTACTACTGGCTGGTTCCTTTTCTAGGCACCAGGTGACAGTGTGAAGGAGACAGATCAGGTACGCATGCTCATGGAGCTAACCTTCCAGGTGTTAGAGGCAATACATGAACAATTTTGAGTACTGCATCAGGTGTATGTAAGGACTAAACCAGAAAGCCAGGTAAGCAGGTAGGAAGTCACAGGGTTGGGGGAGGTTAGTTTAAAAGGGAAATCCAGGGAGGCTGCATTGAGGAGGTGACATTGAGCAGAAATTTGAATCAAGGGAGGGAGAAAGATTTGTATAGATCTTAGGCAAGAGCAGCCAGCCTCAGGAGGACCAGAAACACACAGGTCCTGACATGAAATACACTTGGAAGAGCAGCAGTGAGACCTGCGAGACTGGGACGGGGGCTCAAGGGGGCGGAGAGTGGCTGTGGGAGGTGGGGGCTGCACACAGCAGTCACAGCAGTCACCGGGACTTCCACGATGGAGGTCACGGTGCCTAACGAGAAGCCGAGCACTATCTCAATTAATGACCCCAACCAACCTCCGGGGCTCAGACTATTACTGTCCTTGTTTCATTATCCTCCGAATCTGGAGCTGCCAGTGGTGAGATAGTTAAGTCAGCATCGCACAGGTAGGAAGTCCAGAGATGGGACTTAACCCAGAACTGTGATCCCATTTATTTTTTCAAAGTTTTATTTATTTGAAAGTGCAGTGACAGAGGAAGGAAGGGAGGGAAGGAGGGAAGGAGGGAGGGAGAAGGCAGAGGAAGACGAAGAGGGAGAGGGAGAGGGAGAGGGAGAGGGAGAGGGAGAGGGAGAGGGAGAGGGAGAGGGAGAGGGAGAGGGAGAGGGAGAGGGAGAGGGGAGAGGGAGAGGGAGAGGGAGAGGGAGAGGGAGAGGGAGAGGGAGAGGGAGAGGGAGAGGGAGAGGGAGAGGGAGAGGGAGAGGGAGAGGGAGAGAATCTTTCAACTTTCAGTTCACTTCCCAAATGTCCGCAACCAACCAGCCTCGGCTGGCCAAAATCAGGACGAAGGGAACTCCATCCGCGTCTCCCACACGGTGCAGTGGGTTCAGCCGCTGCTCTGGGTGCTGCCGCCCCCCATGTGATTCAGCTTCCTGCTAATGTGCACCCCGTGGCCTAGTGACTTGAGCCATGGTCCACTACCCCCCAGGGCTCATACTAGCAGGAAGCTAGTTCAAAAGCTGAAGAACCGGGACTCAAACCAGGCATCCAATAGGTGAATGCCAGCCTCCTGAGCGGCAGCTTAACCCACTGCACCACAGTGCCTGCCCCAACCCACATCTTTAAACAAACAACAAAAAGGCTGCTACAGATCTCTTCCAAAGTCAGTTCAGCCTCAGGCGGTACGAGTTCAAGCACCCAACGGGAGTGTACCTGCATTTTAAGCAGAGATGTGAGAGGGGCCGGTGGTGTGGCAGAATAGATTAAGCCACCACCTGCAGCGCCGGCATCCCACATGGACGCCGGTTCGAGACAGCATGCCCCAACAGCTTCTTCACAGCTCAGTGCAAGTCGCTGTGGACACCGGTCACTCTTCCCATTCCTCAGCCCCTAGGAGTCCTAGGTCTACAAGGCAAAGGCCGTGTGTTTTGCCAGACCCAGGGTTCAAATTCCCATTCTGACACTCACTAGCAGTCTAGGGCGCTTGTTCAATCGCTCTAAGCCTTCCCTTCTCTGGCTGAGGTATAGCGGGAATAACACCATCCCCTCATGGCCAGTGGTAGCATTAGCAGTGACACGGGAAACCCAGCGCAGGGCCGCTGTTTAATAAACGCTAGCTTTTTTTTTTTTTTTTTTTTTGACAGGCAGAGTGGACTTTAGTGAGAGAGACAGAGAGAAAGGTCTTCCTTTACTGTTGGTTCACCCTCCAATGGCTGCTGCTGCTGGCGCACTGCAGCCGGTGCACCGCGCTGATCCGAAGCCAGGAGCCAGGTGCTTCTCCTGGTCTCCCATGCGGGTGCAGGGCCCAAGCACTTGGGCAATCCTCCACTGCACTCCCTGGCCACAGCAGAGAGCTGGCCTGGAAGAGGGGCAACTGGGACAGAATCCGGTGCCCTGACCAGAACTAAAACCCAGTGTGCCGGCGCCGCAAGGCGGAGGATTAGCCTATTCAGCCACGGCGCTGGCCAAAGCGCTTACTCTTAATACCTCGTGACTGTCCATGTTGCCTGCAGTGCCTTTCTCCTCAAATCTCAACTTCTTTCAGAGAGTACCTGAACTCCAAGGGTTGAAATGAGTTGATATTCACCTGCCTTCCTCCATTGTCTGTTGTCACTGCTTCAGAGCGCATCCCGGAGTTGGCCCTGCAGTGTTGACACGCATGGCGCGTTGGTGTCTCCCACCCATCGCTCAGCTCCCGAAGGACTCAGTGTGTTCCATCCGGTCCTCAGCCTAGGCCCTGGCTCACCGCAGTTCCTGGTCAGTGTGATGAGTGCAATAGAGGCTGAATCCTATCCTGAGCGATGTGGAGTCAAAAAACAAAGGTGGCCAACCTGTGTCCCATGGTGGGCACAGGCCAGGGGCCCCAGGATCCAGAGGCTGAGTGGGTGTGGTGGAGGGAGATTGACAAAGGTCAGCGCCACCAAGAAAGGGTGGAAAAAAGGAGATTGGGAGCTCGACCCGCGATACCCACACACTACTGGGATGGTGGGGTGACGGTGTTCTTCCACAAGAAGCACCAAGTTTCGGTGAATGTGTCCGCTTTATTAACGACCACACACAGAAGAGGTGTAACTAATTCAGGGCAACACTATCTATCTATAGGAAAGAACCGATATTGGCACCGCTGTGCTTCTCCAATCCGCTTGAAGGTCACGTAGCTAGGCTAGCTTTCCAGGTGGTCCTAATGGGCCCGGGCCACACCCCGGAGCTGTTTCCCCAATTGGCAATAACAAAGCCCTTTAACAGGATGGGGAGCGGAGGACTGCCTGGGGCTCCCGCTGCCTGCCAGGTTGTAGGGTCCCTGGAGGGGGGGCATGGTGTGCCACGCCCTCTCAACCTCCTGTGTGGGCAGGGCAGGCAGACTCCCCGCCAGGTACGGGATCACCCACAGGAAATAGAAGGTGGAAATGCATAGAATAAGACATTTTACGTTGTCTAATCTTGTGACTTGCAGTCATTTTGTTTCACATTTAAAATCTTGCACAGGGCCAGCATTGTGGCACAGTAGATCAAGCCGCTGCCTGTGATGCACCTGCATTCTGTATAGGAGCACAAGTTGAAGTCCAGGCTGCTGTTCTTCCAATCCTGCTCCCTGCTAAAGACACCTGGGAAAACAGTGCAAGATGATCCAAGTACTTGGCCCCCTGCCACTCACGTGGGAGACATGGGTAGAGTTCCTGGCTCCTGGCAGCCATTTGGGGAGTGAACCAGCAGATGGAATCTCTCTCTCTCTCTCTCTCTCTCTCTGTCACTCCCTCTCTCTGACTCACTCTGCCTTCCAAATAAATGTATTAAAAATCCCCAAAAGAAAAAAATAAAAGTCACATTAAACAACCAAACTCACTAGAAATCAAAAACAAAAGTTAGAAGACACAAGAACTCAGAGTGGTAAAGAAGAACAATGTGTGTGTCCCACTGGCAATGTGAACTGACTTTACATGCACATCCTTCAGTTGGATAATCTTACCTCTGGGAAATTCTCTCAAGGAAAATATCATACAAGTCGGTGCTGGTATGTACAAAGGTTTTATTATAGCACCATATTTAATAATAGCAAAAATAGTAAACAACTAAATATGCTAAATGCTAAGATGCTATTAAATGAATTATGACAGGGCCAGCACTGTGGCGTAGCAGGTACAGCCACTGAGGCAGCCAGTTTGAGTCCTGGCTGCTCCACTTCTGATCCAGCTCCCTGCTAATGTGCCTGGGAAAGCAGCGGAGGATGGCCCAAGTGCTTGGGCCCCTGCACCCGTGTGGAAGATCCAGATGAAGCTCCTGGCTTCTGCCTGGCCCAGCCCTAATTGTTGTGGCCGTTTGGGGAGTGAACCAGTGGCTGGAGGATCTCAGTATCTCTCTCTGTAACTCTGTCTTCCACATAAATGAATAAATCTTTAAAAAATTAATGTGATAAGTCTGTATTGCTTAACACTGAAAGGTGTTCATGGTGCAACACAAGTGGAAAAAAGCAGGTTACAAAATAAGATGGCCCTATTTTTGTATTTGTATGTTGGTGTAGAGTGTATGTGACCCCTCAACGATGTTGATATCCTAATGTGATGAGAGTTCTTTTTCTTTAAAGATTTAATTTAGGGGCTGACACTTGTGGCGTACTAGGCTAAACTTCTACCTGCACTGCCAGCATTCCATATGGGCACCGGTTTGAGTCCCAGCTGCCCCTCTTCCCATCCAGCTCTCTGCTATGGCCTGGGAAAGCAGTAGAAGATGGCCTAAGTCCTTGGGCCCCTGTACTGCATGGGAGACCCAGAAGAAGATCCTGGCTCCTGGCTTCAGATCAGCTCAGCTCTGGCCACTGCGGTCATTTGTTGAGTGAACCAGCAGATGGAAGACCTTTCTCTCTGTCTCTCCCTCTCTCTATCTTTAACTCTGCCTCTTAAATAAATAAATAAAATATTTTTAAAAGATTTATTATATTTATTTAAAAGGCAGAGAGAGATCTTCCATCAATTGGTTCATTCCCCAAATGGCTTCAGTGGCCAGGGTTAGGCTAGGCCAAAGCCAGGAATGAAGAATTTTATCCAGATAGAGGAGCCTGAGTACTTGGCACTAATGCACTTTCCCAGGTACACTAGCAAAATCTGGATTGGAAGTGGAGCAGGGGGGTCTTGAACCAGCATGCTGATACAGGATATTGGCGTCGCAGGTAGCAACATAACCCCCATGCCACAGCACCTGCCTTATGCGATGACATTTGGAAGTGTGACCCTTGGGAGTGACTAGGTCATGAGGGTGGAGCCATCGTGAATGGGCCTGATGCTCGTGAATGGGCCTGATGCTCTTAGAGACTCTAGAGAGAGCCTTTGCCCATCTGCTATGTGAGTTAGAGTGAGGAGACAGGTGTCTGTGAGAACAAGCCTTTCCAGGAACTGAACCTGCGCAGCCTCCACACTGTGAGAAAGAAGTTTCTATTGTCTAGAAGCCAGGACCCTGTCTGTGGTATATTGCAATGCCAGCCCAAACAGACTGAGGTACAATATGTACGATGTATCTCTAAGCACAGGAAATTTGAAAGCCTGGAAGGATATCTCTGGAGTGTAGTGGTTATTGATGCATACTTTAATTCTTCTGCAGTAAAATAAAATAAAAGTTGCCTTCCACATGGGCTGTAAGTCAGGCCAACCAGGTAACTGCCTCTCTCTTCTGCTATGAACATGAAATTGCCAGAGCCGTGGCCTCAGATCCCGTGGCGCTGTCCCCATCAGGATGTGAGCCCCCAGCCACTGATAGAGAATTCTTCCCAACCAGAGCGGGTCAGAGGGCGTGGGCTGCCTTTTGTCTTGTGTGCAGTGGGAGCCTAAGAGGGAAGGTGTTCCTTGATGCACCCAAGTGGAGGCTGTCTCTAGCAGCCTTGCTCTGGCAGGAGCAGTGGGGACAGACCAGGCCCTGGCCCACAAAGAGGGGGATGCCGTGGGGAGGAAGGAAGATCAGACCCCCTTCCCCAGGGGTCACCCAGTCAACACCTAACTGACAGGACTAAATGATACTTTGTCAGGCTCAATCAACTCAGTGCTGGGAGAGTTCCTCCCCACTCCAGTCACATGGAAAGAGGTCCCAGAGAAGCTGGCTCTACGCACCACTCTGTGTGTGTATGTGTGTGTGTGTGTGTGTGTGTGTGTATAGTGATTAGATGGCGGGAAGAGGAAAAGTGAGAGCTCACTAGTTCTGCCATCTGCTGGTTCACTCCCACTCCCACATTTGTGGCAGGAACTCAATTACTGGAGCCATCACCATTGCCTCCCAGGAACTATGTTCTCAGAAGTTGGAATTGAGAACCAGAGCTGGGAATCAAACCCTGGTACTCTGATGTAGAAGGCAGGTAGCTAAACCACTGGCGTTTATTTGAAATAAACCCTTAATCAGACTTGAACTTGCTCCAGGCTGCAGGCAAATAGACACCTCTGGATGATCAGAGAAGCAAACACTATGAGTTCAGGGCTGAAGTTGGGAGCACCCTAACTAGAGCTGGGTCCTACTTCCTCTGAGTCCTCCACAAGCTTTGCTTCTATGATTCATTGACAGTTGGCCCTGCCAGCTTGGTGCTATTGTCATTTCATGTATTTTCAGACATTTCATATTAACTCCTCTAGTAGGCTGACCAAGTCCCAAGGGATGGGCCTCCTTATCCCACCCTTTCAGCCCCTTGTGCAGGGAAGTCTTCCCTTCTACCCATAGTTACTGAGGGCTGACAGCATGCCAGGCACGATGATGGGCATTGGAGGGTTTGTAGCAAACAGGGCAGGAAGGCTCCTGACTCACTGAATACACATCCTATAAGATGAACGTCAGATACTGTTCAAATAAATGAATAGGAGACAAAAACACTTAGATGCCTATTTGGTCTATATGACGCCATCAATGTTTGTTCAGCAGCTTAAGAGAGAAATGATCATGTAAATAAGGCAAGCAATTGCACCTGCCTTTCCACTCAGTGAGCCCGAATCTAGAGAGAGCCTGAGATGGGAGAGATAATCAATCCAGTGTGCACTCACTATGCTGAATTGGATTCTGATGCCAACGTGTCTTCTTTTCTTTTCTTTTTAAAGATTTAGTTTGTTTATTTGAAAGGCAGAGTTACAGAGAGGGAGAGGAAGAGGAAGAGAGAGAGAGAGAGATCTTTCATCCACTAGTTGACTCCCCAAATGGCCAAAACAAGCCAAAGCCAGGAGCCAGGAACTTCATCCGGGTCTCCCACATGGGTAAAGGGGCTCAAGGACGTGAGTCATCTTATGCTGCTTTCCTAGCCACTTTAGCAGGGAGCTGGATTGGAAGTGGAGCAGCTGAGACTTGAACCAGCACCCTTACGGGCTGCCAGTGTCACAGGTGTGGCTTTACCCATTACACCACAGTGACGGCCCCCAACATATTTTCTTATAAACCATCACCTTTGAATAAGAGCTAACTGATATTTGCCAAAGGAAACTCTGATCTGTTATAGCTTGGAGGAAAATGGCTCTGTGAAGCCTACTGAGTGACAGTACATGGTTTTTCAACATGGCGCCTCTCTGGGGAGGTTTCAAGAGTTCTGTTGATTACCTGTGGTTTCCATGGTCTCTGTGGACTTTAGAATCTCGTCCCTGGGGCTGGTGCTGTGGTGCAGTAGGCTAAGCTTCCACCTGTGGCGCCAGCATCCCATATGGGCACCGGTTCTAGTCCCAGCTGCTCTTCTTCCGATCCAGTTCTCTGCTATGGCCTGGGAAAGCAGTAGAAGATGGCCCAAGTCCTTGGGTCCCTGCACCTGCGTGGGAGACCTAGAAGAAGTTCCTGACTCCTAGCTTTGGATCGGCTCAGCTCTGGCCTTGGCAGGCATTTGGGGAGTGAACCAGTGGATGGAAGACCTCTTTCTCTGTCTCTCTGTCTCTCACTGTCTATAAAGGCTCCTGCCTTTGGATCAGCGCAGTGCTTCAGCCACAGTGCGCCAGCCGCGGCGGCCATTGGAGGGTGAACCAACGGCAAAGCAAGACCTTTCTCTCTGTCTCTCTCTCCCACTGTCCACTCTGCCTGTCAAAACAAAAAAAAATTTTTTTTAAAAAAGGAGTACCCACTCTTAACCCAGTCAATCAAAATTCTTCCTAGGATTTCCCCACTGTGTTTTAGTCTGTTTTCTGTTGCTGTAATGAAATCCCCAAAGCCTCCTACTCTATAAAGAAACCTCTTGCCTCACAATTCTGATGGCTGAAGGGCTCAACCAGCATGGCGCTGGCATCTTGACAAGGGCCCCTGGCTGCACCCCAACGTAGCAGAGAAACCAAGGGAGAGGGCTGAGTGCAGAGGGGACTAAGCTTGTGAGGTGGCTCCACCTATAAGGCTCCCAACTCATGAGAGGTAACTCACTCCTGGGAGAACTACAGCCATGCCTGCAGAGGGCAGTGTCCCTGCGACCTCATTACCTTGCATGAGACCCCGCCTCTTAAAAGTTCCTCTGCCTCAGCACCGCCACCCAGGGACCACCGCATCCTTGCCTTGGCCCCAGCACCGTGAGATTTCCTACACTTTCTCCTCTTGCTGGAGCTGGTTCAAGGTGGCGTTCTGTTGCTTGCAACCAAAGGGCCTCTGGTGCTCTTTTTAGATCTCTTCCTTCGTCTTGACCTTGAGAAAGGACCTTAGAGAACTTACAGGAGCTAACATCCCACTGATACGTGAGAGCTGCAAGAATGTATTTATTCATTCATTCATTCATTCATTCATTCACTTGAGAGGCAGGCAGGCAGAGTCGTCCACTGGTTCATTCTTCAAATGGCTGCAATGGTTGTGGAGCTAAAGCTGGGAGACAGGAATTCAATCCAGGTCCCCCAGTGGATGGCAGGAATACAAGCACTTGAGCCATCAACTGTTGCCTCCCAGGAGATCAGCAGGAAGTCATTAGTAGTGAGAGCTGGGAATCACACCCGGGCACTCTTAGGAGAGATGTGAGCATCCTAACCCCTAGGCTAGATGCCTGCCCCAGTGAGAGTTTCAATACTGCTTCCGACTCCAGTTCATGCTCTCTACCTTCAGAGACATGTCCCTTGGGAGGGTGTTGGGGCACAGCAGGCTAAGTTGCCACTTGGGAGGCCTTTCTTGGAGTGACTGGTTCAAGTCCCAGCGACCCCGCTTCCCAGCCAATTTCCTGCACATGTACCTGGAGAAGCAGAGGATGATCACCCAAGCGCTCAAGTCCTTGCCACACATGTGGAAGTCCCAGATGGAGTTCCTGGTTCCTGGCTTTGGCCCAGCCCAGCCTCAACTGTTGTGGCCACTTGAGAAGTGAACCAGTGGGTGGAAAATTTCTCTCTCTCTCTCTCTCTCTCTCTCTCTCTCTCATTCTACCTTTCAAGCAAGTAAGTAAATAATTCTTTTTAAAAAAACAAAGAAAAGAGGTTTCCCTGCCTCTGATGTTTTTCACAGCCCAAAGCCCCACACGGTGTGTGTATGTGCCAGTCCTGCGCTGACTCATGGTCACGTCAGGTCAATGTCACAGGCCCTTTGTGATCTGGCTCCTGCCTACCTTACCTGCCTACCCTTCTCCATCCGGCTTGTGTGTGGGGGGGGGGTACGCTCCCCGCATAACTCTCTTCGTGAGTCATATGCAGGGGCCTTGGCAGAGAGTCCTTGTTTGCCTGCCTGCAAGGCCGGGCACCGTGCTCCAGTTCCCAATCTATTTTCTTGTTCCCACCCTTTGCATTTGGGAAGACAGGCTCATGGGGACAGGTTTGGTAACTTCATTTCTCTCTGGCCGCCCCCCTGCCCCCACTACAATACCTGCCACACAGTAGGGACTCAGTGTGTTGCTGAGAGGCCCAGCAAGTACACTAGGAATATGAAGGTCAATCTCTGTCCAGAATTCATGTCTCCTTAGTAACCGGCATCAGTTTAGGAGTCGACGGATGTGATATTTTGAAGCCAGACGTGGCTGAATGGGTGAATCTGAAATACCTTCTCAGAGATTCATCTGTACTCTGTGTGCCCAATTAATGCTGAGCTATTAGTCCTTTCCGAAGCTGCCCGGATCTATTAAGCCATTTAACTTATCCCCCACACTTCAGGATCACTCCCAAGGGCATGTTTTTCAGGCCCAGGCAGCCAAGGCAGAAATGACTTAAGTGGTGTGCGCTTCGATCCCTCCCCCTGGGAAGCCAGCTCTCCACAGTGGAGCTGTGATGGATGTCAAGCACAGTGAGGCAAGAAAGCTCCAGAACTCCCATGAGCACCAGCCTCGGCCCTCAAAGGTCCGGAGCCCTTGCTCAGGGCTGACCTTCCGAGGAACTGAACCGGAAACCACCTTCTGTGGGCTCATTGGCCTGGTACCAGGGAAGTCCCCAGGTCTGATGGATGCCCGAAATCCCCTCCATCACCACTGAGGAAGTACTTACTGAGCACCTACTAAGTGCAAATGCAAGGAGATTCCTACAGGAATCATCCCAGATTTGCTGCTTTGAGCTCACGTAGACTCCCCACTGAGCCCCCAAAGCAAATGTCTCTTTGAAGGTAACCTAAGCATGATCAGTTACTAACACCATCCTTCTTCCCAAGCAGCCTGCTGAGCAGAGAGCAGCTGTATGGGCGGAGTCTCAGGACAGATAGGGATGCAAGTTACTGGGGAGAAAGAGGAGGCCTGAGCTCTGTAGGACACAGGCTAACTTTGCATAGTGATCCCACC
Source organism: Sylvilagus floridanus (assembly GCA_949820135.1). Lineage (NCBI taxonomy): Eukaryota > Metazoa > Chordata > Mammalia > Lagomorpha > Leporidae > Sylvilagus > Sylvilagus floridanus. The sequence continues at coordinate 101,076,969 of OX463241.1, forward strand.
ACGGATCACATTGCCACTTCCCTACCCTTCCGTTCCCCCACCCCCGCAGCCCGAGGGAGGGTAGGTGCCCACCAAATACCCTTCTTTCTGGGATTAGCCTGCATCCCACAGCCAGTTCCTACTTTTAGCTCTATCAAGAAGAAGGGTTGATTTGCATGTGGAGGGAGGAAGCACATTGAAATTTCCTGGTTTGGGCTTGTGAGCAGAACTCATTTAGCCAGGGCCAGCTCCAAGCTGCAACAAGTGATAACAACATACTGGCAATAGCTCTCAAGTATCAAGCACCTGCTAAGTGTCAGGCCCTGTACCAGAAGCCCTTTGTGATTCGTTTTTCATGATAATGTCAAGGGCATGTGTCTAAGAAACTAAGACAAGGTCTATTTTGCTCAAGTCACACGATTGGTCAATAGATGAGGTAAGACTAAATGAAGCCCCTCCCTGTGCAATTCCAGAATCTAAATCCTTTCCTGTTATGTGATTAAAACAAACAAACAAAAAAAACCCTAGGAATAGGAAAGCTCATTTTTAGTGCCACTGCTTACTTAGGAAGGAGCCAGGAAAAACCACATCTGCCATGATCTGAATATTTGTGCCCCCTCCAAAATTCCAATTGAAATGTTTTGGGAAGTGATCAGGTCACCTTGTGAACGGGAGTCATGTTTTACAAAAGGGGCGTCACACGGCATTCACCGCTTTGGTCCTTTTGTCTTCCCCACGTGAGAACACAGTGCACAGGCGCCATCTTAGAAGCACAGAATAGCCCTCATCAGACACCAAACCTGCTAGTTAGTGCCTTGACCTTGGTCCTCCCAATCTCCAGAACTGTGAGAAATGAATATCTATCGTTTATAAATTACTCACTATATGGCATTTTGTTAGACTAACACAAATAGACTAAGACACCACCGGAACTTGGTAATGGGGAAGTAGGCTTGCCCTCTGAGAACCAATCTATAACAGAGAATAAAGAAGAAAAGTTGGGGCTGGCGCTGTGGCCCAGCAGGTTAAGCCACTATCCCTAATGGGTTCCAGCTTCTCCACTTCCAATCCAGCTCCCTGCTAATGCATCTGGGAAAGCAGTGGAAGATGGGCCAAGTCCTTGGGCCTCTGCACCCATGTGGGAGACCCGGAGGAAGCTCCTGGCTCCTGGCTTTCACTTGACGCAGCCCCGGCTTTTGTGGCCATTTGAGGAGCAAACCAGCAGAAAAGGAAGCAGTGAGATACCTCTCTGTCTCTCTCTCTGTAATTCTGTAGACAGTGAGAGGAAGACAGAGAAAGGTGGTCAGTGGGAGAATCCCACCACGGATGAAATTAGGGACACACGCTTCTGTTTTTTGGCCCTGTCCTCTTAATACTAAAAAGAAAGTCATGTGCAGTCAAAGGCAATTTTCCCTCTGGTGGATGTTTGGGAATTATCACAGTGTCATGACACTAGGCACCATCTTAGATTCTTTTTTTTTTTTTTTTTTTTTTTGACAGGCAGGGTGGAGAGTGAGAGAGAGAGACAGAGAGAAAGGTCTTCCTTTTGCCGTTGGTTCACCCTCTAATTGCTGCCGCGGCTGGCGCGCTGCAGCCGGCGCACCTCACTGATCTGAAGCCAGGAGCCAGGTGCTTCTCATGGTCTCCCATGGGGTGCAGGGCCCAAGCACTTGGGCCATCCTCCACTGCACTCCCGGGCCACAGCAGAGAGCTGGCCTGGAAGAGGGGCAACCGGGACAGAATCTGGTGCCCCGACCGGGACTAGAACCCAGTGTGCCGCCGCAGCAAGGCGGAGGATTAGCCTATTCAGCTGCAGTGCCGGCCCAACCATCTTAGATTCTTGATTCTTCTAGATCTTTCTCTTCCCACCAGGTATTGGTTCTCCACTGCTGCTCAGCAGTCATGGATATGATTCTTGATGGTTACAGATCATGGTAAATTGACACCCTGGAGGTCCTGCATTGTGGCACAGTTGATTAAGCAACTGCCTGTGACACCAGCATCCCATATCAGAGTACAAATTCAAGTCCAGGCTTCTCTGCTTCCAATCTAGATTCCCACTGGTCAGCCTGGAAAAACAGTGGAAATGGCCCACGTACTAGGTCCCTGCCACTCACGTGGGAGACCAGATGGAGTTCCTGGCTCCTGGTTTCTGCCTGGCTCTGCCCTGGCTGTTACAACCATTTGGGGAATGAACCAGAAGATAGAAGATCTCTTTCTCTCTGTATCTCTCTCTGTCACTGGTCCAGGAGCCTGGAACCCCATCTGGGTCTCCCACATGGGTTCAGGCACCCAAGCACTTGGCCATCTTCTATTGCTTTCCCAGGCAGGGAGCAGGGTTGGAAGTGGAGCAGCTGAGACTTGAGCTGCCAGCCATATGGGATGCAGCCATTGCAGGCAGCGACTTAACCAATATGTCACAATGGTAGCCCCAATAAAATAAATCTCTTAAAAAATTTAACACCTTGGATTGCAAGTAACCACCCCCTCTTGTGAACTGAGGACCTGTTGCCTCTAATCACACCAATAATATTTCCAGACTGGAGCCCTGGTGCCTGTCTGTGGGCTGGGCTGGCCTGGCCCAGGCTGACCTGCTAGCTTAACTCAGGGTTTCTTTAGATGGTCACAGGCCATGCCAACCCTCCTCCCTCCTTGGGAAGCCAGGGCCTTTGTACTGGCTGTTGGTCAGCCCACATGTCTACACGGAACAGAGGCGCAGCTGTTACCGCAGGGTCTCAATCAAGTGTAAGTCTTTTCTGCTTTCTTCCCTATTCCGTTTGGACCCTGCCTTTTAAGGTGTTGGCACGAGCACTGGACAAAGCAAGCACGCGTTGCCTTTCCCAGGCACAAGACATACAACCAGGGGCAAGCCTTTGGCCTACCAGTTGAGACGCCTCTTAGGACACGTATATCTCACATCAGAGTGCCTGGGTTGAGTCTCGGCTCCGGGTCCTGAATCCACTTTCCTGCTAATTTTCATCCTGGGAGGCAACAGGTGATATTTAAGTACTTGGATCCCTGCCACCCACGTGGGAGACCCATATTGAGGCCCTGGCTCCTGGCTTCCCCCTGGCTTAATCCTGGCCATTGCAGGCACCTGGGGAGAAACCAGTGGGTCAGGAATCATTGTCTGCTGTCTGAATCAATCTCTCGCTCTTTCTCTCTGCCTCTCAAAGAAATAAAAATTGAAAAATAAATAAAAATAGTTTCTGAAGCATCACAATTCTTTGTGATTTATTATTATATAAAGAATATTTACAAATACATTAATAATAAAGCACTACAGTATAGAAATCTATTATATATTTATAATTAAATTCTACCATTTTTAACATACAAAAAGTAGAGAGAAGACTGTAACGAATCTCCACAGCTTTATTACTTCCTCCTAACTGTACTCAACTCTGTCAATCTGGTTTCATCTATCCTCTATATGGTCTTACTTGGAACATATAAAGTAAATCCCGGAGAACATACAATTTCACCCACAGATACTGGTGATGTCCCCTTAAGAGACAAGCACATTTTTAAAAAGCCTAGCCACAATGTTATGGTTACCTTTAACAAAATAAGCAGTAGGCCCTTAGTATGATCTAATACCCAGTTCCAACGATGCAACTTCCCAGATTGTTGCAAAAGTGTCTTTTTATAACTGGTTGTTCAGGAAACAAACAAGGTTTATATACTGTATCTGATCGTCACATTTATTTTAATCTAAAATCACATCTCTTCCTTATTTGTTCTAATACTATTTACTTGTTGTAGAAAGTAAATCATTGGTCTGATAGAATTCCCCCACATTCTGGACTTCTTTCCTCTTGGCATTGTTTAACTAGTTCCACTCGAGCCAGAATTTTCCATAAACTGTGAGTTTAGACTTAGAGCTGTCCAATGGAGATACAATTCAAACCACATAATTCATGTTAAATATCTGGCAGTTAGGGCCAGCATGTGGCACTGCAGTTAGGATGCCACTTGGGTTGCCTGTATCCGTATTAGAACACGTGGTTCAAGTCCTACCCACTCTGTTTCCAATCCAGTTTCTTGCTGATGAGCACCCTGGGTGGCTCAAGCTCTTGGGTCCCTGCCAACCATGTGGGAGACCCAGATATGAATTCTGGGCTCCTGGCTCCAGCCTAGTCCAACTCTGGCAGTTGGCAGGCATTTGGGGAGTGAGCCAATAGACAGAGCATCTTTCTTCCTCTCTCTGTCTCTGTCTCACTTTCTCTCTGCCTTTCAAATGAAATGAAAATAAATAGATAAAAATTTTAAAATATATATCCTAGGGGCCGGCGCCATGACACAGTAGGTTAATCCTCCGCCTGTGGCACTGCATCCCATATTGCTGCCGGTTCTAGTCCTGACTGCCCCTCTTCCAATCCAGCTCTCTGCTATGGCCTGGGAAAGCAGTGGAAGATGGCCCAAGTCCTTGGACCCCTGCACCCGCGTGGGAGACCAGGAAGAATCCCCTGGCTCCTGGCTGAAGCTCCTGGTGCAGCTCCAGCCATTGCAGCCATCTGGGGAGTGAACCAACGGAAGGAAGACCTTTTTCTCGGTCTCTCCCTCTTACTGTCTATAAAATCTTTAAATATATATACATTTCTATATATATCCTAGCAATCACATTTGAAAAGTTAAAATACGCTTTAATAGTATATCTTATTTAATGTAAAAGTAGCTCAAATACTATCATTTCAAAATTTTATTAATATAAAAATTATGAGATATTTATTTTTTATATTCAAAATCAGGTTGCATTGTACGCTTAAAGCACATCTCAACTGAAATTGGCCGCATTTCAGTGTTCAAGTACCACTCGTGCCTACCATGTCAGAGAGGGCAGATCTAGAGGCTTCGTTAGATTTCATTTACAATTTTTATGTGCAACCAAAACTTCATAGGTGCTGTCGCATATTTCCCATTGTAAGGCTCCTTGTCAATCCTGCAGCAATTCAGTTTTAGCATCCTTCGATGATTATTTCCAAATCCAGTACTGTGAGGGATTGCAAAGTCATGATTTTCTAATTTTCTTTTATTCCTTCTGCCTCTATTAGGGGCAGTTCTTATATAAAGACGACCTTACTTTTTCATTCCCCTGACACACAGTTCTCAGGGGGAAAGCTAGACTATATGCTTAATCTTCCCTCTGTCAATTTTTCAGAGAAGAGAGTTAGCACCCAAACAACCTCTCATTTTGACTGACGGGAGGAGGGTCTCCTTCTATCACGATGAGCTGCTGGATTTCTGTACTTGCTGCTTTTCAACACATTGCAGTCATTATTCTTTTTTGAAGTTATAAAAAAAAAAGTCCCCGTCTTTGGTCAGCAGGACTCTCCAGCTGGCTCCTGGGCAAGTTTTTGATGGCTTCCCTGCTTTCTGGCACAGTCTCCTGTCTCAAGCTCATCTTGGACATTTTCCGTCCCAATTAGCAATTGGCTATTTCTCCAAAGGAGCCCTTGTTCCTTTTCATGTTCCAGGCATCTGTAAATGATACCATAGTCCAGATGAACAGGAGGAAGGGAGTTAGAACACCAAGATGAGTCAACAGGACAAAGATTTCTTGTGTTTGGATGGAGAAGGTAGGGTGAGAGGAGGAAGCCACATTTCAGGGGTTCTTGCACGGCCCCACCTGCACTGCCTGTCCCTTTCTCGAAATCTCTGCTCTCCCTGCCCCCTGCGCTCTGGACTAGAGCGTCTGTTGACACAAAGGGCAGGTGCAAGTTCAGCCAACTCGGAACCCAGGGGCTCCACCTCACATCCTTTGTGAAGAGCCAGGAGCCTTGGTCCAAAGCTGCATCACTTCCCACCCAGCCCTTCCTGAGCCAACTCCCCGATGTCTCCGGGAGAGCGCAGTCGGCATCAGCCCAATGACATCAGGGAAACTCCTGCTTCTAGCAGATCCTCCTTCAGCTGCAAAAGCGTGCCGCGGTAGACCGGGCGTGGGCTTCTGAAGGCTCTGCAGGAAGCAGAGTTGTTTTCTCGGCACCACCTCTGAGCGCATCTTCTCAGGAGGGCCGACTGCGTGAGCGCTGCAGGACCTCAGCTGGTGTGGAGCCTCCCACCCCCCACCCCCACCCCTGTCCTCTACTGTTACACCCAGTCAGACCACGGAGGGGCTGGCAAGGAAGATGGGCGCCCAGCACATAGGCAGGTGAGGGAGATGCCTGCTACTTTCCTGGTTTTCCTTGGTGTTCTTTATTGCCCCTGCTCAAAAGCGCAATGAATCTCACTGCACTTGCATCTGGATCAGTTTAAAAGAGCTCCCCCACCCCACCACCCCACCACCACCATGCCTACTGTAGCCCACCAGTGTGATCATGAATCCAGGATGGCTATTTTACATCAGTGCCACAGTCCCCTGGTGCTGCCAGCCACCCAGAAAGATTGCCATAACCTCCTCACTGGGCTGCCATTCCCAAAAGACAAGGGGAAAAGGAAACCCAGCTTAATGGTACCTGCTAATACCTGCTAATCCTGGCACATAGCTCAAAGCAGAGTCACATCAGTAGTGAGCCTACTGCATACCCAGGGTGCTTGCCTGTGAGTTTTGTTTGATTCTTTGAACAGTCCAATGGCTAGGCAGTGTTAGCCCCATTGCACAGTAGAAAAAGTTGAGACTCCCCAGAGGTTAAGTAAGCCACTTGGTTGGCAAGCAGCACCGCCATGCTCTGAGTGCTATTCAGGTGTGACTGTCGCTAAGGCCTGGCTTCATGGCAGCCCCAGCACCCCCACCACCACCTCCCAAGCTGCTGGCAGCACCACTTGAGCCACTGAACCTCTTACTTGGGGCTCGGGGTCTGCAGGAACAGGAAATTGGATAACCACCATTGCAGTATTAAAACTAAGTACTGGGGCTGGTGCTGTGGCACAGCAGATTAAAGCCCTGACCTGCAGTGCCAGCAGCCCATATGGCTGCCAGTTCAAGTCCCGGCTGCTCCACTTCCCACCCAACTCTCTGCTGATGGCCTGGGAAAGCAGTGGAAGATGGCCCAAGTCCTTGGGCCCTTGCACCCACATGGGAGACCTGGGGGAAGCTCCTGGCTCCTGACTTCAGATCCACCTAGTTCCAGCCATTATGGCCATTTGGGGAGTGAACCAGCAGGTGAAAGACCTCTGTCTCTCTCTGCCTTTCTGTAACTCTGCCTTTCAAATAAAACAAGTCTTAAAATAAATAAATAAAACCAATGAGGTACTTTAGCCCCTATGTCAGACTTAGAGAACTTGATGTTAGCTCGGCTAATAGAAACCCTGAAAAACAGAAGTCAGATCACAGCCTGCCTCTACGTAAAGACCTTCAAGCATCTGCTCATCTCAGGTGACCCGTCAGGGTCTTTGGAACTGCCTTCAAAGCCCTGCACTGTCTCCTCCCAGCCCTCATCTGCCCGACCAGCTCCCACCTGGGGGCCACCATCCCCATCATGTCCTCTGCAAACGCCACCTCCTGAGTGGAGTGTGCAGGGCCCGAGGCGCAGCAGCTCCCTCCCCGGCTTAGTCCGTTCCAGCCACAGCAGCCTCCCTGCTGTCTCCTGACTTCACAGCTACTCTCACCCCAGGACCTTTGCACTAGCTGTTCTAGGGCTGATGTCAAACCCAGACATCGGGTCTAGCGTCAGTACCGCCCACCACGACACTGCTGCCCTGTCCCACTCGACGAACGCTTCCACACTGAACTTCACCTTTCCCCTCTTCAGGAGAGATCCAAATGTTTCACCTTTTCTGACCCCTGGGCCACCTGCTGGTTCCAGCATGAGGACATCAGGAGGGGTTATTCCTGCTTCCTCCATACTCAGAGTCCTCAAGGCAGATGCCTCCCAAAGACCCCCAGTGGGTGCCCAGTTGTGTTCCACTTTCTTATCTCGAATCTCAGCAGCTTGGCCTTCTCGTCACTTGAAGCCTCCTTCAAGGGCTGTTGGCTTTTCAGTTATCCTCAGACGCTCTACAGGAACTAGCAAGTGTACCCAGTCATTGGCTGGACTCTGTTTGGGGGTTGTCACATCCACACTCGTGCTGAAGGCCGTGCTGGCTGGCTTGGGACAGGGACTCCTTCCCTCAACCAGACACTGTTATCTCACGTGGCCTTCACTCCACGTTATAAAGTGGTTCTTGATACGCGCCCTTTATAAACTAGGAGCCTTGTCCAATGTCACTAACACACGTACCTAGACCTGCTCTGCAGTGGATGTACTTCCCGTGAAGCTACTCTGCCTTTCAACAAGTGGGTGGGCATTTGACCTGGCAATTAGGATACCACTAGGGATGTCTCCGTCCCATAGCAGATACTTGGGTTCAGGCTTTCAATCCCAGCTGCCTGCTAACGCACACTGTAGGAGGCGGCAGTGATGGCTGAAAAAGTTTGGTCCTTGCCACCCACCTGGGAAATCTGGACTGAGTTCCTGGTTCCTGGCTTCCATCTGACTCAGCCCCAGCCAACACAGGCATTTGGAAAGTAAAGCAGAGGATGGAAGATTTGTCTGTCTGCCTCTCTCTCTCTTTGTCTCTCTGCCTTTCAAATAAAATAAAATAAGTAAATAATCCAAAAATATATAATTCTTCCATCCCTTCCAAACCCCAGGTTCAGGACCTCTAGTATACTGGATGCAGAGACCAATGGCAGTTTCTCTGTGTGTGGGGTCATCAGCCTGTGAGCAGCCTCAGAGTGTCTCCTGACAGAGGGCTGGAGGCTGCGATCCACAGTCATCAGGTGTCTGGCAGATTGCACCATTATTCTGGACTCCAGCACATCCGAGGTGGCATGCAACATTTAAAATCTTGCATTAGAAAAAATACAAACAGCTCATCCAACCCTTTATTTAAGATAGTCATTAGGATGAAGTTAAGCATTAAAAATAAGAAGGAACTCATTGTCCAAGCGGTTTGCAGGTTTGGCAACAATCCAGGCCGTCGACGACAAGTATGAGGGCTGTGTCCACGCCAGCGCGCCGTGAACAAACAGTCCTCCTGTGTGCTCTCCGCCGCAGCACTGCACCAGCTTTCAGAGAGGTCAAGGCCATGACTGCGAAGCAGCGGCTGGGTTCCCCGGTTGGAACTCTCTGGGGTTGCTTTTCCCACTCACTAAAAATAGGGCTATGGCTTCCTTTTTTCTGGCACACTGAAAAGAAGGAAGGTAAAAGAGAGACCGTACTTTCCCTGCCTGACGACACCGAGGAGACTTACCGGAAAACGTACCTCTAACGCAGCGAGAGCTTATGGGAAAGAGCAACCCGCCCCCAGGATAAACAGGCAAGGCGATGACGATGTTCTAGGAAGTGCTGTGCAAGCCCAGGGAGGCTTTCTGGCAGCCCGGGAGGGCGGCTGAGGGCTGTGACCTCTGACGAAGGAAGCTCCTCCGCTTATCTCCATGGGAGGGCTTCCACGACCCAGCGGCAGTCTGCCCCGACTGGGGATTTCCTCTGGCGTTACAGAAAATGATGTGGGGGAAGCCTCCGTTCCCCGGAATGGGTGGGGGCCCCGTGGGGTCGCACCCGTGGTCATTCTCCTCCATGTTGACTCAGAAACCTGGGGGAGCTGATTCCCCCACTGTCCTGGCACAGACTGGCCCGCAGCTAGCCGCTGAGGTTCTGAAGCTGGCCCACACGTGTCTCTCCCTTCCTAAGTAAGAAAGCACAGTGGTTCATGAATCTCTTTAGAAACTCAGTTGCTCCGTGTACACGAGAGACTCGCACACAAAGTCCAGCTGTGGTAGTACTGGGGGCGACAGCAAAACTTGGGAGACTGTGGTATGTCGGCTATGAGGTCTCAAGGATGACAATGAAGCTATTTTCAAAAGATGACAGCAGCTCTGTGTGCAAGGACAGTGACAGGCTCATCTGCTTACATGGGAAAGATAAGCCACAGCCCCAAGTCAAGTATGCGCATGCAAATGCCAAGGTGTAGAGAAAGGGCTGGGGGAAAGCCTTGGCGTTGGGAACGGGACTGCGGGATGGACTTGGGGTGGGGGTGCCCGTATGAGAGGGGAACCCCTCCAAACACGCTGCTGCTCCTTCCCTGATTTCCTGTCCTGTAAGAAGAAAAGAAAGACGCCCCCGAAGAGCAGAGGGTGAGAGCAGGTAGCTGAGCCTGTTCCCAGGATCTGCTTTGCCAGGCCTGGGGAGGACCTGGCCTTGGACTCCACCAGTGGACCTCACCCGCTGTCTTCAGAGGGGCTCAAGCTCTCTGTGGCCCTCGGGCCAGGCAGCCCAGGGTGAAACTGAGGAGTCTGGTCTGTTCCAACAGCTTCCCCTTCCCTGCCCACAGTGCCCAGGGTCCCTCATCCTGCCCTTGGATTTCCCAGGGTCCACGCTCCTCCCAGGGACTTCCCCTCCCTGTGTCTTGCATCCTCCCGAGTCTTATCCCTCTAAACCTTGCTCCCTGGGAGGAAATCAATAAACAGATTCCAGGCCTCTCTGCCAAGCAGCACATTTGCATTTTGGCTGGGATTTTCTGGGGGAAAACTCCTTACCTGGGAACAAATCCCTTCATTCTGTGAACACACAGGTGTAAGCACCTGCTCCCACTGGGTATTGGGAAGGAACAGTGAACCATACGGGTGGAGGACATCCTGCAGGCTGGAATCTAACCGGGGCAGGATAGGTAAGGGGAGGGATTCAGACAAAAGGCAGGCAGGTGCAAAAGATGTTTTAGGGGAAATGGATTTCCGTAACATGGTCAAAGCAGACCAAGTAGGCACCACCTCTCAGCCTCTGTGGGAAGGTTTGTTCCTGTTAACCAGCAAGGGGTGGTAGAAAGAGTGAAGGCATGGGGCCAGCGCTGTGACGTAGCAGGTAAAGCCGCCACCTGCAGCGCTGGCATCCTATATGGGCGCCAGTTCAAGTCCCGGCTGTTCCACTTCTGATCCAGCTCTCTGCTATGGCCTGGGAAAGCAGTAGAAAATGGCCCAAGTCTTTGGGTCCCTAAACCCATGTGGGAGACCTGGAAGAAGCTCCTGGCTCTTGGCTTCAGATCAGCACAGCTCCGGCTATTGCGGCCAACTGGGGAGTGAACCATCGGATGGAAAATCTCTCTCTCTGCCTCTCCTTCTCTCTCTCTATGTAATTCTTTCAAATAAAATAAATAAATCTTAAAAAAAAAGAAGAAGAAGAAGAAGAAGAAAGCATGAAGGCACAGTTACATGTGGGAGACCCAGGTGGAACTCCTAGCTCCTGGCTCCAGCCTGGTCCAGCCCTGCTCTTTATGGCCATTTGGGGAGTGACCAGTGAATGGAAGAACTCTCCCTCTCTCTCTCTGTAACTCTGCCTTTCAAATAAATCTTTTTTTTAAAGATTTATTTACATATTTTAAAGTTGGAGTTACACAAAGAGAGAGAAGGAGAGGCAGAGAGAGAGAAAGAGAGATCTTCCATTTACTGGTCCACTCCCCAATTGACTATAATGGCCGGAGCTGCGCCAATCCAAAGCCAGGAGCCAAAGCTTCTTCCCAGTTCCCCACAGGGTGCAGGGGCCCAAGGACTTGGGCCATCTTCTACTGCTTTCCCAGGCTATAGCAGAGAGCTGGATTGGAAGTGGAGCAGCTGGGACTAGAACATACACCCATATGGGATGCCGGCACTGCAGGCGGCAGCTTTACCTGCTACGTCACAGGGCTGTCCCCTCAAATAAATCTTGAAAAACTAAACAAAACAAAACAAAAACAAGACCTGAGTAGTTCTTGTCTTCTCCACCTACGCCCTGAGAGGTTTATGCAAATGAAGTCACCAAACCCTTAATTTCCTTCTGAGTAGAACAGGGATAGAAATAGTGCCTGGGGCCCAGGCTGTGGCTTAGCAGAGAAATCTCCACTCCACTTGCAGTGCCGGTTCCCCTCCTGGACTGCTGCTCTTCTGATCCAGCTCTCTGCTGTGGCCTGGGAAAGCAGTGGAGGATGGCCCAAGTGCCAGAATAAGCTACTGGCTCCTGGCTTCAGATCGTCTCAGCTCCAGCTGTTGTGACGATTTGGGGAGTGAACTAGCAGAGTTCTCTGTCTCTCTGTCTCTCCCTCTCTCTGTCTATAACTCTACCTCTCAAATAAATAAATAAATAAAATCTTAAAAAAAAAAAAAAAGAAATAGTGCCTTTATTCTAACCCTTAGGATTCTTATCATTTTCACTTTCCACGTTGAAATTCTCAGATGAGAATGACTAAGATGCCTACAGCCTCTTCCCCAAGGCAGCCGTGCAGGGCTTGTGGCTCGGGGGCCAGCCTGTGAGACAGCAGGTCGGCACAGTGGTCAGATGCACAGGCTCTGAGACCAGGTAGCTGGGGTCCAACTCCGTAACCTTGGACACGTGACTTAGCTTCCCAGAGCCCCAGTTTTCGTGTTGGACAACGGAGACAATGTAGAACTCTCTACATAGCCTGTGGAAGAGGGTGAAGTGCTTGTCGGAGAGGGTGAACCGTGCCTGACTCGGGCTGGCCCTGTGTGAGCTGTTGGCAGGGACCACCGAGGGGCGTACAGAAGTCATTCTCTCCCACTGAGTCACACGCTGGATGTTAGCCACTGGTGGGTGGGGGGTGCTCTCGGCGGGGGCTGTTAGAGTATGTGCTTCATTTCCTAGGAAGATAGCTGTGGAGGAGCCATGCCTGCCTGGAGTCTCAGTCATTCTGAGTCTCCCACTGCACAGAGCCTTAGTCACAGATAAGAACCGGGCAGATCCCTGAACACGATGTTTTACGTTTTTTCTTTTCTGAAGCAAAAATGGGATCTAAATAATAAATCAAACACTAGACTATTTAAAAGGAAGAAAGCTAGGGATTTCAACAACTAGCTTGCAGAATAAATAAACAATCAATGCAAGACGACTATGCTAAAATGATTTTAATTTATGAAGCTACTGGATTCAGGGAAACTGGGTAGTTTTTTGCTGATCCAGGCTGGAGGAGGAGGGGGTTCCAGGAATTCCAGCATCATTCAAATAGTTTTGGCATCATATCTAGTCCTGCTGTTCCTGGACACGGATGGGACTAGAATCATCCTCCTCACAGCATCCGCCAGGAGCCATGCGCCACGCACTGGTGCAGGGTGCATCTGTAGTACCTTTGGGATTTCCAAGGAGGTCTGGAGTTGTGGGTCCTGGGCTGAGTACAGAGCATCGAAGGAGAGGATGGACTCTGAGTTTAGATAGCAGGATGAGAAGGGGGCTTTCTTTCTTCTTTTTTTAATATTTATTTTTTATTTATTTGAAAGGCATATATACAGAGAGGAGAGGTAGTGGTAGAGGGAGAGAGAAAGAGAGAGGTCTTCTATCTGCTGGTTCACTCCTGAAATTGCTGTAATGACAAGACTTGGGCCTGTCCAAAGCCAGGAGCCAGGAGCTTCTTCCGGGTCTCCCATGAGGGTGCAGGGGCCCAGTGACCTTGGGTCATCACTGCGGGTAAAGCCCCAAGAAGGGGGTTTTCTCCAGGGAAAGATCTCTGATACTAAAAAGGACCCGTCTTCCACTCTGTATGTTTGACATGAGATGAGCTAGAATGGAGACAGAAGAGGAGGATTTTACCTGAGGAAGGGATTGGGATAGCAGAGAATTAGTGCACAAGGAGCTCTTGGTCAGAATGGAACCAGAATCTATCCATTGGCATTAACTTCCCGGGAAGCAGAAGACACAAGCAAAATACCACCAGGCTCCCAGCGGACTGCACAAAATCAGACAGGGGCCTATGGGTTTAACTGCGCCTTTCTGGACCAGGATTCAGTTTATTTTCCAAAAATAACTTCTCAGATGTTCCAGCCCTATCCAATGTCCTTTAAACTTGGGAACAATTCAGAACATTCAGCAAAACTCTTTTGTGGGATCAACAGAACATTTTATATAAAGACTTGTGACAGTCACACAGAGGTTGAGCTTTGCTGTTTTTTTTTTTTCTTTGTTTTTCCTGCTAATCAGAAATTAAATGTGGATGTGCATTTCTAGTCCCCCAAAGAGAAATTTCATGCAATAGAAAAATGGCAGTTTCAGGTCCGCTGTAGCTCTGGGAAGTGAAACCATCTCTCAATTAGCTGCCAGTGGCTCCCTGTTTGAAACACCTCTGAAGTTTAATCAGCAGGTGGCTTTCCACACAGTGTGATCTGGGATGGAGGAAAGGGTTTCAGGAATACCAGGGGCTTCCAGTGTCATTGAAACAGCACTGACGTCCCTTCTAGTAGTGCTGGCCCTCGATACAGAAGAGGACATCGGGAGGCTAGGAATTGGATTTATCTCTTCTCGGGCATCAAGCCGTCAAATGTGGGCCACATGCAGTAACTCCAGCTCCAGCCAGTCACTCCCAAAGAAGCCTAGAAGTGAGCAGTTCCCCAAAACATATGTCTATCTGGATCTCTGACTATGAGCCTGTTTGGAAAAAGGGGTTTTGTTGATGTAACCAAGTAAGGCCCGGGACATGAGGTCATCCTGGATTTGAGTGGCCCCAACGCCAATGGCAAGTGTCTTTAACCCAGAGAAGGTGATGCAAGGGACATAGAGGTTGGAGTGCTGCACCTAGAAGGAGGAGAAACCTCAAGGGTTTTCAAGGGTTTCTGTGAGTTTGCAAAAGCTGGAAGAGGCAAGGGGGATGGTCCCTTGGAGCCCTCACAGGGAGCAAGGCCTCTGAGACCTTGATTTTGGGCATCTGGTCTCCCAGACCATAACAGGGTACATTGCTGTTGTGAGCAGCCCAGTCTGTAGCAGTTTGTCACTGGCCACTGCGGAACACCAAAACAATGACCTTGATTTTTTGTCTAAATGGTGTCCAATAGACAGTATTCATTCAAAAGGGTTCTTCTGTTTTTAAAGGAGTTCTCCGCCCCCAATTTAAATTTACTGACTACCAGCACCAAGGTGAGTGAGTGGGTGCAGGGCTGAGGAGCAGGGCAGAGCAGGAAGAGGTGGCTCTGGTGTCAGAGACCAAGGCTGACTGGGCACTGTGCACCTGCGGGAGTCATTTCCCCTCTCGCTCTTCGGTCAGGTGGGAATGTTATGGAGACAACAAATGAGCTCAATCGCAGGAATGCACCGTGTCAACCCAAAGCCACGCCTGGGCGCCCATCGCCTCTCAGCCTCTGGAGCCCTGCCAGGAACAGTCCTGTTGTTGAAGTCGTGGCTTGGTGGGCATGCCACCTTGAGGGCGTGTGAACTCTGCAGCCAGGCTGCCCTCAGGCCTTGCAGCTGCCTGACCATGGCTATGTCTCTAAACCTCAGGCATGCAACAAAAATCACAATAAAACTTGTAGCCCACAGCACTGACCATGGGTCGTGGTAAGGATTGAGGAGCTGAATCCGCGGAGGCAGCCAATGAGCACAAGACTTGCCCAATAGCAGTTTCTCAAGAAGATCTGCCTCATCCGCATCATTACTCTTGTATGCACGCTCCACGCGAGACTCCACTGCTCTGAAGCCAGCAACCTCAACCATGGGCGTCCTGGGCTCCCTTGTTTTTCCCTCCCCTCATCCTTGCCTATTCCCAATGCAAATGTCATTACCGTTATGAGATTAAAAAATAATCTAAGGCTGGTGCTGTGGTGTAGTGGATAAAGCTGCTGCCTGCAGCACCAGCTTCCCATATGGGCACCAGTTCGAGTCCCAGCTGCTCCACTTTTGTTCCAGCTCCCTGATAATGTGCCTGGGAAAGCAGTTGAAAATGGCCCTGCACCCATGTGCGTGACCCAGAAGAAGCTCTGGTCTCCTGGCTTCCAGATGGCCCAGCTCTGGCCATTGTGGCCATTTGGGGAGTGAAGCAGTAGATGGAAGATCTCTCTTTCTGTTTATTCCTCTTTCTCTTACTGCAACTCTGCCTTTCAAATAAATAAATATATCTTTAAAATAATAATAATCCAACTAACAACAAAGATGTTGGCGTTGGGGAGGAGAGGAAGCAGCAGGCAGAGAAAGCACAGGAACTTCATCATAATTCATTACAGGTTTTCCCTGAATAGCCAAAGCTGAAACAGACACAGCCAAAAATTGGAAGGCATTCAAAACCTTCACAGTGGTCACTAATGCAGAGGCATTTGTTCAGAGAGTGACTATGTCTGTTGTGAAGCATCGCTTAACCAAAGCTTGGCAATGCCTTCGATCAGACCTCCCATGAAATTCCAGAGAAATTTAAAAGTCTACCTTAAATAGCCCATGTATTGAATAATCTCAGCTTTGCAAAGTGTATCTATCTGGCTGTTCCTCTTTTCTTCCTGTGTAAGTCGACTTGCACAGAAAAGTGTCTAGGGTGACGTTCAGCACACGTTGACAATGGCATGCTGGGATGTCATTTGCTTCCTTTCTTTGTGCTTTTCTACATTCCTTGTGTGTATATAAGAAAGTATGTATTATTTTCACAAAAAAATAAAAGTTCTATTGAAAACTTAGCTGTTGATCCTAGAATAAGCAAATTCATAGAGATAGAGTATAGAATAAATAATGAGGAGTGAGGAGTTGCCGTGTAATGGGCAGGTGGCTTTTTATTTTTAATGTACATACTAATCGGGTCCATATTCTCTCTCTTTTTTAAAGGGTTTATTTATTTTATTTGGAAGGCAGAGTTATAGAGAGGCAGAAGGAGAAGCAGAGAGAGACAGAGAGAGTTCTTCCATCTGCTGGTTCACTCTCCAGTTGGCTGCAATGGCTGGAGCTGCCCCAATCCAAAGCCAGGAGCCAGGGGATTCTTCCTGGTCTTCCAAGAGGGTGAAAGGGTCCGACCCTTTGAGCCATTTTCCACTGCCTTCCCAGGCCATAGCAGGGAGCTCGATCAGAAGAGGTGCAGCGGGGACTCAAACCACTGGCCATGTGGGATGCTGGCACTGCAGGTGGTGGCTTTACCTGCTTTGCCATAACACCTGCCCCATATTCTCATATGTTGACTCAAGTATGCGATGTGCAATGATCAAATCAAATTAGCAAGTCCATCTCTGCAAACATATCATTTATTTGGAGTCAGCACGTTCAAAATCCTCTCTGCTAGATATTTTGCAGTTTACAATGAATTACTGTTAGCCATATTCTCCTTTGGGCTAATGAACACTGAAACTTTTCCCTTCTAACCGTAGTTTTGTACCTGTCAGGCACCCTCTCTCCTTCTTCCCCTTTCCCAGACTCTGGTAAGCAGTGTTCCACACTCCACTTCTATGAGATCAACTTTCTAGCTTTCATCTGTGAGAGAGTACACACGGCATCGGTCCTTCCGTGCCTGGCTTATCTCATTTCACACAACGTTCGCTAGCTCCTCCGGGTTGCTGCGAATGACAGGATTTCATTCCTTTTTATGACTCAATATTATGCTATTGTGCCTATATACCAGGGAGAGAGAGTGTTTGCTTGAGATCATGAAAATATTCTGAAAATGGATAGTGGTGATGATTGCACAACACGATGAATGTGTTTACTGATGCTGAATTATACACTTGAAAATGGTTAAAGCGGTAAATTTTACCTTATGTGTATTTTTCTACAATAACAATAAAATTGAAAACAAAGATAGTCTGTTCTGTTTCCCACGGCTGGGGCCCTGTGACAAGAGGTGAGCAGATAGCCTGTGCAGTGGAGGAGCCTTGTCACTGGACTCACTTCTTCAGCTCAGGCATTTGCATAGTTGAGCCTTGGTGGTGTAACTCCAAGAGGAGACTCCTACAGAGATGGCAGGATCTCAGGCAGAACTAACAGGGTACGTTCAGCGACAGTATTCCCTGCGCCCTTCAGTGTTCTACAGGTAGATGGTAGCTTTCTTCTTTCCTCTTCCTTTGCAGAAACTGGCCAAAAAGTTTGGAACGTTGGGGCTGTTCTTGGATCCTTTTGCTCCACATCCTCCCATTCAGCTAAGTGTCCCATGCTTGGCCCAGGGATGCAATAACTCATGCCAAGTTTGCGTCTGTTTGTCTGGCCTGGAGCCTGTTGTCTTCCATGGAGAAGCAGCCCTGTACTATCCACTCACTCTCGCTGAGGAAGACAGATGGCTCAGCAAATCGTGGGCTGGAGACAGGAACTCAGGCTCCACCTCCGGGCCTGTCCATTCCAAGCCCCACAGAATCTTTGTTGTACGGTGCTGCCATGGTGACTGCTGGGGACAACACCTGGCCGAATGGGAGCCTGCCAAAGCCCACTGAAGCAATAGCGAGGGACCGAGAGGGTATTTCCGGGACAGTCAGCGAGCAAGAAGAGACACACGGCTAAGTCTGAGCCAGCCAGCCCCAAACAGTCTGGAAGTGTTTGACCTAGAGTTGAAACCACAGAGGCCGAAAATATAATTTCTAAAAAATCAATATAATTGCTTTTGTAAGCGCTTAAATGCTGAAGGACTCTGCGTGCATTGTTTTCTGATTCTTGATTCTGGGGCATGATGACCAATAAGAACACTGGCCTCCCTTCCTGGCTCTATATGGGGTTTATAATTACAGCAGATCCGCAGAGAGCTCCCAGACACTGTGGGCCAGCCAGGCGGAGGCCAGCTGTTTGCACACAGAGCAGAGGCCTGCAGCCAGGGAAGCATGTTCTCATATTAGCATCCTTCTCATGAGCACTGCCCCCTACGCTGTTAACACAGTCACTGGAGTCACAGTGGCTTCCCTGTGTGTCTCGCTCCTCTCCACTCCCCTTTTCAAAAAACAAAACAAAACAAAAAAAACACCAGAAAACGTGGGGTTTTAAATTTCACGTTCTGTGATCTAACTTCCCATTTCCCACTCACAAACAAATGACATCTGGCCACTCTCAACAATAAACTTGGAAAGATGAGACATTTCCTGTTAGTTCTCCATGTAACCCCTGCTTAAACTTTCAAATTCCTGAAAGAATTGCCTGAAAAATAAATGGATCATTAAAAAGTGAGGAAAAGGGGAGAGAGGAGGGGCAGAGGAGCCTGCCGCCAGAGCCCTTTGACAGTTCAGGCTGATACTTTTGTTTTTTTTTACCAGCATCTCAGCATTTGTTACAACCCGTGTTTTAGCACTCAAAGATTCATAAATCTGCACGACCACCTTTGTGCAAATTACAATTGGAAAAGACTTCCGTCAGGCTGCTGGGTCCATAGATCAGCAAATTGCCCAATTTCTTTAAGTGATGGTAGAAAATACCATTTTGAAGTCCTTGTCTCCTTTTTCACACCCCACTTATCTATTCATCTAATTCCTAAGAAATCGCACCTGGTCTGATAACCTCAGCTGTTACACAGCCCTGTTATCTTTCAAATTGGTGTTTCTGAGCCTGAATTTTTGTCTGCAGAGTCACCTGCCAGTTGGACATTTCTTCTCCTGCCCTCATCTCCTATTCAGTGTGACTAAGGCAGGTTATTCTTCACCAGCTTCCCAAAGCCAGCTCCCTTCTGCACAGTGATACAAGGCTTTCGCCAACACTCAGGCTCAGACCATGGTCTCATCCTGGAGAGCCTGGGCTATCCCCACTCTCAGCCCTCACAGACACGCGTTCTCTCATGCCACCGCACCTCCTTTCTATCCTACAGCCACCAACTTTCTGACCGCAGGCTTGATTACTTACCAGGTATCCCTCTTCCACTTCCTGTCCCCAGCAAGGCATCCAACAGCAAATTTGTCTAATAGATATTCAAATCTGGCATTTTCCTCTCAAAATCTTTCAATACATTTTTTATTAAAAACTTTTTAAAAAAGATTTATTTGTTTATTCGAAAAACAGAAAGTTACAGAGAGGCAGAGATAGATATAGATAGATAGATAGATAGATAGATAGATGATAGAGCAACAGAGACAGAGAGACAGAGGTATCTTCCATCTGCTGCTTCAATCCCCAAATGGCCGCAGTGGCCAGAGCTGGGCTGATTTGAAGCCAGGAGCCAGGAGCTTCTTCCAGGTCTCCCGCTCGGGTACAGGAGCTCAAGGACTTGGGCCATCTTCTATTGCTTTCCCAGGCTATTGCAGAGAGCTGGATCGGAAATGGAACAGCTGGGACTCAAACTGGTGCCCATATAGGATGGCAGCACTGTAGGTGGTGGATTTACCTGCTATACCACAGTGCCGGCCCCTATTAAAAAGTTTTATTTCTTTGAGAGGCAGAGGGACTGAGAAAGAGGGAAAAGCAGAGAGATTTTCCATTTGCCAGTTCATTCCCCAAATGCCCACAACAGCCAGGGTTGGACCAGGCTGAAGCCAGGAGCCTGGAACTCCCTATGGACCTCCCACAAGAGTGTCAGCACCCATGTACTTGGGCCATCATCTGCTGCCTCCCAGGCACACAGCAGGAAGCTGGATAGAAAACAGAAGAGCTAGGATGCTATTCCAGACATTCCAATCTGGGATGCTGGCATCCCACGTGGCAGCTTCACCCGCTGCACCACAATCCCACCCATCAGTACATTCTTAATGCTTACCCACAAGGCGAGCTTTGCAGGTGTGTGAACTGGGTAGTTGCACAGCGCCCTCTTGAGCTCAGGAAGGCCCTGCACCTGTTTTAATCTCTACTCTCTTGAAACTTAATAAATTTTGCACAAGCTTCCTCACATTTTCATCTTACATTGAGTCCTGCAAATTAAGTAACCAGGTCTGTTTATATGCTAAGTCTAGACTCCTTAGCTTGGCACTAAGGACTGTCACCATTTAACTGGTCCCTCCCTCTAATCTGATCAGTCCATCAACCCTCCAACTACAGTCATTCATATTGATTATTTATTGGTTTTTTAAAGAAAATATTTATTGGGGCTGATGCTGTGGTGCAGCAGGTTAACGCCCTGGCCCGAAGCGCCGGCATCCCATATGGGCGGCGGTTCTAGTCCCGGCTGCTCCTCTTCCGATCCAGCTCTCTGCTATGGCCTGGGAAAGCAGTAGAAGATGGCCCAAGTCCTTGGGCCCCTGCACCCCTGTGGGAGACCTGGAAGAAGCTCCTGACTCCTAGCTTCAGATTGGCACAGCTCCAGCCGTTGCAGCCAACTGGGGAGTGAACCAGCAGATGGAAGATCTCTCTCTCTCTCTCTCTCTCTCTCTCTCTTTCTGCCTCTCCTCCCTCTGTGTAACTCTGACTTTCAAATAAAAAAATAAGTAAATCTTTAAAAAAATACTTATTTATATCTATTTGAAAGGACGAGAGAAAGAAAGATCTCTTCCATTTGCTGGTTTGCTTCTCAAATTCCTACAAGAGCTAAGGGCTGGGCCAGGTCAAAACTGGGATCCTAAGACTCAATCTACGTCTTCCACATAGGTTGCAGGGACCCAACTACTTGAGTCAGCACTACTCTCTCCTAGGATGCACATTAGCAGAAAGCTGGAATTGAGTGTAGGGCTCAGACTTGAGCCCAGGCACTCTGATAAGAAATATGGGTATTCCAAGTGGTAGGTTAACTCTGTATTAGCTTTCATCACTGCAACTAAATACTTGACACAGACCACTTAAGATTGAAGAAGGTTTATTTTAGCTCACAGTTTTTCGGGTTCTCAATCCAAGACCAGGCAGTCCCATTGGTCTGGTGTCTGATGAGGGAGGCAGAACACGTGTATAGGAAGATCCTGTGAAGAACCTGGGGAGCAGAGAGAGTAGGTAGGCCCAACCTGGCTTTTATAACCAACGCTCTCACAAGAGTTACCTTCCGAGATGGTGTCCTCCAATGACCTAAGATGCTCCCACTGGGCATACCTGCCAGACTCCTAGAGTGGATCCAGTCTCCACTATTAACCCATTAGTGCAGCATTGGGAACCAAGCTTTTAACATAGGACTTTTAGGAGACTCCCAAATTAATATCTAAGCTATGGTGCACTCTCTTGCTCTCATTTCAATCCTACTCATTTCTCAGTGTTCTTCTCTTCTATAATCCCTCCCTACCCTCTATTCCTCTGGCAAAGACAATCAGCTTCATCTGGCTTTTGTGTGCCCATTTTTCCTGTACTTTTTGCTTTTATTACTGAACTTTGTCCTCCCAACAGTAAATATTTCAGTTTGGGGAATAATACCTTCTATTTCAGTGTCATTCCTGGTGTGCCTTGCAGAGTGCATGGTTGATAATCAATTGATCAGCTATTTCTCACTGTGGAGAGTGTTAGGATACCTCCACTTTGCAGGTGAGTAGCAGCCACAACATGGGTTAAAACTGACTTGGGCAAAGTACAGAGAAATGATCTTTCTCACTGAGCACTTTGTACATGAATTCAATAAGCATTTCCTGGATGCCTGCTTTGTGCCAGGTACTGCTCCACTCCAAGTGACGGAGCAGCAGCTGGTAGAGTGGTTACTAGCATTTTATCTACAACCAAATTGCCTGGATTTGCAATTTCAACTTCACTCCTTAAGAACAGTGTAGTTCTGCTGGGTATATACCCAAAAGACACGAACACATTGTATCAAAGAAATATCTGCACCACCATATTTGTAGCAGTACTATTCCCAACAGCCAAAATTTGGAATCATCCAAGGTGTCCATCATCAGATGAATGGATAAAGAAAAGGTGGTGTTTTTCAATTATAAAAAAGAATGAAATTCTACCTTTTGCAGCAAAATGGATGCAACTGGAAGACATCATGTCAAACGAAATAAGTTGGACCCAGAAAGTCAAATACCTCATGTTTTCCTTCATATGTGTAAGTGAAAATTTAAAAAAAGAAAAGAAATTTTAAAAAAAGAAAGAAATGTCTGTGTGTCAGTGTTGTTGCAAATATAGTTTTCTTTTTAAGATTTTATTTTATTATTTATTTGAAAGGCAGAGTTACACAGAGAGAGAGAATGAGAGGCAGAGAGAGAGAGGTCCTCCGTCCACTGGTTCACTCCCCAGTTGGCCACAATGGCTGGAGATGTGCTGTTCTGAAGCCAGGAACTAGGAGTTTCTTCTGGATCTCCCACACTGGTGCAGGGGCCCAAGGACTTGGGTCATCTTCTACTGCTTTCCCAGGCCACAGCAGAGAGCTGGATTGGAAGTGGAGCAGCTGGGACTAGAACCGGCACCCATATGGGATGCCGCACTGCAGGTGGCAGCTTCACCCACTATGCCACAGCACTAGCCCTGCAAATATAGTTTTTTAAAAGTTTGTTGTATATCTTTGTCAAACCAATGATTGAGAATGTTGTATTACTATAGTTTTAACGATCTGTGATTACTTTAAAATTTACTGCATGTGGGTGAAATGATCATTTTTCCATTCAATTATTATTTATAGCCATTGTCTTTTTCTTTTTACTTGTTAAACTTATTTGGTGACTCATTAGGCCTTCCTACATTAATGTAAATTTAAAAGATGTTATCTCAAAAACTGAGAAAGAAAGAGTGAGGGAGGGTGAGAGAGAGAGAAGGGGAAGGAAGGAGAGAGAGAGGGAATATCATTATGTTCTTTGAATCTTATCTATGATCTATATGTTAAAAACTAATTTAAAAAAAACCAGTGTGGTCTTACACAAGCTACTTAACTTCTCTGTGCCATAGTTTTTCCTCCTGAAAAATGGTGATAGTGGCAAAAAAAAAAAGCACAGGTAACAAAAGAAAAAAAAAGGTGAACTTATGTTCCATCAAAATTTAAAACTTTGTACATCAAAGGATACCATCAGCAGAGTAAAAAGACAACTCACAGACTGGGAGAAAATATTTGCAAACCATATATCTGGTAAGGGATTGATCTCCAGAACAGATAGTGCACTCCTATAACTCAGTAACAGAAATGCAAGCAACCCAATTCAAGAATAAGCAAAGATCTTGTGTAGACATTTCTCCAGGGAAAGTATACAAATAGCCAATAAACACATCCAATGATGTTTAACATTGCCACTCACTAGGAACTAGAGATTATCTCACTAGGAACTAGAGATTATCTCACACCAAGACAGGCTGACTACTAGCAAGAAAACCGGAAGATCACAAATATTGGCAAGAATGTGGAAAAGATGGAACCTTCGTGTTTGCTGGTAGCAATGTAAAACTGTGCAAAAATACTAGGGCAATTCCTCAGACAGTCAAACACAGAATTGGTATGTGATTCAGCACTCTCTTCATGGTGTAAATCCAAAAGAGCTGAAAGCGGGATCTCACCTATGGCCAAAAAATGGAAGGAACCCCTACGTTCGTTGATGGATGCATAGAGAAACAAGATGTGGCATGCACAAACAAGGAGCTATTATTCAGCCTTTAAAAAGCAATTAAATTGTAATACATATTACACTACAGACGAAGGTGCATATTAGGTGCAAGAAGGCAGTCACACAATGATAAATATTACATGATTCCATGTATATGAAGTGCCTAGAGTAGGCAAATTTATTAAGAAAGTAGAATGCTGGTTGCCAGAGACCATGGGCAGGAGGAATGGGAATTCATAGTTTAGTGGATACAGAGTTTCTGTTTGGAATGATGAACAAGTTCCAGAGACAGTATCCTGTGGTGAGGCTCACACAACTCTGTGAATGTGTTTGATGCTACCAAGTTATTCTTGTTAAAATGCTACATTATATATTATATGTGTTTCACTACAATAAGAAAAATGAGAATAATTATAGTCTACATTATAGGGTTGTTTGAAGGATTAAATGAAAAAAATACTTGCAAAATGCTTAGAAGAATGTCCGGAAGATACTAAATGTGGTTAAGTAAACAGGTGCATGGGGAAGACCAGGCATTGTAATCTCAGGTATTAGTTCCCGCAGCTGAGCCTCCCATGGCTAAGCTCTGTAGTCCCAGCCTGTTGACTGCTTTTCCGCTACAGTGCATGCCGGCCCCACTGTCATCTGGACTTGTGTCCTACATAGCTCAGTAGCTGAGTCTGAAGCACCTCTGTAGTCCTCTACTTGTGTGTATCCGCATGTTTGTCCTCATGCAGGTCACTGCTCTTTTTGGGCAGGATCCAGCCACACCTGTGTCCCCACAGGGCCTGGCATTGCTGGGCTCGCTCACCAATAACCAAGCAGGCATCATGAATTCAGTTCCACGTCTGCATCTTATCAGGATAAGGGAAAAGGGACAAAGAAAAGGCAAGCATTACTCACAACAGTCTTCCTGTGACTCAGTTAGCCAGTCATCTGCAGTGAGCAAGGTTCTTTTCCCGAGTACTCAGTAGTGAAAGGAAATAAAGTTATCTTCTGGTAACTGTTCTGTATTTCTACTCGAAGCCTCTGTCTCCTGGGTAAGAAAACTGACTTGCAATCCACTCAGGGTTTCCCCTCCATTTTGCAGCTGGAGACTCCCCCAGCTCTGTGGCTGGGCAAGGTGGATAGAGACAAGTCATCGGACCCTGCTGTCATCTGGGTGTCATCTGACCCTGTTGAAACAGCCCGGGTTTCTACAGCTGTGGGTTCACTCTGGTCACAGCTGTCCCCTCCAATTTTCCCAGCCCAGGGATGCTCTGTGACTCGGTCCCCAGAGGTAGGCTCTTGGCCACTTGGCCACTCTCAGACTCCCAAGGAACGTTCTACAGCTCCCAGGTGAGGCCAGCCCAGCTGTGACTGCTCTAGGGTCTTGGGACTGGCTCAACCAGAGGTCAGGGCTCAGATCTCAGTCTCTCGATTCTTCAAGCTCATTTGGAATGTCTGCCCTCATCTCGCACCTGGAAAGTAGCTCAGCGGGCTGGTGAAGGGAGGAGGGAGGGACCACCCACACTCTCCTTGTTCCCACTTATTCTCAGACATCTGATTCACTGGATATTTGTCCATTCAATGTTTCAGCCCTGAGTTCCCTCAAAAGTCCTTTCTTCATTCATTCCCTCAGGCAATGAATGTCTCTCATCGCTGCCTATTGGGGGCAAAGCAAGGGTTCCGGTATAGAAGAAAATGTTGCAGAGAGCAGAGGTCAATATTTAACATTATGTAATGCCTCATATCCACCCATTTAATGGGTGTTCACTGAACACCCCTTCTGTGTGCCAGGCACCCATAACAATGGACCACAGAGGGAGTTGGTGCTGTGTGTAGTAGGTTAAGTGTCTGCCTGAGGCACCAGCATCCCATATGGGCGCCGGTTCATGTCCCAGCTGCTCCACTTCTGATTCAGTTCTCTGTTAATGTGCCTGAGAAAGCAGCAGAGGATGGTGCAAGTGCTTGGGCACCTGCACCTGCATTGGGGATCCAGAAGAAGCTCCTGGCTCCTGGCTTCAGATCAGCCCAGCTCCGGCCCTTGCAGCCATTTGGGGAGTGAACCAGCAGATGGAAGACCCCTCTCCTTCTTTGATTCTACCTCTCTGTAACTCTGCCTTTCAAATAAATAAATAAATCTTTAAAATTTAAATTTAAATTTGAAATTTGAAATACTATTAATATTTTTTCTTTAAAAAAATGGATCACAGAACACCTGCTTTAGAGGGAGGAACTACAAACTGTGTGCATAGGGGGAAAGTTGCAGCAGGCTCTCCAGACAACTGTGTTCTCTGAGGACTTTGACATGACCTTCCAGATGCAGAACAAGAGAAACTACTCAATTTTTTATGATAAATACAGATTAAAAGAGCAGACAGCTCCTGGGGACAGCAGAAGCATTGTGTGGGCCACATTTATGTACTCACAAAATATATACACAAATATGTGGCAAATAAAGCACTCATCTCTTTTCTTAAACACTTGCAATTTTTTTTCTTGAGAGAGAGAGAGAGAGAGAGAGAGAGAGAGAGAGAGAAGAGAGCTCCTATCTACTGGTTCACTCCACAGATGCCCACAATGACCCATGGCAGAGAAGGAGACAGAATCCAGGAGTTGGGAACTCCATCCAGGTCTCCCACCTGGGAGGCAGGAATTCAGTTGTTTGAGCCATCCCTGTAGCCTCTCCCAGGGTCTGGATGATCGGGAAGATGGAGTTGGGAGCTGGAGACAGGCATCAAATCCAGGCACCCCAACATGGGACACAGGTGCCCCCAACACTAAGCGAAGCACCCCTCTCTGCACTCACTTCTTTGAACAGTGCCACTCCTCTTCCTGAAGATCTCCTTCCTACAATTTGAATGAGTCTCCCACATAACATGTGTTGGAAACTTAATTCTCACCTGGGAGGTTGGCCTCCCTGAGAGGGCTCCACCCTCATCAGTGGGTTCAAGCCAGTGATCCAAGGGCTTGAGGCTGCCAATCGGAGCTCTTGCTCTCTCCCAAGCCATCTCCTGCCATGTGGTGTCTTCCACCATACTACCATGCAGCGAGAAGGTGCCCTTCATCCCGAATCCCTCCAGCCTCCAGAACCATGGGCCTACTGAG
This sequence comes from Sylvilagus floridanus, assembly GCA_949820135.1. Classification (NCBI taxonomy): domain Eukaryota; kingdom Metazoa; phylum Chordata; class Mammalia; order Lagomorpha; family Leporidae; genus Sylvilagus; species Sylvilagus floridanus. The sequence goes on from OX463241.1 coordinate 101,104,009, forward strand.
CTTCTGTTCTCTACACATTGCCCAGGCCGAGATTTTGTTCTAGCAGCACAAAATCGACTAAGATGCTCTTCCATTAAAGTTTCTGATGCCGTGGGAAAGAATGTGGGCCCTTCTTGGAAGTAACGGGTTACAAGGTGGCAGCCAATCACCTCTCACTGATGGGTGTGTCTGGGTTTCCAAGGCTGCCAGCCCTGTGGGCAGCCAGGGAGACAACTGGTGTCAGCTCTGAGAGGGAGATAAGGATGAGCCAGGATGAAGGGAGGGAGCCAAGGTTTGCAGCAGCAGGAGGTGACAGACCAAGGGACACTGGGAAAATACTGCCTGGAGAGATGTCCTGGGGAGGTGCAGTGATGTTCTTCGAGGAGGGGAAGAGAGGATTGTGGAATTTCCCCTTGACACAACACGAAAAAGAGGGATTTGCTTCTCCAACGCCACAGAATCACACCCAGAGAGCATTAACGTTTAAATTCAGATTTATTTATAATCACAAAGCGAAGCACATTGATTCCCGGTTCTCTGGTGAAGGGCTGTGCTTTTAATGATAGACTTTTTTTTTTTTTAAAGACAATATGTCATGTATTAAGCTGCTCATAGGAAAATATGCTTTTAAATGTTTATTTGAAGAAGACTGAAGTTCTGAGCAGCTCAAGTCAGAGCAAGCCCCAGAGGAGCACACTGCCATTCACCAGTGTTGGCCGCTTGGCCCTGGGCGCTGTCATGTCCTGGGATAAAGGTGAGTAAGACAGAGCACGGCTCTTCAAGGAACTGACAGCTCATGAATATCCGGAGAGGAAGAAAAGGAAGAAGCGTGTGACACAGAGGAAGAGATGGCTGCATTCTTGGAATAGCTAGCATAGCTCAACCTGTTCAAACCCTTCCAGGGCTCCCATCTTGCGCTGAGTGAAAGCGAGTTCTTCCAGGGCTTTGGGGGCCCGGCTGCATCCGGCTGGCTCCTTTCCTCTTGGGTCTCATCTCCTCCTCTCTCACTGCTCTCCTCCTCCCTCCCTCACGACAGCCACACTGGCTCTCTGCCCAACACACCAGCCCTCAGGGGCTTTGAACTTGCTGTTCCAGCTGCAAGGCCCCGCCCGGGGACATGCGGGCCTTCACACAACCATCACCGTCCTGTGAGGCTCTCCTCCCATCCCAACATGCTCCATTATTCTTTCCTACCCCCCAATCTCCCACAACCAGATGGGGCTCCCTCAGTTTTCCGGGAACCACTCACGTCCAAGGGCAGCTAACCAGACCCTGGAGAGGGAAGCCCCGCCCTCCACCTGCTTCCATAGAGTTCCACTGCAGCACAGCCACACTCACTCTTTTGCGTAATTCTCTGTGGCCATTTTTGTGCTAGAATGGCAGGGCTCAGGACCGTTGGCTCCTCCATAGCCACAGGTTCAGCAGCCTTGGATTCAACCAATCGTGGATCGAAAATATTATGGGAAAACAATTGCATCTGTACTGAACATATGTAAACTTTTTTGTTGGCCAACGCAGTCTAATGACTACTTACATGGCATTGCAGTTCTGTTAGGTATTATAAGTCATTTAGACAAGAGTTCAAGTGTAGGGGAGGATGTACATAAGTCATGTGCAGATACTACGTCATCTTTCCAAAGGGCTTGAGCGCCTCAGGATTTTATGTCTGTCGGACAGGTCTTGGAACCAGTCTCCCAAGGACACTGAGGAATGGCTGCAGGTAGGACCGAGACTATACGCCAGGCAGAGCAAGAACTGTTTGCTTTTCAGAGAAAGTCAGCAACCCCTAGTCCAAAGCAAGGACTAGAAGGCAAGGAGGAAAAGCAATCAGTATTTGGAGCCAAGATGCAGAGTGGATGGAGTAAGGTGAGAGTTGGGAAGGGGAGCTGAACCCGAGAGGAAGAGGATGCACCCCGACTTCCAAGCTCGGAACACTGGTGAAGGTGACCCCAGCGGGTGACACAAGTGTTGCTCGAAGAAGCCGAAGTTGACGGATTCTGGGCAATATGCCTGGAGACATTTGTTCCATGTATTCTCCCGGCTTAGCATGCAATCTCACTGAGGTTTCCTGACATGCCTCCCCACCTCTTAGTTACTTCCCTCTCAGAAACAAGACTAATGACTGCTACAGAAGAACCCAGGGCACTATGCTAAAAGCAGTCTCTCATTTATCCTCATCACCCAATGGAAAGGTGCAATTATTTCCATTTGAGTTTTTAAACTATTTTATGTATCTATTTACTTATTTATTTGAAAGTCAGAGTGACAGAGAGAATGGGAGAAAGAGAGAGAGACCAAGAGCTCTTTCACCTGTTGGTTCATTCCCTGAATGGCTACAATAGTCAGAGCTGGGCCAGGCCAAAGCCAGGAGCAAGGAAATCCATCCAGGTCTCTCACATGTATGGCAGGGCCCAAGTACTTGGGCTGCCTTCTGCTGCTTTCCTGGAACACTGAGAGGAAAATGTACAGGAAGTGGAACAGCTGGTACTGGAACCTATGTTCCAATATGGGATGCCTTTGTTACATGCAGCAACTTAACATGCTGTACCACAACACTGGCCCCAATTATTCCTAGTTTAGATATGAGCAAATGAGGTTAAATAATTTGCCCAGGGAGAGTTTGTCAGACTTTCCTTTTGCAAACCTGAGGATCTACTGAAAAAATCTGTATGGCTCACAAAAGTGATGTGGAAGCCAGTTCCCAGTTACACACATTGGCAGGTGCTATTGTGTGTTTCTCCCCAGGGTTTGTCTGTGCTCTTTGCTTCCTTTTTTTCTTTTCAAAATGTTTGTCTATTGGTTTTTAAAAATATATATATTTATTTATTTGAAAGAGTTATGGGGGTGGGAGGGGCAGACAGAGAGAAATCTATCTGCTGTTTCACTCCTCAAATGGCTGCAATAGCTGGAGCTGAGCTGGTCTGAAGCCAGGGGGCAGGAGCTTCTTCTGAGTCTCTTTTGTGGGTGCAGGGACCCAAGCACTTGGGCCATCTTCCTCTGCTTTCCCAGGTGCATTAGCAGGGAGCTGAATTGGAAGTGGAGCAGCCAGGACTTGAACTGTTGCCTATAGGAAATGCCAGTGCTGCAGGTGGTGGCTTTACCCGCTATAGCACAGCACTAGTCCCTATTAATTTTACTTGAAAGGCAGAGTGAGTGTGAGAATGAGGGTGAGTGTGAGAGTGAGAGTGAGAGATTCCATCTATTGGTTCACTCCCCAAACACCCACACATCCAGGGCTGGGCCAGGCCAAAGCGACGGGCCCAGAACTCCATTCGGATCTTCGATGCGGGTAGCGTGGGCCCAAGTACTTGAGCTAATCACTGCTGCCTCCCAGGACGCATTAACAGGAAGCTGGGTTGGAAGCAACAGAGCCAAGACTTGAACCAGCGCTCAGAAATGGGATGTAGGTGTCCCAGACAGTGCCTTAAACCCACTGCACCACAGTGCCCACCCCTGCTTCATTTTTCTAAGTCAATTTTTGATCCACAACAAAACATTACAGTTAACCTCCATGTGTGATAACTGAATAATTCTATTACCAGTTGTGGAGCCTGACCAAAGATTTGACATGCTAAATAAAACACATTGCATCCATCAGTAATTTATTCACACTGATTGATACCTTCAGAGCTAAAAGAGGTGATTTAGGCTTGGAGCAACAGGAAGTTCTACACTTACGTTTCAATCTATGGGGCCTCCTCCACAGTCTGAGGCCACCACTCAGCAGTGCAGACCAAATGTCCCCCAAGATCATGATGTCCACTGACTTTTTTGTTATTTATTTATTTATTTTTTTTGGCAAGCACAGTGGACAGTGAGAAAGAGAGACAGAGAGGAAGGTCTTCCTTTTTCCATTGGTTCACCTCCCAATGGCCGCTGTGGTAGGCTGGCGCACCGTGCTGATCCGATGGCAGGAGCCAGGTGCTTCTCCTGGTCTCCCATGGGGTGCATGGCCCAAGGACTTGGACCATCCTCCACTGCACTCCCTGGCCACAGCAGAGAGCTGGCCTGGAAGAGGGGCCACCGGGACAGAATCCGGCACCCTGACTGGGACTAGAACCCCGTGTGCCGGCACTGCAGGTGGAGGATTAGCCTAGTGAGCAGCAGCGCTAGCCACTTTTTTTTTTTTTTTTTAAGATTTACTTATTAGTTTGAAAATCAGAGTTATAGAGAGAAGGAGACAGAGAGAGTGATCTTCCACCTGCTGGTTCACTCTCCAGATCACTGCACTGGCCGGAGTTGGGCCAGGTAGAAGCCAAGAGCCAGGAGCTTCTTCTGGGTCTCCCACATGGGTGCAGGGGCCCAAGGACTTGAACCATCCTCTGCTGCTTTCACAGGCACATTAGCCGGGAGCTGGATTGGAAGTGGAGCATCCGGACTCAAACCAGTGCCCATACAGGATGCCGGCCTTGCAGGCCGTGGCTTTACTCACTAGGCCCCAATGCTGGGCCCATCCACTGAGTTTTAACACAAACTTCACTTTCATCATATTAAAGTTTGAATTTACTTCACAGCCAAGAAACAGGAAAAAGTACTCTTTATAAAGACACTATTTCTTTTCCCATTCCACTGAGCAGCAAAGCAAAAGTGCTATTGGATGGTCAAAAACGAAAAGAACTGGGGTTATTTACCAGTTTCTTTCAAGAAGAGCAAGCACACAAGAGTCTCTTGCTGATCCGGGGTTACTTTCCTACAAAAGATTGAGACTGGAAAGAAAGGAGGAGGTAGTAGCTAGAAAAAGAGTAAAATGATCTTTAAACTGCTTACTTTTATTTATTTGAAAGTCAGAGAGAGTTCTCTCATCCCCTGGTTTACTCCCTAAATTCCCAAGGCTGGCCCAGGCCAAAAATGGGAGCTGGGAGCTCAGTCTAGAGCGTCCATGTGGTAGCAGGGACCCAAGAACTTGAGCCTTTACCTGCTACTTCCCAGGGTGTGCGCCAGCGGGAAGCTGGAATCGACAGCAGAACCAGAACTCAATCCCATTAAAAGCTCCCCAAGTTGATGATGACCCCATTAAGTTTTTTATTTTTTTGACATTCAGAGTGGACTGTGAGAGAGAGAGAGACAGAGAGAATGGTCTTCCTTTTGCCGTTGGTTCACCCTCCAATGGCCGCATGGCGCTGATCCGAAACCAGGAGCCAGGTGCTTCTCCTGGTCTCCCATGGGGTGCAGGGCCCAAGGACCTGGGCCATCCTCCACTGCCTTCCCGGGCCACAGCAGAGAGCTGGCCTGGAGGAGGGGCAACCGGGACAGAATCCGGTGCCCCGACCGGGACTAGAACCTGTTGTGCCTGCGCCGAAGGCAGAGGATTAGCCTATTGAGCCACGGTGCCAACCGACCCCATTAAGTGTTAACAAAAACTTAACTTTCATCACCTGGAAGCCTGATTTTAGTTCATAAGCAAGAGGCAGGAGAATGCAAGCCAGATGGGGCAGGCACTATGGTGCAGTGGTTAGGACACTGCTTGGGATGTCTGCCACAATGGGAGATCTTACACGAGACACAACACACAAATACAGGCACACATACTCCAGCTGACTTTCAACCTAAATGTAAAAAATAAACTGCTAAAATTACAAGACAAGAACATAGGGGTGGGCACTGTGACAATAGGCTAAGCCTCTGCCTGCGGTGTTGGCATCCTACATGGTTGCCAGCTATAGTCCCAGCTGCTCCTCTTCCAACCCAGCTCTCTGCTATGGCCTGGGAAAGAAGTGGAAGATGGCCCAGGCGCTTGGGCCCTACACTCACGTAGAAGACCCCGAGGAAGCTCCTGGCTTTGGATCAGCTTAGCTCCAGTCATTGTGGCCATTTGGGTAGTGAACCAGCGGATGGAAGACCTTTCTCTCTGTTTCTCCCTCTCTCTGTCTGTACTCTACCTCTCAAATAAATAAATGAGATGAAAAGAAGAAAAAATGTAGAAATTATCATTATAATATAAGGTAAGGAAGGCTTACTATCTTAAGGCCCAAAATGCAAACTAGAGAGGCAAAAGTGATAAATTTGACTTCATTAAAACCGTGTTCTCTCTGACCGAAGACACTATAAACAGTGTTAAAATGTTACAACACAATCAGAAAAAAAATTACATTGACGTAGCAGAGAAAGGATGAATAGAAAATCTAAAGAATGTTAACAGGAGCTGGCACTGTGGCATAACAGGTAAAGCCACCACCTGCAATGCCGGCATCCTATATGGGCGCCAGTTTGAATCCCAGCTGCTCCACTTCTGATCCAGCTCTCTGCTATGGCCTGGGAAAGCAGTAGAAGATGACCCAAGTACTTGGGCTCCTCACCCACATGGGAGGCCTGGTGGCTGTGAACTGCCTGTTGTGCTGTGCATTTTTGGAAGAATGTACCCATCTGTCTTGTATAATTAAATGAAAGAAATCAAAGTGGTCCACAGTGAGTTAGGTACAGAAATGGGCATAGTAAGCCAGTAGAAAATTGGATAGCAATCTGGCACTGCCCCAACATCCAGGCTCATGATCAGTGAGCTCATCTTGATAAAGAGGGTACAGGCCAGGGGTCCAGCCCAGCATGGGTTTCCTCCAGCTGGGAGCAGAAGAGAAAGGCGGAGAGATTTCTAACAAGAGAAGGATTGAGCGCCCTGCAGATGTGAGGACAGAGGGGTCACTGGGAAGGGATGTGAGCTGCTTGTGGAAGCTGAGCGAAGGTCCTGGCTACCAGCCAGGAGACAATGGGAGCTGAGTCCTACAGCCCCAAGGAGCTGAACTCTGCCATCACTCTGAATGAGCCTGCGAGCTACTCTTTCCCAGAGGCTCAAGCTAAACCCAGCCAACAGCTTGATTCAGTCTGTGAGCCCATTGTAGCAGCCTTTTTTCCCCCTAAATTTGTGTGTGTTTATTTATTTGAAAGGCGGACTGACAGAGATGGGGAGATCTTCCATCTGCTGGTTCACTTCTCAAATGGCCACAATATCTAGGACTTGGCCAGGCAGAAGCCAGGAGCCAAAAATTCCATTCATGTCTCCTATGTGGGTGGCAGGGGCCCAAGTACTTGGGCCATCACTTGCTGCCTCACAGGTGCCTTAGCAGGGAGCTGAATCAGAAGTGGAGCTGGGATTCAATCCCAGGCACGCCAGTACGGAATGTGGGCATCCTAACTGGTGAGTTAAGTCATGTGCCACAATGTGCCTTCCTACCTCACCTTCTGACCCAGAAAACGGGGTGCTAATAAGGGGATGCTTTTTGAAAAATAAAAACAGACACTTGAGTTAAATATCAGAGTAGAAGGTATGTTTTCTTGGAATGGGTATTCGACTCATATATGAAGGCACTTCAAAAAGTTCATAGAAAATTAAGTTAAGGGGCCGCCGCTGTGGTGCAGCGGGTTAAAGTTCTGGTCTGCAGTGCAGGCATCCCATGAGGGTGCTGGTTCGAGTCCCGGCTGCTCCACTTCTGATCGAGCTCTCTGCTATGGCCTGGGAAAGCAGCAGAAGATGGCTCAAGTCCTAGGGCCCCTGCACTTGCGTAGGAGACCCGGAGGAGGCTCCTGGCTCCTGGCTTCGGATTGGTGCAGCTCCTGCAGTTGCGGCCAACTGAGGAATGGACCAGTGGATGGAAGACCTCTCTCTCTCTCTTTCTCTCTTTGCCTCTCCTTCTCTCTCTGTGTAACTCTGGCTTACAAGTAAAATAATAATAAAAAAATCAAAAGTTCATTTTGGTACAATTTCAAAATGTGTGTAGTTTTTAAAATAATTTCACACACAATTTTCTGAAGATGCCTCATATTAGGAAGTTGGTGTTCACATCCCCACTCCTTCTGCTAAGTTTGTTTTCTTTTGTCTAGGGCTGTGATTCTAAATTGGTGTGTGTGTGTGTGTGTGTGTGTGTGAAGAAAGAGAGAGAGAGAGAGAGAGAGAGAGAGAGAGAGAGAAAGAGAGCGCACTGCCTTTCCAGGGAGCTGTTTAAAATGTTTGTAGGAAAAAAGACATGTAGGCATTGAAATTGTCGCAATGGCTGGAGGCCTCTTTGCTGATCAGTGATGCTGAACCCTAACCATCTTACAGTGCAGAGCCCGTGCGGCCCCTGGACTTTCCTGCCAGTTAAGAAACATTGAGTTTTTATGGAACAAATTGAAATTCACGTATGAGGGCATTTCCCAAAGTGCATGGGAAATGGAATTAAAAGATAATTGTTTTAGTGCAAGATTTTGAAGTCCATGCATAGTTTTTTCATAGTGCACATTTTCCTCTGGGCTTTTTAAAGACCCTACATGTGTAAAAACACCTAGGATTTACCTTTTTTTTTTTTTTTTAAAGAAATCTATGTATTTATTTGAAAGGTAGAGTGACAGGGAAAGGAGGGGAGAGACAGAGAAAGAAGAGATCTTCCATCTGCTTGTTCATTCCCCAAATGGCTGCAACAGCTGGGACTGGGCAGGGCCGAAGCCAGGGGCCAAGGACTCCATCTGGGTCTCCCGTGTGGGTGCAAGGGCCCAAGCAGTTGGGTCATCATCGCTGCTTTCCCAGGCACATTTACAAGAAGCTGGATCAGAAGCAGAGCAGCCAGGACTTGAACTGGAGCTCCATTGTGGGACGCCAGCATCATAAGTGGTGGCTTAACTTGCTGCACCACAATGCCGGCCCCTGAGGATTTACCTTTTCAAACAAAAAAAAATCTACAGACTGAGAACTGATTGGTGAGGGATTTCCACTCATCTTCATGGAGACTGTTGTGCTGTGCAGCGGGGTCTCAGTACCGTCTACTAATCCTCCACAGTGGCTGAGCCAAGCTCACACATGGCTCAAAACCAATGGGTACGGGGGGCAGGGAGGGCCAGGGCCACTGGTGGCAGACAGCACACCCGATTATAATATGTTGACACAAGTGTTGGTGCGGTTTATGCCGAAGACCACAGCCAGTGCGGGATACAATGAACTGCTGGTTGTGTCAGGTGAGAGATTGGTTGATGGATCCTTGTTACTGGGAATGGAAACTGGAGTGTTGGGAAGGCATCGCCATGCCCTGGGGTGCAGGGCAGTGTGTGTCGGCAACCGAAACATGGACCCACAATAACTGAGCCCTCACAGGCGGTCGGGACAGAGAGAGCTGTGGACCCGGAGGAACACGTGTGACCAAGGCTGCTCAAGGAGGCTGCTCTGTGTGATTCTGACTGTCAAGTGGCACGTTGAGGTTGCTTCAGCGGCCCCAGGACTTCGAGATTACATCTCTAACACATCAATAATTCAGCCTCCGGTTAGCCAGGCTCACTGGGGCATGACTAATCAGCGGATGAAAGTGTCTTTGTGGGGATGAACTTTCGTGAAAAGAAAAGGGATAGTTATTCAGGGAGTTCGAAATCTTCCATAAATCGAGAGAGCACTGACACAGCAGGTTCGTAAGGTAAGAATGAAGCCATTGTGGAGGGAATGAAGGAACAGCTACTCTTTATAGAAAGCACAGCTCAGGGCTGCATTGGTGGAGGGCTCCATGGGAACGGGACTGCTGAACTTGCTCAGGTGTGAAGGAATGACACTGGGCGAAGGTCAGCCTTCTTAAGCAACACCAGAAGTCCCTGTGTCCTTACGAACCCTCTCCCGCTGGCTGCCCACTGGCCGGGGACAGTGAGTTGAGTTGAGTCTTCAAGGGAGTGGTCTCCACTTATCCCAAAGGCAGCTTTCATAGTACATTGTGAACCCATCTCGTTAGCAAAGGGCACTGTGATTCAAAACCTATCCAAGAAACCACAGAAATGACTCCATGTGGCCCACAGATGACATAAGCAAGATGATTCTCTTTCCCCCTGAGATCTGGGCCTTAGACTCTTAAAGAATGAGCCAGCGATGGATCGCACTTAGCAATGGAATCAAGTTTAGCCCCCAGTATCGGCCCCTGCTGGTGTGAGGCTCTGCTCAAACTGTATAACCTGAATCTCCTAGGAGGAAGCCACCAAAGAAGCCCCAAGGGAGGCAAATTCCACTGAGCTGCAGGTCTCTTCTCTCCTCCCTCCCCCTCTCTCTCTCTGTTTTTAAATGTCGATATCATGAAAGGCAGAAAATTTGAGAGACTGTTCCAAGTAAAGGAGATATTTCAACTAAATGCGATGAGCAAAGCAGGGCTGAGTGTAAGACAGAAAGTCTTGCTATAAACACCATTAGGATAATTAAACAAATGTGTCTTTGTCTGAAGCACACAAAACTCTGATTGAACAATCGGGAAAAGTATTATCTTACAAAAGGCTGGACGGACCTGGATTCTAGGGATTTTGCTTCAACTTCTTACCAGCATCAAACATCAGCATGCCAGTTTCTTTCTGCTGCCCCCACACCTGCTGAACTGGCTCTGTCTTCCCGCTGTTGATGCAGTTCTTCCAGGTGTACATCCGGGTAAGACGATGTGCACAGGAAGAAGGATGTTGTCCGGAAACTCTCTTAGAAGAGAGTGATAACTCTACAGACGTCCTCTGGCAGGCTTCCTTTTCTTCTCATTAGACAGAAACAGTTTATAGGTAGGCCTTGACTATCATTGGCAATGAGAATGGAATAACTCACTTGGTTTAGGCAAAGTGGCTTAGGCTAATCACCTGTGGTCAAACACTTTTGGCAGTCAACCGCAATATATCCTATATCTGTGATGGAGAGTCTCTTTTGGAAAATAAATTTTCTTCCAGATGCCACAGCAAGGTTCATACACATATTTGAGGCTCACATATTTTTACCCTATCCCTCTAAGTCAACATTGATCTCTTCCACCTTCACCATGGAATATTTCCTTCATTGATGACTCTCAGAAATAGTCCAAAATAAAACACCCACACAGGCCAAAAGAGGGGATGGGTGTCTCAGAGGTTAATCATATTAAATATGCATTCATTCATTCACACACAAGTAAATACTCAACGAAGATTTATTGAGGACCAACTATAGTCTCGGCACTAAAGAAAAACTTCAATCTTTGTTCTTCAAGAACTCCCGCTCTGGTGATGAAACAAACACCTTAGCAATGACAGTAAATGCCGTGATGAAGGTACACCTAAAGACCGAGTGACATCACAAAGGAAAATTGCAGCTGATTTAGACACTTAGAATTCTTGTTAAATTCATCAGGCCATAAAATATGGGCAGGACGGAATGTGTGTGTGTATGTACCTGTGTATTGCTCTTTAGCTAAGATTTTTCTAAAAATACTCATTTATGCACTATTTGGATTTCACAGAAGATTTTTTTTTCAAACAAAAAGTAAATTTTGGTTTCAGCATGGACACTTTCTTCTCTAAAAGTCTTACAACTCAGGGCCAGCACTGCGGCACAGTGGGTTAAAGCCATGGCCTGCAGCACTAGCATCCCATATGGGTGCTGCTTCGAGTCCTGGCTGCTCCACTTCTGATCCAGCTCCCTGCTAATGTGCCTGAGAAAGCAGCAGAAGATGGCCAAGTGCTTGGTCCCCTGCCATCCGTATGGGAGACCTGGAGGAGGCTCCTGGATCCTGGCTTTGGCCTGGCCCAGCCAGGGCCATTGCAGCCATTTGGGGAGTGAACCAGTAGATGGAAGGTCTCTTTCTATCTCCCCTTCTCTCTCTCTGTAACTCTGCCTCTCAAATAAATAAATAAATCTTTTTTATAAATAGTCTTACAACTCAGAAACTCATTATTTCCCATACATGTAGATTTGTTCCATCCAAAACCACTGGCCAGTGTTAATAGTTAAGAGGGAAACTCAGCTGGCGCCGTGGCTCACTTGGCTAATCCTCCGCCTGCGGTGCTGGTATCCTGGGTTCTAGTCCCGGTTGGAGCACCAGGCATTAGTCCCGATTTCTCCTCTTCCAGTCCAGCTCTTTGCTGTGGCCCAGGAGGGCAGCGGAGGATGGCCCAGGTGCTTGGGTCCCTGCACCCGCATGGGAGACCAGGAGGAAGCATCTGGCATCTGGCTTCAGATTGACGCAGCGCTGGCTGTAGCGGCCATTAGGGGAGTGCACCTTCGGAAGGAAGGCCTTTCTCTCTGTCTATAACTCTATCCGTCAAATAAAAAAATAAATAACTAAAAATTAAAAAAGGGAAACTCTTCAGGCTCAATTATTAGAAGCTAGCCCATAAGACTTACTATGTGCCAGACACTAAGTCTTTATAATTTTCATTCATTTATTCTGTATAATAGCCCTGAGATAGAGAGTAAAAAAAGAGGAGAACAAGGGACTAAATAACTCGACGTCATAGAACCAGTAGCTGATTTAGAAGCAGTTCGGAATAAGCTGGGCTTGCTTCTGAGTCTGTGTTCACATCAGCAAGCTGAGGTTCCTTCACAAGGCATTCAGCAGTGGAAATTGGCCGCAAGACAGAATAGGTTGCATCACATACTCTGTTGCTCATTGAATTATTGCCTAAAAGATCTTATGTCAGGCAGTCATGAAGGAAAGGTTACAGTTTAATTATCAAAGACAACTTTTTTCCTTTAAGTTTAAACATACACTTACTATACAACCCAGCAATGTCACTATTGTCTACTCAAGAAAAATTTGTCCATAAGGATTGCAAGATGGGCCCGATAGCTGGAAACAATAGCCCAAAACCAGAAGCAACCTAAATGTTCATCACTAAGCGAATGGATAAGCAACGGGAGCTGTATTCATATAAAGGAATAATAGTCACCACCAAAAACAAACGAGCTACTGATACATGCAACAAGACAGATGAGCCTCAGCACCACTCTCCTAGATGAAAGCAGCCAGATACAAACGACCACACAAAACATTTCTATGACATTTCTAGAAAAGGCAAATCTATGCAGATCAGAATCTACATGAGAGCACAGACTGACTAAGCCATGAGAGACCTTGTAGGGCTGATGGGGGGCTCCCTAACTTGGCTGTGGTGATATTAGTTCAACTGCATAGAGCTACATGCATCAGACTGCGTACTTCAATGGGTGGATTTTATTCCAAGCAAATTACAGAATCAAATTGTAAAAACATCAAAGAAACTAATGAGACATACCAACCAATTATGACCTTTAATCAAGTCTTTAATCTAAAACCAAAAACTATAAAAGAAAATTTGAGAATACTTATAAAACTATGAATACAGTCTATATATTAATACTGTGGAATTGTCATTTAAAAGATTTTTAAATGTTTATTTTCATTTTATTTGGAAGGCAGAGAAACAAAGAAGGAGGCAGACAGAGATCTTTCATCTGCTACTTTGCTCCCCAAATACTCAAAATATTCAGGGTTGGGTCCAGCTGAAATAAGGAGTCCAGAAATCAATCTGGCTCTCCCACGACAGTGGCAGAGACACATCATCTGCTGCCTCCCACAGTGAGCAACAGCAGGAAACTGGATCACAAGTAGAGGAGCCAGAACTCAAATCAGGCACTGCAATATGGAACGTGGCCATCCCATGTGGCAACTTAGCCACTGTGCTAAAAGTCCACTCTTGGTCACATTTATAGAGTAAATAGTATCAAGTTCATGTAACAGATATTCGGTCTTTTTTTTTTTTTTTTTTTTTTTTTGACAGGCAGAGTGGACAGTGAGAGAGAGAGACAGAGAGAAAGGTCTTCCTTTGCCGTTGGTTCACCCTCCAATGGCCGCCGCGACCAGCGCGCTGCGGCTGGCGCACCACGCTCGTCCGATGGCAGGAGCCAGGTGCCAGGTGCTTTTCCTGGTCTCCCATGGGGTGCAGGGCCCAAGCACCTGGGCCATCCTCCACTGCACTCCCTGGCCACAGCAGAGAGCTGGCCTGGAAGAGGGGCAACCGGGACAGAATCCGGTGCCCCAACCGGGACTAGAACCCGGTGTGCCGGCGCCGCAAGGCGGAGGATTAGCCTGTTGAGCCACGGCGCCGGCTGACATTCGGTCTTAAGAGGTGGCTGCTGAAATATTTAGGATGAAGTCTTATGATCTATACTTACTTTCAGGGGCACTGTGGCTCAGCAGGTAAAGCCATTACCTGCATTGCCAGCATCCCATATGGGCTCCGGTTCATTCATGTACCAGCTGCTCCATTTCCGATCCAGCTGTCTGCTATGGCCTGGGAAAGCAGTAGAAGATGGCCCAAGTCCTTGGGTCCCTGTACCACGTGGGAGACCCAGAGGAAGCTTCTGCTCCTAGTTTCAGATCAGCACAGCTCTGGCCATTGCTACCATCTGGAGAATGAACTAGCAGGTGGAAGACCTCTCTCTCTCTCTCTCTCTCTCTCTCTCTCTCTGCCTCTGCCTCTCTGTAACTCTGCCTTTTAAATAAATAAATAAATCTTTAAAAAAAGAAAAAAATTAAACTTACTTTCAAATAATTAATAAAAAAGGTCAAATACATGTAGCAAAATGTTGACATGAATATAGATGAGTAAATAGACATTCATTGTATTAGTATTTAAGTTTTCTTTTAATTCAATTTTTTAAAAATAAAATTTGCGAAAACAGCAAGAAATCAATGCCTAGTCACAATTCTACAATGAAATTGTAGAATACCAAAGACAAATGGGAGATCTTAGAAGTAGCCATTGGAGAAAGATTATCCATAAGGAATGATATTTAAAATAACCAAAAATAAGGGCAAATGTGGAGATCAAAACGCAGTAGAACATTTTTTAAAAATATTTTAGAGACAATAACTTCTATTTCAGTACCCAACAAAACTTTCCTTCAAGAATGAGGGTAAAATTAGAGTATTTTCCCAAGACAGTCTACTGTACAGGACATTTAATAAGAAATATCTCAATCTAAAGGATTACCCTTCAGCAAGAAGGAAAGTTAACCCACAAGGAGTTTGAGATGAAAGAAATGCTGAGAAAATATAGTGAAAAACATATGTGTTAAAATAATAGTAAAAACACATCAGCAGCCGAGCGGGCACTGGACGGGCTAAAGCAGGTTGTGCAGCCCTGTGGGCCCTGACCATGGGCAGCCGCTGGTGGTCCCGGTCGCTGACTGGGCCCAGTGGACCGAGGCCACTCTGTGTGGCATGGGCAGCAGTGGCCTTCCTTCAAGCAGCGACCATGGTGACACGAAGGAATCTCTCATCCCAAAACCGACCAGAGGGCAAAGTGCTGGAAACGGAGTGTTTGAGGTGCCAAAACAGAGTGGAAAATGAGACCAGACAGCTTTTCCTTTACAGTGTTTTTTCTACCGAGGCATTGTCCTATTTCCCTGGCAGGCCCAGCTACATGACAGGGATGTGGCTTCTACACCTCCAGAGAAACAGAGCCCTCCCAGCCCTGGCTCTAAGGAGGTGAAAGGCAAAACTCACACTTACTACCAGGTACTGATGGATGCCCGTGACTTCTACATAGATCTCAGAGATCTCAGACAGAAGCTGTGACCTCCCTGGCTAACCATGATGACAGCTGGGCCCTGGATGCCACCCCAGGCCTGGACTATGTCAGCCATGAGGACAGCCTGCCCTACACTTCCAATGATTTGGTTTCCATCCAGCGGGAGCGCTTTGAAAGTTTTCTTCTATACGACCAGACTAAGCACCTCCTTCTGTGGCTCAGGAGACACTACGGGCCTAGCAAGAGAAGAATCAGCCCTGGCTGGAGTTTTCCAGTGTCCACTGGGAAACAACTAAGGACATCCATGTCACTGTCATCCCCATCTACATGGGCTTGAGGGAAGCCCAGAATTCCCACGTCTACTGGTGGTTGCTACCGCATCCACTTGGAGAACCTTGACAGTGACCTTGACGGTGACATCGCGCAGCTCCGGGTGTGGCACTGGAGGGTATTTAGCCTCTCTGGCACCTTGGGAACAGTGTGAGGCCAAGGAGCGGTGGGCAGGGAACCAGTGTTATCCAGGGAGGAGCCTGCATCCCAGAACAGCAGCCACGACTGCAAGCTTCTAGTGGGCACACGTGGGGCACGTTCCACTTTGAGAGTCCTGATGGCTGCCACTTTGATGTCCGGAGCCCACCCTTCTCCCTGGAAAGCAATGAAGATGAGAAGACGCCACCCTCAGGCCTTCACTGGTAGGCCAGCTGAGGCCCTGAGAGCCCGGCTTGGTTCCGGAGAGGAACAGCCCTCGCCCCACAGTGGCTACAGAACTCCTCTCTCTCTCCCCACCACGGGCCACACTGAGTCTCTTCGTCTTTTGCACTGATTGTGGGGTTCTTTCGGGGGATGCAATCGTTTTCTTTGGAAGACCCATGTAGGGCTCCTCCAAGGCTGACCTCCTATTTATAAACCCTGCCTGAGCTGTGTCCCAGTAAACATTTCCACCACGGAACTGTGTTCAGCTGCCACAGGCCTGGAGGAGTTTCCTGGCCTGTCACACAAGTTGTCTGGAATGTGAGGTTTGGTCAATAAACCAGTGCACGCTTGAAAAAAAAATGGTAAAAATAGTTGCAATACATCTAACTTGTTTGGTTACAGACAGGATGGGGTCAGACTTGGCCTAGAGGTTATGACATCCATGTTCCACTTCCGAGTACCTGGGTTCAACGCCCACCTCCAGTTCCTGACCCCAGCTTCCTGCCAATGTAGACCCTGGGAGGCAGCAAGGATGATCAAATAGTTGGATTCCTGCCACCTACATGAGACTCCTGTAATGAGTTCTAATTTCCTGGCTCAGCCTGATCCAGTCCTGGCATTTGTAGAATGAATAGGGAGCTAGAACCAATCTCTCTTTCTTTCTCTCTCTCTCTCAAACAAATAATTTTTTTAAATAAAAAGGATAGGGTAAATGTTGTACCTAAAGTAGCATGTGAATTGGGAGGAGGACGACCGGAGGGAATGTTGTGAGATGCTTGCATTCATTCAGGATAGAAGAAGCGTAGCTTAAATTTTCTAGGATGAAAAGCATTGTAATCTTCCAAGAGAAACCACTAAAAAAATGCAAAGGAATGTATGAATCCAAACCAATAGAGAGAATAACAGTGGAAAAAGAAAAGAGAAAGAACCAAAATAACTCATCATCCAAATATAAAGGATGTGGTTCTATAAAGAACAAGGAGAGGGCAGGCATTGTGGCACAGTGGGTTAATACCAGATCTGGGATTGGGGTGCTGGTTCTAGTCCTGGCATTTCCGCTTCTGATCTAACTCCCTGCTAATGCACCTGCGAAAAGCCTCAACAGATGATCCGAGTACTTGGGCCCCTGCCACCCACATGAAAGACCTGGATGAAGTTCCTGGCTCCCAGCTTCTGCCTGGCCCAATCCTGGCTGTTTATGGCCATTTGGGAAATGAACCAGTGGCTGGAAGAGCCTTCTCTCGCACTGCCCCCACTCCTGTTTCTCCCTCTCCCTCTGACACCCTGCCTTTCAAATAAATAAATCTTTTTAAAAAATTGATAAACATATAAGGTTTATAAATTCACCATAAAGGTGGCAGATTTCTTAATAACTGGTAGATGAAACAGACAAAATGTTGGTTGAAATGGAATAGAAGCAGCTCCCATAGCAAGAGTGTATGGGCACAGAGAGAACACAAAGGGTACAGATGCCTCCCAAGAATGCGAGCCCTCCACACAACTCCATCGCTTATTAGTTCATATTGCAAGTCACAATAAATGCTAAGGAGGAATTAGTAATTATTCCCCCTACAATTTAGTTAGAAGTCAATAACAAAAATAAATTAAGAGTAAATGAAGCAGATCTGAAGAAAATAAATACAAAAACAGTACATGTCCTATCTTATGGGATGTAGAAAAAGTTTTACTTAGAAGTTTTTTTTTATGATTATTTATTTGAAAGTCAGAATTAATGAGAAGGAGAGGGAGAGGCAGAGAGAGAGAGAGAGAGAGAGATCTTCCATCAGCTGGTCCACTCTCCAAATTGGTACAATGTTGGGGCTGGTCCAGGTCGAAGCCAGGAGCCATGGGCTTCATCCCAGTTTCCCACATGGGTGCAGAGGCCTAAGCACTTGGGCCACACTCCACCGCTTTCCCAGGCGCATTAGCAGGGAGCTGGATTGGAAGTGGAGCAGCTGGGATTCCAGCCCGCACCACAGGCAACACCTTAACCTCCTGCACCACAAGCAGGGCCCCACTTAAAGAGTATTTATGCCTTAAATTTTTGCATTTAGGCAAACAGAACAGCTGCAAATTAAATGAAGAAGTGAGACAAAGAACAAAATAAACCCGAATGAACTAGAAGAATGATAATGGTAACATAAAACGCTAAGGAACCGGAAAGAGAGGCTCAAGAGAGCCCAAGTGGCAGCTGTGGTCGGCATGCTTATGCCTTCCCCTCCCCCAGTTCACATGTTGCCATCCAAACCCTGAAGGAGGCAGTGTTGGGAGGTGGGGCCTTGGGAAGTGATTTATCCTGAGGGCACACCCTCATGAATGGGACTAGTGCCCCCTGACAAAGAAACGCAAAGAACTCCTGCACAGACAGCTGCCTGCAACTCAGCAGCAGGCCCTCCCCAGAACCTAGGCCTGCTGGCCTCACCTTCCAGCCTCTAGAAATACATGTTCATCTTTTATAAGCCACTCCCCACGCGGCATTCAGTACAGCAGCCCGAATGCACTAATACAATGAGAAACTTCTGGTCACTCAGCAAAAGATGTCACGTGGAAGGCCTGTCAAGTAAAAAAAGGCAGGCAGAAAAGATGTGGGAATGAACAGGGGGCACAAGAACAGATGGAGGAGCAGAAATTAACACCATGAGCAGAAACGCCGTGGACATCTTCATGGAAATCAGCTGAAGCTAGGAGAAATGGTCAGATGAATAGGAAACCAAGAATAATGAGCCAAGAAAACTTAGGGACTGGGCATTTGGTGTAGCTCTTGAGACAATTGCTTGGGACACCCACGTACCACAATGGGGTGTCTGGGTTGGGTATCTTGCTCTGCTCCCAATTCCGACTTCCTCTAGTGCACACCCTGGGATGCAGCAGTAATGGCCCAAGTACTTGGGTCCCTGTCACCCATGTGGGGGACCTAGATTGAGCTCCTGGCTTCTAGTTTCAGGCTGGCCCAGCCTCAATTGTTGTGGGCACTTAGGGAGTTAACGAGTAGACAAGACATCTGTCTGTTTCTCTCTCTTTTTCTCCATTTCAAATCAGTAAATAAATATTTTTTTTAAAAAAGAAAAACTAGGAGGAAGCAGCAGTGATGGTAATCGGAGCTCCAGTGTTGGTCCCAGCTTCTCTTCTGCTACTGACACTGCACTTGAATTTGTCTCCAAGGACTCGCTCATGCTCTGGAGCTTCCAGGGCTTGAGCAAGTTATGTGCTGGCCCCTTAATCAGTTGATTCCTACGGGCTACTGCGGGAACCTGAAAGCAGCAACAGCTCCTTCACTCATATCAAGTATAGAGTGGGCAAGTACTTTGAGCTGGTGAGGCTCGTTGGTGTTTGGAAGAGCCTACCAATGATCTATGTAGATAAATCGACAGACGAATGACCAGCACTGGCTTTCTGGGAACAAGCACCACACCTAGCTTCAACAACAGAATGCTGGAAGTCTATTGAATGGTACTGTTCATGTCCAAGACTTCCCAAGTCTTCGTTGTGAAGCAAAGGAGAGCAGTGAGACCCATGTTCTCACCACCGTGAAGAAATGTGAAGATTATGAAAAAGCCAAGAAACCTTTGAGATCTGTGACTGACACACAAGTGGGAAAGTCCAAGGCAAAAGCAAAGAACGAAAAAAACAAATTTGGTTGGGGGCAAAGAGGAAGCTCTGATGGCCCTTTGGCTTCCAGTAAAGCCATCCCTGGAGAGCAGTCAGGTCTCCCGCTGCATTTAAGTATGGAGTAGAACTTTCCAAAGTAGAGCCAACAGGCAGGGAGTGAGACAAGTTTGTTGAGAAGCATGGGATGGGTATGGAGAAGTACAGGAAGTCTGTGGAACCAGACAGGCAAAGAGAAGGGGAAAAAACCACTCCGGGTGTGAGAACGGAAGGCTGTGTTCATAAGGGAGTCCTGGATCCTGTAGTCTCTCCACCCACAGAACTCCCGAGGCTGCCCTGATGGGCACATTCATTTCCGGAGCTGGACTGCAGCAGCTCAGATGAGGAAGGGGCCACTCAAAACCCCCAGGCTGAGTGCTCCCTACCGCTGGGTGGCATGCTTGGGTTGCCAAAGCACCTGGATCCATCTGAGACAGGAATCTGCTCTGGACAAGATGCATGAGCATCTCATGGCTATCTGTGTCTGCTGATGTGAATCTTTTACCAACAAGCTGGAATGGAAAGTGATGAGGCATTCAGCCTGGTGACATCCCCAGCAAAGCAAGTGCTTCAGGAATCTCCAATGCAGATTCTGCAGCCTTCGAATCACGTAGATGCACCCTGGGGCACACAGGTGCCTGGTGCAGCCAGTGCTCTTAGTCATCACCTTCTGTGGTGCTCAGGACGTAGAGAAGTCTACTAACACCTCAGATTTCCTCTTGGCTACTGGAAAATGGCTTCGGTGTCCCCCTCACCACCTGTAACGTGTTCATGCCAGGGTGATGGAGCAGCTGTGCATGTACACCCAGGGTCTGCGTGCCCCACACCCCCCAAGAACAATGGTGGCCACCCTATGGCACAGCTGTTTGGAAAGGTTATGGCCGGATGCTGCTAGCATCACATGAAAGATATTGTCTCTGCCCATAACCAAGATTTCGATGGTGGTGCCGGTGGACACTGCTGGCCACATGTAAAACAAAGCCCTCTGACAACTGCCCTGGCCGACCATTGCTGTTAATATCCCTGACTTGAGGCTATTTGTAGGAGAGCCCTTAGTATGCAGTGAAGCCCAGGACCAGTGTCAAGATCAGAAGAGCCTTGGCTGACTAATTTGTGGCTCCAACACCTCAGCCCCTTGATGGCATGCTCCTTACCAAATTTGACACCTTGGATGTCAGAGTGGGAGCTGCAATTTCTGTCATGGACATTGTCTTTGCAGGCACTGTCCAGGCCTCCTACGACCTGGGGCGTGATGGCTGCCCTCACAAAGGCTTAATGCAGCTCTTGCCCAAGACCAACCCTCCCTTCCCCCTATATGCCTCGCTTCCTGTGTCAGGGATGTGGTTTGGAGTATGTGAACAACTTGTTTCAGTGTAGTTCAAAGGCAGAATGAAGGAGCTCCAGGGGCTCACGGCTCCTTCTAACCTCATTCCCTGTTTAGTGCAGCCACCATCTCCCAGGAAGACACAGTTACATTGCAATCCTGCCCACTGACACCCCCACAGGCCTCTGCCTTCCTGTGCAGGCATCCTCTTCCCTCGGCCTACAGGTCAATTTTGTCGCAGCTTTGACGAATGACTGGACCACCCAAGCCCACAGCCTTGCTGCTTGGTGTGGTCAAGGAGCACCTGAGCTTGCTGGGCAGGTTGCAGCCCCAGCGCCCTGGGTTAGCAACCCTGCAGTGCTGGCTCTGGGTCCCAACAGCACCTCTTCCTAGGGCACTCGGCTTTCAGGTCCCCGGGGCCAGAGGCTGCCCACTTCACTGGGACAGGGTATAGCCTGTTCTTGATGGCTGCTGATTCTAATTCTGATGGTGACCCCTACCCCGTCGTACGAGGCCAGAGTGACTCACTGTAGATGAGTGAAGAATGAACTCCCGCTTCCCCCAGAAGTAAAGGGAGCTGAGCTGCAGTGTTGCATTGGGCTTCTCAGTCCTCCTCCTCAGCACCCCACTGCAGAATCCAGATGTTACCTTTGCATGGCCTCTGGCGGGGAGAAAGAGTTGTCAGGGGAGGGTGCACTGCCCCCTCCCCGACCCCATCCTCCACCCCCGGAGCAGGTCCTGGCTTTTCCTCACCCCTCTCCTCTGCAGAGCCTGGCAGACAGACAAGGGCCACCCCGAAGAGAAGAACACAAACGTCTTGTTGAGACCTGCCCCCTGCTGTAGCTGGTAATTACAGGCGTGCTGCTGCACCTGTGCCATTAGTGCGGTAAGGCCTGGATATGCAGGTAATTTACATAGGAAAATTAATTTTCTAAATAAGTTGCAAAGAGAAAAATTAGGAAACATGAAAAGCCCTAAAGCCAATCTAGGGATTGAATCAACAGCTAAGACTTTCCCCACAGCTGATCTCTTCTACAAATAAGGGAAAGGGAGAGAGAGAGAGAAAATGTACATTGAGACAATTGATATAGCAATCAAATCTCAAATGCACTGTGTAGACCTCATTTGAATCTTGAGCCAAAAAAGCTGTAAAAAGTTTACAGATAATTGAGGGAATTATTTTTTGAATTGACAATGATATGTTGGTTATGTTCTAAATGACTTTATTATTTATTTAAAAGGCAGAGAGACAGAGGCAGAGACAGAGACAGAGAGAGAGATCTCCCATCCACTGGTTCACTCCCCAGATGACTGCAATGGATGGAGCTGTGCCAATCTGAAGTCAGGAGCCAGAATCTTCTTCCGGGTCTTCCATGTGGGTGCAGAGGACCAAGGACTTGGGTCATCTTCTACTGCTTTTCCAGGCCATAGCAGAGCACTAGATTAGAAGTGGAGCAGCAGGAACTCGAACTGGCTCCCATATAGAATGCTGACACTGCAGGTGGCGGCTTTATCTGCTACGCCACAGTGTTGGCCCCTAAGTGACTTTATTTTATTTTTATTTGAGAGGCAGAGAGATGACAGAGACAGACAAATAGACATAGGGAGTGCCCATCTGCTACTTCACTCCCCAAATGACCACAGCAGCCAGGGTGAGACCAGACTGAACCTGGGAGCTAGAAACTCAGTTCAGATCTTGCACATAGGTGGTAGGGCCCCATGTACTTAAGCCATCACTGTTGTCTGCCAAGAAATTGGAATTCGGAACACAGCTGGTACTTGAACCCTGGTATGTGGGTATCCTAGGAAGCATTTTAAACTCTAGGCCATATACTCATTCCCAAGTGTCTTAATTTTAGAGAAATGCACATTAAAGTATGAATGAAAGAATGTAACATCTGGGATGCACTTTAACATAACTCAGTGGGGAGGGAATTGGGAACATTATGGAATAAAACCGTTGGTCATGATTTTATCATTACTGGAGATGGGTGATGGATATCTGTGGAATTCAACATATAGACTTTGCTATCTGCTTGAAATATTGTATAATACAAGCATATATACTCATGCACACACATACCTGGTGTAAAACAATGGGAAGTCATACTTTTAGTAGCAGTGCAAGAATGGGACCAAACTTTTTTTAATCTGGAATTTTTTTTTTGAGAATTTTTAAGTACTACTAACCTGCAGCAACTGACAAAAGAAGGAATAAATAAATTGCAACATAGTCATGTAATGCAATGTTATACATCAGTGAACATGAAGGTACTGCAACTGTATCCAACATGGAAAGAGCTTGAAAACCTGGAAAAGAGAGAAAAAGAGCCAGGAGACCACACAAAGTAGTTTATAAAACTCAACAACAAGCAAAAGTAAGCTGAACACTGTGCAGGTGCACACACGGCATGACTGCATACACACAAGCAGCAGCAAACCCTGATGTTCAGGACAATGACTGACTGTGGAGGAGACCTGGGCCCCTGGATGGAGAGACAGCATTAGGTGTGTGCATTATCAGACATCCTAGCTCTTTGGTGATGGAGCCACAGGTTTTCATGATATCATTAAGCTTCACAATGTGAATACATGCAGCATACATATTTAAGTGTTAAAGCAAATATTTTAAAATAAATTTTTTAAAGATTTATTTTTATTTATTTGAAAGAGTTACAGAGAGGTAGAGGCAGAGAGAGAGAGGTCTTTTCTTCCATCTGCTGATTCACTCCCCAAACAGCCACAACGGCCAGCTGAGCTGATCTGAGGCCAGGAGCCAGGAGCTTCTTCTGGGTCTCCCATGCAGGCACAGGGGCCCAAAGACTTGGGCCATCTTCTACTGCTTTCCCAGGCCATAGCAGAGAGCTGGATTGGAAGAGGAGCATCCAGGACTAGAACCAGTGCCCATATGGGATGCTGGCACCAAAGGCCAAGGCTTTAACCCACTGTGCCACAGAACCGGCCCCAAGATAAATTTTTAAAGCAAGAAAAATTCTATGAGGCTCTGATTTGTCACTCCTCACACAATGGCCCTCCATTTCTGTCAAACTGCATTTTGTTTCTTAGAAATCATAGGGTTAAATGTGCGTGGGATTTTGACTTCTGCAATTATTCTGTGGGTTTGAAACTGAGTGTGTTTTACCCGGCCAGGAACCCACCCTCTGGTACCTCAGATGGCTTTTCTTCACTATTTATCTAGTTCAGTTGTTATTTTCCTTCTGTACTCAGTGGCCTTATAATGTTCCAAGATTTTCCGTGGAGTTAATTTCTAGAAGAATGAGCCACCAAGTTTGGATAACAAGCTCACTGGCTCCCTGCCCCTGCAGGACCAGCAGGGAATGGGCTGGCCAATCCTGGCACCTTGGGTCATGTGACCCATGGAGGCCTTGGATTCCATCAACCTCCCCTCCCAAGGTGCAGGTGAGAAGCCAGAAAAGCCATCTCCGTTTCCTCTAGCTGGATCTCAGCCCTCACTACTTCCTAGCTTTGGGCCATGAGGCAGTAGGGTCTCATAGCTCCTTATGTATAACAGGGGTGGAGAGATGGGTACTCAACAGGGGCCCGACCCAGGCCTGCGATCTAAACCCAGGGAAGACTCTAGTCCGACATCCAAAGCCAGCCCTCTACCTTCTTTTGTAAATAAAGTTTTATTGGAACATAGCCACACTCTTTCATTCAAGTACTGCCTATGTCCACATTCATGCTCACCAGCATAGCTAAGTGCTTTTGACAGACAGTGGGGCCCGCAGGGCTATTTATTGTCTGGCTCTGATCAGAACCAGTTTGCTGACCCTCCAACTGTTCCACACACCCAGAGTGTGTTTGTCTACCCTGATATCAAAGCTGTCAGCATGCAGGTGGTGGTGGCTGTGAATTTCTGCCCTTACCTTGGCTTTCAGAAGTCCTGCGTCTGGGGCCCTCCTTTGCCATTGACTGGGAAATCACATTTCTCTCTGCTTCCCTCTGCCCATCTGGCAAACAGAAAAGACAGCACCTCCATGCTCTCCCTCACCCAACGGCCCAGCGTTGCGGCATTAAGCTGCCTCCTCCAACACTGGCATCCCATATTGGAACACCCGTTTGAGTTAGGCTGCTCTGTTTCCAATCCAGCTCCCTTCTAATGCACCTGATAAAGCAGCAGGAAGATGGCCAAGTACTAGGGCCCCTGCCATCCATGTGCGAGATTCAGATGGAGTTCCAGTCTTCTGCCTTTGGCGTGGCTCAGTCCCAGACATTGCAGCCATCTGGAGAGTGAACCAGCAGATGAAAGATTTCATTCTCCCTCTCTCCGTCTCTCCCTTTCTCTCTGTCCACTCTGCCTTTCAAATAAATCTTTTAAAATTTATTTTATTTATTTGAAAAGCAGAGTTACAGAGAGGCAGAGAGAGAGAGAGAGAGAGGTCTTCCATCTGCTGGTTCACTCCCCAGATGGCGGCAATGGCTGGAGCTGGGCTGATCCAAAGCCAGGAGCCAGGAGCTTCATCCAGGTCTCCCTTGTGGATGCAGGAGTCCAAGGAATTGGACTATCCTCTGCTGCTTTCATAGGTACATTATCAGGGAGCTGGATCAGAAGTAGAACAGCCAGGACTTGAACTGGCACCCATAGGGGATGCCAGCACTGCAGATGGTGGCTTTACCTGCTACACCACAATGCTGGCCCCAAATCTTTTTTTTTTTTTTTTCAAGAAGTCAGATCACTGGGTTCCATGCTCCAGAACTTTAGATTTGGAGGGTCTGAGGTGAATACGGAGAGCCTGGCATTTCTGATGTTCCCAGATTGTGTGGCTGCCACTGGCCTGGCTGCCACATTTGGAGAACCTCTACTCCAGGGAGCAGATCTCCGTGGCCACATTTTAGTCACCCAGGAGCTTTAGAAGTCCGCTTGTCCAGGTCATGCCCCAAAACAATTCAGTCAGAGCCTCTTGGAGGCCGGCCCAGGCTCCAGCATCTGTTGAAACTTCTCAGGTAAATTTAATACACAGATGGGGTTGAGAGCCATTGACAGAGCCTTAGCTCTGTAGGGAGGGACGCCTGGCTCTTTTTCTGTTTATACTTTGATGCTGTGCCATTGACAATGTTTGAAAATCAGACTGAATACAGCTACTTATGGAATAGAATGCAAAATCTGTATGGATTTTGAACATTTTCAGTTAGCAGTGACTTGCTTTAGGTTATATACTACTCTCAAAGGAAGCCGTCATGGATGTGAAAACACCTTACATTTTGAAAGAAACCAAGATTAAATTACATTATCCTGGGAAATCTTTGCCTAAATCCCTCCACAAATTTTCTTCTGGTATAAATTTGATAGAATTTTCAGGATCATCTTCCCTTGCATCCAGCTATGCATTCAATTGTACTTGATTCTCTTCGTCTCCTCCTCTGCTGGTCAAACCACCCTCACCTCTTGCTGGCGCATCATGTTTTTCCCTTGTCCCAAACTTTCAGAGCCTTCCCACTGTGTCCAGTAGAAAATCTAAACTCTTACCTGGTATTCAAGTCCCATCCACTGGCCCCCTCTCCGACCTTGCCTTGCTCCACTCTCACCGAAAGACTCTTGACTTCATGGGTGTTTCTCTTAGCTCCTGGAGGAACCCAGGCACCTCCCCAGCCATGGCCTCCCCTCCAGGTCGGCTCTTTCTCCCGGATGTCCCATCTTGTACGACTTCAGGCCGAGAGGACTTCCCACCCCCTGTCTAAGGCAGAACGTCCCTCCCCCGCAATCATGGTCTATGGCACCCCTCTTTCATCTTGTCTCCTTGTAACAATTATTACAGTTTGTAAGGATCTTCTTTCTTCTTTTCTTTCTTCTTTCTTTTTTGTCTGTGTACTCCTCCAGAATCCAAATTCCTGTAGAAAACATTTTGTTCTCCACCATATCCCTAGAACCAAACACTGTGCTCAGTTGGTATTTTTGTATGAAGGTCAGTTTAGAGTTACTGTCTGCCTTGACTTCTCCCTCTTGTCACACAAGTGACATGACACGCAAGGGTGGGACGCCCATGCCCAGAGGGCACGTTAGGGTACAAGAGTGAGGTGGGGGGTGGGCAGTGGGGGTGGCCTCCAAGGGAAGCTGCCACTCTTTGTTGCCAAGTGCCACCACGCAGGTCCATGGTTGCCAGATCTTCCAATGTTTTAAGAGATGCAGACAATCCGGATTTTATGTGATTTTAAAATCTTGGCAGCTAAACTAAGCTTAGAAAGAAAAAAAAATCCACCCTCTGGGAGGCCAAACAAAACACATCACACATCTGTGGGCTGGAGCCAGCCCGAGGGCTGCCAGTTTGCAACCTCTGCTGAAATCCAGATGGACCAAATCTATGGCTCTCCTCTGATCTGCCAGCCCAGTTACCCTATCAAAGGAAGAATGAGGTTAGATGTGGTTTGGATTATCAATGTTTCCCAAGAAAAGATAGTCCTTTGAACCAGGAATTTCACTCTGGACTTCGATGGCTGAAGGCCCAGGGACGGAGTGAGCTGGGCCAGCCTGTCATTCGACAAACATTCCTTCCTACCTGGTATGTGCCAGGGACCAGGCTGGCCTTTGGGTAGTGGCTGGAGATCAAAGCCGGAAGCCATGCTGCTCCCAGCCAGCCCACAACCAGCCCTGCCCCACTCTGGGCCTCCACCTCCAGCCCCTTGAGACCCCAGTGCTACTTCGCACCTGATCCTTTCCACCAGCGGCAGACTTCAGCACTCCCACCTCATTCGTCCTCCTCCTGGCCCCCAGGAATTCTGCTGTCCCCCAAGGACACCACCTCCTCTCCCAAAGCCTGGTCAGAAGAAAAGCTCATTCTTCCAGCTCCCTCTTCCCCTCCTCCCTCCACCCCAGGAGCGCAGCTCTAACGGGCAGGGGTTTGGGATGGGGGTGAGGGCAGGTGTCCACCACCAACGCTTTTATTTCATCCTCTTCTTCTAATGCATTTTAAAGTAAATCACAGATATCAGAACTCTTTGACATGCACATTATTAGTATTCAACATTTGTTCTTTTTTTCTTTTGAGATGAATTTGTCTTCGAGGAAGAGCACGTCTTGAGTGGACAGTTGTGGCTGAGCTTTGACAAATGCAGACATCTGGAAACCTTGTTGAGACACAGGTTATTACCATTTTTCCAGAGAGTTCCTGAATGCCCCTTCCTCTGTCACTGTCCTCACTCTCCTACCTAAAAGTCAGTGCAATTCTGATACTTTTTTTTTTCACACAGATGAGTTTTTCTGTTCCAAAACTCCATATAAATGAAATCATGCAGTATGCACTGTTTTGTGCAAAGTTTCATACAGCCTAACACACCCAAGGCTTGTGTGTAGTATCTCATGTATCTACAGGTTTGCTCTTGTTTGTTGCTGAGTACTATTCCATTGTATGTTCCTCTGTTTTCCTGTTTATGGACACCTGGGTTGTTTCCAGTTTTGAACTATTGTGAATAAAGCTGTTCTGAGCAAACCATGGTATTGATATTTTGGGGTTCCCGTCTCTTGGGTAAATGCTTAGGAATGGAACTACTGAGCCATGGAGTACAGGCACGTGTCACACAGCTTTGTTTAGGATTTCCCAGTCATTAGACAACATCAGCTGTCACCACTGAGTTTCTTCCATGGACCAGACCTGCTTGGATACATGCAGAAAATGCAGAAAACTCCCTCCAGGAGTCGGCAGTCTGGTGAGGGGGACAGGTGAGCACACGTGGCCACTGAAATGGCAACATATAGGGCATGGGGCTCTCCCACAGCTAAGGGGGGTGGTTGGAGCATCCAAGAGGGCTTCTCACAGGAAGCAGTACTTGAGTGGCACCCGGAAAGGAGGGTGGGGACAGGGTATCAGGAGGAGACACATGTTAGGTATGGTAGGGGAGGAAAACACAGAGGCAGGACAAAGCCTGGTACAGTCAAAGGAAGAAGAGACAGACAATCGGCCTGGTTGAAAGAACCTGGAGAGGAGAGTCGCATAGTATCAGGGCTCAGATCTTTGAATATCAAACTGGAGAGCTCCAGGTTTTGTGGAAGATGCTCCCCTTCCTCTTGGAGGGCACAGTGAACCTTCTGTAATTTGGTCCCAAAACAGTGCTCTAGAAATCCAGATACGGCTGTGTGATTTTTCCAGTTGTGGAAAACTGAACCTGTCACTCCAAATCTGCTCCCATAACATTTTAATTCCGCTGTTCAGGTTTCCAGTTAGTTCATAAGCCTCACTCCAACTGCATGGAGCAGGAAATCTCCTAGGATCAAGTAGCCATTCCTACCGCTTCTTAAACTCCCTTAAGTTGGAACTTCATGCCCCGCCCTGCACTGCCTACAGTTCTGAAGGCTGGAAAAGCAGGAGGTCAGCCCAGGTAGTGAAAAGAGAACATCTCTGAAGCTCACGTTGCATCCTCAGTGGCCTGGTCCACTAAGCAACCGGCCCCACATGGGCTGGCAGGGTCTTGGGGCTTCCATATGGCAAGAATGAGACAGTGCTTCAACCTTTCCCTTTGTGCCCTGCTTGAGAAGCCACCTCTGGGCAAAAGCCAACAACTGCACTCCTTATAATCTGTGTATCCTTCCCAGATTTAGCAAAGGAACTGCCCTGGAGGAAGCCAAGGCTTCTGACTCAGACCCTATAAAGATACTCAGATGGCCCGAGGCAGGAGGGAATCTGCTGACCAGCCTTCGCACATCTGCCAACATGTCCAACTGGCCTCTCGGTGTGATTTTCCAGGTGGTGTAGAGTGAGTGGGCCACCCATGGGCGGGGCACACTCTCAGAAGAAATGGAGGCCTGCAACTCGGATATCCTAGGCTTTTGGGGCCTTCCCTCACGATTGGCTTTGGCTTTGGCCCTTCCCTCACAACTTGCTGAAAGGGCTCAGATGGGGTCCCCAGCTACCAACCTCAGAGCTAACCACACTGGAGACTGGAAAGAGTAATTGCAGTCCACAGCTAGCAGGCAGCTCGTGTGGCATTGTCGAAACCATCTCCATTTCCTCTGCTCCCATAGTGAGGGACTGTCCCAGCTTGCTCAGAGTTTCTGGTTTCAGCACTAAAATCCCACGTCCCAGGAAGCCCCTCCACTCTGGGAAAACTGGGATGGTTGTTCACCCTGTAAATAGCAATGGCCCAAAGGAAAGCCTTTCTCAAAATAAAGTTTGAGTTTTTAGAGTGAGAGCTAAAAGAAGAATTCTTGGGGCTGGCGCTGTGGTGCAAGAGGTTAGGAAAGCAGCAGAAGATGGTCCAAGTCCTTGGGTCCCTGCCACCCACTTGAGGGACCTGGATGAAGCTGCTGGCCCCTGGCTATGCCCTGGCTGTTCTGGCCATTAGGGGAATGAACCAGAGGATGGAAGATCCCTCTCTTTCTCTCTCTCTCTTTCTTTCTCTCTATAATTCTGACTTTCAAATAAATAAATCTTTAAGAATTATTATTATTATTGTTATTATTATTCTCAGAGGGTTATACTGACAGCTACCAGCCCAAATCCAGGGGTGGCTGGGTGGAGCAGAGTAAGTGTGTCTCTTCCAGCCAGGCTGATGGTGATGTGGGCCCCACAGGCCCTGGAAGGTGGGAGGCCATTGATTTCAGGCAAAGGTGGTTTCTGGATCAGTTTCCATGGTCTTTGATGAGGCAATAGATCTTACATGGCTGTTTTATTTGCAAATTTCAGAGGGAGTAAGTGATATATACCCAGCGAGCCTGTCTCTGACCCAGGGGGTAGAGGTCAGGTCATGGTAAGCCTTTGGAGGGTTTCGCTCCATGCTGAGTTAAGAGAAATTGCACTCTCTCCCACCTAGAAGAAAAGAGGGTGCAACTTAGGAGGGTGATTTGTTGCATCCTGAAGGGTCAAAAGGAGACATCTTCATTCTGCAGTTTTTATTTCCGGGGCATTCTCTTGCCTGCCTGTTCCACCAGATTTAAAGGATCTGAGATTCGTGTCCCCAAGGAAGCCAGTTTTGTCCTCCAAATATCTGAGTGCTGCACCTCTACAAGGGATCTCAGAAGCCATGGCAGGCTAGGCTCTGCCTGCTTGGTCACAGGACCATTGTCTTTCTGAGAGGCTGCAGAGTTTTGGAGAATCCCATTGTTTGATGGGTGTTGAGCTCACGAGTCAGGAACAGACCTTGTAGTCTTAACAACCTGGCAGGTACAGTGCTCAAGGGGTTCCCTCCCACCTCTGTCTCACTCCACCACCACCTAATATTGCAACAATGCACCCTGAACAATATCTCCAATTGTCCCTCAGGCACGTGTGGCTGAGCTCAGTGCCCACAGCTCACAGACAATTGGAGATATCTGTCTTCTACTGCTCATGCCAGCCAAGACACACAAGGTGTTCTTGGTTACAGACTTGGTAGGGGGTCTGAATTACGAGGAAATAATTCAATCTAGCAGGCGAGGGTGAAATTGCCAACCCAAAGAACAGTTTATGAGATCATCCAAATCTATATGTGAAATTAATTCCATAACAGCATAACTCACCCCAGACCACCTTGTTTAATTTTATTTTTTCCTAGTAATAGGGTCTTCCTGCTATCCTTTATATTCCAGACAGTATAAAAACAATACAACCAACATGCTGCAAATTCCTTTAAGTCTGAAATGGGAAGTGTTGTAACAATAGTGTGAGCATTAAGCAAATTTGTCTATTATAAATGAGTTCACTTGCGTTGAACCATTATCACAACCCAGCAGAAAAAGTGGAATTTGGGCAAGGGTGATTGGATTAGAACTTTTGAAGGCATTTTCATTTCAAGCTCAAAGCCCTGGTCCTAGGACCACATTCTCCTAGAGATCTGGTCTCTTCTCTGGACTCCCATGAAAAAAGAGAAAGGAGCTTCAGGTTTTTGTCTTTTTGTCCTGACTTGCCAAGGAAGGCCCAGAATCTAAAGTGAGTCATGGTCCCATCCTGGTGGAGCTTATGGCTGAGACTTTGAGGGGGATTGGAGCAGACTTCAGGGCTGAGCAGGGCACACAGTGTTTGGGAGGCTGCAGAGACTGGAATCAGTGAGGTTGGAACAAAGCCAAAACCACACACATAATGTGATCAGGAGTCATAGCGTGTCCCCAGAATGAGCCTTCCATGCAAGAAAGGGTGGGAATGTAGCCATCTGGGCTCACCTAGTCTTGGCACCTGGCACTTTCCTACAGAGACTGACCTCAAAAATGGTTACTGAGGTGTGTTTAGCCATCTGTATAAAATTGGTTCCAAACCCAAGTGGCTCAACTAACTCATTTGGAAAAGGCCCCTCTTCTGTTTTTC
The DNA here is from genome assembly GCA_949820135.1 of Sylvilagus floridanus. Lineage (NCBI taxonomy): Eukaryota > Metazoa > Chordata > Mammalia > Lagomorpha > Leporidae > Sylvilagus > Sylvilagus floridanus. Next base: position 101,136,112 of record OX463241.1, read on the forward strand.
CAGTTTCTCTGTGCCTGCAACCCATACCTGAGACATTCACTCCATGGGATGCAACTACAACAAGGAAAATAGAGAGAGGCCAAAGGAATTCCAAGCCTCTTTTGCGTGTTGAAAGGAATTGTGGGAATGGTTTTCTGCAGCAGCAATGGAAGCCAATGGGTAATTTAAGGTTCACTTTTGTCAGTTTACTCTAGCAATTAGGTTAAAATTGTGTGGAAAGTATGAATGAAAACTATTCTCATTATCTAATGCTGTGCAACAAATCATTCGCAAACTTAATGTCCAAAAATAGCAACTCTTGTATTTTTTTCTCACAAATCTGTGGATTGACTGGGCTCAGCTGGGTGGTATTTCTGCTCCATGTGATGTTGGCTGGGGCCGAGGTCCTCTAGAACATCCAAAATGGCCCACTCACACGGCTGGCAGCTGATGCTGGCTGTGGGTTTGGAGCACATCTGAGGTTGTTGAACAAAGTGCCCACATATGGCTTCTTCATGTGGCTGGGGCTTCTCACAGCATGGTGGCTGGGCTCCCAAGGTGAGAGCCAGAAGGAGGAGAGGCCCCAGGGAGAGGAAACAAGAAGCTAGATCCAGAAGGCTAGGCTGAAATGGGCATGATATTGTTTCTGACAGGTTCTACTGATTTAGCAGTTCCAGGGCCAGCCCCAATTCAAGGAGAGGGGAAATAAACCCCACTTCTTCATGGGAAGAGTGGTCATTTACGGCCACCCTCAATCCACCATAATCACCTAGTAGCCTATCCATATAGGACAATGTATCCTGCTCTGTGCCCATACAGTCCCTATCCTCATAATCTATGCAGCCCATGCTGAGGTTGCCTCCACAAGGCTGGCGACTAGGGAGTTAAAGGCTCCCTGCTTCATAGCTCTTCCCTTGGAGTGGGAGCCCTACCCTCAGAAGGCAAATTAAACAGGCAGAGAGAAGATCACCTGCTCCCCTGAGTACAGGACAACTTATTGCCAAGGTGGGCAGGGGCCTCTAACTCAGAGCACATCTCTGGGGCAGCACCCACAGTCTGGGCATCCGACAGTTGTTAGCAGGTTCCATCTTCAGGAGCAGGTAACATACTCCCCAGTCCCAGGTCTCCAGGGAGGATGCTGCTGTGGAACGCCTTAGTTTTCACGATCCCACACCACCAGCCCCATCTACTTCCCCAACAGCACCAGAGCAGGTGCTGTCTCTGGATGGTGAGGGCAGATCCCTGACAGCAACATCATTTCTTCACTAAATACGGGGATACACGTTGCCACATTGAACTCTAGAAAAGCTGTGTCAACTGATGACCCTTATATCTAGGGCACTAGAATACGTAACAAAGGGCTTAGGGCCTTGCTGGAAGAGATGTCCAGCTCACCCAAAGCAGGGTCAGGTCTCCTTCCTTGCATTCTCCTCTTCTGTCCTGAACAGGACTGTTAAGGGCATCCATGACCTCTTGCTGCCATCTGATGCTCTCTCTGCCACCTTTCCTTGATCACTCACTTCCTTACTGTGGCAGCTGGCATCTCCTGACCATCCCCACCTTCTTCCTCCTCCAATTCCTTCTCAGATCCCATCCTAAGCTCTTCTCAGCCCATCCCTTAATGTCAGTGCTTCTCGGGTCTTGTTCTTGGCCTTTTGCTCTTCCCTAATTCTTCAGGGCCTACCCAGGGAATGTTATTAATTCACTACCAATAGTCATGCAGGTGTTCACAAATACCTTCTCTTCACCTTCAATGTCTCTCCTGATCTTCAAGATCCCCAGTTGACAACTGGAGATCTTCTCTTGGATGTCCCACAGGCTAGGCAGACTCAACTAGAGTCTTAGTGAAGGGCACTGTTGCTTGCCCTTGCGCCAGCCTAGTGTCCTTCCCCATCTCACCCCTTCATACACATGGTGATCAAGGCCTGCCTTCTTTATACCTCCAAGCCTTCCTGTTCTCCCTCCCTAGGGCCACTGTCCTCATTCAGACCCTGATTACCTCAATCCTGCTGCAAATAAATTTTTGTTGCCCACTATGTGAGATTTACTATGTCGCAACTTCTCTTTCTTGGGATAGTGTACTAAGAACTAATATAAAAGGGTTGTTAGAGTGGTAACACGATTTCTAATCAGATATATCAGAAGGAATAATTAAGCTGCCTTCCCTGTACCAGCCAGAAGCAACTGGGATATTGACAATTCTTTGTCTTTACCTCTTAGAGACATACATTAACAAAGGTCCAGTCCAACTTTGGCCTGAGATTTTAGAGGCGTCTCACCAGCCTTAGTTTCTATGACTTGGGGGCTATGCTTACCTTCCTGAGTCACTGATGGTTTCTTCTGCCATAGTCCCCTGCCTCCCCAAGGAGCTGAAAGGAAAAGCTAGAGTAGGAGGTGTAGGGACTGTGGGATCCCTTTGTCGGAAATACTATTTGATAAGTTCTCTGAGAACATTCAGTTTGGGGCACATTTACTTCTGTACATGTTATATAATCATTTTTGAGAAACTAAAATTCCAGCATGGAAAACAGGGCTGCGTCTTAGACATCTCTGTCTTTTTCTCTTCTTAGCATCTAGTTATAGCTTCTGGCACGCAGTAGTTGATCAATAATTATTGACGAATTCATCGATTGGCTTTTGGTCAGTCATAACTCACGTTTATTGAGTGCTTACTCTGTGCCACATACAGTTCAAAACACTTTAGGTGTATTAACTCATAAAGTTAATTTATTTAATCCATATGCCAGTACAGCCATTCTCATTGTATAGCTAGAAAAGTGAAATTTGAGAAATTGAGGTAACTTACTTAAACACATTGTGGGAGTTAGTCCGAAGCCAAAAGCTGAGCCTGGGAAATATGACTCTGGAATCCCAACTCTTAGCCATACCTATTCTACTTTGTAAAAGTTGGGTAAGGAGTGTGCATTGGTAGATTGGAAGATTGTTGCTGGTGAGAGTGGCAGTTATGGAGAGGATGCAAGTTCATAAAACCTCAGCTGTCACTAGGCTTTATCCTAGAAAAAAGAAACATGTAGATTTGATTCTTACAACAGCCCAACTGTAGATTGGCTAGCCTAGGTCTTCAGATTAATAAAACAGGAGGGGCCTATATTATGGCATAGCAGGTTAAGCCACTGCCTGTGGTGCTGGTATCTCATATGAGTGCCGGTTTGAGTCCCAGCTGCCCCAGCTCCCTGCTAATGCACCTGGGAAAGCAGTAGAAGATGGCCCAAGTGCTTGGCTTCCTGCATCTACATGAGAGAGGCAGAAGAAGCTCCAGGCTCCTAAGCTTTTGCCTGGCACAGCCCTAGCCATTGTAGCCATTTGGGGAGTGAACCAGCAGATGGAAGATCTCTCTCTCTCTCTCTCTCTCTCTTTCAAATAAATAAAAATAATTTTTTTAAAAAAGCAAGAATCCAGGGTAGACATTCTTTTCAATATTAAAACCTAGGAAATGAGCCCAAGTTTCCCCATGATGTTTCTAATAAGCACTGTGGGAGTGCAGGAAGCAGAAGTCAATTCCTAGCCCATGCACCTGTTTTCGTCTCCCTGTATATCCTCTCAGTATTGTTGCCATTTCATCCTCCCAGTTGCTGGAAGCCTTTGAGGCTAGAGACCTTACTCCAGGCTTCGTCTGGTTCCCTGCAATGACTTAAGTCCAGGATGGAGGCACAATCCATGCTCACTGATGGGTGGAGTAGGATTTGGCTAAAGTTAGAAGCGAGAACTCAAGACATGCTTGGCCAGACATTTTCAGGCTACTTGTCTTGACTAAGATAGAAGCATTAACTGTAGTGGAGCTGATCACACCAACAGCTGTTGTCAAACATTGTGTTGTGATGACTGTGGAAGCAACGCAGGCTCCAAGGGAAAACAAACAGAACAAAACAGATTCTTATCGGAGATCAGCTATCAGCAAAATTCTCCTTGGGGTTCATCTCCAAGCCTGGCCTTTGCCAAACTTGGAGCATATTTATCATCGTGAGTTGGTGAAAGGAGAATTAGTCTTTTTCCCTGCACTTAGAGAATGAGGAATTTTCAGTGGCCAAATGTCAAAACTGCTACCCAGGTAGAAAGCTTGGAGGCAGGCTCAAGAGGAGATGGAAGGTTTTCTATTTTCATTTATTTGTTTATTTATGTATTTGAGAAGCAGAGAGGGACAGAGAGAAAGAAAAATCTTCAATCTGAAATGCCTACAACAGCTAGGGCTGGGTAGGACTAAAGTCAGCAGCCAGGAACGCAAACTGGGTCTACCAGATGGACAGTACAGACCCAGCTACACTACCTGAGCCACCACCTGCTGCCTCTCAGGTGCACCTCAGCAGGACACTGGAATCAGGAGTGGGGCCGTGACTAAGAACCCCAGCCCTCTGACATGGGATATGAGCATCCCAAGCAAAGTCTTCACTACTAGGCCAAATACCCACCCTGGGAAATAAAAGGTTTTGACCCCTCAATCCTGAAGCTGAGGAAAAGGCTTTTGAAGACTTATTGTAGGGGGCCGGTGCTGTGGCGTAGCGGGTAAAGCCGCTGACTGCAGTGCCAGCATCCCATGTGGGCACTGGTTCAAGTCCCAGCTGCTCCACTTTCAATCCAGCTCTCTGCTATGGCCTGAAAAGCAGCAGAAGATGGCCCAAGTCCTTGGGCCCCTGCAACCACGTGGGAGACCCAGAAGAAGCTCCTGGCTTCGGATTGGCGCAGCTCCAGCCATTACAGCTATCTGGGGAGTGAACCAGTGGATGTAAGACCTTTCTCTCTCTCTCTGCCTCTCTGTAACTCTGCTTTTCAAATAAATAAATAAATCTTAACAAAAGAGTTACTGTAGGGGACATTCAGTCTATTCTGCCCACAAATGCTTTCTTTAGAATTTCTCATTCCCCTCATTCTCTCATGGCAGCGTGGCTTCCTCTATCCCTTTAGTTTTTAATCTAATTTTTGGTTCTGTCTATGATGTGCCCTCTGCCACCAACTCAAATAACCAAGTCTTCCTTCTGGAGGCTTTCTTGATAACTTATGACCGAAATTCCAAAGAAAATGAGACCAAGGTTGCCTGCATACCTCCCAACTGTAGATGAAGAAAGCAGAGGGTCCCTTGTGGCGCTGTGGCACAGTGGATTAAGCTGCAGCCTACAATGCCAGCATCCCATGTGAATCTTGGCTGCTCCACTTCTGATCCAGCTCCCTGCTAATGTGCTTGGGAAAGCAACAGAACAATGGCCCAAGTGCTTGGGTCTGTGCTACCCACGTGGGAGACCTGGAGGGACCTCCAGGCTCCTGGCTTAGCCTGGTCCAGCACTAGCTGTTGTGGTCATCTGGGGAGTGACCCAGCAGATGGAAGATCTCTCTGTGTCTCCCAAATAAATAAATCTTATTTTTTTTTTTAATAAAATACACTCAGGATAGCAAAAGCAGGTGAGTGATCCTAGCCTTCTGATTGACAGACATCACTGAAGACAATGATGACTCTGCTGCCTACATGTTTTTGTCATTACTTATGTATGTTGAACAGAAAGAGGCTTATTTGAAATACAGTAATTTGGGATCGCTGGAAAGTTTTTTTTAATTCTAGGTAGTTTTATGACTCATTTAGGAATTTTGTGCTTCATCAGGCCCTTGAAACTAAAGACTGGAAGGATTAAGCAAAACCAAACAAAACACTACAGCCTTCACAAACCTGAGACCAATCTGTGACATCTGGGAGTATGTTACTCTGCTATTTAAGCTTCACTGTTTACTACGTTGAAAGTGAGAAGGTAATACTTGGCGCATGATTGTAACGAACTGTGGCCCTGATAAATGCAGTAAGTAGTCGAGGCAGATGTCCACTGAGTTGTCTCCCAAAGCAGTGGCTCTCTCTTCTCTGATGACGACCTGTCTAGCTCCTTGGGGCAGACTTGGGACACCGATCTGCAGGGTGTGGGCCCATCGGGGGCTCCCTCCTGAGAGTCTGGAAGTGAAGTCCAAGGGACTCAGTGTTTCCTGAGGTGGCTGCAATCTCGGGCTCTGTCGGTAGTCGTGTTCTCTGCTGTGTGTACTTGAGAAGCAGGACTTGGTTTGCAGAGAGAGAGAAGGATGGGGTGCTGAGAGAGGCTCACTCCCTGTTTCCCTGCAGCCTTTGTCTTCCTGGCTCCAGTCCTGCCCTAAGGCTCTGTGAGCCACCACTCTGACTTTATAAATTTCCCTGTGCTTGCAACTGAAAGAATCCTAATTCACGTGAGTGGTATTCCCCTTCCAAGTATTTGATGAAACAGTCACAAATATCAGAGCCACATTTGGATAGAAACATTCCACTACTAATACTTCAAGAGGTACCAACAGGAAGAGGAGTCTGGAGCTGCAGAACTCTCAGGGCCGACTTAACACAGGGGGAAGCTGAGGCCCAGGGAGGCTACATCTCTTGCCAAGGTCACATCTGTGTCTGAACCAGGCCCCTCGACTCTTGGCTCATAGACCACTGCTCTTTCCTTAATATTCACTGACATGAACTGGAATACTGCTTCTAACGTCACAACTCGTTTCAAAATAGACCAACACTCCTGCATATTCTTATCCCCAGTTTTTGTATGAAAAGCTGAAACAGGAAGATGCAAAGTGACCCCCACCATGCTGCATGCTAACAGATCTAGAACCAGAAATGTATTCGCAGGCTCTGTCCAGAAGGCCAAACTTCTGTGGCCGTGTAGACAGGCCACCACTGACCGGCTTGATCTGATGACTCTATTGTGGCAGAGTTATTTGGGTGTTTTATTTATTCCACACTTATTGAGCAATAATTATTTTAAGGTGAGCACTATTCCTGGGCCAAGAGAAATGATGAGGAGTAAACTGAGTTGACCGGCATCCTGAGTACTGATGACCTTAAAGGACTTTAAACCTAGTACCCAAGCAGAAGCATCCGCACAGCAGATGTCTGGGGTGACATAAGACAGACGAGAGTAAAACTGCCTTGCAACGAAACAGGACTTTTTTCACTGTGTCACCAGAGAGTAGAGTATGGAGCCCCAAACACAGGGTGAGTGAGGGAATGAGTAAGTGGCTCACCAAAGGAGACCAGCAAGTGAACTGCACAGTAGCCTCAAACACAGATGGCCCACGCCCTGCTCTCTGGGCTCATTTCCTTGTCTATCTTTCCCACTAGCAAGAGTACAGACTCTCTAGGCTGAGTTGTTTTGTTTGTTCAGTTATTTCCGAATTCCTAGCACACATCAGAGTGTGCTGGGGATGTACAGTCAGGAGGATATACAGAAGTCTCGCTTCTGTAAAGAGGTCAGAAGGTAAGAGCCCAGCTTCCCCAAACGAGGCAACTTTTAAATGACTCTTACAGGGAAAATGGCAATTGGGTGATGTCTGCTAGAAACAGACAGCTGAGTCTGAGCAGGTCTAAGGAAGACTTTGCTTTGATTGTGGAAATACAGGAATGCATCTGGAGATGCAAATTGAAATTAAATCTGCTAGCGTAGGGAAGGCATACATACACAGAAACGAGAAGGTGGGGGAAGGATAGCTCCATGGATCCCAAAGTCCTCTAAAGTCAGTGCGAGTTTTTTGGATTTACCATGTCCTTGTTGAAGTTAACTAAGCGGTCCTGGCGGGAAGCTACAATGATCTTATCAACGGTAATGCCGTCTATTATCCCGAGTGCCTACTCTGTGTCATATAGGCAGTGAGGTTTAACATGTATTTCTCCCCCAGGTGTTGCATGATAAATCACCCATGTGTTCATTTACTCCATGTGTCTTTACACTGTTAGCAGGTGCCCACATCATGGTGGGTTAGACTACGCAAGACCCAAAGACAAATTCACGCTTGATTTCGCCACGAATGACCTGTCAGCTCTATCTACAAAACCATGAGGTTCTCTATCATTCTTGGCCACAATGGGAACACGTGGCCTATGGAGTTGAAGAGGTCCAAACCAAACTCTGGGCAAGATATGGTGATAAGTCACCCACAGGAAGATTGAAACCCCGGTCAGTTGGTCTGGACCACATTTCAAAGTTACTAGGAGTCCTGAAATGCTCTGTCTACTAAGACAAGTTTTTCATTAGTCTATTTTTATTTTACGGGGCATGAAATTGGTTGAAGCTGTTAAGAAAAATCACAACTGAGAATGTTTGTTGGAGAGCAGAGGGGTCAACCCAGGGAAGGGGAGGCATGTCTGTCCCAGCCTGAGAGGTGGTGTCTCACCATTGATCTTTGGCGGGTTGGACTGGAAAGGATGGTCAGAGTTCCAAAGGGCAATATTATATTTCCAATTAAAATGTAAAAACAAACCTTTTCCATAAAACACATTGGCCTCAGCACAGGGAAGTGACGACAAAGCGGTGCTGATTGAGAAAAGCTGAAAGCAGACACTGTAATTGATAAAGGAGATAAGTCAATCTGTGTCCTTTCAAGAATAATGAGTTCCATTTTTCATCAAAAAGATCTCCTTGTGCCGAAGAAACATTCTTTCAATAAATCTACTTAATGGTTTCCCCTCTAATGATATATAACCTTGCGCTTTGCAATGGGTCCCTGCCAGGCATGGCAGGCCACCCATCATTTGCATTGGTAATGCAGCCCCAAAGAACACCCCACGTTCCTAGGAAGTGCTGTTTTGGGGAGGTGGGGGCGGCAGGGGACAGAATCCGAAGCCCTTCCTGGGCCCTTGGGGCAGGCAGAGGGGCTGGGTTTGGAATCCTGGGGGGAGGGCTACCCTTGAGAGCCTTTGCAGATTCCCACTCTGCTGAGCTCCCCCGCCCCCACCCACACTACCACTCTGTTGAGTTCAGGGATCTATCAGTTAGGAGGATGACTTCATGTGAGACAGATGCTTCAGATACTTGTGTCATGAGAACCCACGAGCTTTGTTTCTTCCCTGAGCTCACCGCTCCCCCACAGCCTGGCCCACTTTGGCTAGCTGGAAGTCAGCAGCAGAAGGCAGTCGGGCTGCTTGTGTTGGGTAAACCGAAGTCCACTTCAGTGAGCCTGCCTGAATTGGCCCTGGACCTCATGAGTGGGGCGAAGCTTCAGGTATTGAAGGCCTAGCAGAATGCAGACCTATTGCTGTCTAAGGGAATGATTTAGAGCCCTCTACACCCATGCGTTAGGCAGTAGGACTATGCTTCAATCCAGGTGACCCACCTGAACCCCAACTTCCCCAGTGTGCTATTCTTTCTACAAGGACCCATCTTTCTGTAACCAAACCCGTTTCCTCCCAGAGCACCCAGCCCTCCCAATACCGACAGCCGTCCTCACATGGGAATCATTAAACACAAGCCAAGAGTTATTTCCTTATGTTGCTATTTGTTTATTCTCCAGTCGCGTGTGACTCAGCCAGATCATGATTTGTGGTGGTTTTGCTTGTGAAATCTTACATAATTATATTCCATTCCTATTGTCACACTGGGCCAGAGCAGTTAGACCATACCGTGTTTTCTCATTGCACAACATCTGCAAATCAATAAGGAGAAAGCCTGAACAATGAGATGACGTGGGCTGGCCAGGCACGGGACTGCCTGCGAGTCACCGGGAGGCGGCTCTGCAGTTTCGAACACACAGCCCGCTGCTCTGATGCCACTGCTGGGCAGGATGACTAGCCGGGTGGTGGCCTCTCAGATGGGTTTCACTGAGCTGGTACGTAAAAGATGAGAGCCAGGGAGTGAAAGAACAACAAAAACAACACCGCACACAGAAACCGATCACATTTTTTTTTTTTTTACTGCATTTGCCCCAAGCTGGAATCCAACATGCTGGCCCAGAGTGAGGCTGGCTAGAAGCTCCTCCAGCAGGCTTGCCTGCCATGGACATGGTCTCTTCTGACCCCGAGGCAGTTAGAAACACACTCTGGATGCAAACAGGGAGTGGCCACAACACACGGATGAGGGCGGGCGCGACCTGCACGACAGAGCAGAACCCAGAAACATGATGGGCAGGGGGCAAGACGCCCCCCTGGCTGCTAATGGAATCATGGAAAGCAACACCCACAAGGGCTTTGTTTTGCTTCTCAAATTCCCGGAGTCTATTGAAACTAGTTGTCCTTAACATCATGTCATACTTTTCATCAAATATCTGACCTGATTTAAAACATGTTTGCATACATCTTTGCGTAGTGCACCTTAAAGTTACTCATATTGATACAGGATGAGGATTACAAAGATTTGCATAAAAAGAGAAACTGTGCGACTCTATATGAAGACAACAACCATCACATTCCACAGCACGTCATTGGTTAATTTTCAAACTGTCAAGCATTATTTAAAACGAGAGAAAAAGAGGGAGCGAGGGAGCGAGGGAGCAGGAGAGGGAGAGGGAGAGGGAAAGGGAGAGAGAGAATTATAACTGAACACAATTGGCACGACCAAAACAATCAGAACAACAGAATCAAACCCAACTTCTCTATTAATCATCTGAAAATGTTAGCTCTGTTTCTAACACTTTCCATTAATTGTTATTTTAAGCTCCAGTAGCGGGATCAGATTTCTGCTGCCCCTGGGCGAATGAATTACGATCTGATCTCAACTTCCAAGGAAATGCTCCAAGTTTTATTTTCCCCCAGTTGAATAAACAGGACCATGTATATTATCTCTCGTGTTAGAATAGTGTTGTCTTCACATAAGACTCAAAGAATGGTATTAGTCATTCATTTCCTTGAACGCAGACACCCTCATGCGTGCTGACAGGTTTATAAGGATGCGGTGGCAGCCATGGGTCCTGGGAGCTGCTAGATGGCTGACTTTGATTTCTTGCAGTCCTGGGCGATGGAGCCCGGGTGTGCCTGGTTATTGTCCGCTTTCTCTCGCAGATGCTTGACTTGTCTGAAAGATTAATACATTAACAAGAGCTGAGCTCTGGGGTTGCACATCTTCAGACATGTTTATTAGCAGATGGCACACGGGATTCAAAGGTCACCACAAAAGTGACATTTTAAAGTGAAACAACAATATTTATGTTCAGATAGTCTACTGATGAGATCATGTGGAAATGTTTCTGATTAAATTAGCTTATAGATGGTTGCCAATCTATAGACAACTTAAAATGCTGTGTCTGTTTACCAAACGTTTTCTTCTCACGCGCTCACCTTCTAAATGTAATGACCAAATCCTGCTTTGTTTTGTTTTGGTTTGGTTTTGCTTTTGGTATGCTCCTTTAACTGAAGGATCGGCATTAGCTCGCTTTTACCCCCTGAGTTACCCATGTCTTTAAACTCTAAAAATGTCTCCTCTGTGTGCGCTGAGAGTTCACCTGCTATTATTACTGCTTTGAAGGAGTTTGGTTTCCACTGTGTGAACACAATGGCTTTCCATCTCGTGAGCATAAACCGTGTCTCTAGAGAGACCCCAAATCCAGTGCCTTCTGAGACTGCATGTTCAAGCCTCAGGCAAGAGCTGCCCACTGAACTTCAGCAATAATTGTCACAGCCACAGTGTTGCCTTTACAGCCCCTGGGAGCCCCGCTTTTGTGGCCTTGTCTGCTCGTGTTTCATAAAACAACGTGAAAAGCCAAATGCTGCCTTCTCCCAGCCTCTTCTGCTTTTCTCTCAGTTGTACCCACGACTTAGCAGGGATGTGAGAGAAAATCTTCACCCTCAGGAAGTAGTCCAGCTAGAGAGAATGCACAATAGTATAAGGTAAAAAAAAACCCTCTTTCCTAAGATCTGCAACCCTCCATAGTCGACAGAACTCATGCATATCTCAAAGGCATTGCACTGCAGGAATCACGATGAACGAGGAGGCCACACCTGTCGCAGATGTGCAGGAGGGGAATGGACCCCCTATGCTGTTTCTCATGGATTGACATGAACTGTATTACGAGTAAGTTTGTAGGATGGAGATACGATTGTCTGGATGTTTTACCTTATTGTTATTTTTTTTTATCTAGCTCATGGCTTTTGCACAGTTACAAAATGCAACAAATATAAGAATGTGCCAGAGGATTTACTCACTTTTCAAGAGAACCTTTTTCAATAGTCATTGCCCCATCGATTGGATCCAATCCTTGTTCAGAAAACTGTTTCAAGGCACTTAGAGCTGCCTAAAAGTGAAATCAAACAAGGAGAGGCGTTCACTGAGTTTCGTGTAATGAACATGGAATTGTAAAGAAAAACCAAACCTCAGACACAACCACTCCCTTTCATTAGTCTAAATAAATGCTTTTTTGCATCACTTAGCAAAATTACATGTGAAAGGCTGTTACAAGGGAGCACTGTACACAAAGGTACTCCAAGAAGTTTGCAGAAAAGCGAACCTAAAAGATTTATATTTTGGTGCAAACACCTGAAATTCATGTCTACGTGGGATACCTCAAGACGTTTATGAAAAATCCGTATCATGAAAAAACAACACATGGGTCCCCAAATATTTCTGCACTGAAACTTATCTTTCATTCCATTTTCTATGAACTTCTTGAAGTACCCTCGTATTACATGACGGGAACTGTGAAGGCTTGGCTTTGGTGGGGGAGGAGAGAGGAGGTGGTAGACAATCTCAGAGAGCCTTATCCCTCATCCCTAACTTTGTAAAAGCCTGATGTTCCATCTGCAAATGTGGAAATATCCAGTATAAGCTTAACATGTTCCCGGTTGGCCTTGCTTAAAAGTTCGCCTCACAGCACTGAAACTGTACATTCTCTTCCCTCGGATGGGAAGGCGCCACATTCTTCCAGCTGGAGTCCTGGTCCCCGAGTTAGTGAGTTAGCGTGAGCATGAAGCTATTGTTTAATTGCTTAGGCACTGAGCTTTGACCAAGTCAAGCAGAGGGAAGGATCCTGGTGCACTCCGAGGGGATGGTATGCGGGGATCCCAAGAGGAGGGGGGAAGAGAGAGAGCCGGGGCTCCTGGGGGCTCTGGGGAGGCAGGCGGCCACAGTGTTGATAGGCCAGGGAGGCGTGGGATGCTGAAGGGTGTTGACAGGCTGGTGGAGCCTAGCTGGATAGCTGGGAGGCACCAAAAATGCGAGGCTGATAAGATCTACATAACTTGTTGACACTCTTGTGCACGGTCCAAATTGTTATTTCTTTGAATAAGAATTTGGTTCTTCTTCCCCACCCCCACGCCATGGCTTCTGAGCCCCACGGAGGGGCTGTGTGGCATCTGAGATAGGTGTGAGCAGCCAGCGTTGTTTGAATCTCACAGAATCCCGCTGCTTCACACTTGGGTCATCTGTGTCTTCTCAGCTGCCTTTGAAAAAGAGCTAACCCTTGCAAACTTTTATCTGCGGAGGGCTCCTTCTGCATTGCTAAGTGCAGGATTTCATGTCAATGTCTTTACTCAGAATGTATTTTTCAAGTTTGATTTTTAAGCTAATAGACTATTTTTTTAAGAAGGACTTGCTTATTTAAAGGCAGAGTGTCAGAGAGGGAGAGACACACAGAGAGAAGCAGAGATCTCCCATTCACTGGTTCATTCCCCCAAATGCCTGCAACAGCCTGGGCTAGGCCAGGCCAAAGCCAGGAGCCCAAAATTCCACTCAGGTCTCCTACATGGGTGGCAGGGACCCAGCGACCTGGTCCATCCACAGAGTACCTGGTCCATCTCTTAGGCATTAGCAGGGAGCTGGAGCAGAAGTGGAATAGCTGGGACTCAAACCAACAGTCTGATAGGGGACACAGGCATCCCAAGAGGCAACTCAACCTGCTACACCCCGATGCCCATCTCCAGTGGATTATTTTTTAACAGCAATTTTGTGTTTACAGAAAAATTGAGCAGCTAGTACACCGTTTCCATCTACTCCTTACTTCTCCATTCTCCAAGCGTGCTGTCCCATTTTATTAACCACTTGCATTGGTAATGGTACATTGGCTATAAGTGATTAGCAAATGTTGCAACCTTATCAGTAACTGAAGTTCACAGCTTACATTAAGCTTCACTCTGTTGTTTGTTTTATGAGTCTGGACAAACATGTCCACCATCAGGCGATCATACAGAGTAGTTTCACTGCCCTAGAAATCCTCTGTGCTCTGCCTGTTCTTCCCTCCCTCCCCGAAGCCCTGGCAACCACCCATCTTTGGACTGGCTCCATAGTTTGCCATTTGCAAACCGTCATAGCCGGAAACATAGTGTGTAGTCTTTTCACACTGGCTTCTTTTACTTGGCAATGTGCATTTAAGGCTTTTCCGTGTCTTTTTTGTGGCTTGACAGCTCACTTCTTTCTATTGTTGGACAATATTCCATTGCATGGATGTACCACAGTGTGTTTATCCATTCATTTATTGAGAGACTTGTTGATTGTTTCCAGTTTTTGGTGCTTATGAATAAAACTGCCACAAACCATCCATGGGTAGTTTTAATGCAACACTGGAAATATTATTTTCTCCCTTTTCTCTTGGTCTTTCTGGGATTTTGTCTGTTGGCTGATTTACTTTTATTTTATTATTGTTTCTTAAATTTTTATTATTTACTTCAGAGGCAGAGAAACAGAGACAAAAAGAGATCTTCCATTTGCCGGTTCAATACCCACATGCCCATGATGGCCAGGAACGGATCAGGCTGAAGCCAGGAGCTGAAACTCAACCCATGGCTCTCATGTGTGTGGCGGGACCCAAGTACTTATACCATCACCTGTTGCCTCCCAGGCTGGGCATTAGCAGGAAGTTGAAATTGGGAGCACAGCTGGAACTCCAACCCAGGCACTGGGATGTGGAATGCTAGTGTCCCAAGAGGTGGCTTAACCATGCCAAATGCCTGCCCCTGCCTTTTTTGATTTTAAATTGTAACTCCTGGGGCAGGTGTTTGGTCTAGGTCAAGTTGCCAGTTAAGACACCTGAATCCTACATTGGAGTATGCGGTGTCAATTTTCAGCTGTAGCTCCTCACTTCAGCTTCCTGCGAATGGCCACCCCAGGAGGCAGCAGGTGATGGCTCAAGTACTTGGATCCCCACCACTCACAGGGGAGACTCAGATTGAATTCCTGATTCTTGGCTTTGGCCAAGCCTAGCTCTCACTGTTGCCAGCATCTGGGGAGAAAACCAACAGATGAGAGATCTCTCTTCCTCTATGCTCCATCTCTCTCTCTGCCTCTCATCTAAATAAGTAAGTAATTTTTTAAATAATAAAACATAGTTAAAAATCATAACCTCAATGTCCAAGTAAAAGTGACAATATGAAACTTCTTTTTTCCTTAGGTTATTTTAATAACTTCCTTTTGTATCTTTTCCTATCTGGGCTCCCTAGTTTGGATGTGCGTGTTGCAGCCCTGGCCTGGGCACCCTGGGCAGGGAGGATGCTGTGCTCAATCTCTGGATGTAAAATTACCTCTACACCTGGAGTCCTGCAGGGAGAAGGTCAATGTCCCCGTCCCAGCTCTTCTGACCTTGGCCCATGCCTGTGCTACACAGCAGCTGGTGCAGGCTGTGGGAGCACCGTGGCTCTCTCTCTAGGGTACTGAGACGAGTTGAAGCGTGTTCCCTAAAATCCGTATGTTGTAGTCTTCACCCCGCCCATGTCTCAGAAGGTGATCTTATTTGGAGTTAGGGTTGTTGTGGATGTAATTAGTTAACAGAGGTCATGCTATAGTAAACTGGGCCTCTAATCCAATTTGCCTGAAGTCCTTATAAAAGGAGAAGTTTTTACACACACACACACACACACACACACACACAGAGGAGATGTCATGTGAAGAGGAAGGCAGTGTCAGGTGGTGCAGCAGAAGCCAAGGAATGCAAGGATTTCCAGCAGAAACCCCCAGAAGCCGGGAGAGGGGCCTGGAGCAGATCCCTCACAACTCTGGGAAGGATCCGGCCCCGCCGGCACCACGGTCTCAGTAAAGCTCCTGGCCTGAGTGTCAGCACCACCCTGGAGAGGATGAGCTTGGCAGTGTTCCTCTGGGTGTCTCTGAATGACCTCTCAGAAGTGCTCTGCGGGTCCGATGAGCAAACCAGTTTTGTCATCTTACGGCCCCACCTTATTTGTGCTTTGTTCCTCCTGATCATTTATTTATTCAGTAGACTTGGCGTCAGTGAAGTTTGGCTGTTTTCAAAAAAGAAAATGAAATTCACCTCGCTTTGGACAGCTCCCCCCCCCCCCACACACACACAAATAAAAGGATTCACAGAGGAAGTCTCCTATTCAGATTTGATTAGGTGACCTCTGAGGTCTTTCATATCCTGAAGTGCTAAGGGTGGCTGTGCTGAGAAGGGCCCTGTAGGTGTGACTTCTCTGGGCTTGTCGCCCCGAGCATTGCTGTTCTACCTCTCGTGTGCATCGGAGGTGCTGAGAGCCAGGCCCACTCACTCCCAGGCTCCAAAGACCAATCTTGACTTTATTTCCCCAAGCCCCCAGCTTTGTAGTGTGGCTCATGAGCTTAAGGGTTCTGTGCATATTCAACAGTTTTAAACAAACGACCAGCTACTTTGTCCTGACCCATTGAACTGAATACTATTAATGAATTTTGGCAGGAATGCTGGTTTTTATCAACTTCTTCCTAGATGGACTATCACAGATCACTGAGTGCTGGGAAATCTAGGTTTGCAATGTGATAGTCTTGAGTGAACCTGAGAGCCCAAGGTTTCCTGCTCCTGTTTTACTCCCAACAAGGCCAAAATAATAACCCTCCTCCACATTTTTGAAACTTAACACAATAACTTGCAGGCTAGTTGTAGACCATTCGCACCAGTTGCCTTGGGAATACTTGGTTCCTAGTGTGGCCTGAATGCCAGGAACCAAACAACCTGCTTCACTGAGTCCAAGTACTTGCAGCACCTGCCCTCTTCTATCCAGAGGGAGAGGCAGAGCCAAGGCGAAGGCCAGGGCTGAGGGAGCAGGTTCGGTTTAGCTCTTGCAACATCTCCTGGATGATTTTATCCACATGTCAGGCAGGTCCACAGGGCAGTGTCAAAATGATTGTCACCATGCAAAGGGTGTCCTACAGGCTGGAATGGCTAGGACGCTCTTTCACTGGATACCACCAACGGATTATCACAATCCTTGCGTGACTGTTCCTCTCCACAGGTATGCTAAAGGCTTCCAAATAACATTCCCCTATCTATCTGATGAGCTCATTCAGCCCACGGTCTCACTGGTAACTCTGAATACAATAGCTTATACATATGACAGGTCTTCTTTCTAGTTTATAAGTGACAAAGAAGACCATGTACGGCCACCTCTATACACAGGAGAAGCTCCCATTGAGTAAGCATCGCTCCACCGCAGTCATGGGACACCCCTTACCTGCCTGGCCTCAAGGTATCCCAGCCCTGCAAGGTGGGTCCTACCCATACAGAAACAGAGGCCTGGAGGAGTCAGCCACCCATGTGGGTTCACCCACCTGGTCTTGTGCCACAGTGGAGATCTGGATCCAAAGTACAAACCTGAGCCCACCACTTATCACCTCCAAACTGAAACACTCACATTTGGTCCACTCAACTGCGGCACAGCTTCTTGCAATAGCATTATTTCCTAATCACTCTCACGACCCTTCCTACTCATTCTATTAGTAAGTGATCTCCATGTTCCAGGAAAAGGGTTCATTATCCCGTGGGATCACACAACTTCCACCTGCAGCTCTCTCACAGCCCGGGCTGACTTCGGAGGCTCCACTCTGCTCCTGGGACACTCGTAAATTTGGCTGAAACTCAGTGATTTTAGTAGCTACTTTGTCACTTAAAAGTGCCCAATGGCCACAAACAAGATGACTTGAATTTCTCTGACTTTTCTTCTTTTTCTTTTATTGAAAGACTGACAGAGAAAAAAGGAGGGAGGGAGGGAGGGGGAGAGAGAGAGAGAGAAGAGAGAGAGAGAGAGAGAGAGAGAGAGAGAGAGAGAGAGAGAGAGAGAGAGAGAGAGAGAGAGAGAGAGAGAGAGAGAGAGAGGAGGCTGAAGGCTTGTGATGGACAGAGAGTAATGAGCTCAGTCTGTGCTGAGACCTGTGGGGGCTGCTGACCAGGTGTCTCCAACTAACAGAGCATTCTAGAGCCATTTCCTGCACTGCCTGCCATGAGCTCAGCTGAGGAGTCAGGGGCCCTTCTCCCACCTTCGCCCCCAATTCATCACCCACTCTTTTCCCAGGAAGGACACTTCACAGAAGAAAGAATTCCATGGAAGGAGATGGGTTCGCTTTTCTTTCTGCAGCAAAAGGTCCACACTAGGGGGATTATGCACGGTGACGCATTGAAGAAGACCCATTTACAAACTGAGCTCCACTGCCTTCAGAGCAGTGGTTTCAAAGAACCACGTACAATGCAGTGGATTTGCGAACAAATACAAACATGTGACAGTCCACAAAAATGTTTTACTGCACATCTCCAAACCTGTCCAGAAGATGATAAAATCAACAAAATCCTCATGTTTAAACTACTTAACTGAATAAATTGTTAACTTGCTAGAGGCCAGCTGTTTTAAAAATTCAAAGTGTATTATAAACATGCTACATGATATTAACAGACACTTTTGTTTGGAGTGAGGGAAAAATCAAATAACCCTCATTCGGGAAAATACACTTGAAGGCTGCTTAAGAAGCAAGTTCTACATTTTCTTTTTTCTGAGATAACAAGATGTTCAGTTCCTACAGACTGCAGCTCACTCCTGAAGTACAGACGGTTTGCTGTGCGATAAATGTAAACTAATCCTGGGGAGTCCTGGGTTCCTTGATGAGGCACATCCTGAATGAGGCTTCAACCCAAGTCGTGTCACTTCCCACACACTGTGGCTTAGAGAATTCCAAAGATACACTAACATAACTGCCCGGACCTTCCATAAGTCGTGGGCCATAAACAAATAGACGATTTCTTCATGTCCAGGGTCAGAAAATGCTTTCCCAGCAAATCAAAACAAACACACTCAGCATCCTTTGTATGTTGCGGGAGCCTACCAACTGGGATCCAGCTTCAGCTTTAGGACAATCACCGTGTTCTGGGATTTTAAAAAATGAAAAATAACGTACATCCAAGGTGAAATATGTGGCTTGGTTTAAAAGGAGAAAAATTAAAGAAGCACCTTAAACTAGTGAGTGACATTTCCTTTATTTAATCCTAACTTTTTGGCTCTACACTTGTATCCACTTGTGTATGTGTGTGTGTGTGTGTGTTTCCCTTAAAGGAAAGCATCTGCATAGATACACAGAAATATTTTTGTCCCCCAAAGATTTTACAACTGTTTTGTGAGTAAAGCCCCACAGGTTGCAGAACAGATGTCGCTACCATTTCATGTATTGCTTGTTTTGTGCGTAGTTATAGCAATGCCAGAAACACGATGCCAGTAAGATGCTTCCCATGCCTGTTTGTTGGTCTTGGTTTGCGCATGTGTGACTGTGTGTGCACACAGAACAGAGGTGCGTCCTTCCACTCCCTTCTGCTGTTTCTAATTTTTCCTCCTGTCCATCAGTTAGCAGCACAGCGCTGAAACCAGTGCCTCCTCTCCCTGCTTCCTTCTGCAGGAGTTAGCTTGCAAGGACAAAGCTCACTCTCCGGGGGACAGCGGAGATCTTCCTGAGGGAAATCTGAATTTTAACCCCTCCCTTTGCGGCCCGCAGATCTTTATGGAGTCTTTGAACATAAGGCCCAATGAGTCCGTTTATGCTTTCCCCCGCCCCCCAAATCACTTTCCTACCAACTTCCTATCCTCATTCCCAGAATGACAGGCCATTCCCATTAAAGTCAACAGTCCCCATCCATGGCGTCTGAACGCAGCCTTCGCCTCTTCAGGGCACGAGGTTCGCTTTGTTTTGCCTTTTCTCCCTAAAGTGGAATTCTTCCGAGGAGCTGCATTGAGCTCACAGCACACACAGCGGCCAAAGACGCAGCTGATTAAGTCAGCCTCCTCTCCTGAGGAAACGACAGACTTCAAATGCAAACACGTTCATGTGCACCACAGCATTCCCCTCACTTCTCCTCCCCACACTGTCTGCGGAGGCCTCCACGTTAAATCATTTAAATGTCTGAAGAGCCAGAAGGTGCTGCAGTAAACTTCAAGGTTGATTGTCCAAAGAACATGAAGCTTCATGGTTCTAACTTGTCCTTTTCTTGCTCTGAAAGGTCTATAATTAAGTGCCATGTCTCTTTTTATAGCAGAGAAACCAAAAAGAGATTTGTACGCACTTCTAAATTTCATCCCTTTACAATGGGATCCTTAGTCTCGTACACTTCAGGTGAATCAACGATATGACTTTTAAAAAATGAGAAAAGGATTAGCTGGAGCTTTAATTAGCCTGCTTGCTGCCCTGCTTCCTAACAATTTCATTATAGCCTGCACTTTTCATTCATGCTCCCACAATCCTATTAGTTCAGGTAATTTCCATAAAATTGGTACTTTATGCAATGGCTTACACTGGGAACAAAGGCACGGCTGCCTGCAAAGGTGATGGTTACTTGCGAAAAAACCAGGAGGGCAGGTGGTCGGGATATGTGGATTTTTGACAGCCTCTGAAAAGAGGTGTTTTGACTCTCACATTTGAGGAATTCGTCCAAAATTGAGCAGTTAAGCGGCAGACTTAGTCACCACCCTAATTCTTCAGGCAGGCTCTTAGGATGGGCAATTTGTGGCGCTCCACTCTGAGAGCGGTACAGGGCGGACTTGACAACAGGGCGAAGGGTGCTGAGGAATG
Source organism: Sylvilagus floridanus (assembly GCA_949820135.1). NCBI lineage: Eukaryota > Metazoa > Chordata > Mammalia > Lagomorpha > Leporidae > Sylvilagus > Sylvilagus floridanus. Next base: position 101,156,607 of record OX463241.1, read on the forward strand.
TTCTCTTTGTGTTTAGAACAAACGCGAGCAGCAGGATCCATGCTGCCACGTCTTCCCCAGTGTTACTCCTTTTCAAATCCCTGTTTTGTCTGTTCCTTATTTTTGATTCCACTTGGGGTCTGTTTGGTAATGGCGTGGGTGTTGTTGTTTTTAAGATTTATTTTATTTATTTGAAAGGTAGTGTGACAGAGAAAGAGAGAGAGAGAGAGAATCTTCTATCTGCAGGTTCACTCCCTGGATGGCTTTAATGACAAGCACTGGGCCAGGTCAAAGCTAGGAGTCTGGAACTCCATCCGGGTCTCCCACATGGGAGGCAGGGGCCACGCACTTGGACCATCGTCTGCATGCAGCTTTCTTTTCTTTCTTTCTTTCTTTCTTTCTTTCTTTCTTTCTTTCTTTCTTTCTTTCTTTCTTTCTTTCTTTCTTTCTTTTAAAGATTTTATTTGAGAGGTAGAGTTACAGACAGGGAGAGGGAGAGACAGAGAGAAAGGTCTTCCTTCCATTGGTTCGCTCTCCAAATGGCCACAACAGCTGGAACTGTGCCGATACGAAGCCAGGAGCCAGGCACTTCTTCCTGGTCTCCCATGCGGGTGCAGAGACCCAAGGACTTGGGCCATCTTCTACTGCTCTCTCAGGCCACAGCAGAGAGCTGGACTGGAAGTGGAGCAACTGGGACTAGAACTGGCGTCCATATGGGATGCTGGTGCCGCAGGCGGAGGATTAACCTAGTGCCCCGCGCGCCGGCCCCTTCTACTGCTTTCACAGGCACATCAGCATCTCTTTCGGGATGCCGGTGTCACTGGTCGTGGAGTTACCCACTGCACCACAGCACCCGCCTCTGTAGTGGTGTGTATCGAAGCAGTGTACGGGCACTTCAGCACGCTGCCAAGGTGAGCGTCCATAATGGCTGAGTGGCATTTCGCATTGGGCAGAATAATGGCTCCCAAAGATGTCCGCATCCTAACCTCCAGTCTGTGCAGACCTCTCATTGGCCAAAGGGGCTTCCCAGGTGGGAGGAAGGTATGAGCACCGAGGTGGTTGAGCAGCCTGCATTCTCCAGGTGGGCCCACTTGAATTACACAGAATTTGAGATCCTTTCTTGGCTTGTTAGTGAGAAAGGCAGGACAAGAGGTCTACAAAGGAATACTTTGCCCCTCCCAGGCCAATCTGAGCTTTGCAAAGGAGGTGCTGGGAACCATACCTGGGAGGACCCCTCCTGCAAAACTGGGGCTTTGCCCATGACCTTGGTGGTAGCACAGGCTGGTGGGCAGCCCTTCCCACCCAGGAAGAGCCTGGCTCTGCAGGACAACTGTGGATGACCTCTGCCTCAGCACCCCCACCCCCCATCCCACTTCCTGCAAGTCTCAGAAGACCCAGCTGGGATTTTTTTGGTCCTTTGATAAGTGAGTCCTCAGACATTCCTACTGAATATGGGCACAGACTGAGCTGTCTACTTGGGATTTCCATGCTAGTTGAGTATGTGATTGGTAAAACTTTCCATTACAGTGATCTTGTAATTGTTGCTGCATGTAGTATGTTCCTGGACTGCATGTTGGTAGGGGGTGCAGGGGAAGGGGCAAGGAGCAGTGATGCTCAAACAATGTCATCTAGCAAATTCTGCCTAATTAGGAATCTTTGGTTTTGTTGAAATCAAGTCCCAGCAGAACCGATGGCCAAGGCAGGGGACTTGCTGACTCTCAGGCATGCAGCAAGTTGGATGCTTTTCTCTGGACATTTGGTGCCCAGCCTGGTGGGTGGATTGGACCCTGACCTTGACCTTGATCTTTACCTTTACCTCTATCCTCTCACACTGGAGTTTACATATATGTGCATATCCCTATATGTTCAATATATATAAATAGGATGAGGATATTTCGAAAAGTTCGTGGAGAAATGGAATTGAATGCTAAAAGCTTATGTTGATGTAAAGATTTCTGAAATCATACACAAGGGATCTTCCAAAAGTTCGTGGAAAATGCATGTTATGAAAAAACTGTGCATGGACTTCAGAATCTTTTGCACCAAAATACATTTATCTTTTAATTCCATTTTCCAAAGAACATTTTGAAGTACTTCTACATGTTTACATTTTTACCTTTTATTTTACAAATAAAAATTGCAAAAGTACAAATAGTGGAATGAAGCTCCCTCAACTTATTACCCTGATGAAAACTACCAGTATTTTGCCAATCTCATTTTATGTGTCTCACTCCATTTTTTCCCTGTAATATTCCAAGTCCAATATCAAATAAAGATCTATGCCATTATCACACTTAACAACATTAACAGAAAATCTTTTCTTTTTAACATCTTAATTTATCCAAAAGGTGGAGTAACAGAGAGAGGGAGGGAAAGAGATCTTCCATCAGTGGTTCATTCTCCAAATGGCCACAGTAGTCCTGGCCAAGCCAAGCTGAAGCCAGGAGCCAAGAACTCTGTCCGAGTCTCCTAGGTGGGTAGCAGAGACCAGTACTTGGATATCATGTGCTGCCTTCCCAGGCATTAGTAGGAAGCTGGCTCAGAAGTGGAGCAGCCTGGACTTGCACTGCCACTCTGATATGGGTTTGTGGGCATCTTAGGCATCAGTTTAGCCCCTTGTGCCACAAAAACTTCCCTAACACTAAATCCTTTCTGTCTTCTCTCGAGGTGGAGACTGTTCTGGCCCTGCGAAGGCAATCACTGGCAAGACTCAAAATCCAATAAATCTACAGCAGGTTGATGGTTTTGTATGGCCCGAGGATGATGTTATATAAATATCCAAGTAGCCCTTGGCAGAAAAAAGGTTCCCCAGCTCTGCATGTTCACATTAAAATTTCCTTGATCATTTCAAAGATGCCTTTTAGAGTCAGGTTTTCAATCGATAGTGTAACAGTTCATGGATTGCATTTGACTGATTAATTTTATGAGCCTTGAGAGTCCTGGGGTAGACAAAATGATGGCCCTAATGATGTGCATACCCCATTCTATGGAACCCTTGAATGTTTCTTTACACGGCATAAGCAGCCATAGAGAATGCAGATTTTAAAGGTGAGATTAAGGGCCTTAAAATGAGATGAGGGGCCGGCTTTGTGGTGTAGCAGGTAAAGCTGCTGCTTGGGATGCTGGCATCCGATATGGGTACCGGTTCAAGTCCCGGCTGCTCACTTCCAATCCAGAACCTGATAATGGCCTGGAAAAGCAGCAGATGGCCCAAGTGTTTGGGCCCCTGCCATCCACATGGGAGACCAGAGAAAGCTCCTGGCTCCTGGCTTTGGCCTGGCTCAAACCTGGACGTTGTGGCTACCTGAGGAGTGAACCAGTGGATAGATCTCTCTCTCTCTCTCTTTCTCTCTCTCTCTGTCTCTCTCTCTCTCTCCCCCTTCTGTGTCTCTTTGTAACTCTGACTTTCAAATGAATCAATTAAACCTTATGAAAAACAAAAAGAGGCAATGAATCATGATGATTCTCGCAGACCCTATCTAGTCATCCGAGGGCTTACACTTGGAGTTGTTTTCCCAGCTGTGGTCAGAGGCAGACACGGACAGCAGCAGAGTCTAAGGGAGGTGTCACTACCGCTGTGAATGTGAGGACGGGCGTGGACCAGAGTGGGCATGGTTTCCAGAAAGTGCAAAAGGCAAAGAAACAGATCGCTTCCTGGGACCTCCGGAGATGAGCACAGCGTGGTCCCGAGTCCATGCAGGACTTCTGTCCATGGACCTGCAAGGTAGCATGTCTGTGTGCTGTGACACCACCCTCCCTGTGGCAGCTGCTCACGGCTGCGATAGAAAAAGCGTGACTGAAAGTCACACCACGGTGTGACTATCCGACGGCAAATTCTCCTCGGAGTCCAGGTGGGTGCTGCACGGAAGGAGGAGACCTTAAGGGTCTGAGAGAGGGGCCTGGGGTGAGACCTGGGACCCGAGAAGAGACGGCCGACGGTGTCAGGGGCCCTCTAGGTGCCCCTGCTGGTTCCCACACCTCCTGAAGCAGCCTTTGGACAACTGGCTCAAGTCACTTCCCACCTAAGTCTCTGCTTTAGAATGAAACCAGAAGTCTTCCTAGGGACCAGTGTCCCGCCCTGCCCCCACTCACGGCCCTCCATGTTGAGTTCCTTCCCACCTCGGGTCAGGCCTGGCTTCCGGCACCCTCCCCCTACAAATCACATCACCTTGTTTATTTCCCTCCTAGCCCTTGTCACAAGCTGTCATTGTCTCCTAGAAGGAAGGGCTGGGCCTATCTGACTCACCACTGGGTATGGCCATTCACTCAACAAGTATTTGCTGAGAATCAGGCACCGAACCAGACACTGTGCTAGGCCGACATACATAGCTGCCGCCTTTTTTTTTTTTTTTTTAACATTTATTTATTTTTAAAGGCAGAGTTACAAGGAGGTGGGGGGCAAGAAAGAGAGAGAGGGAGAGGGACCTGCTGGTTTACTCCCCAAATGGTTGCAAAGACCGGGGCTGGGCCAAGCCAAAGCCAGGAGCCTGGATCTCCATCTGGGTCTCCCTCTTGGGTCAGCCGCCGCCTTTTCACAGCAGGGAGACAGGTGCACAGAACAACGGCTGCATTAACATGAGCCATGACTGCTATCAGGAAGTGCTACAGTCACACTGCGAAAGGGGAGCTGTCTCTCTGGGGTGGGCGCTGGGGGGCAGACACAGGGGCCAAGGAGGGGAGCGGTAGGGGCTGCAGCTGGGAAGGTGACCACAGTGAGGAGCCCTGCAAGTGTTCTGCACAATTCTGAAGTTGTGTAGAGAGGGAGGCACCTGATTCCGGAATGTCTAGGCCCAGCCCACAGGGTGGAAGCTGAAGGCATATGGATCTGGGCCCAAAACAGGAAAGAACCTTGAGTTCGGCCAGGGAGAAGGCTGGGTGACACCCACCCTCTGGGGCCAGCCCTCCATGGAAGTAGGTGGATGTGAGGCCCTGTCATCTTTCAGCTCCCTGGTACTCCAGAGGCAGCCCTGCTACATGAACAAGGTCACACAGTGAACAACTGCAACCTACTGTGTGAGAAGGGTAATAGGAGAGGGGACATGTAGAGATCGGTACCGTGTCATGAGTACAGTTGGCTGGGGAGAGCTGAGTTCTCACGGTTAGGGGTGTCAGTGTGGGCCAGGTGAGAAAGTGTCCTCTTGGGGGCTGGCCCTGTGGTGTAGCGGGTAAAGACACTGCCTGCAGTGCTCCCATCCCATATGGGCACTGGTTTGAGACCCAGCTACTGCACTTCCTATCCAGCTCTCTGCTGTGGCCTGGGAAAGCAGTAGAAGATGGCCCAAGTGCTTGGGCCCCTGCACCTGCATGGGAGACCCGGAAGAAGCTCCTGGCTCCTGGCTTCCAATTGGCACAGCTCAGGCCATGTGGCCAACTGGGGAGTGAAACAGCGGATGGAAGACCTCTCTCCTTCTGCCTCTCCTTCTCTCTCTGTGTAACTCTTTCAAATAAATAAATAAATAATAAGTGTGCTCTGTTGTTACTCGATATCTCCATTTAGAAGACGGAATCAGGAGAACCATCCCACTGCAGGGATTGACTGCTGGGTGTGTTGACTTCCTGGAAGGTTCGGCTAGGCACACGTAGGGCTGGTAAATGTTTAACACCTGACTCCCAGACAGTGAGGGCGGGGGAGGAGGGAGGGCGCTAAGCTGTAGCATCTGTTGGTCCCACGGCTGCTTCAGTGAACACAGGGCTGGTGAGACACAAGCACAGTGGGCTCCTTTGAGCTAGTAGGGCAGTTGCAGGGCCCTGCTGCACGTCATTGTTAAGTACTCTCGCCAGCTTTCTCAGTCCTGCTGGGGCAGAGCAGCGGTTGAGATCCTGGGATTTGCAGCTGGGAACAAACCTGGGCTCAGTGACTGGTCGTCGCTCTCCCCAGCCACTCAACACTGGGCAGGGACACGTCTGACGGATGCAGCATCCTACGCTGAGGAAGGTCCCACTCTGGTCCAAGGAGTTTACATTTCCTAATCCATTCAATCTTCATAGTAAACACGCAACCAGGCTTGACTCTCATCCCAAGGTGGAGACGTGGGGGAAGTAACTTGCACAAGGCCTTATGACTGGATCCTGGTAGATCTGGATCTGGACTTAGCCAGCCTCGTTCCAGGGTGGAATTCGTTTTGGTTTTGTTTTTTTAATTTATTTGGGGATGGGGGGGAGAGAGAGAGATTACCTATCCTCTGGTTCCTGTCTCTCTAAATGCCTGCAATAGCTGGGGCTCTGCCAGGCAGAAGTTGGGAGCCAAGAACTCCATCTGACTTTCCCTCATGGGTGACAGGGACTCAGTGACTTGAGCCACCTGCTGCTTCCCAGGGTGTGCATGATCAGGAAGCTGGAATTGGGAGCAGAGCCGGGATTCGAACCCAGGCACCCTAATATGGGATGTAAATGTCCCAACAGCAGCTTAACCTCCAGGTGAAACACCAGCTCCGAAGTACAATTCCTAACTACTGCGGTGCAGCACCTTTCAGTGAGAGAATATATCATCCGAGTGCCCTGGAGATAGCCTGAACCATGGAGTCCCGACAGCAAAAGTCTGGGGGCAGATCTGAGACTATCTGCTTCCCTCTCTGATCCATTCCCTCAGCCCTGAGCTGTGGTCTTCAGGTAACTGTGTCCTTGAGACAGTGCAGAGCTGGCAGCAAAGGCTGCTGGACACAGCGGGGGAGCAGGTGAGTGGCCAGACTCGGAGCGAGCAGGACTGACCTCATCAGTGAGGTCCTTTAGGTTGGCTAACTGGGAGACCCTATCAAGATGGGGAATCTAGGCGGGTTAGAATCAGATTCCTACTGGACTAACCAGAACCTATACATGAACGCAGGGTAATCAGGAAGCTCCCATTTTTTCCTAACGTTGAACGATCAGGTTACACTTGACTTCTGGGATCTCCCACCCCCTTGCTTTTCTTCTTGCTCCACCTGTCCTCAGGCCCCTGGGCTGCTGGCTTTTGCCTTTTTGTGACTTTGAACGTCTGTTCTCAGGCCTCTAATCTTCTCTAACGATATTCTCTCCCTAGTTGATTTCATTGAGGCTGATGGCTTATACACACTCATTACCCCAAATTCCTATCTTTATTCAAGACTCTTGTCCCAGAGTTCACACAGTTGACTGTCCAGTGGATTTCTCCATTAAATGTTACCACTCCTTGCCAGAAAATAGAGACCCCATGCAAGCAATCATTTAGGCAAAAGCCCTAGGAATTAGCCTCACTTGGTTTCTTTCTCTTTCATTCCTCGTATTTGACCCAAAGGCAAGTTCTGTTGGGTCTTTACATCAGAACCTACTTCTCACCACCTGCTCTGCTACTGCTCTAGTCCAGCCACTGTCACCTGTCAGGGAAACGCAAGCCAAAGCTTCCAAACTCATCTCCCTGTGTCTATCCTTGCCCACCTACAGCCTATCCTTGGCGCATATCCAGAGTTGTATCTAAAACGTAAATGACCACAGGTCTCAACCCCTCTCAAAACTCTCCAGAGGCCTCCTCTCTTAGGACAAAACCCCAGTTCCTGACTATGGCCCAAAGCCCTGTGTGACCCTGCCCCATCCACAGTTCCAGCATCACCACCCACCAGGTTCCCTCAAGCCCACAGAGTTGCAGCATGCCGGCCTATTGTCCCTTCCTAGAACGTCCTGAGTTCATTCCTTTCTCAAGGGCTCAAACCTGCTCTCCTTACACCTGGGACTCTCTTCACATGGTTGCCCCCTCACTCATCTAGTTTTCTGCCGAAACGTCATCTTCAAGGGAGTCACATCACCCCCAATTCTACCTTGGTGTTCTCACAGCTCACACTGCCTAATTTTTAATAATTTTTTATGTTGGGATTTATTTGAAAGGTAGGGATACAGAGGGGCAGAGAGAGAGATGTTTCATCTGCTGGTTCATTCTCCAAATGGCTACCCCAGCCAGAGCTGGGCCAGGCAGAAACCAGGATCCAGGAGCTTTATCTCAGTCTCCCACGTGGGTGCAGGGGCTCACGCACTAGGGCCATCTTCTGCTGCTTTCCCAGGCACATTAGCAAGGAGCTGGATTGGAAGTGAAGTAGCTGGGACTTAAACCAGTGCCCACATGGGATGCTGGCCTTACAGGCGGCAGCTTTAGTCATTACACCACAAAGCTGGCCCCTAAGATTTTGTTATATATTTACCACTTACTTGTTTATTATCTGTGTCTTCCATTAGAATGTAAGTTCCATGAGGGCAGAAATCTGTTTTATTCATAGCTGAATACTCAGTCTTTAGAACAGGAGATACGCCATCAATACTATTGATTGAATGAAAGAATGAGGGGCCATTGCATCCCATATGGGAGTCAGTGTGAGTCCAGGCTGCTCCACTTCTGATCCAGCTCCCTGCTAACGTGCCTGGGAAAGTGTGTTTGGGCGCCTGCACTCACATGGGAGACTGGGATGAAGCTCCAGGCTCCTGGTTTTGACACACCCAGCTCTGGCTGTTGCAGCCATCTGGGGAGCGACCCAACAGATAGAAGCATTCTCTCTTTCTCTCACATCCCTGTCTCTGTAACTCTTCCTTTCAAATACATACAATTAAATCTCTGAAAGAAAGAAAGAATGAGCAGTTAGAAACAATGCCCATGTTCAAGAATATCTGAACACCTCAAAGCCACTCCGTCTACACAATTTTATCAATTCGGAGAAGTTCTCTGTGGAAATCAGGGAGCAGATTATTCCCCTCAGTTATTGACACTCAGATGAACAGTTCCTTTGATGTTTAAAGACTGATTATTCAGCTGCAACCAGCAGCTGCTAAATGTTGGTCTTTCAAATGAAGTTAAGTATCACACTCCAATGTGGGTGTTCTCTTGTGTTGCAGGCTTATTTTTTATACAAATTATAATATTGAAACTTTGGAAGAGACTTATTTGAATTACCTTTAACTGTTTTTTTTTTTTGAAAGTCCTTATTACTTTTTAAACTGACACAGATGCAATGTCACTGCAAAGTTTAAGAAGTGAAGTACAGGGGCAGGTATTCGGTGTGGTGGTACAGGCACTGCTTGGGAAGGCTAGTATCCCATATTATAGAGCCTGGGTTCGAGTCCTGGCTCTGCTCCTGATTCCAGCTTCCCGCTAATGCACACCCTGGGAGGCAGCAGGTAACGGCTCAAGTCGTTGGATTCCTGCCATCCACACAGCAGACCTGATTGAGTTCCTGGCTCCCGGCTGTTGTGGACATTTGGGAGTGAACCAGCAGATGGGAGATTTCCCTGTGTCTGACTGTCTGCCTTTCAAATAAAGAAAATAAATGAGGCCGGAGCTGTGGCGTAGCAGGTAACGCCGCTGCCTACAGTGCCGCCATCCCATATGGGCGCCGGTTTGAGACCTGGCGGCTCTACTTCTGATCCAGCTCTCTGCTATGGACTGGGAAAACAGTAGAGGATGGCCCAGGTCCTTGGGTCCCTGCACCCACCCGCGTAAGAAATCCAGAGGAGGCTCCTGGCTCCTGGCTTCAGAGCAGCTCAGCTCTGGCCGTTGCGGCCATTTGGGGAGTGAACCAGCAGATGGAAGACTCTCTCTCTCTCTGTCTCTCCTTCTCTCTCTGTGTGTAACTCTCTCTGACTTTCAAATAAACAAATAAATCTTTAAGAAATAAAATAAACAAAAATTTTAAAAAATAAAGCAAAGTATACTGTTTCTAGTGAAAGAAAAGCACATAAGTCAGAGCCACGGCTCACTAGGCTAATCCTCCGCCAGTGGCGCTGGCACCCCGGGTTCTAGTCCTGGTTGGGGTGCCGGATTCTGTCCCGGTTGTTCCTCTTCCAGTCCAGCTCTCTGCGTGGCCAGGGAGTGCAGTGGAGGATGGCCCAAGTGCTTGGGTCCCTGCACCCCATGGGAGACCAGGAGGAAGCACCTGGCTCCTGGCTTCAGATTGGTGCAGCACGTGGGCCATAGTGGCCATTTGGGGGGGTAAACCAACGGAAGGAAGACCTTCCTCTCTGTCTCTCTCTCTCTCACTGTATAACTCTGCCTGTCAAAAAAAAAAAAAAAAAAAAAAGAAAAAGAAAAAGAAAAAGAAAAAAAACCACATAACTAACAATGTCACACTTGGTTTGACAATTTGTAGAAACTTTGTAAAAAGTAATTTTAAAAGTTAGCCATTGCAACCAAAAGCTAGCATCCTGATTTCCACAAAACATCATCACTAAGACAATATTCTCAAAGAGATCTAAGTTTGTGTGTGATTAATATGGTTACAAACAATCCCTCACCCCAGTCTCCACCCAAATGAGAAACCGAGTATGCTTTTGGAGATATGAGTCTGCCAAATACTTATGTAAAACGTCTTCTAAGTTGTTTCCAGAAACTGCCAGTACTCTAAGAGGGTTGACACATTCTAATATATCTAAACAGTTTTTTTTCCTTATTGCTTGGCTACGAATGAAGATGTAAAGTTTTAAGTGTAAGAATTTATATGATGATCAGTGATGGAATCCTAATCCGTTTTAAGCTGCATGTGTGACAACTGGCAGTTCCTAACATGTATCAAAAGACACAGCATTTTTTTTCTGCCTGAGGTTAAATTCCCTTTCAAAAAGCAGAATATTTTTTCTCTCTTGCTTTCTAAAGATATCATGTTAAACTCCACTCTTGAAGGTTAATCTTTGGAGAGGGCAAGATAGAAAAGGGAATCTGTGATAGATTTATAAATTTGGGGCAAGATGTAACGAACACAAGGCAATCTAATATACAATTTCAAATCAAAACCTTAACTTGGGCAGGGGACATTATATCAACCAACAACATTCTTTAGAAATGCCTGACATTCAATTGGATAGCATTATATGTTGAAATAGATTGTAGGCATATTGTGAATGTTTTTCCTCTAGCATCTGGTAGTATCAAAGCCCAGGAGAAAAAGAGGATGCCCGTGCCAAAATTAAAAAGCTGCCTCTTTGGATAAATATGTGGAAAGGATATGAATTAAGTTATCAAAAGGCTAGAAGAATTTGCTGAAAGTTGTGGGGAGGGTGAGGGAGGTTCATAAAGCAATAAGCTATGAGGAATTTGACAGTGTGCAATGTTAGTGTTTTGTATAGCTAATATTATTAACCAGAGTAAAATTAACCAAAGGGGAAGATGATTAACCAAGGGTTAAATGATATTTCCAGTGAGAAAAAATAATACATGACTATTAGCACAAAAAAGCAACCAGGCAATACCCTGCTTTGCAAAAGGAAGTAGTATCCACAGAATCTGAGATGGAATTCGGGATGAGCCCCGAGGGAAACCAGACAGCTTCTCTGTGAAGCTTTTCTATACTCGCGAGAGTAATGACTTGTGATGTCCCGGCACCGTGTGCCAGTCAAGGTAAGCTACCAGTGGAACAAATACCCTAGAATCTCAGTGTCCATGGAAAGTCCAACTGGATGCTCCCGGTAGTGGTTCCTGCTCAATCAGGTCCCCAGGTCCCTCCCACCTTGTGACTCTGCCCTTCTGCAGGCTAGCATTAGCCATCGTTCAGCTGACAGAACACAGAATGGAAGACAGTGCACAGGAGGGTATCATGAACGAGGACTGAAAGCCTTCCTAGTCTGCTGGCCAGAACCTGGTCATTCAACCACCCCTAACTCCATGGGAGGGTGGGAGATGAAGTCTAGCTGTGAGGCGAAGAGAACTCCGAGGAGGCGGGTCTGATCAGTCCCTACTCCACGTGCTACTGCCTTGTGGCACTTGCTGAGGAATCTGCCTGTCTGTGTGCCCAAACTAAACTAAGTCCCCGCTACAGGGAACAGTTGGCTCTTCTTTGTCTTGGTCTCTGTAGCACACAACAACCACTGGAGTGGAGTGGAGGCTCCCTCCATTCATCCTCAGCATACCTGGCTGCCTGGCTCACTATGCCCAGCAGCGCACCTATAGATGCTAACACTGGTGTTCTGTGCTTCATTACCCAAGGAATGACTGGAGTTTTCCCGCTTGCCCAAGGTGACCTCTCTGTGGAGACTCTTCCCAAGGACACAGGGACCATCTACCAACAGTGGATGAATTCCCAGGGTGTCTTTGTGCATGGAGAAGCCTTTAGAGAGGAAAGCCCTCCCACTCTTCACTCCTGGGAGGGGAGTGAGGGGATGGGTTGTGGAAGACGAAGGACCAGAGGCAAGGTTTCTTGCTGTTGTTGAGCCCCAACAGCAAGAATAAAAAGACAACCAAGATCCAACCAGAATTTTTTTCAACTGAGAAAGAAGTTAGGAGTTACAGATGAGTGGGCAGGACTGTAGAGCCTTATAAAGATACGGAGCCATATTCTGTCTCCATTTGCTTCCACATAAAATAGGAACAGCCCCCGTGCGACCATTCAGGGGCCATGAAGAAAGGGCTCTCTGCAGAGGTTTAACTAAGGAGAAGACCGAGCCAGCAAGCAGCCTTAAGTGGACTTCGTCTACACTGCTAACTTTTGTTCTGTGAAGGATCCTGGAAAGGGATGAAAAAATGCAAGCTACAGCTGGGCTATAATATCTGCAGACCGCATCTCTGAAAGGACTAGTATCTACAATGGACAAAGAACCCTTAAAATTCAACAGTGAAAAACCAAACATCTAATGAGAACAGGAAGGACATTTCACCCGAGAGGCTTTTTGGCTGGCAAACAGACACAGGGAAACACCAAGCTCAAGCCCAACAGCCGTGAGAGCACAGAGCACAGAGAAGATTCGGAGAAACTGGGTCTCGCACACTTTTCTGATGGGAATGTAAAATGGTTCAGCCACCTGGGAACATTGCTGGGCATGTTCCTAAGAAACAGGACATAATCATAGCATCTATCAGTCTTCTGGGCATTTGTCCCAAACGAAAATTTATGTCCATTCAAATGTTCATAGCAGCTTAATGAGTAATAATCAAGAACTGGAAAGAACCCAAATATCCCACAAAGGTGAGTTGTTAAATAAACCATGGTGCATTTGTGCCGTGGAATATTACACTGCAATAACAAGGAGTGACATACTGATACACACAACCACGTGAATGGATCTCAAAGGCATCAGGCTGAGGGGGGAAAAAGCCAATCTCTGAAGGCCACAGAGTAGCTGATTCCATCTAAGTAACATCCTCGAAATGAGAGAGGTACAGAGATGGAGAACAGATCAGTGGTTGCCAGGAGCAAGGCTCAGGATAGCGGGGCAGCAGGGGTGAGGGGGAGAATAGCACGGGGCAGCCCCAGAGAGCTCTGTGGTGATGGAAGAGCTCTGTGTCTTTATTTCTTTAAAGATTTTATTTATTTATTTGAGGCAGAGTTACAGACAGAGAGAGGGAGAGATAGAGAGAAAGGTTTTCCACCTGCTGATTCAATCCCTAAATGGCCACAATGGCCAGAGCTGGGCCAACCAGAAGCCAGGAGCCAGGAACTTTCTCCAGGTCTCCCATGTGGGTGCAGGGGCCCAAGTAATTGGGCCATTTTCCATGGCTTTCCCAGGCCATAGCAGAGAGCTGGATTGGAAGTGGAGCAGCTGGGACATGAACCAGTACCCAAAAGGGATGCTAGTGCCGCACGGAGGTTTAGCCTACTACACCACAGCGCCGGCCCTGAGTTCTGTATCTTGACTGTGGTGGTAGTTTCCCAGATCTACGCACGTGGTAACATGGACTCCAACTACAACACCCACTCTGCCAGTGCTGACGTCCCAGTTAGCCTACTGTACTACACCCTTGCAAAATGTAACCATTGGGGGAATCTGGCTGCAGAATGCATGGGACCTCTCTACATTTTGTAATTTTCTGCAAATCTCAATTTCAAAATTAAAATTAAAAACAAAATTAGAACAGTGCTTTGGGAAAAATAATACTTTGAATTTAGATTAATAATTCTCACTGTGAAATTTTTAGGAAACAGCTAAAGATAAAGCCTCCCAGGGGCTTTTAAGGAAAAGGCTTTAAAGAAAAGTCACCACTTGCGACACTGGTATCCAATTATCAAGGTGCCAGTTTGATTCCTGGCTGCTCCACTTCCAATCCAGCTCCCTGATAATGTGCCTGGGAAAATCACAGAAGATGACTCAAGTGCTTGACTCCTGTAATCCACCTGGGAGAGCCAGATACAGTTCCTGGCTTCTGGCTTTGACCCGGCCTAGTCCCAGGAGTTGCAGCCATTTGGGGAGTGAACCAACATATAAAGGATCTCTATCCATCTACTTCTGCCTCTCTTGCTTGCTCTGCATTTCAAATAACTAAAATAAATCAGAACAAAAGAAAGGCCTCCTACACTATCTTATCTGTCAAACTACTCCAATCGTACAACACAGAGGTAACGACTATTAACTACTATTACTACATTTGGTGTGCATTTCTTCAGATACTTGTTATATTCTTATGTACATATATTTGTACTTTTTGTTTTTTCTTCAAATAGAATCATCTACTCATTTTTCTGTAACTTTATTTTTCTCCACATAATAACAACACACCTTGGACATCTTTCATAAGTAGCTCTATTATTCTTTTTTACAGTATTTCACAGATTGGCTGCACCATAATTTATTTAATCAGTTGTCTAATAATAGATATTTAAATAATATCAAGCTCTCAGAAATAACTGATATTGGGGCCAGTGCTGTGGCACAGTGGGTAAAAATGCTGCCTGCAGTGCTGGTATCCTATATGGGTGCCAGTTCCAGTCCCGGCTGCTCCACTTCCACTCCAGCTCTCTGCTATGGCCTGGGAAAGCAGTGGAAGATGGCCCAAGTCCTTGGACGCCTGCACCCATGTGGGAGACCTGAAGAAGCTCCTGGTTCATGGCCTTCCACTTCCACTCCAGCTCTCTGCTATGGCCTGGGAAAGCAGTGGAAGATGGCCCAAGTCCTTGGACGCCTGCACCCGTGTGGGAGACCTGAAGAAGCTCCTGGTTCATGGCCTTTGGATTGGCCCAGCTCTGGCTGTTGTGGCCATTTGAAGAGTGAACCAGCAGCTAGCAGAGCTTTGTCTCTCCTTCTCTCTGTGTGTAACTCTGCTTGTCAAAGAATAAATAAATCTTTTTTAAAAAAAAGAAATAATTAGCCGGCACTGTGGCTCACTAGGCTAATCCTCCGCCTTGCGGCACTGGCACACCGGGTTCTAGTCCCGGTCGGGGCGCCGGATTCTGTCCCGGTTGCCCCTCTTCCAGGCCAGCTCTCTGCTGTGGCCAGGGAGTGCAGTGGAGGATGGTCCAAGTCCTTGGGCCCTGCACCCCATGGGAGACCAGGATAAGCACCTGGCTCCTGCCATCGGATCAGAGCAGTACGCTGGCCACAGCGCGCTGGCCATGGCGGCCACTGGAGGGTGAACCAACGGCAAAAGGAAGACCTTTCTCTCTGTCTCTCTCTTTCACTGTCCACTCTGCCTGTCAAAAAAAAAAAAAAAAAAAGAAAAGAAAGAATTGATATTCTTCTGCATACTTTTGTGCAAATACCTCTGTAAGACAAATATAAAATTTTGACAGATATTGTTTTCTAAAGAAGTTGTAACAAGTTATGGGTAATGGCAAATTCAAATTTTTCTTTTGAAAACTTGTTTATTTTTACTTATGTGAAAAGCAGAGAGATCTTTATCTGCTGGGTCACTCCCCAAATGCCCACAACAGCTGGGCCAGGCCAAAGTCAGGAGCCAAGAACTCAGTCCAGCTCTCTCTCCTGGGTGGCAGGGACCCAACGACTTGAGCTGCTTCCCAGTGCATTAGTAGGAAGCTGAAGTTGGACTCAAACCCAGGCATTCCTACACGGGATGTGGGTGTCCCCAGCAGCGTGCTGACTGCCTTTACTGTCTAGTTTTTACTTATTTACTTTTTAATTTGAAAGGCACAGAGGGAGAGTCAGGCAGAAAATTTAAAGAGATCTGAAGGGGGGCTGGTGCTCTGGCATGGTACAGCTGCTGCCTGCATGCTGGGATCCCATATGGGTGCTGGTTCGAGATCCGACTGCTCCACTTCCAATCCAGTTCTCTGCTATGGCCTGGGAAAGCAGCAGAAGATGGCCCAAGTCCCTGGGCCCCTACATGGGAAGACCCGGAGGAAAATTTGGAGGAAGCTCCTGGCTCCTAGTTTCAGATCGGCACAGCTCTGGCCATTGCAGCCAACTGGGGAGTAAACCAGGAGATGGAAGACCTCTCTCTCTCTCTCTCTCTCTCTCTCTCTCTCTGTCTCTCCTTCTCTCTCTGTATAACTCTTTCAAATAAATAAATTAATTAAAAAAAAAAAAACTTAAAAAAAAATAAACAGATCAGAAGGGCAGCTATGTCCCCAGGGTCTGGAGGGGAAGAGGCCGGAGAGGTGGGCCTCCCCAAGGAACCTCTGGGCCTCCCCTCTCCACTGGTGGGGAAGCCACACTGGCTGGAAGTGAGCAGGTGCTCTTGTGTTGGCTCACCCCCTCCCTCTCATCTCCAGTGGCAAGGTTATCTCATATCCATCCAGAAGGGAAGCAAGAGGACAAATCTGGTCACCCCTGGGATCCCTGAGCAGGTTGGTTTTCCTTTCCAGCCTCGCACGCTGGGGCCATTTCACCATAATGGCCACTGGCTCGAGTGTCCCGAGGTGGGATTATCAGCCAACCCCTTCCAACTCCTTTTCCTCATTCCTGTCGTACACTCACTCCCAGCACCTCCCTAGTTTGACCTTACACAGAGCAGACCTGGGTGCAGAGTAACCAAACCTTCTCAAAGAGGGCCTGGGCCAAATGCCAAGACAGGTCTACTGTGCACTCAGTCCCCCCGCCTGGCTGTGGGTCTCAGGGAGGTTAAACCATGGAAAGTAAACGCTGGCAACATCATGCTGACTTAGATCAGGAACCATTGTAGGAAAGAATTACAGGGTCTTACATTTGCTGAAAGCAGACATAGGTCTTTTTAGTTTGTTATTTAAAAACTTACTTATTTATTTGAAAGGCAGAATTAGAGAGAGGGAGACAAAGAGAGATCTTCCGTTCACTGGTTTACTCCCCCAAACAACTAGAGCTGGGCCAGGCAGAAGCCAGGAGCCAGGAGCTTCTTCCGGGTCTCCCTCATGGGTGCAGGGGCTCAAGCACTTGAGCCATTTCCCCACTGCTTTCCCAGGCACATTAGCAGGGAGCTGGATCAGAAGAGGAGCAATAGGGATCCGAACCGAACTGGCGGCCATATGGGGTACCAGCGTTGCAGGTGGTGGATTTACCCACTGTGCCCCAATGCCAGTCCCTGGAGACTTAAAATGGGGTCTTAAAATGCCTTTTCTTTGCTCAGGAATTTGTGTCTGAGAGAGGACATGGGACACATCTAAGTTTCAGAATCAGGAGATGCCCCACACAGCCTTGACCCCAGATGATGTTTCTCATGTTGAGTGAGTGAGAGAGCCAGGAGGAATCCATCCAGGGGAACAGCTCAGTGCACATGTTCAGCCAACATCTATAGGACATCTGGGTGGGAGCTGCAGGAACACAGACAAGGGGAGACAGTCCCCATGCTGAGGTGCTCTGGGTAAGTGTAGTGCACAGAATTGCCCCAACACTACATGCAGTGCCAGTGGGAAGGTACTCCAGGGAGCAACCAGCAGCCAGGTGGGGGCTGGGAAGACTCCATGGGTGAGGGGCAGCCCAGGCTTTTCTGCAGTGGGTCAGCCAGGGTGCAGGAGGAAGGCACTGGGACAGGGCCCAGCACAACCGAGACCCATGTGAGCTGCAGCTGGCTTCTGTGTGCAGGGAACAGGGATCCTGGTATCCCTGGATGGCAAGGGGCTGTGGGCAGGGGAGTTGAGCTAAGAGGCCCTGTGGGCTGAATTCATTTGCTAGAGCTGCCTTAGTGAAACCCAACAGCTCGGGTAACTGAAAAACCTGAATTTATGGAGCTGGCACTGTGGTGTAGGGGTAAAGCCGCCACCTGCAGTGCAGCATCCCATATGGGCGCCAGTTGAAGTCCCAGCTGCTCCACTTCCAATCCAGCGCTCTGCTATGGCCTGGGAAAGCAGTAAAAAATGGCCCAAGTCCTTGGGCCCCTGCACCCACGTGGGAGACGCGGAAGAAGCTCCTGGCTCCTGGTTTCGGATCTGCGCAGCTCTGGCCATCTGGGGAGTGAACCAGCGGATGGTTCTGTAACTCTGCCTTTGAAATAAATAAATAAATCTTTAAAAGTCAAAAACAAACAAAGTCCCTGACTTTACTCTCAGTGGCAGGAGTGGGGAGTCCAAGGCCAGGGTGGCAGCAGGGTTGGGTTCGCTCCACCTGCGCTTCTTGCTGTGTTCTCACGCCGCTGGCGTCTCTGAATCCTGGTCTCTTCCCACAAGGACACGGGTCAGATTGATGGGGGCCCAGCCTTTTGACCTAACGGTCTCTTAACCACCTCTCTAAAAACTCCACCGCCAAACACAGTCACGTTCTGGGGTGTTGAGGGCCCGGACAGAGACTCGAATCAGCTCAAATCAGGGCCTTCCTGTCCTTTCCCCAAGCACAGACCCTAGCCACACAGGAACTGCCCCCGATGGTGGCAGGTGTTGTGTTCTGTGTTTGGACGGAGTCATCTGCAGTGGCAGGGCGGGGCACGTGGCCTGGATGAGGCTTTTCTCTCCTAACTGCCTCGAGCTGTCTGTAACCCTCACACCGCACCACCAGGCTGCCTGGTTTTGTGAGGCTCAAAAGGACTATCAGTGAGGAAGTGCTCTGGCCTGGGGGGCTTTGCCGGGTCACTGCCTGCACCTGGACCCCTGGGCACCTCCCACCAGTACCAAAGGAAGCAGGAAGTTCCCCGCAGGGCTGCAGGCAGGGCCAAATACCTTGACCCAAGAGTCCTGGACAAAAGCTGAGGGATATGTCCAGGTTCCAAGGGGCAAGGTGGGGAAACCAATGGCGTTTTCACTAACCCAGAGGGTCCAACTGTGGGGGCATAGATTCGGGGCTCCATAAGTTCAAAAGAGAAGAGATGACATTTTTTAGCTGCATTAACATGTAACAGAAACTTAGCACTTCTTTAGGCAAAATACTAGAATTATTGTAAGTACCCTATTGGACCAACTGCTAGATTTTCACAATAATGTCTTAAAGAAACATGTTTATTACTACAACACAAATTTACTTTTAAAATATTTTGGTGGGGTAGGCATTTGGCCACTGGTGTGGATATTACTTGAGATTCCTGCATCCCATATACCAGAGTGCCTAAGCCTGAGACCCAGTTCCACTTCCGATTCCAGCACCCTGCTAATGCAGACCCTGGGAGGCAGTGGCGAGGGATTGAGTGGTTGGTTTCCTGTCACCTACATGGAAGACTCAGGTTGAGTTCCTGGCTCCCGGCTACAGCCTGGCCCAGCCCTGGCCACGGAGGACATTTGGGAGAGTGAACCAGTGGGTGGGAAATCTCTCGAGTTCTTCGCTTTTTCTGCCTCTCAAATAGAATATTTTGATAACTGTATTTCAGTATAATGTGAAATCTTATGTATTTTTAAATGCAGTTCTAAAACATTCTGCTATGAAGCAGTCCATGGGTTTCACCAGCTCGTTCATGAAAGGTTAGGAAACTTTGTTTAACCAAAGCTACAGGTGAGATGAGGCAGAGCCCAAAGAGAGGGAAGCAAGAACTAAAAGTAGGGGCTACAACCTCAGAAAAGTTAAGCTGCTCCTTAGCAACTAGAAGGTTCCAGGCTTCAAAATACACTCCAGGTAAGAAAAAGAAAAACCCAGGGGTCCTTCTGACGACAACTGCTCTTAGATTTCTGTTATCCTACTGAATGTGAGCCACGGGCTGAAAACTTCTACATCGCCAACTACCCCAGGGACTCTCTGCCTTCTATCCTGGGCATGCTCACTTAAAGCCTGACCACGCGTGCGAAGCCAGGAGGAGATGACACAGTGATTGAGGGACTCGGTGGAAGGCGCACACACAAGTGTGTTTTGTCTTTGCTCCACACCCAAGAGAAACTTCTGTTATCAGGTATGGAGACATCATGGGTGTGGCTGCCCGAAGGGAGCCAGTGACACAAGAAGGTGACGGCATTTGTCATGACCAACCACCCTCCTGCTCCTCCAAAATGTTTGTGTATCACACACACCCAGCTGCCAGCGCACATGGGCATGGGGAGCGGCCGTTCACACAGACACGCGAGGACCGGCTATCACGTGTGGATTCTGCACACCCTGGGGCAAGGCCTGCATGGGTCGGGCAAACGGCCAGGTTTCTGTGCCCGAGCCACCAAATCGAAGTCCCCCTCACGCGGGGCCTTCCCAGCAGCCCTGTCCTGAGCCTGTGCGCCCCACTTTCTGAGATGCCGTCTGGTCCCGGCTCATCCCACTTGAACCTGCGGCCGTCAGCTCCTTTCGTAGGGGTGTCTATAAAGAACTGCCCTGAAATGTGCTTTTCCAGTGCACTTAATGTCTTTCCAATTAGATCCAGATGTGCAGAGCCGAAGGAACGGTTCTCAGGACTGGACAAGATGACATAAATCTTGCAGCTGACAGAGATCCCACTGAGCTCGGTTGGGGAAACTCGCGGAGAACTTGTTTGGGGCCAGGAAAGCGGCTGGGTATAAAGACAGATGTGTATACTCTGATTCAAAAAAATAGGTTAAGGGAGAGAAAAGGCTCTTCTAACCCGGAGCCTACAACTAGGGCCGGGGGCACGGAGCAGGTTGGGCGCGCTCCCCTCCCACCCTCACAGCTAGATCAAAGGAGGTGATTGAAAAGGCCCTTCCAGAAAACAGACGGGCTCAGCGATGCTTCCCGGCCTCCTTAATTGCTCTTCTCGGGAGAGGAAGGTGGGCACTCCTGACAGACCTTAGCTGGGAGAGAACAAGGGCTGTTTGTGCAGCTGAGGGCTTGGCTTTTATTTTTTTAATTATCAGGTTTTGTACACTTTCCAGAAAGTTCCTTTTAAAAATACTATATTTGCCTCCTCTTCTCCAGATGCTAGGAAGTGCAGGTTCAACCCAAACCGTGTCTATTTCAAAGGCACACAAAAGCCCAGGGTTGCAGTGAAAGGAGTTTGGTGGCATGGCGCCCAGGGACTGGAGGCTTTGGTTTTCCTTCTCCCTCCCAGCAATTTTGCTTTCGGAGCTTGGAAAACAAATTCCATTGAGAGAGTGGCTTCTGCAGGAGGCCGTGAGCCCCAGGGCAGGGCCCGCGGTGGAAGCAAGAAGCTGGATAGAGGGAGTCAGCCTGGGCCGGAGCAGCGGGCCTGGTCAACCAGGACACATAGGTGACACAGCGGACAAGTGGCTCCCCCGTGCTTCTGGAATACTCACTTTCCAGAGTGTCGGGTTCACAGAGCGCAATGGTGGGGTTGTTCCCTTCTTCTAGAGTCTCCCCTGATTATCCAATGGCTCTTTTCTAACCTCTTTCCCTGCCTGGTTGTAAGAGCTGGCTCTGTGACAGAGGACACCGCGGCCGGACACTTGCTCACAAAGGCCATTTGCTGCGCCTGGCCGGCTAGGGTCGCTCCTGCAAGCCCTGACTGGGTCAGGAGCCCCTGAGTCCCACAGCCGAGACCTTCCGCTTCCCCCCGCCACACATGCCAGAGACGGCCTTTACGCAGGGCTCTGCTCTTCTCGCTGCTTCCGCAGCTGAAAGCCATGTGCCCGAGACAGCGGGACTAAAGACGGCAGTAGCAAGGGAGCCGCGGATCACAGAACGCCACACACAAACTTCAATCACTTTTATTTTCCATCCCCACATAAAAGGCCAAACGTGGTTATTTCTTGAAATTTATGTTTTACATCTTTTAGTTGGGTATTACTTTTCTGAGCAAATTCCAAGTATTGTAAAGATGTCTTCGAAGACAGACAAATTCAGCTCTAAAGAAATGACTGCAGAGCTGCCGTGTATCTCAGAGACAAGCTAATTTACAGCACCGAAGGAGAGGTACAGTTCAAAGCATGAACAAACCTGAAGGAAGTCAGTGCCTTGATGGCTTCTAGTAAGGAGGGTTAGAAACCATAAAACATAACTAGGATTTTAGTTTGGAAATGAACTAGGGGTCCATTTGTTCCACATTACTGGGTTTTTAATTTAGATCTGCTGTTAAAACCTAATGCGCTCTTTATTTGTGGTGAGCAAACTGCTCTAACTCGAAGTCCTTAAGGAAAAAAAATTGCAAAGAATAGGAATAATTCTCAAAGATAAGACTCACAGCTGAAGGTTTCTTAGCCAAAAAAAAAAAAAAAAGTAATCTCTATATCTCACCTTTAAAATGTGATTACAAAGCAGAAAGGTAAAAAGCAAATGAAAGACACCTATGATTTTTATTTTTAGAAGTTGGCAATCATGGGAAAACACATTTCTGTAGAGACAAAAGTCACCTGGCACAGCATATAAAACACTGTGTGTCCACGGACCACTGCTGGCAATTATTAATCCCAACATTTGGGTCTAAGTGAGAAAGTAAAAGCCATCAGGCAATGTTTTCCCCGACCACAGAAGCAGGTGTTCCCCTTTCTTTGTTCAGCATTCCTGTCATTTGCTCTCCACACCTACATCCAAGGTGCAAATATATTCGGAAAACACACTCCTTGGAGTCCAAGGAATGAGAAAGAAACAGTTTGCTTCCCAGGCAGACTGGGGATAGCCAGCCAGTCAGCAGCTGGACTGGTCCAGAACTCAGTCTGAGTCTCTCAGGTGGGTGGCAGCGACTCATGTACTTGAGCCATCACTTGTTGCCTTCCAGGTTGTGACTTGGCCAGAGGCTGGAATTGGGTGCGGAGCTGGGATTCAAATTCAGGTACTCCAATATGAGATGTGGGTGTCTTAAGCTATGTCTTAACCACTGTGCCAAATGCCCACCCTCTTTTTATTTTATTTTTTAGTATTTATTTTATTTTATTTGAAAGGCAGAGTTAGAGGTAGAGACAGACAGAGGTCTGGTTCACTCCCCAAATGGCCGCAGTGACGGGCTGGGCCAGGCTGAAGTCAGGAGCTTCTTCTGGGTCTCCCACGTGGGTGAAGGGGCCCAAACACTTGGGCAGTCTTCCACTGCTTTCCCAGGCACATTAGCAGGGAGCCAGATCGAAAGTGGAGCACCTGGGTCTCCAACTGGCACTCATATATGATGACAGTGCTGTAGGCCAGGGCTTTAACCTGCTGTGCCACAGTGCCAGCACCAGCCCACCTCTCTTTTTTAAAAGGCAATTGCTCTCAGTGTAGATCACAGCAACCAAGCCATCTACCCTCTGTGGGAACACCAGTGCTGGGCACTGACTCCACTTTGAGGCACTAACCTTTCGGTCCACAATGAGATGCTGCACAGGCAAGAAACAAAGAGGCACTCTTGCTAGCGCTTGTTTGCCTTTTACTCAACACCAACTAATTCTAAACACATTTCTCAAGGAAAAATAAAACACCTAGAATATTAGATTCCTAAAAACGAGTTATCCTGGATTAATAAGTTATCCATGAAACAGAGGTTATTAAAATGATTTCTTGGTGCCAGCCCAGCATTGAGGCAGAGTGGATTAGGCTGCCGCCTCTGACACCGGCATGCCAGCTGCTCCACTTCTGATCCAGCTTCCTGCTACTGTGCCTGGAAAAGCAGCAGAAGGTAGCCCGAGTACGTGGGCTCCACACCAATATGGAAGACCTGGATGGAATTCCTGGCTCCTGACTTTGGTCTGGCCCAGCCTCAACTGTTGCAGCCATTTGGGGAGTGAACCAGCAGATAGTCACTAAGTTGCATCTTACTACATGTCAAAATATTAAATGGTACTGTGATATAACAACTGCTGGACAAACCTAACGTTTGTGAAAGCTTGCAGAACACCTCTTTTTGGATTATCTGGTTGCTTATTCTATTTACAGCTATAAAAAAAACTTAAAAACTGTTATGTCATTTAAAAGTCATTTAAAAGTGTTAAAGTCAACCTACTTTAACTCATATATTCATTTTTGCTTCTGGGTCCTATCACCACAAAAATGGATTTAAAAGGTGTCTTTGTGTGGCTTGTGTTTGCACTTGTATTAAGGGATATTTTCTCACCCCCTGCATTCAGTGGAAGCAACTGAGAAGGGGAATGAGGATTTAGCTTCACAGGAATGGAGGTCTGGATCACTTTGCTGTAACACCACATGCCAATCATTTAGCCATCCCACCTCTTCTTCAACACAACAGTAGCTATAATAATCCACGATGATGTCTTCTTGAATGGTGTTTATTGTATTAGTTCTCAAGAGCAGAGAGTTAGAGTATTCTGCATGGAGAAGACCATCAGGAGCATTTTTTTTTCAAAGTCAGTTCAGCATTATGTGTTTACTGAGCTGGTATCGTAGAGTACAGATGTATGGCCTGTAGACGTGTCTTAAGGCACACAAATCAGAGCTTACAGGACTTTATAGTAAAGCCAGCATGCGACTGTGCTTCCAGGAACAATGTCACCCAGGGAGAGCTGCAGACCACCCAGGGCTGTGACTGTCAGTGTGGGAAGATACGTGGCAGTGGAGCGGGTGGAATACTCCTCACCAGGCTGGTGGAGGACAGTGTAGGCAGGACCTCCAAGACAGCTCATGCTAACAGAGAGGATTCAGCCTTAACTGGAGATGGAAACATTTAGCCAGTTCATCTATTTGGCGTTTTCAGTTTGACACTGGAATTCTACCATGGGCAAACCCACCAAACATGGGCCTCGCTCTGATCCCATCTGGATCCCATCTCCTTGAGCAAAGCTGCAGGTCACCAAGCCTACTGCCTGCTCTGCTGGGGTCTGCTCTGAGACTCCCTTTTCTCTGGTGGGGGGAAGCTTACTCTTGCAGGACTTCAGCAAGGGGAGGTGGTGGCACAGATTGGGGGAGTTTAGCAACTTTGGTCTTTGGTCAAACTACCAGTCTCTCACGGGCTGTTTAGCTGGAGTGGAAGGTCAGGAGTCAAAGGGCAATATGACCAGGAGGTTCCCTCCAGTCACAGCAGATACCAGTGCCCCTTCCAGACCTCCTTTGACCTGGACAGAGTGTGGGAAGTGTCCCCATGGACACTTCAGAGCAACCCAGACCAGGAGTGCAAGGTTTCCCTGCAGAAACAGGCCCCTAGGGTCTCTGTGGTCTCAGAACCTGAGGCCCTTCCCTCCCATCTTTGCCTGAAAAGCCATTACTATTTAATTTTCAGTTAAACTACCCCTCCCCCACTAAAATGCTCCCTGAATCCCCTGAATGAGTCGTTCTGCCTTTTGCAGTTCCAGAACACTTTGCTCATATATCTCTTTTAGCTTTCAATTGCACTGATAAGGCATAAGACCATAAGTCTCTCTACTTCACCCAGTCATGAGCCTCAACACAGAGTCAAGAACACAGTGGGCATTCAGTAATTGTTGGATGAATGCACAGATGGATGGATGGAGGGATGGAGGGACAGATAGATGGACAGATGGATGGATGAGAAGCTGAGGCTCAGTGTCTCAGCATATCATTCAAAGCAAAGTTCACTGGATATTTTTAGAGCCTAAGACTATGGGCTCAAAGACTAAATCCAAGTCAGAAAGGAATCCACATTTTATTTTAAATCCAGTGGGCAGACTCAAAAGTTCAGCAGTTAGACAAATACTCTTACAACATGCACATTTGTGAACAGCATGTATTTCAGACTTGTTGGCATGCAGCATTGTTGAATCAAATGCCACTAGTTAAGTGGGGAGTGAATAAATGTACTACATGAGAGTAGGCACAAAATGGCTATGTAAACTCTACACTGTGGTCTATTTTAAAACACGCTCTGGTTGGTGACAGAGGACTTTAAATAGGATCTATTCAAAATAGGTGAACCTAAATTAGTCCAGTGTAAGAAATGGAACCTCTCTTCTTGCATTACATGGGGAAAAGAATAACTGAAATCTGCCCAGAGTTATTAATCATTCATTCAATCAAGTATCTTTCAAATACCTCCTAAGGGCACAGTATAGTACTTGCCTGAAGGAAGATGTAAAGAAATAGGAAATCAACTGTGACGTGGGAGGGGGGAGCAGCAGGCATTCCCATGGCAGGAAGGGAAGAGGGGCAGAGCAGCCCCAGATGTAAGGCAGGAATGAGCAGGGAGCTTGTGTCTGGAGAACTTGGGGAGTTTCCATCCCATTTCATCTTTTCAAATAATTATTTTCTCCCTACCATTCATATGTGGGCTCACACAATCCTAAATTTTTAGTCACTGACATTTCCCCTATGGCCACATGTTTTTTTCAAGTATGGAAAAATGTATACACAAACACATGTGGAAATCCACTGAAAAAATCGAAGCAGTACAGGTGCTGCTGAATTCAAATTTGAAGAATTATACAGAAAATTGTATTTAGACATTGTGAATTAATACTATAACTAGTACTCCAACAGTATTTTTCACTTTGTGTTGCTATGTGAGGGCAAACTGTTGAAATCTTTACTTAATATATACTAAACTGATCTTCTGTATATAAAGAGAATTGAAAATGAATCTTGATG
The DNA here is from genome assembly GCA_949820135.1 of Sylvilagus floridanus. Lineage (NCBI taxonomy): Eukaryota > Metazoa > Chordata > Mammalia > Lagomorpha > Leporidae > Sylvilagus > Sylvilagus floridanus. The sequence goes on from OX463241.1 coordinate 101,182,926, forward strand.
TGAAGCAAGGGGAAAGGGAGTGGGAGAGGGGAGGGTTGCGGGTGGGAGGGAAGTTGGGGGGGGAAGCCATTGTAATCTATAAGCTGTATTTTGGAAATTTATATTCTTTAAATAAAAGCGTTATTAAAAAAAAGAAAATTGTATTTAGAAGTGAATTACACACAGTGTAGTGGATGACAGCAAGTACCAAAAGAAACCAATGTCCTTAATATTCCCAAATCTTTGATTCTCTGATATTAAAAAAATGTATTGCTTCTTTACTTGCAAACTTTTATCCCTAACATCTTTCTTCAATTTGCTCTCGAAATTCTTTGAAGTGCTATGATTTTTCCTCAGGGCACATTATAGCCATGAATTAAGATTTTTCTCATAATTTTCAATGGCCTTTTCTTTTTCATCATGGGCGCTTAGAGGCACAGAAATGATCACTGTGTATCAGATATCTATTTCCCAATGGAAAAAGGCAAGAATATTAAAGGGACCTAATCAAGCTTAGAAACACACAGAAAGAAATCTCAATATTCCAAACAACAACAAAAACCAGTTCTCTCTTCTTTATCTAAACATCAATCAATACCTCAATAGGCTGCAGGTTGGTGTCCAACTGTAGACCCTTGGAGGCTGCAGAGCCTGCAGAGAGCCGATTAGGATAGAGGCCAACAAGCCTGTCCTAGGATGCTGGCTGGGTGGACTCCAGGTTGCCCCTGACCCCATCAGCCACAGCTCTTACCCATACATTTGGGTCATGTCACATATACCATTCAGGCATAGGCACTCTCTCATAGTTCCATTTGTAATGTTGTCATCAAATAATTTCATTTTATACTTTCCAGACTAAGTGATTTGGTACCAAAAAGATAAGCTGCTAAAATAAGAGTGTGGGGGAGGAAAAGCCTTCTTGCAGACTGGTGAATCAGCAAAGCAACAGGCTGGAAAAACTCAGGGACTTTGATCTTCTCCCACATCTCTATGATTCCAAGACCTAGCTCACAATTTATTCAATCTGGTTTTCCAATCATAGAATCATAGCCTCTTAGTTTTCTCTTTGCTATATTTGTATTGGTCTGACATTTCTTTTGATTCCTCATTTTGGCTGTTTTTATTTATATAGCGCCCATTAACACAGACATGATAAGTAAAGAGCTTAACAACAGGCATGGGTATAGGCCAAGCAGAGCTCAGTGCCACCCAGAGCTGGGGCAGGGTCATGGAAACTCTCTGGTGCACTTGGTATTAACCCTTTTGTAGCTGAATCTTGCAGAGGTGAGGAGAGTCTCAGGACAGAAGACTGGGCAGCAGGTAGTGGCAGATACTGAGGACTTAAGGTCGTGGCTCTTTAACAGTGGATATGAGCATATAAGGGCCCACTAACACCAATCTGCTGAGTAGCATTCCCATTAAGAGCCATCCTTAAATTTCATTCCTAAATTTGACTTTTATTTTTATGTATTTTAAAGAATTTACTTGAGAGGCAGAGAGAAAGAAAGAGAGGAGAGAGGGAGGGGGGGTAAGAGAGAGAGAGAGAGCGAGAGAGAGAGAGAGAGAGAGCGATATCATTCCTCAAATGTCCATAATGGCTGGGGCTGGGCCAGCCTGAAGCCAGGAACCAGGAGCCAGGAGCCAGGACCTCAATCTGGAATTCCTATGTGGGTGGCAGGCTGGTGTGTATATATAAATTTTCCCTTACTTGGGCCATCCTTTCCACCTTCCGGGGTCTGCATAAGCAGAAAGCTGGAACTCAGTATCAAATCTAGGCACTCCAATTCGGGATGCAGGAATCTTAGCCACTAAACTAACACCTGTCTCTTAAATTGACTTTCAAACTTCCTCCCCAAGGAGTGGGCAGTTAGCCGAGCAGTTAAGACTCCAGTTATGATGCCCACATACCGTACCAGAGTACCTCGGCTTACACCCAACTCTAGCTCCTAACTCCAGCCAGCTTCCTGCCAGTGCAGACCCTGGGAGGCAGCAGGTAATGGTTCAAGTAACTGGGTTCCTGCCACCTGTGTGGGAGATCTGGAATGAGTTCCTGGCTCCTGGCTTTGGCCATTGTGGGCATCTGGGGAGTGAAACAGTGGATGGCAGCTCCTTTTTGTGTCTGCCTCTCTCAATAAACTTAAAAAAAAATTCCTAGGAACCTCACTGAAAGAACTACTATTCCATTAAAATTCTCAGCTTTTACTTCCATAAAATAAAATGGGCTCTAGGATTGACTTGGAATTTTGATTTTCACCATTATGGTTTTCTTCATTTGACAACTGAGCTTCATGATAATGTGTTTGGATTTCATGGCTTTTACTTTGATCCCAGGTCAATATTGTTCTAAGATACTCAAAAATATTACGTTTAACTCCTCCATTTTTAATGTACAAAGACCTTTTTATCAGTGCTTTGGACTTAATCCTGTCTAGTAAGTTTATAGAAACAAGAAAGAGAAAAGAGGCTGCAGTTTCATGAACAGTTGCCAGACATTCCCTCCCAATACTTGTCAAGCAAGGCTCAAGGAGAAGTTAAAACACTGGGCACAAAAAACAATCCCCTAAAAAGTAGCTATAGAATGCTCTTTAAACCAAAATCTTTACTAACTTGGATATTATCCCCAACTGCAAAAGTCTTGGCTCATTCTGAAGACATTTAACAAAGATATAAGAACACTGCCTTTTGTTATATGAACCTGATCCTTGTTATGTGGATTCTCTAAAGGGGAAACTAGAATTTTATCCAGATATATTCAGAATGAAAGTGGTGTAAACCAAGCTCTGAATACAGAAAGAACAGGAAGAAGTCGATGCTGGTCAGTGGGTGGATGGCATTGGAGAAGGGCAATAGCACTTGACATTAATTATACATCATCCCACCCGATCCTAGTCGGGGTATTTGCCAAGAAGTTCTTACATTCCTGTGGCCAGGGAACAGGGCCACACTAGAGTTTCATGGAAAACAACAGTGCATTATAAAGCATTTTAATCACTTCAGCTCCCTGCAATGACCAAATAACTTAACCAAGTCAGTTCACTGAATGGAAAGCTACTTCTGTGAAAGTAATAAAATGTTGTTGACTTTGAAAACTTTTTTTTAAATGAAGTTTTCTGTATTTATTTTTCTCTAATGACTAACAACTGCTGATTTAATGTTAACTTGGCAGGGTTTTTATATTATAAAGTCAGATGCAGAGATACAGTTTGAAAAGAGCAACCACACAGAATGGGTGCTCCTACTTCGAGAGTATATAGTCCGAGAAGAGAAGCCACAATCTGCACCTGAGATGGAAAAGTTAATTCCTAAAACACAGAGAATACACGCTCCTTCACACAGGCTGTGTGGTTGGGTTTGGATAAAAAAGCCGTGCTTCTGCAGTGAATGGAAATACCTTCTAAAGAACACATTTTCTATGTAGAAACAAGAAATCCCTAACTCCATTCTGGAAATCCAAGCTTTTTAAGGGGACAACTTTCCCCTCTGTCCCTGGCAGGAAGTGGAGCCTCCTACACTGAGATGATCCCTCTGTGTAGCCTTCTCTCAGCAGCCCTACCAAGAGAGGGGCTCCCACAGCAATCAAAACCGAGCCTCAGACTCAGGCCGCTCTGCCCCCGCCTAGCGCCACATCCCACACATGCTGCTGTCATCACACCCACACTGTTGTCACAACACCCAAGGGGATATTACGGAGGGCCCTGGTATGCTGCTGCATACATGCATCCGACAGGAATTTCCACGGCATGCTTTAGAAATACTTGTGCTCGGCTCCCATCCTCACTTGCTCCAGACGGGTACTGTCTCTGGAAGGAGCAATGGCTGCGGGGCACAGCTCCTTTTGCCTCCTGGGTCCCCAGCCCCAGCCATGAATGCACAATGGAGATGAGAGGAATGCTGCAGGAAGAATCTGGGGCAGCGCTTCACTGGCTCATTCTCCCTCTATTAGACCATTCATACAGGTCAGCATTCTCACTTCACGCTCATCCTCTGCTCAGCAGTGGCTGCCATCCCAAGCTCCAACTCAATCCAAGTTTTGTATCCTTATCTTCTTGAGATTCTCAGTGTCTTAGCCTGAGGTACCTGACAAGTGATGTGTCTGGCAAACATTCTCCCCGTCCCCTTTGATGCTGCAGAGTAGCTGCTGGCTCTATATTTAACCAAACAAGATCTGAAAGAAGGGGGGGGGGGGACGACACTGTTGTTGTTATTTTGATTAAGGTGGTTTGGTGCAGGTCACCTGTTCCATGTTAGAAGCAAGGCATGATTTGACAGCACAAATTACTAAATCAATACTGGGGGGCTCTTGGTTCTTCTTAAACATGTATGCTAAATCACTGTGAAGGAGAGAAGTTTTGAACAAGTTTAAATATATTCGCTGAGATCTACCTTAAGAACTCCTTTTCATCTTTCTTGGAAACCTACAGGAGGAAACCATCAGAAGTAAAGGATGCCTAAATAATAATTACACATAAAGGTATCTGAGGAAAATGCTTAGTGAAAAGCATGACTTTGGTCCTCTGCTAAGTCACTGAGTGCTCTTAGATCCACAGTCCTCCAGACTCAGGCAGCGTGGGGACTCTAAGTGCTTTGATGACACCTTTGCTTTCAGGATGACAGCCACTACACAGCTTTATTTTCTTATTCTTCAAATCTATGTCATAAGGAGCTCTGAAATTCTTAATATTATCTTAGGATGTATTAGTCAAATTCCATAGATTTCCAACATGCTTTGTAGAGCAATTCAGTCCAATGGTTTAACTATTGACACTGAAGTTAGCCTGGGGCTGGGAACCTGAAATGTAGCTATGAGCTTCCGTTTTGGGGGTATATCTGCTCCTCTATCCTTGCTCTGGGTATTTTCTTTCTTTCAGTTGAGTTCAACAAACATTCACTGAGTAACTGTGCCAGGTTTTTTGGGTGATTTTGCAGGCTATGGAGTGAGACTAACCTGACCTGGAATCTGATGAGGAGACTTTACCTCTCTGAGTCTCATTTTCTTCAATGAGTATCCTCAAATGAGGTAATGCTCACAAGGTATTTGCAACAGTGTAAAACATACAGGAGATGTGCAAGCAACACTGGGTAGCTCTCATTGCAACACAGACGCTTATGACACAGCACATATGGTTAGTGGACTCCTGGGAAGGAAAACACGAGACCATTTCACTGTTTCCTGGGACAGGCTGAGCATCCCTAATCTGAGAACCCAAAATCCAAAATACTCCAAAGTCTGAAACTTTTGATAGGGCAACATGACATCACAGGTGGAAAATGCCAACCTGCTCTCATGTGAAGGGTCACAGTTAAAACACAGGTGCACTAAAAGTATGTATAAAATCACCTTCAAGCCATGGATATAAGGTATATGTGAAAGATAAACAAATTGTGCGTTAGACTTAGTTCCCATTCCTAAGAGATCTCATTATGTATATGCAGATGTAGTCATGTGTCATACAACAGTGCTTTGGTCAATGATGGGTCGCATTTACAATAGCATATACCACGTAGCTAAACTGTGTAGTAGGCTTGTGTATGTACACTTTATGCTGTTCCCACAACAATGACATCAACTAACAATGCAACTCTCAGAATGTATTCCTGTTGTTAGGTGATGCATGATTATTTTCCAAAAATAAAAAAAAAAATCCCATTTCGGATAAGAGATACTCAATTAGAAAGTAGTGCTTACATTAGTTTTAGTAAGTAGTTAGGTGAAAGATGGGGCTCAGAGGAGGAATACAGGACTTGCTACCTACTTACATTAGAAGACATACTACTAAGAGCCCCCCATACAGGACTTGCTACCTACTTACAGTGGAAGACATACTATCTCTTTGGTTTGAAATACAATCACAAACCTTACAGAGTCACAACTAATATGGCAATTATGGGGTGGCTTTGGAGGCTACACAGCACTTCTTCTAATATATTTGCAAATGTATCCATCTGCTAAGGCGGGAATGCCACTTACATCATGTCATGTTAGTGGCAGCCAAAGAGATCAACAGGCAGCATACGCATAAGCATGGCAGCAAGTGGGAGGAGGATGGAGACAGTGTAGGAGGGGAGAATGAAGTGGGGAGAAGCAGAAGTTGGGCAGGGACATGGCTTCGGGCTTTCAGCCCATCCATGGAATGTAGGGGAACTCTACAGCAGAGCCTGCAGGGAAGGAACTGGACCTGTCCCCCACAACTCTGTGCTTGGAACTCAATGTGCAAAGCCCTCGCTCTATTGCTCCTGTCAGCTCTGCTCAGCCCTGCCCCTTTGTCAATTCAAATCCCCTGCCTCTTTGTCAGCTGGGATTTCCTAATCCAAGTGTGCCACGTCAACTCCTCTCAATCCTTCTTCACTGTCCTCCCCCATTTACAATGACGTTTTGCTCACATCCACTTTATAAATAATAAAACATTTTAAAACTAACGAGTATTTAAAAGGTGTTTCTCCTTTTGGCTGTATCTAGGAACTTCAACTTTTATCTATATGGTAACATACATCAGTCTCAGTGCTTTTAGTCTAAGGCAATGTCTTTATGGTACCCAGTATTAAATAGATAACTTATTTGAGTACCTTTGGCGCTCCTTGTGACCCACCTAGTGATAAAGACTGTGGGATCTCAGAGTTGTAGCCAATGATGGTGATGGAAGCATTTCTGAAAATGTTTGCATACAACAGATAGGCAACCTAAGGGCAGCCATACTGGCTGGCAATGGGAGGGTTCCTTTTATTCTTCTAGTCTGCCTATCTATGGACACCCAGTGGAGAAGTAGAATCTGGTAGACCTCTATTTGACTCCTGGTGTTGTGATGATGGACAAATATTTAGCCATTATGATGTTTAGGAGGGAGTGATGAGATGAATCCTGTCTAATTTGATCTGACTTTATGCCTTGGCAAAGCAATATGCTGGTCTTCGACAATGAAAGGATCATAGCCCTTCACAGATGGCAGTGTGTGTGTGCTGGACTTTTTCTGGTTCACTTCTACTCTCTCCTGAGTGCCTCAAATGGGTGAAAAATAAATCAAAAACAGGTTTTATAACAGTGTCGTCCAGAAAAACTTTATTCCTGATAGCTATTTCGCTTTCTGCATGCCAGTTCTGTAGAGTAAATATGCTTTATGTATGAGTTTCTGAGCACTTGATCGTAAAGGATATTGCTTCATAAGAAAGACTATAGAAAAATAAATCACTATAATTATTATGTAAGCTGATGACACAAAACAAATGTTCACAGTTCAGGTTTCTAAGTCTTTCTAGGCGGTCAAGGCCTTAGTCTCCTACTCTTCCCACGACATTGCTAAAAGTTTATTTATTGATGTGCAACCCAAGATGCAGAACTCTTCCTACATGGGAGCATGTTCAGGAAAAGGAGGTGGGGTATCCACTCCAGTTGTGAAAGAGACTTTCACGAGGGTAATTTCCTCTGTCTGATTTACCCCATATCTGGAATGAATCAAAGTTTGACTTTTGCAAAATGATTTCTGCTCAGTGAGCAGCTGCAGGGAACACTCACGAGCTGTAGGATGTGGGATGAGATAAGGAAAGCACCGTAGGTCTCATGGACTGACTTTGAGCATTTTTCATGTGCACACACACTAACCTGTGTGTGCAGAAGAGGAAGTGGGGGTTAGTGGTGCTGAAAGTCGTGCCTTGTGATCTTTTTTCTTTCCACTGAAGGCCAGACTGGTTATGAAATATCTTTCGCCCAACTTTTTAAGTAAGAGTTGGGGTTTTTGAAACAACACTTTACAAAAATCTGTAGCAATTTCTAGCCTTTCAATCAGACTTTTCTGGGGTTTTGCCTGGAGCAGAAGCTCTCTTCTTGGTGTTTTGTTCTTGCACACAAGCCCTTAAGAAAAGGCTGGCAGACAGATCAGGCAGAACCCTGTTTCGAGGGGCTACCCGATCTTCTAAGCTCACGTCAAACTATAAAGCTGGTTCTCAGAAGTCTCCATTTTCTCTCGGAATCCTCTCTGAATGAGGGCCCTTGCGGCTGCGTCCTGGTCTTTTAGAGGGTGACACCTATTCTCTATTCTCCTTCACTTTGAATATCATTTTTCAAGCTTTCTGGGAAGCGCTGTTACACTTCTATGAAGAGACTCCAACTGCCAATCTCAAAATATTCTTTGAAACCAGTAACACCAGGTGCTCTGTTCAAGGAGCAAAAGAGGCAGCTCCATATAATATACAATGCTACATTTGTTTCACAGGCGGCATTGGATTTGCACACACACACACACACACACTCGCATATACACACACATACTCACAACTGCAGCCTAAACAGCTCAATGCTTCTCTTGAAACACTCTAAGGGTTTCAGAAAATGCAGGGAAACTTTGAAAAACAAAGCTTCAAAAAAAAAAAAAATGGAAACAGAAGAATCAAAGGAAGCATTAAAAAAAAAAAAAAAGGAATCCAAGTTGAACACAGCTTATAAAAACATGCTTCCCAGAAAGGAAGTGGGGAAGTTAGAAGGTACACCATCAACCTGCAGATAAGAATGATCTCCTTCAGAGAGAGAGGATCTACCCTTTTGTAAGCACAGGTGTGGATTTGTTTTTGTGAGAGAACGTTGAGAAGACACTGCTGCAATGAAGTCACTGGCCACTGGAAGAGGCCACTATGTTCCCAGCATAATTTATGTGTGAAACTAAAACAAACAGAAGAATAAACAGCAACGTGATGCTTTCTGCTCTTCCTGAGAAAATACTGTTTTTTTTCCTTTTGGGTTTTTAAGACAACTTTGTTCATCAAAGAGCAGAGACCTGCAAAGGAGAAAAGTCAGGGTGGGAGAGAGACGAGACCAACAATCAAGCCACGCTCACCACCAGGTCAGGTTCGACTCCTCCACCAGGATACTTCAGAGAGCTTGTGGAAGAATGGAATTAAAAGATAAATTTATTTTGGCACATAACAAAGTTGAAATGCGTGCATAGTTTCTTCATCATGCGCATTTCTATGAGCTTTCTGTAGACATGTGTATGCGTGGATTTTGAATTTTTTTGCACCAAAATAAACCAATACTTCAATTCCACTTTCCACAAACTTTTTAAAGTACTCTGGTATTTATCAGCTGCTTGGGCAATGTGAGAGAACAGCATTCGATAGTTTAAAAATACAATACACATTTCCATTTCTTTCTGGAAGGGTGGTTTGTATTTTTCAGCACAAGTGATAATTCAGCAATTATTTAATGGCATTTTTTAAAAACCACAGTTCCTTTATGACATCTTTGAATGTAATTCATCCTTCTTATTTCATTTAGTAGAATATTTTTGACTAGGAAAGAAAGGCAAACTCATCTTGGTTAGTTGACATATCAGAATACATAATTTATTATTTTATTTCTTCATACTAATTATCTCTTTGAAACTATGGTTGGGTAGCTGCATAAAACCTTTCATTTGCTGTGGTTAACTTCCTTTTCTGCTTTCAGAGGACAACATTCTAAACCCTGGGCTGCTTCTCTTCCCCCGGTGTGAACACTTTGAATTTGTGGTGGCTGACACTGAACCCCAATCATTCTGTAAATCCATCACAGTCTTGCTCAATCGCAATCCTTGTAAGCGGCTGTCCACACATGTGTATGTGCATTGCTTAATTATACCACCATTAGGCTTAATGTCCCTGCTCCCTTGCAGCCTTTCACTAGTTATTGCTGCCTGTTTCCTCACCCCTGCATTTAAACCAAGTGTGTGCTGGTTGTAGGGTTTATGTCCAAATTCTCTCTTAATCTCTTGACGAATTCACCAAACACTTCGGATGCATTCCTGCATTTTAGAATAGCACACCTCTAAGACCTCAAAAAACCCAATGGCAAGCTGCATCATTACATAGCTTTCAACCAAAATACCATGGCTCAGTCTCCAAAATGTTTTTCTGGGTTTCAGACTCATGAAGTTACCTTTGATTATTTTCATGTTCCATTCATTTTAACATGGTTAGAAGATCTGTATTCTTCCTTGTTTTCACAGAGTTCTGGGTCTTCAAAGAAAATAATTTTGCCAGCTATTATATCCCTCGTCTTTGTAATAAAATTCCTCTAGAGGAGGGGTGAAAGGGCTTGAGCAACGCCCTTCTCCCCTCTGGCTTGTTAGAGGGGATGAAGGTTTCTAGGCAGGATGAAAGAAATAATCCAGGAAGGAAGCCAGGAAGAAAAGGGGGTGGAGGGAAACTTAAGCCAGTGTCAAGAGGTTGGTGAATGGAAGAATGTGACATCCAAGAGGGGAAGAAAGGGAAGCCACCCTGCGGATCTCTCCGTCCTTCCTTGAAGGCTCATTTCAAAGCCGTCTTCTCCAAGGCGCCATCTCCACTTCCCCACCCTCTCCGGAATCGCAGAACGTTTTCTCTCTGTCTCCCTTACAGTCCTCACCAATCTCTACTTCTGTGTCTTGGCCTGCGCGTGGTCTCCTATAAGCCCTCCACCCATTCACCATTTTCATGTCCCTTGATGGTAGGCACTTTGCCAGATGCCAGCGATGCAGAGACAACTGGGGTGCACCTGCTCCATTCTCTGTCCTGCCCATGTCCTGTGGGCCACTGCCCTGTTCCTAGGCTCTCCCCTGCCTGAAATGGCCTTCCTCTCCTTTTTCCCTCTTCATCCTGCACTGCTCAGGCACAAAGTCTTTGGCAAGCTTTTTTTCTGAATTGCCAGGTGGAGCTCCTATAAATAAGCCCACTTCTGTTGCCCACAAAATACAGACTTGAGCACACAAGTCCATCTCCACCAGTGGGCTCAGGGCAGAAACCTCACCTTCTATGCTTCAAGTCTCCAAAACTCAAGAGCGATATTGTTCCATGATACAGACCCACCAGACATGCGCTGAATCAATAATTACGTCTCCTCTCAAACTGCGTGGGGAAGATGTCATTTACTTCCTTTATGGGCGGGAAAACAAGGGCTGGACAGGATACTGGCCCTGCCCTCAGACGTGAATGACGGCAGCAGTGGGCCCGAAGCCACACCTTCTGCTGTATCCTGTAGATGACTGACATTCACTGCTAATCAAACCAATACCCATTTCCCGTGTCGTCCTAGGAGGAGCGTTTGGGTGGGGGCTGAGTAGAAGGCCTCAGACTTTAGAAGACAGGAAGGCAGACACAGCAGGAGGCCCGTTTGGCAAAAGAAGGGGACCTGAAAGATCACTACCTTTTGTAGCTGACAGAAAAGACAGGTTGGGGGGAGTGCTGCTGCCTGGACTCTATCCTGGTCACGTCAAGAAACGGAAAGAATGTGGGCTGAGGAGCGCGGATAGCAAGTGGGTGCTCTGCAGGGGAAGAACTCACCGGAAGAACCAACGGGGCACCTGGGAAGAATCAGGTGACAGCTGGGCTTCTGGCACAGTTGCTTGACGGACACAGCCAAGTGGCAACCCGCGGACAATGAGGAACGGCAGAGCAAGTTTATGAGTGAATGTCTAATGCATGTTGACTTTCAAATTTCAAAATCAAATGCAGATTTAAAAAAAAGTTGATACAAGGGTAGTCATGGTAGAACGAAGCAATGGGAGGAGCCCTGGTTTTAAGTCTCAAGAAATTGCACAGGCTCAGTGACTCGGGGCATGATGCTCAGCTTCTCTGAACTCAGTTTCTTCTTAAATAGAGGGTACTAGGATAATGCTACGTTTTCTACAGGTGTGTTGTGGGGGAGTGGCTCTCCTTTGAATGGAGAAGCTCAAATTGGCTTTTCAACATTGCATTCAGGGTTGGATTAAGTGGTCAGTAGCCAGCTTCCTCAAGGAGCTGCTGGGCTGATGTCCCTTGAAGTCTCCTTGGCAAGACTTCGGCCGTATAGGCTCTCCCTAGCTGCAAGGGAATCTGGGAAAATGGCTATCACATTTGCACTTCCCTAACTGGCCTCTATGAAGGGGAGAATTTAAGGCAGGAGGGACTTAGGAAAGGCTTTCGGGTTAGTCCACATGTGCCACAATTCCAACAGCTGGCAGCAACAGCACAGCTTAACCAGACAGAAAGAACAGGTCGTGACACTAACCAGGCTAAGCAGTAGCCTAGGACAATGAATCTAGTTAAACAGTAAGTTAAAAGTAGTAGAGATAGTGGCATGAAGAGCCTACGAAGAGAAAATGCTGAAGCAGAACCTCCCCCTGGCGACAGGGACAATGCTATACAGGCATGTTTCTAGCAACCCCAAGCAGGACACTGGGTTATTGAACATTTTTAAAAAATTATTTATTTTCATTTTATTTGAAAGGCAGAGAGGGGAGGGGGGGAGAGAGAGAGAGATTCCATCTACTAATTCATTCAGCAAATGTCCACAACAGGCAAGGCTGGGCCAGGCGAAAGCCAGGAACCTGGAACTCAATCCGGGTCTCTCATGTGGGTGGCAGGGACCCAAGTACTTTGACCACAGATGCAAAATGCAAAGTAGTGCAGCACATAACATGGGTATATCTGGGGGCATCGCAGGGTAGGGCCAGTGGAAGAGAGCTTTCAGATTAGGGGAACCTTGGTTGACATCTGTCAGATGTCAGGAGCCTGCGTTGTTCCAGCTAAAGGCTAACCCTGTTATCATGAGCCAGGCGCCAAGACACAGTAGGGAACCCAGAAAGAGTTTGCCTTAATCAGCATGTGTTGTTCCAGGACAGGTGATGGTGTGCTCCAGGTGGGTGGGGAAGAATCAAACTGTCAAAACATGAGAAGAAAAACTGATGTGCTAAGAAGAGATGACATGGGGTTTAAAATAAAGCTTCATCAAAAACTGAACCGTTGGGTAACGCCCAAGTAAACAGTGCTGCTAAGGGACTAATTATTAGCATGGAGGATAAGTGTGCATTACACGTGGTAACTGAGCGGGGTGGGTGTGGAGGGAGACTAGGACCGGGAGGGTATATTCAAGACAAAAGCTGGACTCCTATTAAAGCAGAAGCCAGGCCAAAATTAAAATAAGGTGTTTTTGCTTTGCTTAGTCTTCAGTACAATGCACTTTTTTTTGGTCCTGTGTGTGTTTACCTACAATGTGTACTATTCAAAAACCACTGGGGGCCAGTGTTTGGCGTGGCAGGAAAAGCCACCACCTGTGATGCCATCATCCTCTGAGGGTGCCTTTTCGAATCCCGGTTGCTCCACTTCCCATCTAGCTCCCTGCTAATGTGCCTGGGAAAGCAGCAGCAGATGACTCAAGTGCTTGGGCCCCTGCACCCATGTGGGAGACCTGGAAGAAGCTCCTGGCTCCTAGCTTTGGTACTGACCATAGTGGCCATCTGGGGCAGTGACCAAGTGGATGGAAGATACATCTCTCTCTCTCTCTCTCTCTCTCTCTTCCTGTGTCTCTCTGTATCTCTCTCTGTATCTCTGACTTTTAAAAAGAAAATAAACAAATCTTTTTTTAAAAAAAGAAAGAAAACCTTCACAAAAAGGGATATATCAATATGTTAGGGAATAATTATTCACAATATAAAATAATGACTGGCTTTACCCAGGGAATTGTCCTTGGAAGTTCTTGAAATGTCATTTAAAAATACTATTGAATACGCCAAAGATTTTTGTTTAATGTACAGTACAAAGTTAAAGGAACTCAGTTTATAAGGTGAGCCAAGCCTGTATAATACAGAATAAAGATTTCGGTCGATTTGGCTCAACATAAAAAAAAACCCAAGAACTCCACCTTTGGCCAGAATAAGGGGTCGTTTTATTTGCTGTGCCAGGAAGCTCCTGTTTCACCAAGAAGAGTTCATTAAGCAGACAGCAAGTCAATAAAAGTGAGCTTTATTAAAAAAGAACTGATGTGATTAAAGGTACTGGTGAAGACCGGCTCGGTTATGAAGGGGAAGTGACTCAGCAGCCAGTTTAAGAAAGGAAACCAAGTACCAGAGGCTCCTCCCGACGGGAAGCTATTTTGGAAAAGACAGAGACTACGCCACATGATTTGCAGTGGCCCAGGTGAACGTCTGCACGCTGGAGGCCGCATGCTTCCATAAAACTGTCCTTCTGCACATCCGAGCGAGTTACAGCGCAGGCAGGGCTGGCCGCCGGAGGAATCTGCGAGCTAGGATGCCGGCGAGGTCCACGGTGCCCGGGTGCTTTCATAACACCGTCCCGCGTGTTACAGTCTGAATGAGCACGTTTGATCTCCAGGATACTTAGAAGCTACGTAGTGGGGAGAATATGCTGAAGACTCTCTGAGAATCGAGATCACATGACATTTCTGCGGAAAACAACCTTGCAGGCTGGTCAAGTGATAGAACGCCCACACATCAGAGGGCAGCCGAGTGGCTGTGCAGCCCGGTTTCAAAAAAGAGTCATCCCATGCAGGTTGATGTGGTCTTAGTCACATGATTTCATTAGGGAGCAAGCAGCCACACGCCTCAGGACCACACAGCGTATGTGCTGGGCACTTTTGCAGGCCTCAGACATAGTAATATGCAAGGAAGCCTGACCAGCACCCCCTGCCCCTGGGAGCCCTCAAAGCTTAGTGTTGCCTTGTGATCTGAACACTGGCCTGGAAGACAGGGGAAGAGCTGGAGGCTTCTATCTGTCAGTGATGCCATATGACAAGCCCAACACCTTCTAATATAACATCCATCATCAAAAGAACTGAGTGCTTGCTAGCTGAAAAGTAAAATTAAAAGGTGGATCCAAAGGTGCTCCAAGCGCGAGAAAGCTTAGCTCAGGGCTTGACTAGCTGCCTCATCCTCATGGCAAGGTCGTCAGGCGAGGGGAAGGAGGCAGAGAGGTGAAGAGAAGATGGGAGATGGAAGGAGTCTGGCAACTTCCAGGGGCCGCAATAATCAGTAGCCCACAATGAGATCAGAACCAAGTGCCTGGCACTTTGCAAGGCAGAATGTCAACTTTTCAGACATTCCGTGGTCCACCAACCATCCTTGCCTACCTCAGGGAGTGGCCAGGACAGGCAAGTGAAACAGTGTCTGTAAGAATGATTTCCGATATAATTTATTAACTTAATAAATTTATTGCAGTATATATGGCCCAAAGGGCTAAAAAAAAATCAAATCTCACAACCTGGACAGCTTGGAAAGGAGTATGTGAAAATGGCTAGGCCTTTATGAGTTCCTGAAGTCAGCAGGCATCTTCCTCTTGAAATGTCTGCTAATGCACATCGGAACTGCACATTTTAGAGGCATTAAAAGGGATAGTTCATGAGAAAATGGAAATCAAGTAGGGTGAGCAAGTCTAGGGGAGGGTCTATTTCATGAATAATTACTGGCACCTTGCTGGGATGGGTAAGGAAAGAGGAGCGAGACAAAGGCCTTGCTGAATCTGAAACCCTAAGTTTGTCTCACCTGAAGAATGAAAAGGCCTTCAACAGCCTCTCCCCGTAATTTACTGCTCTGTTAACAAACAAAAGCAAAATCACCCCTCACATCCACTTTCTATCTCTAAGTATTGCTCATTCAGGATTGAGTGTTCACAACCTGTTTCTGTCACTGCTCATGGGAGAGGGTGAGTTCTGCTCATTTGAATGAGTGTGCTTCTTGGGAAAATATGAAAAAAACAGGCTGGTTTGAACTTAAGTCAATCCAACAGAAGAGCAGTCTATATGCAAAGGTAGCAGAAAAGGCTATGTTGACAAATAGAACAAGGCGGGCATCTGACACAAATGGTGAAGTCACCACTTGTGACTCCCGCATCCCAAACTGAAGGGCCTGGGTTGAAGTACTGGCTCTGCTCCCAATTCCAGCTTCCTGTTAATGTACACCCTGGGAGGTAGCCGCTGGTGATTGGAGTTCTTGAGTCCCTGCTACACATGTGGGAGCCCAGATGGAGTTCCCAGCTCCTGGCTTTGGCCTGGCCCAGCCCTGACTGTTGTGTGCATTTGGGGAGTGAGCCAGCAGTCAGTCTTCCTCTCTCTCTCTCTCTGCCTTTCAAATAAAATGAAAATTTAAAATAACAAAGGTTCAGTCTCCTCAACAGAAATGGGTATATATGTACACCAAAAATTATTCACAACAGTCCAAAAGCACAAAAGATAAATAAATTATGGGTCAGTTAAGTAATAGAATATATACAGCCATAAGAATGACCTGTGACTGACTACACTCAACCCCAAAGACAGATGTAACACTGAGGGAATGAAATAAGACACAACATAGTAATTACAGTAAGATTCCACTTAAGTCAAGGACAAGCACAACTCAAGCATACTGCTGGAAGACAGAAGAATGGTGACCTCGGGGTGGGAAGGGGGCAGGGCAGAGTGTGACGGGGACTTGTTGGGGGTACCCCTGAGATGCCTGTGTGTCTCTTAAGCAGGGTACTGGCTGCACAGGTGTGCCCAGTTTGTGAAAATTCATCAAGTAAACATCATGGACTTTTTCTTCAGTACATTGTTTTGTGGTGTAGCCACCAGGGTGACAGGACTGGATTTAATTTGCTACAACTGGTGCTTTCTCACCACCTGTTCCCAAGCCTCCTGGCTCTCATAGGTCAGGAGCAGAAACTAAGCTCGTTTCTGAGGCTTAGTGGCTGAGACACAGAACATATCAATAAATTCTACTGTAAACCATGGGCTCAGTGAGTGAATCTATCAATGTGAATAGGCCTGGATACTGTGAATTAGATGGTTGATATTTTAGCAATTCAGATTTTGTCCCATTTTTGAAATGTCTTAAAAACTTTGACGATTTCACATTTTCCATAGGAAAAAAATCTAGCAAAATGAAACAAAACTGTCTATTAAATTTAAGTGAACAAAATAATCGTCCTATTGATGTGTGATCAGGGTCTCATTTAATATTAATTCAGAATCAGAGGGGGTTTCTTTGAAAACAATCGCTACAATTTTCCTTCTTCATTTTAAGGATCCAGAACCTGACATCCAGAAAAGTTAAAAGATATGCCCATGGCTATATAGCAGACAGTGCACTAGAAACCAGGTCCCCTAACTTCTAAATGCACTTTTCATTCTCACTTCTGGCTTTTGTTTTACTGTTGACCCACAAAATCATGAGCAACTAAACAGAGAAGACGTGACGTGAAGTTCCAGGTGACAGCACTACTCACTGTGATATTCTAAGGAGCAGGGCCAAGAAATTAAGTATTCCTGCAAATGATTGATTTTTAGAAATTGGCTATCATCCATTTAGGAACCCATATATTAATTTTCTCCTTAAAATACTGATACTTTTACATTGAGAATTGTGTTAACTGTTACCAGTGGGCAGTTTTATTTTCTTATATAAGAATCCATATTATCAGAGCACTAATGACCTCAGAGCAGCCAGAATATTGTTCAACAGGCTTTTCCACATACATGTGACTTCCACCGGAGTTAGGCCCGGTGTCGGCACAGAACAGCTTACCCGGAGAACATCAAGGCTGCTTTCCCATACGATACCCTTTCAGGGACTGCTCCCCTGCTGCGGGTCACTCTACTTGTAAAGAGTAATGATCGCCTGGATCGTGCAAACCCGTGTCCACTCTGTTTGCCAAGACTCACATGACTCTAACTCACTTGCTAGAGAACAAAAACAGATCCACTATTTTTCAACCGATTTACCATCTTACTTTATAGTATGGGTGACTAAAAATACGTTTCCTTGATCATAGCTGTAAAACATTTATGGTCTGATTCAGTGCACTTCCAACAATAGGAAACACGAGACTAAAGTAGGCTTCGACAACAGCCACTGATGAGAATGAACTGACAACATAAAAACACTGAGACAGACATTAGTACCTCACTGCACCCTCATCTGCAGGCTCCCAGGTGATGGAGTGTAGCCGCGTTTTCATTTCAAGCCTGAAGAAATGATTACATCACTCATGGCACTCGGACCGTGAAATGGCCTGCTGGCCACTGGTCCAGCGAATGGATGAAGACAAATGCTCCCAACAGCAGCCAACCTAAGAAGTGGCTTCTAAGAACTGACATGAGCAGAATAGCAAATATATTGATATCATTCCATCCTGAATGACAACTGCAGAGGGGCAAGGTGAAATTCATTCATGGCCAATGGAGCACAATGAGAGAATCCATGTGAGGGTTTAGCATAGCAATGGAGACGTGCTAAACACGTCATAGAAATGCCAGCAGTGGGACCACTTCCTGGAGGAAGTGACACTGAAGCCGGCATCAGAAGGACCTGGAGAATTAGCAGGGAGATGGGAGTGTAGTGTGGAGAGAGCAGTCAGCGGGAAAAGAGAGTACCTCTGTCTGGAAAGAGCACGAAGAGGCTCAGGAGAGCTGGGCCCTACAGTGGCAGGGGAGGGGATGAGGTTACAGAGACGAGCAGGCGGCCGAGGGGGAAGAGCCCTGTCATTCTTGTTGGAGAGGACAGTGAGAGGCCTGACAAACCGGCACTCTCCACACGACAGGCTCTCGTGGATGAGTTGCCTCTGAAATCACGTCCATGGGTTTCAGCCAACACTACTTTTTCAACAAAAAGAGATCAAAAACAGACTAAACAGAAAATATAAAACTTATATGTACTGGGTCATGATGTGAGACTTATTTCATACCGGAAGCCACAACTGGAATGCTTGAGGGTTACTCCCGGGAGGGCACTGCAGGGAGGACTGATCTGAACGACCTTGCACTTTGGACTTGGCGGCTGTGCGAGAGGACCGAGGAGGCGGAACAGCTGTACCAGTCATGCTGAAGATGACAGTGCTCAGCCGAGGGCGGGGCTCGAAAAGATGGACAGAAGTCCTGCAGAGGGACACCAGGACACCAGGGAGGACAAGCTGAAGGCACTGTGCCTGCTCGGGCCCTGGCTGCTCCACTTCCAATCCAGCTCCCCACCAGTGGCCTGGGAAAATAGTGGAGGATGGCCCAAGTGCTTGGCCCCCTACACCCCCACGGGAGACTTGGAGGAAGCTCCTGGCTCCTGGCTCCTGATTGGCCCAGCTGTGGCTGATGCAGCCATCTGGAGAGTGAAACAGCAAATCGAGGACCACTCTCTTTCTGTTTCTCCCTCTATCTGTGGCTCTGCCTCGCAAATAAATAAATGGATCTTTCTCCTTCCTCCCTCCCTCCCTCCCTCCCTTCCTTTCAAAAAGCAAATGCAAAGAAGAATCATGAGTCACAGAAGCTTAAAGACAGTGTGCAAAGCTTAAAGACAGTGTGTAGGAACATAGCATAATGCCTGACACACAATAGATATTAGAAGTGTTTGGCCAGCGCCGTGGCTCACTAGGCTAATCCTCCGCCTGCGGTGCCAGCACATGGAGTTCTAGTCCTGGTCGGGGCGCAGGATTCTGTCCCGGTTGTCCCTCTTCCAGGCCAACTCTCTGCTGTGGCCCGGGGAGTGCAGTGGAGGATGGCCCAAGTGCTTGGGTCCTGCACCCGCATGGGAGACCAGGAAAAGCACCTGGCTCCTGGCTTCAAATCAGAGTGGTGCACCGGCCACAGCCGGCTGGCCACAGCAGCCATTGGAGGGTGAACCAACGGCAAAGGAAGACCTTTCTGTCTGTCTCTCTCTCACTGTCCACTCTGCCTGTCAAAAAAAAAAAAAAAAAAGGAAGTGTTCATTTGTCTTTCCCTTTAACCTCCCATACTTTGTCAATACATTTCAAGACAGCAATACTAACCATACACCTGAGTGTATTTCCAGTCCCTTGACGGCTTGATTTAGCAAATGGCATTATGATTCAGCAACCCAATTGCATTCTTGGTTTTACAAGGGCTGCCTAGAAGTTAATGGGCACATTCATGATGCATCCATAGAAAATGCACAGAAATGCTTACAAGCATTTTATTTATCTCATTTCTGTCTCATTTTAAGTCTTCTCCTCAATTCCTTAATCTAAAAAAACATTACTTTTTTAAAAAAAGTCACTTTCAGTCATTTTTTTAAAAATAAGTCAAAGTCTGCAGGGGGATAGATTAGACAGAAACATAGACAGCTGACATTGATGGAGAATCATGTTTTTAAATATTTTATCATTTTTTTTAATTTGACAGGCAGAGTTAGACAGTGAGAGAGAGGGACAGAGAGAAAGGTCTTCCTTCCGTTGGTTCACCCCCCAAGTGGCTGCTACGGCCAGAGCTACGCCGATCCAAAGCCAGGAGCCGGGTTCTTCTTCCTGGTCCCCCATGCGGGTACAGGGCCCAAGCACTTAGGCCATCCTCCACTGCCCTCCTGGGTCACAGCAGAGAGCTGGACTGGAAGTGGAGCAACCGGGACTAGAACCAGGTGCCCATATGGGATGCTGGCACCACAGGCAAAGGGTTAACCAAGTGAGCCATGGCGCCAGCCCAAATATTTTTATCACTTTTAAAAAATCATGTTTTCACTTTATTTGAAAGGCAGGGAGACAGTGAAGCCTTCCATCTGCTTGTGTTCTTTCCAATTGCCTACAACAGCCAGGAATCAAGAACTCAATCCAGGTCTTCCATGTGGGTGGCAGGGTCTTGAGTACTTGAGCCATCACCTGCTGCTCCCATCGTGCACACTAGCAGGAAGCTGTAATTAAGAGTGGAGCCAAGACTTGAAGCCCGGCACTCTAATATGGGATGTGGACATCCCCAAAGGCAACTGAATCACTGTACAAAAGCCTGCCCTCTGAACCTTCTTCCTTTTTTCTAGAAGCAGCTACTAGGAAAATTCTCAAACATACACAAATGAAGCAAGAATAACAGAATGATTCCCATAAACCCAGGCCCCAGCTTCAACAATTAATTTACAGCCAATCTTATTTCATTTCTATCCTCCCATAACCCCAGCCCCTAGATTAAGTTAAAGTAAATTTCAACCATTCTATCATTTCATTGGGAAGTGTTTTAGTATTACTCTCCAAAAGATAAGGACTCTTAAAAAATATAGCCAGGGTGGGCAAATGGGTTAAGTTACTATTTAAGAAACCCTCATCCGACGATAAAGCACTTGGGATGGAGTCACCTCTGCTTACAATCCAGCTTCCTACTAATGCACATCATGGGAGGTAGCAGGTGACAGCTCAAGTATTTGGATCTCTGTCACTCATGTAGGAGACCCAGATGGAGTTATAGGCTTCTGGCTTTAGCCTGACCCAGACCCTGACTGTTGTGGGCATCTGGAGAGTGAACCAGCAGATGGAAGATCTCTCTCTACCTGAGTTCCAATAAATAAACTTTGGGAAAAAAAATCCATGGTATCATGTCATATCTAAAAAACTTAATAATTTGCTAATACCATCAAATATCAGTATTCAAATTTCCATTGTTTCTTATTAGTTTAATTTTTTTAAAAGATTTATTTATTTTATTTAAAAGGCAGAGTTACAGAGAGAGGGAGAGATATTCCATCTGCTGGTTCACTCTCCAAATGGTCGCAAGGGTTGAGCTGGGCTGATTTGAAGCAAGAGCCAGGAGCTTCTTCCAGGTCTCCTACATGGGTGCAGGGGCCCAAGCATTTGGGCCATCTTCTACTGCTTTCCCAGGCCATTAGCAGGGAGCTGGATTGACAGTGGAGCAGCCAGGACTTGAAACAGTGCCCATATGGTATGCTGGTGCTACAAGCAGAGGCTTAACCTACTACGCCATAGCACCAGCCCCTATTTTTTTTTTTTTAATTTTTAAAGACTTACTTATTTGAAACACAGAGTGACAAAGAGAGAGGATGATGCAAAGAGACAGCGGGAGAGGGGGAGAGAAGGAGGGGGAGAGGAGAAGGGGGGAGAGGGGAAGAGAGGAAGAAAGAGAGAGAGAGAGAGAGAGAGAGAATCTTCCACCCACTGGTTCATTACCCAAAGAGAGAGAGAGAGAGAGAGAGAGAGAGAGAGAGAATGAATCTTCCACCCACTGGTTCATTACCCAAATGGCCACAAAAGAGGGAGAGGGGGAGAGAGGGAGAGAGGGAGAGAGGGAGAGAGGGAGAGAGGGAGAGAGGGAGAGAGGGAGAGAGGGAGAGAGGGAGTCTTCTACTCACTGGTTCATTCCCCCAAATGGCCACAAAAGCTAGGGCTGGGTCAGGCTGAAGCTAGGAGGTCAGGAGCTCCACCTTGGGTCTCTCACATGGGTGCAGGGGCCCAAGTACTTCAGTTATCCTCTGCTGCCTTCCCAGGCACATGAACAGGAAGCTGGATCAGAAGTAGAGCAGCTGGGACAGGAACTGGCACAATGCCAGCCCCAGGGTAACCTAGCAGGTTGAACTTTAGATACTGTTTCTGGGTCAGCCAATAAAGTTGTTCCTCTGTAAGTTAAAACAAGGGCCAGAACAGCAATCTCCTCAACCAATCTGCACTTGCTGGAAGGCTGGGATTCCTCTACTTGTTCGTCTAGCTTCATTCTTTCTTCTTGTCTTCCTCCCATTATGCCTTATCTACTTTGCGTGCGCGCGCACACACACACACACACACACACACTTACACTCAATGAAGGGAAGCTTTAATTCTTGTGCTGCACTTTATGTCTAATGAAAATGAATGTTTTATATAAAATAAAAAGTGTTTTGTAATACAGCAGAGAAATGGGCTAGGCAAGTATTTAAGAAAATCAGTCCTGAAAAGTATTAGGGGGTGTTTGGCTTCACTCATGGTAAGGACACCTGTGTCCACAGATGCAATGCTTGGCTTCAACTCCTAGCTCTGGCTCCTGACTCCAAACTCCTGCTAAAACAGACCCTGGGAGGCAGTGGTGATGACTTGAGTAATTGGTTCCTGCCACTCACACATAAACTATCTAAATGGAGTTCCTGGCTCCCATCCTTGCTGCTGTGGACATCTGGGGAGTGATCTAGTAGATGGAGCTGTGTGTGTGCCTCATAAATTAATATATTAAAAATAATAATAAAATTTATAATTAATGAAACTATCAAAGTTTTGAGCAGGGTTATCTTCTAATAAGGAGCTATTTAAATACTGTGTGTGTAGACTCAACAAGAACAGCTCACTGTGCATATTTGAAATAAAATGTTATACTCCCAAGTATCTGAACAGTTTTGTAGGCATTACATTTCTCTTAAAATCTCCTTAGGAACAGAGACGTACTAGAAGAAGCAGCTTCAGGAAACAGCAGCACCCACACAGCCAGTCTTCCTTTCTACTGCTGGAGTCAGCCCTGGACTGGTTTCCCCTCTGCTCTCCTCCACTGCCTCTGACTCACAGCTCTGCACAGTGAGTTTTCAGAAACACATATCCAACTGTCACGTCTCCAATGCTCACCAGTGTCTACACACTTCTAAAGTGGGCAGTCAAGGTCAATCCCATCTGCCCAGCCTACTTGTATAGTCCTGTGCCCTCTGTTCATCCCCTCCCAGGTCTTCCATGCCCTGGTTAGGTGCAACAGTTCCACCCCCTGAACACAACATCATTTTGCCTCTGTGGTTTTGTTCATGTCATTCTCTTCACCCGAAATACACTATCCCAAAGCGTTGTACATGTGAGTTTGCTAGGGAGAGCTGAAGATGAGGAATAAGCTATGGTCTTTGGCCTCAGGGGGCTCTCAACCAAATGGGAGACACAGAGAAATAAACCACAGGAAGTACAGATCTCCTGATAGGTACCAGGTTTAGTGATGACACAAAAGAGGGATTCTGTTGTGGAGACAAGACTATTAGTCAGCATTTGGAATCATGACATGCACAAGATATATGGAGAAAGGAGGGTCCAACCTGTGAGTTATGAACTGCCAAAATCAAGCATGTAAAACAAATATATAACCACAGGATGGCATCATCTAAGAGATCAATTTGAAAGCATTTGCAGTTTATCAAAGGCAATGCCTGTGAGAGATTGTAATCACAAACTCAAATACAGTCAGTTTACTTTAAGAAGCCTTTGTTGCCAAATAAACACAAAATGTGTGGGAACCAAACGAGGAGTGTGGGATACCGAAGGGAGGCCAAGCAACTTGATCTACACACGAAGAGAATGAAGTCATCGTTTCCAATGAAGTATGAGCCTTGCTGAAATGTACAGTCAGAAAAGGAGGAAGTTCAATGTGACATTGAAAAGTCAAGCTATCATACACTTAAGCGTATACCCTACTTACTGCTGTATTCATTTAAATAATGAAAATATTTTAAACTTCCCATTATTAAAAATGTCTAACACAGACCAAAGAATGCATATGTACTGTTTCATTGAAAACACATACACCAAACACCTGTGTAGCTACCTCTTGGGTCAACAGAACATCACTAGGACCTGAGAAGTCCCTAGACTGTGCCCTCCCTATTGTTTCACTCCTTTCCTAGATGGGTGGGAACCACATCTTGCTTTCCACGTTAATCACTCATTACTCTTCTTCATAACTTTACCATATACATTTTGCTACCTAAGAAACACCTGGGGTGGGTTTTTAGGCTAGTGATTGATACCCACACCCCAAATCAGAGTGCTCGGAGTGCCTGGGTGGATACCGGGCTAGAGTTCCTCACTCCAGCTTCTTAGGAATGCAATTTGGTTCTAGGGAGACCTGAATTGAGTTACTAGCTCCTAGCTTTGTCCCAGCTCTGCCCTGGCTGTTGTGGGCATGCAGGAAAAGAAACTGCAAATAGGAGGGTGCTCTCTCTTCTTAGATTAATTAATTAAATATATCCCCAATGCTTTTAAAAATGCACTTGTTTGAGTTTCGTAAAACTGCAAGCACAAAACTAGCCATCTAAGAGCAGCACTGTCCCAGCAGGGAGGCCTGGCCTGGCTTCAGGCTCCCTGAGGATTTCCGGAGACCTCTGCTGGAGAAGTTGGAGGTACCTGAGCCAGGCCTGAGAAACACAGGCCTTGCACACTCATGTTGTTGTCACACCCGTCCTGTGGACCAGGTCCTGACATTCAGGACCACGGTCAGGTGTGGGCTGCTCTGTTATCTCTGTTTTAGTTTTGCTTGTGGTAAAGTATCCGTAATATAAATTTTACCATCTTAGCCACTTTTAAGTGTACAGTTCAGTGGCATTAAGGATATCCCTATTGCTGTGCAGCCATCTCCACAACTTTCCTCGTCTTCCAGAACTGGAGTTCTGTATCCACTGAACACCAGCTTCCCATTCCCCCTGCCCCCTTCAGCCCCTGCAACCACTGTTCTGCTCTTCGTCTACATGAACGTGAGCACACTAGGTCCCTCACGCTTCTGCAAGTGGAATCCTATGGTATTTGTCTTTTTGTGACTGGCTTATTTCACTCAGCATAATGTCCCCAAGGTTCATTAGTGTGAAAACATGTGTCAGAATTTCCTTCCTTCTAAAAACTGTGTAACTTTTTTTTTTTTTAAACACTGGCCACTGGGGTTGCTTCTACTCTTTGGCTATTGTGAATAATGCTGCTATGAACATGGGTGTGCAAGTATCTGTTCAAGTCTCTGCTTTCAGTTTTGGGGTATATAGCCAGAAAGCAAATTGCTGGATCATATGGCAATTCTGTTTTTAATTTTCTGAGGAGCCACCATATTTTCTGTTGTTGATTTGTACTTGAATTTTGCTGTGGTAGAGAACACATCTTGTGTGACTTGAACCTCTTTAAATGTTTGGAGGCTTTGGTTACGGCCCATGGTATGGTCTGTATGGGTGACTGCCTCACGTGTACTTGAAAACCATGCGTACAATGTGTGGCAGAGTATTCTAGAAATGTCGATTAGGTCAAGCTGGTTGATGGTGTTGTTCAAGTCTTCCGCATTTTTACTGGTTTCCTACTTGTCGCAATTATCAAGCAAGGGGAGCTGAAACGTGACAATGATTGCAAATTACTCTATTTCTCCTTGCTGTTTTATCAGGTTTTGCTTCCTTATTTTGAAGCTCTGTTATTACGCACATATATGGAGGATTATATCCTCTTGATGAATCAGTTCCTTTATTAGTGTTAAAATGACCTTCTTTATCTCCGGTAGTATTTTTTGCCCTAAAATCTATTGTTTCATATTAATAAAGCCAGTTCATGTTTCTACTGACTTTCTCGGGATATCTTTGAGTGTGAATAATAGACAGCCAAGTACACAGAACAGGTCATGATTTCCATGAAAACTCCTGACAAAAATCCTGGCATTAGCGTCTTTAAAAGGGTCTATGGTTGCAAAGACGACGCTAAGGCACTGCGCTGTGCTGTGATTTTCCTGGCTGGTTTCCCTCAGCTTCATGTGGGAGCTTGTTAGGAATGTAAATTCTTGGTCTCTACCCCGGACCTAAGGAATCAAAACTTCTGGGATGGAACTCAGAAATTCGTACTCCAACCAGTACAAGTATACCTGGAATTCTGAGGTATGCCAAGGTTTGAGAGTCACTGTCTGGAATTCCTTCTAGTTTATGGTTCTAGAATATCTGGATCAAAATAAAACGAACACACACGCTTGTTTTGAGAATAAACCAAAGTTTTCTCTACCTAGAAAGGTATTTCTGCAACCCCACACTTGTAAGATTTATTTATTTATATATTTATTTAATTAGAAAGGCAGAGCAACAGAGAGAGAGAGAGACAGAGAATCTTCCATCGGCTGCTTCATTCGCAGATAGCAATGGCTGCAACATCCACGTCTGAGCCAGGCTGAACCCAGGAGCCAGGAACTCCATACAGGTCTGCCACACAGATGGCAGGAGCCCGAGCACTTGGGCCATTTTCCTCTGCCTTCTCATGTGCATTAGCAGGGAGGTGGATTGAAAACAATGTGGCTGGGACTTGAACTGGGTCTCTGATATGTGAGGCCAGTGTTGAAAGCACAGCTTAGTCTACTGTGCTACAATGCTGGTTCCAGCAACCCCACATTTATATAATGTCCCAATCAAAGGCCAATTTCTGCATAACTTAGCTCTATTCTAGTATTCCTGATTAAAGTACAGTAACAGGTTCGATAACCATCTGAAGAACCAAAATTTGTTTTAAATAGAATTGTATTTCAAGAATATGGGGAAACATTTATTGCTTTGAATTTTCAGCTGTGATTTTTCAAGGTGGGAGGCACTGCTTGTGAAACATCATGATGAATTTTCACTGCATGTCACTAGTGACTCTTGGGGATGAATCAGTGTAGGGTACAACTCAAAACGTCCCTCCTCTTAGAACTCCGTAGGGCAGGACTCTGGTTTTCCTGCAGGTCTAGTTCAGCAAGGGGGCCATTTTCTGCTGCAATTTCCCTACTGTGCAGTTGGTCTGGGCACGTACGTAGTCAGATTTTGAGTGCTGCATGCAGGTGGGTTTCTCTTTCCTTTTGTTTAAATTTGCTTTTATACCTGGGAAGCTCCTTCCAGCTGTTGCTGACCAATACGGTTTGTTAAGCTCCTCTCAGGTGTGGGGATGCACTGCGCTCTTCACACGGACTATCTCCTCTAATCTCAGGTGGTGGGCGTTACACACCTCATTACAGACAAGTAGAGCAACTGCCTGTGGTCTCTCTGCCAGGGACTGTTTGGATGCACTGGCAGATAAACTGATTCCAAATTCCAGAGAATTCCCCACTGGGGGCCACCATAGCTACAACTTCAAAAGAACAAAGGAGAAAGATGATGAAGACCAATGCTCTTTAAAAAGCCCCTTTTCTCAGTTGGAAAATTCAATAGACACTTGAATGGTAAACAAATAGGTTTATTTCAGCATGCACACCTTATTTCTAGGTCTGAAGGGAACCCAAAGGAAGGAGAGGAGTCCTGTCTTTGGTGCTTTGTAGATTGTGAGCAAATACACATTCTCACTCAAGCACCCTGTGCCAGTAAATCATTTCATCCAACCAGCTTTCATTCATTATGTGTGCATTTTAGTTTAACATAGGTCTTTCATTTGGATCACAGGCTACATACTATCTGAAACGTTATTTTCACAATCAGAAGGCTCAATAATCATTTGCCAGTTGTGACACAGAAAGCCTATCGTATAGCAGTAACTGAGGATTTCAATATTTTTATAGCTTATTTGTTGACTGGAATCACTCAAAGATAAAACTTAAATTCACGCACAAGCGCACATTAATGAATTAGATAATTACTGTGTGTGCACTGAGGCTCAGGTCTGAGGTCTAGCCACCATTTCACCAACCGGCTTGGCTTAATTGGCAATTTTCTCTACAAAGAATGGTAAACAGAGCTCCCATACCTCTTATAATTTCCTTGTATTGGAACCAAAAATAATATTAATATTTGCTCTGTACCTCACACAAGAATTTTTTTTAAAGCCCCATACATAGAGTAATCAGTGGTTAGCAGAAGAATGTGAAAGCCTACATAAGAGACACTCTGGAGACTAGACTCATCGGCCTTTTTTCTCTGATCTCTTTCTGGTGGTATAAAAATGAAGTTATAGAAAAAGTGTTTTCAACTTGCTGATAGAAGATTTTAAAAAAAGCACTTGGTTTGAAGGAATTTTAACAGCATAACATTAAGGGGGAGAGGAGCGCTGTAAAATAAAACCAACAGGCATGTCCACAAAAGCTTGAAAAAAATCAGGGGAGACAAAAAACACGGACACATTGTCTAGACAATCCCGAGCAATCATTGACTTGGTTTGTTATAATTTCAAATTAACCCCTCTTAAAATATATGATTTATATGTGACCATTTACACAGCCCTTATCTGTGATTTCAAAGGTGATCAGCTCAAGGTTTAATGAATTTTCTTGATATTAAATTTTTTAAATGTTTGAAATCTTATATTTCAGTAATGTACTATTAATTTAACATTTAAGCAAAGCTGCACGATCTAGAAAAAATTCAATCTGTTCTGATGATTAAATTTCAGTAATTGGACATAAAAACATTTGGAACAAGAAGGGCTGTATAAATGAACTGTCAGCATATATTACGACATTACAATGTTGCTTAGGTAAGAAATGGCTCCTTGAAGAAGTTGGCACACTGAGAAGCCAATTGGAAAAACAGAGGAAGTAAGCTATCACCACAATAATGAGGAGGAATTCCATTAAGGCTCCAGGCCAGGTATGTGAAGGAGGTGTGATTGATATGCTGGACTTGGAGATTAACTGTGTGGGACATTCTGAGGCCGTGCCCACATGCATCTAACACAGTGCTATATTTGGTATCAGAGTTTGACTGAAGGGGTGTTTACAGAGTCATTGCTCTTGCATGCTTTTTTTCTTTTAAATGCTAAGGATTTAGTTTCAGCCATAGTGTCAGCAAGGGAGCATTTTCACGAGGAAAAAGAAAAATAGAGCCTTGTCCAGAGTTAGGCTCATTTTAAGATGCGATTAGTGTTCTACAACAATTTCAAAAGCTACATTTCATACAGAGACTGGGATGACAGTGACCATGAGGTCATCAAGTCCCCGTGTTCCTATCAGTAGGCCCCTGTGGATATTACTAATAAATGGCAAGATTTTAGAAGCCAACATAATGACATGATACAAAAACAATTTTAAAAATTTGATATTCATGAGTATGGGACTTTGGAGGAAGGCATTGTTCTGAGTTGCTACAAAGCATTGGAATCTAATTCAAGTTAACACAATGTTCTTGGAAATGCTAAAAGACAAGTGTTAGTTTTGAGTATATATTTCTAGTGCAAGTGATTATTCAGTAGAGGAAAAGTCAGAGAGATTTGGATATTCTCAATCTCTAAAACATTCTTTTTAGCATGCAAACAAAACCCTGAAAATTTTGCAGTGTAAAACCCAGCAAATAAATAATTCCAATATAGTGAGTGTTAAAAATGTTCCATCACATCCACCATATTCCATCACTGACAATAAAAGTGTGTATAATGTCAGTTTGTAAAGTGGATATTAGTCCCGCTTGCCAACAATCAAGTTACATAAAATGGCTCCAGACGGAAAAGGAGACCCTGTTTGAGGCTCTTGTTAAACACTGGAAGAAAGAATCAGCCGATGATGTCTTCATTTTGCTACTAGCTCACTGTGTGGCCCTGACAGATCACTCAACACAACATGGCAATCACAACCCAGACTCTGGGCACACTGGGGTTAATTTAAAGGAACTACACAGTTTTCCCTAATAAAGTAAGGGTGGTCAACTGACTTACACAGAGTAAGAGAAATTACCTCAAGGTACTTATCTTTTCCGTACTTCACTAATTCATTGGTAACTTTGCATCTTAATTACACTTGATCCTTCTTTGAAGACCAAACTCAGAGAAAGACATTCTAATCTCATGGGCAGAAACAACACAGCAGCTATTATTTCCAGAACTGTACCTGTTATTTGAATTCCATGACGCATTCTCAAACTGAGCAACTGGTATACAAGCAATTTTTAAAATGTTGCTCTGTTTGCCTATCCTTTTCAAGAACTACAATCCGACACTTTTGAAACAAATCACTTGTTCTGAAATTGTCATTCAACTTTAATATAACATACACATCGATGCCCTTTTAGGAGAGTACAATTCTGTGCACTGAGCCGATGACACTGTGCAATCCAATTACCAAGGGCCATCATGCAACACGGGCAAAGTGCATGGAGGGCCAGTGGAGGGCAGGAGCGGAGCTTGCGCAAGAACCTGAGAAACATGCTTCTGGATAAGGCGGTATCTGCCATGTGACGTCAGAAACCAGCCCAACTATGACGGGCAAAGACAGGGAGAAGGCAGTCCAAAATAAGGAAAAAGCAAGCGCAAAACAAACAGTCAGGAAAGCTGAAGGGAAATTAGGTGGTCTGCCCAAAGCTGAAGACTGTGTGGGACAGCAGAAGGGGCTGACAGAAGTTTAGCATATACCATTTAGGATCTTGCCTTCTCTGAAGGAGTCTACACAGAAACAGGGTTGGGAGGAAGGAAGCCAGAACTCTTTCTACAAGGAATTAATCTGAAACTATGCCAATTAAGCATATATTATAATATCTTTCCTCGTATTGACTGTGTGAACTCAATGAATACAAGAAACATGCTCTCTCCCTGCTGAATCCTAGGGCCTGCCACCAGCAAACACTTACATTTTTGTCAGTGAACAAATAACACATTGAAACGTTAAAAGTAAATATGAAAATTTAAATATTGCTATTAGTATATCTCTCAGTGAAAACAAGTTCCTGTGCAACTTATTTTAAATAAATGAACACTTGAAGAATCCAAAGGAATTCTCTTTAATCCACATTACTTCCTTCCCAGGTTAGTAAAAATGTAATACAAATACAGAAATATCACTACATTTTATATGCAAGGAGATAATGTCACAAACTAGTCCTTGAGACTAGTTTTGCATATTAACTAGCAATTTGTATGAAAAGTAAAACAGCTACTTTAACAAAAATGGCACCTAATATTAGAAAATCCTGTGTGTTTTTCTTGAAAACAGTTATTCATGTCTGCTTGTTAAAGGATGTGAAGCTAGAAACACAAGAGAATCTTTTAGAGTGGTCTCAGAAAGCCAGATCTAGTTTTCCTCTTTTTATTGGCCACTGAACTCCTGGATGGGTCAGGGTGGTAATGGCACTAAGCTCCTGCCCTGTGGCTTTATTCAAGCAAGGACGCATTGTGATGGCAAGACCGCTCCTGTCCATCAGGCTGCTGGTGCTCTGCCATGTCTGTTGGGGAAATGATGTAACAATGCTTCCTTTGGAAGGCCTTCCGACGAAACACTTGTAATGGCAGAAGTGGAGGTTGGTAAACTCGTTTTGATTGGTATGGAATGGAGGGAATCTGGTGTTTCCTTCCCCACTGAAAACATGGAATAAGCATTGGAAACTAGTTAGAAAGTGAAGAGAGGTCTTGTGAATTTTCATAATGATGTAGGAGCTCTTGAACATAGCAGTGATTATGGAAACACAAAGATGTGCCCTTCTATATGATGAAGAGAGTGATACGAGACCTTGTGATGCGTTAGTTAAATGTCCAACTTTGCCTGATCCTGCTGCATCATGAACTTTGAAACTGAACATTTTTCTTGTAGATTGCCCACATGAGGCACCTTGGCACATCTTAAGAGCTTTACATCTATCTGAACAAGGCAATGTTGTGGCATTCCTATCAGTGTCAAACAATGGTTCAAATAAACGCAGGAAGAATGAGTCTGATATAGCTTAACAACCAATACTGCAAAAGCAAATCAACATTTGGGGCCCACGAAAGGAGAATTTAAACTTTACTTGGAAACCAGAATATACATTTTTATTAGGTCTAACCTATAACATAAAAATTAATTTCATGTTTTTCAATGGGCCCTAACTTACTTAAACTGATTATAATGGATTTATTTGGGAGAATCAATGATTCTGAAATACAAACTTTCTTACATAATTTGTTTAGGAAAAAAACTCAGTTTACTCAAATCAGAAATATTTTGTGTGGCTTAAATTTTTAATCCAGGTCAATTATGTTCAGTGTTGTGATGTACAGTTACAGAAAATATGTGTCAATGAATGAAGGATTTACCATCAATTCTTTTTGTCTTTTGAAAGCACAGTGGGGGTAATATGAATATATATTATTCTGTGGGGAATAACATTTAAATTGCCTTAATTTATAAACATAATTTCAAATTCCAAACAAAGTAATAGGAGTAAAACCAGAAAGCCACGTATTTTTTTCCTGAAATTTTACAGTGCTTTCGACATTATGTCTGCATCCAGCTGTAAATGTTCAAAGGTAAAAAATGGATTCAAGTTTCCAATTTAGAAAGCTAAATTTATCATAAAATAGCTTTTGATCACGCAGAGCCCAGCATTTATGTCTGGGCTGGCCCAAGGAAATAAAGCTGTAATAAAGGAAATAAAGCAGTAATAAATTGCTCCAAAGCAAAGGTAAAATGACCACTCAATTAAGCCATAACTCTAAAAATCACCTTGAGGTTAAGTTGGGAAGAAATATGAGGAAAGGGGCAAGTAAAGATCAGTCTTTTAAATCTGAGGTCTCCTCATTGACAATGAGAGATTCAGTTACTTAAACTGTTTTTCACTATTTCATTTACGAGTTGCTTTTAACAATATTTCATCCCCTCAACAGAGGAAATATGGAATCCTTAAAAAAAAAAAAAAGGAAGAAGAAGAAGAGGAAAAAGCTATAGCAGGCTATCAAAATCTTTGCTGAGAAAAATAAACTAATCAAGATTAATCTCCTGGGTCTCTCAGAAGTTCACCAATTCCAAATGTTCACGTATGTTTCAGAAGGGAAGACTATAAAAAAGCTTCCTTATAACATGACACTGAATAACTCCTTGCAGAGGCAGAAGGGTTAATCACAGGAGCAGTTTATACAATACATTTAACTGTAATTAAAATAAGTACTCATGTATTTCTTTTCTGAAAAATCTAAGATTCTTTTTCCCAGACACTAAGAAGTCTGGTTCAATTTTGACCACCAATTCTTAAGGGATTTTCTAGAACAGCTTTTAAGAAAAGATTGAATGTGCTGTTCATAGCAATACTTTTGGCAGAAGCAACTACTTTTTCAAATTTTTGGTTTTTTTAGAAATCAATAACAATGGAACTAAATAAATAGGTCTACAAAGCAAACAAAAGGGAGACTTCCTCTATATTTAAGCTTGTTGACCAATTATTTCAAGAGGTCTTCAATTTTAGTGACTGATGGAGCAAATGAAGATGATATTAATCAGACTGTTGAAAACAGACTATTTCTCCTTGTTTTAAAATTCTCTTCTTACGTCTCTTAAACTCCACCAAAACCCACAGCTTGCTGTAAATGCCACCCAAATGGGATGGATAAATAGTTAAGTACAACCAAAGGCAGTCTTAATCTAATGTACTGTTGTCTGTCAGCTAATCTCTCCTGGTTTAACAATCTGAGTTTAACGACTTCATGATGAAAGAGACAGGGTGCAAATGACCTGAGTGTTTGAGCCCATAAAACAGGCTTAGGGAAATAAAACCTGCAAATTTGATCACCAGCCTCAGATTGCCTATCATTGGCGATGTAGTTAGGGTTTTAAAGAAACTGTCCAAGTGTAATATTAAGTCATGAGAACCCAATAATTCACATTTAAAGTACCATCTACCCTCGATCAGCCTACTATATGCAAGGCTTGCCATTACATAACTGAAATTCGGATAGCTCAGAACCGGAAGGCTGCAACCCAGCTGTCAGAGGACCTACTGAAGCTGAGAGTTCTGTAGACTCGGTTTCACACAAAGTTTCTTGGGAGCATTAATATGTAGTCACATTAGGCAAGAAAGACTCCAGTTGCTAACAGCAGTAGGTCTATTGTTCAAGAAGAAATACATTTCATGAGATTCGTTATGAAAGAGAGGGGGGGAAATCCTTTTTGGCATTCTGCATATAAAGTCTTCTCAAAAAGACATCTGCAGTTTTAAAAAAAAATTCCACCTACTTTTACTACTACAACCTTTGTTAATTTTCTACAGTTCTCTGCTCCAGTAACTTAAAAGTCATTTCCTTAAGAAAACAGATGACAGACAACTTGAGTGACTGATTATATTGTGCCATCACTTTGTTTTTCTCAGAGGCCTTGGTTTAAGAGGATGGATGTTAGTGTAAATGACAGCAAGGGGAGCTTCGCATAAGATTTCACTTCTGTTCAAAGACAAGCTAATGTAACCTCGCTGCGGGGCCATCAACTTGACAAATGGACACCGTGCAACCCTCTGCCTCCCACTGAAACTCGAGAGCCTGATTTACACAATGTTCTCCCTGTAGATGGGAAAAGACATCATGCTGCTAGGCTGTATAATGGGTTGATCTGATAATTCTTTGCCGTAATGAAATTTGATCATATGGAGGTGAAATGCATCTCAAAGATGGAAGCAGGCTAATGAACTTATAAAACTACGCTTAAGTCGTTTAAAATCCGAATAAATAGAAAAGAGAGATTTAGCTCAATTCATATTGAGAAAACATGGCAGTTCTCATGTTTAACTCTGCAATCAAAGATTCATGGCGCTTCCTTACAATGAAGATCCTGGCTCTATGGAGTGCTGCTCTGATCAAACAATGCAATATCATTGTAGACCCTGGTGTGCCTTATCTTTACCATCAGGTCTTGCTGGTCTTAATTCTTTACCTCCAGAATTCTACATCACTTTATCCTACTAAATTATTCCACGCAATGCTCAACATCTTTTCTTTTAGAGAGGGAAACTTCTTAAAGCATTTGTACATACCACCATGTGAAACTACCAAATAGTTCATCTGCAGATTTAAACATAAGAAGGTACTTCAAAAAGTTCATGGAAAATGGAATGAAAAGATAAGTTTATTTTGGTGCAAAAAACTTGGAAATGCATGCAGTTTTTTCATACTATGCATTTCCATCAACTTTTTGAAGAGCTCCCATATGCATGGTGTCAATATTTTTTGCACTAAAATAAACATGCTTTAATTTCATTCTCTACAAACTTTCTGAAGTACCTTCATACCCTAAACTGGCTATGAGACAAAAAATAATCACAAAATCATGGATTTTTCTGCTTTAAAGCCATAGTGTAAATTCTTACTTATCCAAAGATGAATGTTTGACTTATTTTAAAAAAGAATTCATGGCCCATTATATTTTGCAGACAAGCCTACCGGATAATCCTCTGTAGTAAAACTGTCCATTGGCATTGCCTGAAAATAAACACTATGAACATAAACTACAATCAGAAGCAGTTTTAACACATGTAAATGTTGAATGAGGTAGAATTTTAGTCTGATATTTACTTTGCTGTTGTCACAAATAAAAAAAGCACTTATGAAAACATTTCATGCTGAAGTGAATGGATTTCAACAGCTGCTGATTTGGTGACACGGAGAACCCCAGAGGAGACATCCTGCTGAATTAACGTTTTGGAAATGTTAAAAAGAAACTTCAAACAGACCTTGTTTAGCAGGCGGTCAAAGATTTTGCTCGGTGGGGATCATGTGAAGGCTAGCAGAGCAGTCACTCAGCCATGAATCAGACTTGTCAATAGTTGCCTATCTCAACAGGTGACTCCAACAAGCACACAGTCTATTTCCCCTAACGTTTCTGTGTGTACTTGCACAAAAAAGAATGATCCCAGCCTTCTGTGCTGGCACTAGTTAGGCAGGCACAGCATGAAGAGTTGGGAAATTGTAGTTTAAGGGGTTTACATACATTTAACAATGTTATACATTTGCTTTTTTCTAACAATAAAAAGTGCTAAGTTATATATTTAAAATCTACTGATTTTCAAACAAACTTTTATCCTAAGGTTAGAAACCTGGAACACAGAGTGAGAGAACAGCAAGGAACCCTGGAGATAACGATCAAATCTCTCATTTCACAGATGAGGAAGCTGAAGCCTACAGAGATCTAAGTGATTTGCCAAAGCTCATATACAGGGGGCTTCTAAAAGTTCATGAAAATCTCACATTTCTCCATGAAGCCCCTTTCTATTTAGCTATTGATGTGTTAGGGCCAGAATATCCGTTTGCTGACTTCTCTAGTAGTTAACTATACTTATCCCCAAGAAATGAACAAGGATTAGGCTTCACTTAGTAATGTAAAAATACTAATGGGAAAAAAAACCATTGAACTGGGAAAATCTCATGATTCACTGTTTTTCTGATTTGGCACGTTGTGATTTTTTTTCTTCCTGTTAAGCTAGCCACAGAGAGATAGAGATAATGGAAAATTCCTTCCCCACATCACCGAGTAGTCAGGGTGGGGGTGGGGTGAAAAGAGGCCCAGTATCAAGCTTTGTTTTCAACTTTCAACATTTAGGAGTTTAGTACAAATATAGAGTACAAAAATAATAAAGCATTTCATTGTTACTGACTCAGATTGGCACTGTAAACTATGCCATACAAGCTGCTATTATGTCAGAAAATTACCAGGTATCCATTAAATGAGGCCAGACTGTTTTCTATTGTTCAAGGATTTTTTACTTGTTTTGGAAAGCCTAAGTACAGAGTTCAGTGAAAGTTCTCGGAGGTGACTCCACAATCACAGAGAACTCATTACCTTAATCAACCTCACCTACTGCTTCCATCAGTGCATGGTCATTACCAGCCGAAGATAAAATGGAATCTGAAGCTTAGTCAATCACGGCCTATTGGCAAGATGCTTCCTAGATAAGAACTGTGTTGAAAATACTTCCTACATGATTCAGACATAAATATTAGGAAAAAAGTAAATACCAATCTCATAAACACACACAAACATAGACACAAACCTCTCAGAGTCCATATTCACTAACTCTTGTTATTAAAATTTACCTCTTAGAAGTTTAACTCTTCGAATGGTATGAGGAAACAGGTACTCTAATGCAAAGGTTGACGGGGGTGAGGGTGTAAAAGACATTTTGGATTTATCTATCAAAATGAAAAATGCACTCATCCTCTGACCCAGCATTCCTACACAGAGAAATCAACCCCAAGGAGATAATTCGACAAGTGGGGAAAGATATATGTGCAGAAGTTTTCATGGCAGATTTTTCTATGGTAATACAAAGTTGGGAATTAAATTGGTAGGACAACAAAGGTTTAGACACATAATAGCAAAACTTTAACTATTAAAAATTGTTACTCAACTAACATAAAGCTATTGTAACATTAGCATTAGGATCAACAAACAGACCAATGCAACAGAACAGAGAGCCCAGAAGTAGACTCACATTTATTTGGTCATTTGACTTTTAACAAAAACATCAAGGAAACCCAACTGTGTTAGAATGGTTAAATATCTATATGCAAAAACAAAACTTTTTTTTAAAGAATTTCAACCCTGGGGCGGCGCTGCGGTGCAGTGGGTTAAATCCCTGGCCTGAAGCGCCGGCATCCCATACAGGCGCTGGTTCAAGCCCCAGCTACTCCTCTTCCTATCCAGCTCTCTGCTATGGCCTGGGATAGCAGTAGAAGATGGCCCAAGTCCTTGGGCCCCTGCACCCAATGTGGGAGACCCGGAAGAAGCTCCTGGCTCTTGGCTTCGGATCAGGCCGTTATGGCCATCTGGGGAGTGAACCAGCAGATGGAAGACCTTTCTCTCTGTCTCTACCTCTCTCTGTAACTCTATCTTTCGAATAAATAAAATAAATCTTTAAAAAACCATTTTTCAACCCCTTCCTCACACCACACACATAAATTAACTCGAGGTCTGCCTGAAACCTAAATGTAAAAGTTAAAACTATAAAGCTTTCAGATGAAAACAAAGTAAGACATCTTCATAAACTGGGATCAGACAAATGTTTCTTAAAACAAAGGTAAATAATCCCAAAATTAAAAAAAAACCTGATAAATTGGACTGTGTCAAAATTTAAAAACTTGCTCATGAAAATACATTGAAAAGAAAATAAACAGGAAGCCACATCTAAGAGAAAATATTTGGAAAGTATACATGACAAAGGATTGCTATCTAGGAGACACATAAAGAACTCCTATAACTTAATAAAAAGAGAAACAGTCTAATTTAAAACAGACAAACATTTAGACAGACTCTTCACCAAGATAAGTAAATGATTAATAAATGCATGAGAAAGAACTCAGCATGATTAGTAGTCATAGGTAAAACATAATGAGATTAGAGTACACACTTACTACCAAGGCTAAAATGAAAAGGTCAGAACTAAACGGCAGCGAGGATGTATGGCAACTGAAATTTTCATACTTCTTTGGTGTGAGTGCCAAAAGGTGTCCTATACAAAAACTACAAGTGCCTAGGACCCAGCAATTCCACTCCTAGGGATTGATCCAAGAGAAATGAAAACATGTCTACATGAGACTAATGTCCCTAACAGTTGTGTTCATGATAGTGAAAAAATGGAAACAGCTCAGGTGTCTATAAAAAAAGAGAATGAACAAACAGAGTAAATTATTCAGCGATAAAAAGAAAACAAACTATGGATAGACACAACAAGGATGAACCTCAAAAACACCGTGCTGAGTAAAAGAAGCAAGCATTGCACAAAAGTGCATATACTATCAGAGTTCACGTGCATGAAGTTCGGGAACAGCTAAAGATAATATACGCGGTGGGAATATATTGGAACAATAGCTGTCTTTGAGGATATGAGGACTGTGATGTACTTCAAAGGGACTTGTGGGAACTACTTATCATGATGATAATGTTTTATAGCTTGATTGGGGATTGAGTTGCTTAAGCATATAGTAAGAATTTGTCAACTGGTACACTTAAGATTTGTGCATTTTGTTCTGTCTCAGAAGAGAAGAAACCATAAACAAATCCTGAACTCAAGTTAATGACACACAAGGGAAGGGATATACCAATCTCTGTGCCCTTCTTTGAAATGCATCTCACAAGAGATGGATTAACAGAGAGTTACTTAAATAGACGCGTGATGAGCAAGTACAGTAAAGTATTAATTGTGCCATCTAAGTGGCAGGCATAAGGATTTTCACTATAAAATTCTTTCAACTTTGCTGTATGTCATAAAATTTCACAATAAAACACTGAGAAAATGATTATTCATTTATATTTATTGGAATATAAAATGTCTACCATATATTTTGAGGAGGTGATTGAACAGTTTTTAAGTAAAATGGTAAGTTCAGATAGACAGGTAGACATACACAGATGTCTGTCTGTTTGCATATCCTCTGTGTATATGTATGTTTGCATGATTGCTGGTGATTTACAATGAACAGGTATAGTCTTTTAAAATAACATTTTCCCAAACGGATATTTCACCTTTATTACAGTTAATTCTGTATCTTTGTACTCTTTGAAGTTAAACTTTTAAAACAGAATAATTGAATGATTTTTGTATCCATCAATGGCAAACGTCAAAAATATATAAAATAAAGTTAGTGCAGTTTTATCAGTTGATCTGAATATCAAAGTTTTCCATGTTTTTGGACAATATGAGAGTGCAGCAATAGCCATACTACCTTCTATTAAAAATCTGTAACAGAGTAAGAACTGAGAAATCTCTTAAAAGTTATCTATAACAACAAAACATAAGCCACTGTACTATTATTAGAAATACCATTATTATAAAATATTATTGTAAATTTAATAAAAGTTTTGTTAATACCTGACATTTTAAATTTTATAGATCACTTATTTACATGCATACAGAGGGGAAAACAAATCTTTCCAATTGTGTTGAGCCAACAAAATGGAGATGAGGAAATCATAAAACACTGCAAACCTTACAGGTCAAGTGCAATTAGAGTAGTTTATTATATTCTCTGACTTTTTTATCAAATACCCAGAATAAAAACCTAAGCTCTGTGCTCATTTCAAAATTAATATATTCTATTGATAAAGGACCATTTACCTGTTGCGCATGACTTTTTATTTGCAATCGAAACAATAAGTCTATTTTATATCATTTTCTGGGATAGTTGGGCATAACCCAAAATATTATGCAAGGAAATATGATCTATTCAAGTCAGAATGGGATTAGTTCCTTCAGGTATTCAAAGCACCAAATATATTACTAACTAAAATATTTGAGGCTATCTAGGGTAATATGCTTTTGCTATCTAATAACTTAGAAAATGAGTATGCTACTTAATATTATAAACACTGTTTCACAGACCTCAGCAGGAGATCTTCATTTTGCTGGCTGTTACAATATGTATGCTCTTCCTTTCAGGTGCACAAATAGCTAGCACCATATATCATGTAAAGTAAAAGTATTCTGCCATTTAATTGGAACTGCGAATTTTTTTAATGAGCTTAAGAAATGCCACATTTTAAGAAGTAAAACGAAGTAGATAAAATGAAGTTGAATGATATATTCAACCCAGTGAATCCAAAATATTACTATTTCAAAATTTAATCAGTAACAATTACTGAGACCTTTTATAAACTTTGTTTTTCATACTGTCTCTGAGATAGATTTCAAATGCACCATTTCAATTTCACAATTCAAATGTCCACCAGCCACATGTGGCTAATGGTTAAGAAACTGGACAGCACAGATCTAGACAGTTGCTAATAGTCCTTTAGATTTAAAAACCTTATTATACTACAGTGAGGTATTATCTCACTCCATTTAGAATGGCTGCTATCCAAAAGTTAAAATATTACAAATGCTGGCAAGGATGTGGAGCAAAGGGAACCTTGATACTTGTAGGTAGGAATGCAAACTAAGTACAGACACTGTGGAAAGAGCATGGAAATTCCTCAAAAAACTAAAAATAGATCTACCATATGACCCAGCTATCCCACTTCTGGGACTATATCCAAAGGAAATGAAGTCAACATATGGAAGAGATATTTGTATTCCCATGTTTACTGCAGCTCAATTCACAATAGCAAAGATATGGAATCAAACTAGTTGTTCATCAACTGATGACTGGGTAAAGAAAATGTGGTGTATATATATACAGATATATATATATATATATGTGTGTGT
Organism: Sylvilagus floridanus; assembly: GCA_949820135.1. Taxonomy (NCBI): domain Eukaryota; kingdom Metazoa; phylum Chordata; class Mammalia; order Lagomorpha; family Leporidae; genus Sylvilagus; species Sylvilagus floridanus. Next base: position 101,223,920 of record OX463241.1, read on the forward strand.
GTGTGTGTGTGTATACATACATACATACACACGATGGAATATTACTCAGCCATAAAAAGAATGAAATCATGACATCTGCAACAAAATGGATGGAACTGGAGATCATAATGCTAAGTTAAATAGGTCAGACACAGAAAAACAAATTCCACATTTTCTATCATATAGAGAAGTTAATATAGATATATATACACACATGTGTATTCATAGGATAAACATGTGCAGATGCCACATTAGTTGGTGTTTAGATATTTATAAATGTTACCTTCTCTGAATTATATCCTCACCATAATGATACCCTTCTTCCCTCGCTTTATGATCCTTTTCATCAATCCTACATTGTATTTATATCTCTGCTTTCAAGAAAAACAGCATATTTATCATGCTTATATCACACTTACATATAAATATAGCAAAATGTTAAACATTATTAAATCTACGTAGGCTCACTGAATTCTTTATACTTTTTGTATTATTTGAAATATTTTAAAATAAAAATTGAAGACAGCAAAACATAAAACTTTTAACCATTTTGTTTAAAATAATGTTAAGAGAATTAGTATAAAAGTCAGTAAGGATATAAAAATTGCAGATCACATGTTTCCAAGGACTATCTACTTTCATCAGGAAAGAATCATTAATTTCTTATCTGCCATTTTAAAATCCTAGCTGATTTTCTGCTAACATTGAATGATCATTAAGAAGCAAAGAGCTGGCCATTATCTTCCAAATCCAAGCTCACAGAAAGTAGATTACATCATCTATTAAACTGGCTTAAGTATATTGAATAATTTCCAAGTTCCCATTTCATATGATATGATAACATTTTGGCTTTAATCTGAACCTTTACATCTTTATCTATTAATAGGAATTTTAAGAATGGCTTTCTGATGAATAAACACCCAAGATTATACCTACAGTGATAAAGTTTATTTAATTTCACGTTCGTTTCATTTAGACTAAATTATGAAGACTATTAAAGACTTTTTGTATTAGTGAACAACTGCAGAAGCAAATCAATGTTCAATAATAGATATCATCAATTATTGGCAGCTTATTATTGGGACAGGGTATGTTCATTAAAAAGGTGATACAAAGATGACATTCAGGCTCCAACTGAGAAAAAATGTATACTCTGCTAGCTCTGAAGTGTTCCTTAGTAATTTAAAGACTCCAGTACAAGCTATCTGCATGAGGGCAATGTTTCAACTATCAATTGCAACAAAGCTCCTGCCAGTTAGCTATCCCCAGGGACAACCACATATCATCTCAATTAGCTCATGAATTTGATATTCCAAATATTACGGAAATTATATAAATGTTCTCCCTGATAGTAATATTTTGAACTTCATCTTTTCCACTCAGATTTAGAACAGATTAGCAAGGGTACACTCAAGAGTTTCTGTATCATTAGAATTATTAGGTAATTGGATTCTTATTTTTTTAAAAAGAAGTGAACAAAACATCCCATGTGCTTTGTCAAAATACAAAAGGCATTTTGGCAAATGTCTAAAATTTGTTTCAACATTACACACAGTAAACACTGATGTACCAATACTCATTACTAGATGGTAACAGGCAGAGCCCTTAAGGTCTAGCAGAAGACATATTGTGTTTGTGTATTTGTCAATAAAATGGAATCACGTTAGTTGCAGTGACTTTCTACGTGATTTATAGTATTAAAGGAGAATGTAGCAGAGCCAGACTGGCATTATCATACCACCTCATTATTGGAGAGAAAAACAAAGGCAAACGCTATTGTTATCTATGCAGCAGTCACCTACGACTCCTCCAAGCAACTTTCTCCTACGTGTCAGAGACGAATGAAGAAAGTCATAAAGGCAAAGGCAGGGGAAGTCTTAGGCTGTGTCCCATGCCTAATACACGGCCTGGCTTTTAGGAGACACTTGGTAACTGCTGAATGAATGGCCATAGAGCATGTGTTCAGAGCAGGGTTTACAATGTGGTCTGCAGTACATGTGGTACATGCAGTACAATGTGGTCTACAGTCATTCCATAAACAGATAAACACACAAATATATGCAATAAATAAATATAAACCCATACATATATGCTATACATATACCATGTGCACATATTACTTTTTTTTTCTGCTAGAGAAATTTGTTAAGAAGAACCTTTCATCTGATTCTGAAGTCTAAACTTTAGCTCTCCATTTAGGTGACATCAAAACTCAATCCTGGGGGCTGGCGCTGTGGTGTAGCAGGTAAAGCCACCACCTGCAGTGTCCACATCCAATGTGGGCACCAGTTCGAGGCCTGGTTGCTCCTTTTCCGATCCAGCTCTCTGCTGTGGCCTGGGAAAGCAGTAGAAGATGGCCTAACCAGCTCTCTGCTGTGGCCAGGGAGTGCAGTGGAGGATGGCCCAAGTGCTTGGGCCCTGCACCCCATGGGAGACCAGGAGAAGCACCTGGCTCCTGCCATTGGATCAGCATGGTGCGCAGGCCGTGGCGGCCATTGGAGGGTGAACCAACAGCAAAGGAAGACCTTTCTCTCTGTCTCTCTCTCTCTCTCTCTCTCTCACTGTCCACTCTGCCTGTCAAAAAAAAAAAAAAAAAAAAAAGATGGCCCAAGTCCTTGGGCCCCTGCACTTGCATGGGAGACCTGGCTCCTGGCTTCAGATTGGCACAGCTCCAGCCATTGCGGCCAATTGGGGAGTGAACCAGCGGAGGGAAGACCCCTCTCTCTCTGCCTCTTTCTCTTTCTGTGTAATTCTGACTTCCAAATAAATAATTTTTTTTTTTTAGAAAAACCTCAATCCCCTTTCCTCCTTGCATTTATTATGCACTCCATTCATTCATCTAGTATTTGTGTAACTGGAAGTATTCCAGGCATGGAGCTGATGTGGAAGACAGAAACAAAGACTTTGCAAACAAGAGAACTGCTATTTGGGGAAGTTAACAAACTTACCCAACATAACCCAGGCTGTGTGGATAAGAACCAAGTGTCAAATCCCAATCTATATATTTTCCAACTATCCCATGAAGCATAAACCTGTAGTTGACGAGGGAATGTGATGATTGGTAAGGGTGTGTGATGATTAATTTTACCTGTCAACTTATCTAGGCTAGGCTGTGGTACTTACCTGTTTTGGCCAACACTAGTCCAGATGTTCCTGTGAAGGCACTTTGTAGATATAATTAACATTTTTTTAAAATTTATTTTACAGGTAGAGTTATAGACAGTGAGAGAGAGAGAGAGAGAGAGAGAGAGAGAGAGAGAGAGAGAGAAAGGTCTTCCTTCTGTTGGTTCACCCCACAAATGGCCGCGACAGCTGGAGCTACACTGATCCAAAGCCAGGAGCCAGGTGCTTCCTCCTGGTCTCCCATGCAGATGCAGGGGCCCAAGCACTTGGGCCATCCTCCATTGCCCTCCCGGGCCACAGCAGAGAGCTGGACTGGAAGAGGAGCAACTGGGACTAGAACCGGCGCCCATTTAGGATGCCAGCACCGCAGGCAGAGGATTAACCAAGTGAGCCATGGCGCCGGCCCCAGTTGTAATCAACATTTACAATCAATTAACTAATAAAGCAGATCACCCTCTATAATGTGAGAGTCTAATCCAATCAGTTGAAGGCCTTCAGAGCAAAAACGGAGAATTCTGGAGGAGGACTTCTACCTGAAGACTGTGTGTAGAAATCCAGCCTGACGACTTTCCATCTGCTGGCCAGCCCCATAGATGTCAGAGTCAAGACTGCAGTATCAATCCTGTTTGCAGCCAGCTGACTTCCAATATCGATTTTGGACTTGGCAGCCTCCACAATCACACATCAATTTAAAATCTATCGATCCTCTCACCCTACACATATAGGTCTTACTGCTTCTGTTTCTCTGGAGAACACCGATTGATATGAAGAGACACAGCTAAATACGGAGGTTAGGAAAGCATCAAAATGTGGGCAATGGGCAACCATGAGAGTGGAGAAGACCCCAAAGGAACCAAGATGCCAAGGACACAAGGCACCCTGGGTACAACAGCATTTAAAGGCCCAGCAGAAGACAAATAGCCAAGAGGAAAGAAAAGTCAGTCAAAGCAAAGGAAGGTTCATGAAGGAGGGAAGCAGTCCCACTGGAAGGGCAAAACTAGAACCAGGGCTGCGCACGGGCCCTGGTATTCGGCAAGTAGTAGGATAATGGTGACAATGGCCAGGGAAGTTGCCAAGGTGACTGGGAATTAGGTCATCCTGCATTCATTCTTCTGTCTACCAGTGAACAGGAGATGAGAAGGTGGAAAAAAATTCAACAACTTAGGAAAGAAAATAATATAGGAGCTCAAGAAGGAAGGTGTAGTAGAGGTGGAAGACTGTGTTAGAATGAAGGAACCATCAGTGCTGAGGGACAGGAACTACTGGAGAAGATAGAGATAGATGCCAACTGCTGGGAACTCAAGTCCTGGAAGAAGTCGAGTAAGCCAGCAGATGGGCTCTAGACCACATGGTTGGGGAAGCTCTGATCAGAACTGAAACAGCCCTGGCCAGGACACGTGGCAAGACAGAGCTGCTCTCTGGGGCTGCTCTTAGTCAGGGTCCCAGGCTTTTATTTTATTTAGATATTTTCCCCCCAGTCAGGGACTCACAGGTGAGGTCATCACTGAGATTCCCTATTAAACAACATGTATGTGAGGGGCCGGCACTGTGGCATAGTGAGCTAAGCCTTCGCCTGCAGTGCTGTCATCCTGTATGGGCACTGGTTCTAGTCCCGGCTGCTCCACTTCTGATCTAGCTCTCTGCTATGGCCTGAGAAAACAGTAGAAGATGGCCCAAGTGCTTGGGCTCCTGCAACCGCGTGGGAGACCCAGAGGAAGCTTCTGGCTTCAGACTGGCTCAGCGACTGTTGTGGCCATTTGGGGAATGAACCAGTGGATGGAAGACTTTTCTCTCTGTTTCACCCTCCCTCTGTAACTCTACCTCTCAAATAAATAAAATCTTAAAAAAAAGATAACGGCCTGCAAAAAAAAAAAAACCACATATATATGTTATGTCTAGTAACTACATAGGATACAAAGAACAAAACCTATTCTGCCAGTCTATCTGTCAAGCTAATACAGCCTGGTATTTATTTAGTCCCTAAACAAACAAAAAAGTTTAGCCATTGCTATAGTTAAATTGTTCCTAGTATTGGATTACACAGTATATTGTGGGAAATTTTTAGTAAACGATGTTCATTTCTGCAGTGATTAGTAAAAAAAATTGCTGGTCTTGTTTTTCATCATTTGTATGTGTTTTTTAATAGACGTTCAAAAATGAGATCTGATACAAGGGTTAATTATATTTTCAATTATAAAAATAACAATATGATCTTATTGGCACTAAGAGGAGATTACTGTAACATAGAACAATGATAAAAACAGAATAGTATGTTTTCATTATATTATATTCAACTGCTTAGAAGCCTAAATGTGAAGCTAATGATATGATCAACCTGTGAATATTAGTGATTACACAAATAATATATAACTTTCCCCTTAAAATATAAAGGAAATTGAAATTGTACTACTAGACAAGGAGATGTGTGGCTAGAACTAAAATATTTAAGTTCTCCAATGATGTATGAACTAAACCAAAAAGACAACTTTACTCACTTCAAAATGTTTTATTATAACAGCAATCTTCGAAGGCAAACACAAAAGATTCTACTCTGCTTAGATTCTGAAACATAAATAACCAATTTACTGCATCACTAATAATGTACAATAGATGTCTTCTGTAGTACCAATTCAAATAAGAGACTGATGTAATCTGCCAGATACTTCAAAGTAAACTAATTTGGTAATAAGAAAACACTTCTTTTGTGCAAACTTGCCTACTTACAAAAAACTGCAGAAACCCTCCCAGTCAGATATTTACTTAATAAAAGTATTGAACCCTCATTAAAATGTTAGTTAGTAAGAAAAAGAGAACTAAGTACTTTAGGTCTTCAAAATTTATGTTGAGTTATCACGAGGCTTTTCAATGAAAATACATCTTTATACAAAGAAAATAGGCACTATTGACAAAGTACGATCTATTTTAGAATTGAGTATTTATATTCAGTGTCTTAAAATTTTACATATCTATTACATTTGTGGCTATCATGTTATACAACCCCCTAAACACACACTCCAGATGCCTTATCTACGAAAGTATACTAGTACATTTCACTCCTCTATAAATCTTCCCCACCATGTGTAAGTAAAACATTTCCCAGATTCTAAATTTCCAAAGGTAAAAGCTCAGGTCAGAGTTTGCTGGGCATATGCTATGAAAGGTTTAACGTGTTTGTCCAGGGGAAAAAAAATCTTCTCTCTCTGCTTTGGTCCTTCCTTACCTACTGTGGAATTCACAAGTTCAGCCTTAATGGGAGGAGATGAGAGTAAAATTCAACAAGTATTTCCAAAAGCATGTTTAATAAGATTACTGTTCACTGGCTAAGACCATTTGTCAATTTATCTTTTGGACCACATATGTCAACCAAAATATAAACGTAAATTAAGACATTTTCAATTATCGGTTGTTTCTTATCCAGGAGCAGCTAATCCTGGGAAAGTACCTATTATCCCACAGAGACACACAAAAGAAGCAGTTTCCATTTCTGTTGGCCACTGAAGGGAGCGAGTGTGTGTACAGAAGTGGGTACAGGAGATGCTTCTCAGGGTGCTTTCTAATGACATTCAAAAGGCCACAATTTAAATTATATATTTTGTGAAAAATATTTTCCTAAAATTGGGATTTTTTTAGGGCTAGTAATTGAGGGGCAGAACTAACACTCATAAGTTGCTGTAGGGTTTTTCATTATTGCACAATATTTTAGTATTTAGGACTAAATATCCCTTTAGTATAAAAATTTAGTATATTTGTTCTTAACTAAGAAAAAAATTGAATGACTTGAGCCATTTCATAATAAATAATAGCACTAATAGAGCATTTTAATAACATTTATCCCACAGAATTGTAGAAGAATCAGAAAAAAAGTATTCCTCCAATTTAGCTGGGGAAATAATTTCTCATTGAACGTGACTATTATATATGTCCTGTACCAGCATTTCCCATAATTGCCTTGCATGCTTGTAATTTTCATGGCTCTCCTTGACCAACTGGATGCAACTCAGATTCTTTGTCTTGGTGTCCAAAATGCTTCAAAGTCTGAGCTCTACCTCTCATTCCAACTCTTATTCCCAGTAATACCAAATGACCAATGCTATCCTTGACCCAAAAGATGTGCCAAGTGAGTGAGCCTTGCTCTTCCCCTCTCAGTGCCTGGACCCACGCTAGCCCTGCTGTCACAGAAATGACTTTCTCTAAACGCCTTTTTCTCTCTTGCCCAGAAGGAGACCTTGTTCATCGTGCAAACGCCACCTTCTACATAAAATTTTCTTACTCAAAGTCATTCCTGCCCCATCCCTAAAATTCCCTAAACATTTTTCTGTTTCTCATGGGTCAGTTGTTACTTTGTTTCCATTATAGATTTTCTTCCTATCACAATAATTAATTCTTAGGGACAGCATATATTTTTTGTGTATACCTTTAAATCCATCTATACCCAGCAGGCACTCAGTGAAGATTTATTGGGTGAATTAACTTTTATGTGATCCTAATCTTTTATTCTGAATTATTCTTATTTGGTCAGTTGCTGTAAAAAAAAATAACCAGTAGAAACTGCTGCTTTCTGTAACCTCCTTTCAAAAGCAAACAATAGAGATGATTGACCTCTGGATTATAAATTCGACTAGAGGTGAGACTACAGATCAGCCTCATCCATAGACTGAGATGGTAGCTCTCCATCAAAAGGCTGACACCAGAACTGAGCAACAGGCTTCCTTGCCATCCTTGCAACTGTGAAAAGATACACTGTCCCACAGAGCCTACATGGGGGTTACCGTTTGGCATAAATATAACGGATATGTGGTCCGCCGAAGTGCTTTACAATGAAGTTTTACTGACTATGTCCTTTACTGCCCTACTGAGGTGGTCAAATTTCAAAACCTCCAAATCAATGAGGCTTAAAGTAATAGCATGGACCATTTCCTGGGATGATACATGATTCCTATTTCAGAGTTCTATCTTCTACATAAATTGAGAAGCCCGGAATGGAAGAATTAATAAAACAGGACTTCTTTTCATGGACTTGACCTAAACAGTGAATCACAATTTGAAAATTACTCATTTAAAATAACAACATAACATCCAAACACCTTGCAACAGTACTTTTTTTTTTTTGGGGGGGGGCACATAGGGATGCTGAATAAATATTTATTGAGCAGATGAATAAATGACTTGCTGCCTTTTTATTAGAAAATAAAAACACATTGGCGAATGATGCAATACAAATATCTGAGCACGTGTGTACTCCAGGGGAAGAAACTGAACTGACATCTGGGAAATGTGCCCCCAGTTTTACTTTTTTCTGATTCTGTAGAACACCACCCTCCACACAAACTTCATTACTCTGACAGTCCTGGTATGGGTATACAAATTTTGGGTGGACTCAGTCTTTATCAGAATAAAAGCAATAGTCAAAGAGATCCAGAGACAAAAAGACAGAAGGAAGGACATACAAAGAGAAAGACGAGGAAGGACAGTGTGACTCATGTCAACATTAAAAATTGGGGACTCTAATTAAGAAAACCTTTGACAAGCGTGTTTTCAAAGTGTTATTTTTGTCTCAAGCTATTTTTAAGCATATTTCAAGTCCTATATAAGATCCCCAGACACTTTTATATCAATGAAAGCCCAGAGCGGAAAGCAGCGTGCAGCAATAGACACTAGTTTAGAAATGACTTCCAATAGTTCCCTACCAGTGGCCACCAGATATGGAAGTTTACTTAAAACAGACTTAACTCCAAGTCCTTCAATAGTTAGTGTTTCCCAAGTTCTCTTGGGACACAATGTTATTGATCACAGCAATTTTTCCGTTAGTATTTTATGTAAGAAAAAAAAAATGCTAAGTGTCCCCAAACATTCATACTGCTACCAAAACTCTATCCAAGGGATATCTTCACCATTTCTCCACTGTATTGACCAGGTGTTATGTGGACTGTACATTACAAGTGGAGACAGTGCTTGGCGTTTTTCAAAAGCACAGTTTTCAGGAAGCAGCACTTGGTGAGAGGTGACAATGCAGGGCATGAAGAGGCCATTTCTTTAGTCTCTGGCAGCTCACTTTTGCCACCTAGTGGGCGAGGCAGTTTCAAAGTTAAGTTTTCAGTTTTGTGTAAGGATTATCTCCCTTTAAGATCTACAAGTTGGAAGCTAGTTTCTTACTAGAAGATCATCAAACGCACTTTTCTTTCATCCTGAGGATGTTATAGTTTAAAACTTCAGGTAAGTTTTCAAACTAGTCTGTGATATGTCTATTGGTTCTCTCTCAAGCCATTGGTTTTCATTATAATGATAAACCCAGAGAATTCGAGGTAAAATAAAAAACTTTTTGGGATACTTCCTTAAAATTTTATTTTAGTTATTTGAAAAGCAGAGTGACAGAAAAAGAGAGGAAGACACACACACACACACACACACACACACACACACACAATCTTCTATCCTCTGGTTTACTTCCCAAACGGCCACAATGGCCAGGGCTGAGTTAGGCAGAAGCCAGGAGCCTGGAACTCCATCTAAGTCTCCCTATATGTGTGGCAGGGCCCAAGTACTCAGATCACCACTGGCTGCTTTCCCGGGTGCATCAGCAGGGAGCTGGACTAGAAGTGGAGAAACTGGGACTGAAACTGGCGCTGTGATATGGGATGCCAGTGTTGTAAGCAGCAGGTTAACCCACTGTGCCACAAAGCTGGCCCCTGGATATGTTAATAATTTGTAACTCTTCAGTGAAAAAGTTAGCTTTTTCCTGGGCTCTAATCATTCCCTCTGGCCTTACCCATAGCCTCTAACAAAGCCCATGTTTTGGCTCATTCTTGATTTTTTAGTTAGGTAAATATCAAATCTACATCTTTATCCCCAATTTCTCAACGTGGCCTCTAATCTCAAATCTTCTGTTATGTATTGAATATCATCGCTGGAGCTGACATTTAATATGTCAGAAACCTAAATCATCATCCTCGAAAGGATTTGGACAATGGGTCTTCCTTTGGAGACAGGATGGAAGACTTTTCCAGAGCTAGAGTGCAACGCAGGGCTACATATGGCAAAAGAGATTTTTAAAAAATATGTAAAAATTAATGAAACAAGTTAAGGAAAAGGAACAATCGAAAGTCAGGATCAGTTTTCTGGGTCAGGCAGGAGAGAATATGATGATCTGGAGTTGGAGCAGAGTAATAAAGGTGAACAGGAATATGAGGAATTTGAGGCTGGTCACAAGCAAAAGCTAAGAAAATTGGCAGTGAGAAGTCAGAGAGGCTGGAGAGAGTATGATAACTCAAGTCTCTCGGCTAAAGTTACAGTCAAGTGTTAAGACGGCCAAAGACCCTCAGAGATGTGGAAATCCTGTGCCTGCAACTCACCATGACACTTGTTTTTCCACTCTCCCTTTGTCTGCAATATACAAACCCCTACTTCCCGGGGTGGGGGTGGGGGTGGGGGGAGGCTACTGGAGAGTTTCTTGATATCTCTGACCCAAGTAAATTATTGCACAAAAATTTTCGTGAACATGAATGGCCTTATAACTGAAACTTATATAGCTATTTAAAAAAAAAACCCATCTTTCATTAAGGTATAATTTACATACTCTAAAATCCATCCATGGTGAGTAGTTTTAGAAATTTAGAAAATTGTGCAATGGCATCATGATCCATGGTAGAATACTTCCATTACTGTAAAAAGCTCCCCTTAGCTAATGGGAGTTGGTCCATGCTCCCTTTCTCAGGCCAAGGCAATCAGCAATATTTTTATCTCTATAGGTAATTAGCTTTTTCTGGAAATTTTATATAAATGGAATCATATAATAGGTGGTCTGTTCTGTCTGGTTTCTTTGTTATAGCATGTTTTTGAGCTTTCATCTATGCTGTAGTATGGATATACTTGATAATAGTTCAGTAGATCATCCCTGTTCATTGCTGAATAGTATTCCTTTGGATGAGTGTAACACATTTTGTTTATCCATTCTCCAGTTGGTGGGCATTTGGGTCCTTTCCAGTTTGTGGCTACTATGAACAATGCTGCTATTGATATCTGCATGCAAATCTAATTTTTCTTGGGTAGATAACTTGAAGTAAAATTGCTAAAGCATGTGGTAAATTTATGTTTCACTTTTATTTTCCAAAGGGGCTGTCCATTCCCCATTGTAATTCATGAAGGTCCTAGTTTCTTCCTGTCCTCACTAACATTTGTAATTTTATACATCATCTTAGGGGTATGAAATAGTATCTTACTGTGGTTTTACTTTGCATTTCACTAATGAACTTTCTTTTCTTTATAAATACTTATTTGAAAGGCAGAGTTACAGATGGGGAGAGGAAGGAAAGGAGAGAGAGAGAGAGAGAAAGAGAGAGAGAGAGAGAGAGAGGTTTTATTCCCTGGATGACCTCCTGTCTCACCTACCCCCTCGCCTCCCATCCCACCCTGGCTCCTCAATGGCTGCAATGGCTGGGCCAGGCTGAAGCTTGGAGATTGGAACTCCATTTCGGTTACCCACATGATGTCAGGGGCCCAAGTACTTGGGCCATCTTCCACTGCTTTCCCAGGAACATTAGCAAGGAACTGGATTGGAAGTGGAGCAGCTGGGACTCAAACCTGCATTTACATGGGATGCCAGCATTGCAGGTTACAACTTAACCCACTTATTCCACAATGCCAGCCTCAACATTGAGCATTCTCTTAGGTGATTATTAGACAACTGTGTATTTTCTTTGGTGAATTATCTATATAATTTACCCATTTTAATTTTGTTGCCTATAGCATAGATGCTATTTGATCTAGGGGTGGGCATTATGACATAGCAGATTAAGTCGCTTCTTGGGATGCCTGTATCCCATAATGGAGTGTCGTTCAAGTCCCAGCTACTCTGCTTCCAATTCAGCTACCTGCTAATGCACCTGGAAGGCAGCAATGACAGTCCAAGTCTTGGGCCACTGCTATTATGTGGAAGGACCATTTGGAGTTCCTGATTCCTGGTTTTAGCCGGGTGCAGACCTGGCTATGGTGGGCATTTGGAGAGCAAACCAGCAGATGGGAGATTTCTCTCTCTCCTCTTCTCCCCCTATCTGTCACTCTGCCTTTCTAATAATAACTCTCTTTCTCATGTATATATGCACACATCTGATCTGTGAACATTTTCTCCTAAATAAGTGGTTCATCTATTCATATTTTTAATTTTGTCTTTGAAGCAAAAACATTTTAAGTGTTGTTGAAGCCCAGTTTACCAATTTGTTCATTAATGAATCATGTATTTGATGTGTATCTAAAAACTCTTTGCAGGGGTGGGCACTTGGCATAGTAATTAAAATGCCACTTGGGATCCCACAGTGAACTACCTGGGTTTGAGCCCAGCCTAACTTCTTTCCAGTTTCCTGCCAGCGAGCATTTGGGAGGCGGCAGATGATGCTCAAGTGGTTGGGTTCCAGCTTGAGTGGCCCGGCCCAGCCCTGGGTACTGTGAGCATGAGGGCAGTGAGCCAGTGGTTGGGAGATCTCTGTCACTCTTTCTCTGCCTTTCAACTAAACCAAATAATTTTTTTTTAAAAAACCTCTTTGACTAATCCATGGTCATGAAACTTTATCCAGTGTCAAAGATAACCCTATTTCTTTCAAAAGTTTTATAGCTTTCTTTAGGTTTCACATTTAAGTCTATTATCCATTTATCATTGATTTTTGCACATATCATGAGATAAAGATCTAACTATACCTTTTTTGTATGATCTACAGCATGACTTATTGAAAAGACTATCTTTTCCCCCATTGGATTTCCTTGGCAGTTTTGTTAAAAATTGATTGAACATAAATACAAAGGTTCATTTATGAGCTCTCTATTTTGCCTTATTTATCTATATGTTTATATTTATGCTGCTAACTAGAATAGTGTAGCTTACAGTGAAACTTAAAAACTGAGAAGTGTAGGTCTTCTAATTTTGTACTTCATTTTCAAAAGTGGTTTACCTATTTTGGGCCCTTTGCATTTCTACGTAAATTTTAGGATCAGCTTGTCAATTTCTACTCAAAGCAGCCTGCTGGGATTTTGATAGGGATTACACTGTCTCTGTAGGTCCACGTGGGGCAAACCGCCAAGTTAACAGCAGTCTTCTAACCCCTGAACCCTGAATATCCCTCATATATTAAGATCTTATATAATTTCACCCTGCAATGTTTTAGTTTTCTGTGTATGTCTTCCACCTCTTGTTTCAGTTGCTTCCTAAGCCTTTTTTTTTTTATTGTCTCTGATACTTTATGAACAAAGTAGACTTCCAACTTTCACTTTGGATTATTTACTTATAATATACAGAAATACTTATACAACCTATTGTACATTGCATCCTGTCCATAACTTTACTAAACTTGGTTATTAGTCCTAATAGGTGTGTTTGTGTTTTAGGATTTTCTACATACAAGATCATGTCATCTGCAATTAACTGTTTTGCTTCCTCTTTTCCAAGCTACCTTTTGTTCTCTCTCTTTTACTTTCCTTCTTTTCCTTGCCTTATTGCACTGGCTACACTCGCTAAAACAATGTTGAGTAGTAAAGACAGCAGACACTCTTGCCTTGTTTTTAATCTTAGTCAATAAAAGCATTTAGTCTTTCACCATTAAGCCATTACCTGAAGTCTTTTCACAGATGCTCTTTATCAAATTAAGGAAATTCCCTTCTATTTCCAGATTGTTCAGTTTGTAACTTAGGAATGAATTTTTGATTTTTTTCAAGTCTTTTCTGTGTCTACTGAGATATCTGTGTGGGCTATGTCTCTATAAATATGGTGTACGAAGTAACTGATTTTCAGATGTTAAACCAAACTAAATAATGATCCTAATATATGCAACTTGATGTTGTTCAGAGTTTCTAAGGCTCTATTCACTTTTTTCATTCTACTTCCTCTCTGCTATCCTAACTGGATAACTTTCTTGGTCTACTTTAAAGTCCATATGTCCATTCTTCTGACACCTCAAATCTGTTGAAACACTCTAATGAATTTTCCATTTCAGTTCTTGTATTTTTCGACTTTAGACCCTTTGACTTTTTTATTTAAAAAATAATCTCTATTTTTTTTACTGAGAGTCTCTGCTTGTTGAGTCATTTTTCCTTTAGTTCCTTGAACATACTATGGCTGACAAGGCCAACATTGTGTCCACTCAGAAACAGTTCCCAGTGACTGTTTTCCCCTGAGAATTGGTCCCCCTTTTTTCTTTTATGTATGTTCTTTTTATTTAACCCTGAAATTTTAGATACTATATTGTCACCGTAGTAATTCTGGATGTCAATGTTCTCCCTTCAAGGTTGTTCTTGCTGTGGTTTTCTTGTTTATTAATTTATCTGAATCTGTGGAATGCATCTCACTCACAGTACATGACTGCAAATTATCTCTACTCAGTTTTTAAACTTGTTTTTATTTTTAAATCTGGCTCCCTAAGATTTACTCCTGTGTCTGCACAACTGAGTGACCAATGCCTGGTCAGTGGTTGTGCTCAAATACCCTAAACCAGTAAAGCTTCTGTCCTCTGCCAATGGATCTGTGGATTAGGGAGCACACTAAAAGTTAAGTTTTCAAGTCTGCTCTAATATTCATTTTCTGCCAAGTCCTTTTGTATCTCCTCTGCATATGTGCAGAATTTCATAGTCATCCAAGATGTAGAGATCCTCTCTGATCTCTTCTACACATGTATGAAGCCTTTTGGTTAACTAGGAATATGTGGTGAGTATTATTGTGCTATTTCCCCAAATCTCCCTGATAAATTTCTGGCAAGCCTGGTGGTCTGTTGTTGCCTCAAATCCAGACTGTCATCTTACTCACTAAGCTCTAGACTGTCTTTCTTATGTTTTTTTCTACCAACATGTCTACTGCTACTCACACTGCTGTGGGCATGAGGCCTTCATACTTCTCTTCATATCAATCAAGGTTACTTCTTCAATGAAACTGCTGGGTTTTATGGCTCATCTTGAACTTGTAGAATATCGTGCTGAGTCTGGAGGTGTGGGGTGGGAGTACCCCAGACAGGGTACTATCCTACTTTCCTTACACGAAACTCAGTAGTTTTTCTATGAATGAATGCTTCTCAATTTGTTGAATGCCTTCTATCTACTTTCAGAGTCCTAAAGTTGCCGTTTTTGACATTTTTGTCCAGTTTTATTATAGCTCATTGAAAAGAGGATTTGTGCAGTTCTCACTCTGATTTTTTTCATTTTTTCTTACTCAGCTGGTTTCCAAGGTATGTTGATTCTTTCTCTGCAATGTTCCTAAGGGGGAGTGCTGCTTTTCTTACTGTATTCAGAGTCATACCCATCAAGGTAACTGGCATCCATTCCTCTATTTCCAGGATAGGTGCTCTCCTCCCTATTAGAGTTCTGCATCTGGCTGCCATATTGATCTTACAGACACAAGCATAATCATATCCCTTCCTCCTGACTAAAGAATGACTGTTTGCTGCACAGAATGTAAATTTCATACTGATAAGTCTAGCTTTCAGGAATATGGTCAACTGCCTTGGTCTCATGTAAAATCATTTATTTTTGGAGCTCCAGCCAAGTTGAGTTTTTCTTCTTCTGCAGATATTTCGCAATCTTCATGTTCCCACCTTTTCTCATGTAGTTTACCCCATGTGAAATGCCCTTACAATTTGTGTTTCAATTTCTGGTTCATCAACTCTTAAACAATACTTAACTCAGTGAATTCTTCTGTTCTTCATCATTCCTATATTCCATAGCCTTTCAATATTCATATGTGCATAGATTTTAGACTATTTCTGATACAAAAATCATATTAATTTGCAGTTGGTCCTCAATTACCTTCTGTATATATCTTGTTTCTCCAACTTCTCCCATCAACCCCTCTTTAAGATTTTATTTTTTGTACCTTCTGTCTCCAACTTTTAACTTCACTCAATTTGAGGGTCTTCTTTATTTACAAGATAGGAAATACAAAATAGGAAATTCTGGGAGATCCCAGAAATCATGGTCATGAGGCTATAATGGCACGGATGATAAGTAAAGCAGCAACTATTTGCCACATGATATAAAAGTCTTTAAACATTTTAACTCATGGTACAATAACAGAGACACACCAGGTATCAATTCTGCCAGCAAATAGATTGATATTATCTGAATTTTATAACAGCTATAGAATAAACTGTCCATAAAATAAAATTCTGTCACCCTTGGTCAGTTTTAGATTTGGGGAGAAATAGGAGAACACTGAGTCTCTGCAATGTCAGGTGCAGACAAGGAGAGCGGACGGTCAGAAGCCAACAGTCAGGTAAGCAGTACAAGATCTGAGGTGACAAAAGAACTGGTCAGCCAAGACAAACCAACAGAGCAGACCACAGGTAGGTAGCCAGGAGTTAAGAGTTCAGGGTGAGTGGGTAGGATCAGCTAGACAGATGTTAAGGAAATTATGGGTAAGGATGCTCTCAAAGAGTCATCTAGGAAACAGAAACATATCAGCAAGGAGACTCTGCCTGACATGCAACCTTCCTCCTAAGTTGAAAATCTTCTTATATATTTCCTACTACAACAGAAACCTACGGGAAGGCATAACCTCTCTCTGCAGGTGATGTTAGATGGACCAGAGTGAAAGTCATGAACATCAATCTTTTAGAGGAAGAAATATCAGTGTAGGTCTTGGTGGAATGATGACCCTCCTAACCAAGCAGCAGTGACCCAACCCAGGTTTATGGTAGCATATCACTGTGCTGTTTATAAAGGGTACCAGAGACAATTTTTATCATTACCTTGCCCTTGTAATTTAATTTCAAAGATGTTAGGTATTTTAGGGTTTAACAATGCCTTCAATTCCTGCCATTAGATGATGCAAAAAAGAAGCCAATTAACCACAGGGTATTTTAAAAATATGTGATCTAAAAAGGCATTAACTGCCAACTTAGAAATGAAGAGAGCAGGCCAAATAACTGTTAGCAATGAAAAGAATAATATTAAAAAATTTGAAGTATAACCTGTAACCGGTTTGTCTAAAAAAGAGTTTTGGACTTGGGGAAAGGCATGACTTAATTGAAGGTATATTGCTTAGGGAGAGAAAGTTACTGTTTTTCAGCTTTAAATGGTGTAATAAATCATACACAACACCATAATCTGAGTTTACGAGGAAGGTAATACTCTTTAGGTTGTAAAAGTGACCTCCAGTGGGCAATAAGGCTCTCAAATCTGTGGCCTAGGGAACTATATTCCATTGATCGTCACTTTAAAAAAGTCTATATAGGCAACAGTTTTCCATTATAACTTTCACATCCATTTAGTCAATTATATACATATGGTATTTATTGGTTTAATAATGTATCTGGTTATGATTCATTAGTGTGAACTGCTAACAGAAAAGTTTTTAGAATAATTCCCCAATGATCTTCAAACCAACTTCAAAATACAGACATACAGAATACTAGGCATACTAAATTCCTTCCTAAGTATTTTTAATTTAGAGGAGACATTAAGAATTAGAATACTGAATAAAAATTGAGAAATTACTGATGTGGACCATGTAGGAAGGTTGAAAATTGACATAAATTATTAGAAAACACTTTGGATTCTATTTATACTTTAACTTGTCTTCTATGAGATCATGGACATGAAATTACCTTCAAAGAGATAACCTGTTATAGACACTGAGCTACAGGTAAACTGAGCTACAGATTAAATAAGCAAATGAAGTCTTCTTTGTGTAGCTGGGAAAAGTCAGGTTTTTTTTTAACCTAAAATTTCATACTTTTTGATGATTAAAATAGCTGTTATTCATCATTTAAGGGGAAAAATGGGAGAAAGAAAGCAGTAAGTAAGTTCGTGGCTTTTGACTATAGTCCAAAATTATTTTATAGCTCAAATTAATAAGTCACTTGTGTGCACAATATCATTGGATATATGCAACCTCTTAGAAATGTGGTCATGCTGCACTAAGCATAAATGAAATTATGAGTCAGTTATAAAATACATAATATTCAATCTTCCCACTACCTTTCCCTATAACTCACTGTTGGTCCTGGAAACTGCTTATGCATCTGAAATGAAAGAAGTAAAAAATCACTATGGGAACAACCGAATATTCCTTGTTACCTAACACACATACACACACACACACACACACACACCAGTCCAGCTTATGAAGTGTTTCTAAATGAGATTCCAGCAAGCAGACAGAAGTGACCTTTGCTACAGGCAAACTTCCTTTCAATGCTCTGATGAATACTGATGAAGACAGACTTATTTATTATTCCCTTAGAGGATAAAATTGGTTTCCATTGTAGAGTAAATAAATCCAAAATTCACAGTCAAGTCTAATTGTGCTATAACATGGGCAATATTTCCCGGAAACTGGCTCTTTTCTGAAAGAGAATGAACTCCGAATGACCATGTTTAAGGTAGCATTTGAAACAAAATTTGCAAAGTGAATGCCTAATGTCTTCCTTCCAATTCTGGGATTGCGCTGGCAAAGTATTTCAGTAAAGAAACAAATAGTAAATATTTTAGGCTTTGCAGGCAATGAGGGCAGCCTCTGTTGTAGCTACTCATCTGGCTCTTGTAGTGGGAAAGTGGCCATAGGCAACACTTAAATCAGTGGTTATGGCTGTGTCCCAGTAAGGTTGTACTTGTGGGTACTAAAATTTGAACTTCACGTAATTTCCATAAGCCATGAAATATCAATCTGATTTGATTTTTTTCCAACTATTTCAAACAAGTAAAAGCCATTCTTAGTTTAGGTGGTAGGCTGGATTTGGCCCATGGGCCATAATGTGCTGACTCCAGTTTCAGCCCATCAATCAATACATAATAGGTATCCAGTGGTTGAGAGAAGATTCTGAAGATGTTTCCTGCTGTAATATGCTTTTTGAAGGTATGACTGAATTCCTTAACTGCAAAATATATTTGTGTAAATGGAAATTTTATATAATAAAGAAGAAACTTCAGGTCTATAGTCAAGGGGTATTTTGAAATATAAAAACCAAAAAATATGAAAGCACTTTCCCAAAACTAACACTAAAGTTTATTAGCCTTTTTAATTTATCTCTTTTGGCACCCTAATTCATAAAAAGTAACAAAAGCCAAGTTAAATTTTGGATTATGGCAGCTTCAGGGCCACCTAGAAGCTGCCACTAACAGTCATTGCATCCAGTCATTCCATCTCCCACAGCACATGACACTGTGGCTGAATACTGAGCAGGCAAAGAGCTGGAGCTCAAAATGCACACTCAGTCTGTGGAAAATGAAGAAAGCCAGGGCCCACTGCAGTTGCCTCAAGGATGATGACATGGTATCTGTCATTAGGCAATGCCACCTAGTCATGTCTTTTATATTAGTAAGGCATTTTATTTGTCTTGGGTAATTATTGCTCGAACCTGTGATGTTCACGCCTCTCTAGATTCCAAGGAATGCACTGATGAAGGACATCATTCAGTGAATACTGACTTGCATACGACGTGACAGAGGATGGAATCAGGAGGCAGCTCCTGCTACCTGAGAAAGGTAACTTAGAAATCCAAGACTCATATGCAGGCAGGGTGTCCTCAAATGCATGACAGGTTAGAAAAATTACAAGTCATGAACAGTTTGGAAGAACTAATGGACAACACATAATGGATTCCTGGGGGCAGTCACATTGTACTCAGAAGGCGTACATGGGGACTCCTTCTGAAGGAGTGGATCCTTTCAAAAAGCTGTCCTTACAGGGCCACCATCAGAGAAAAATATATTCCATTTCTCTCATTGATTTCATCAAATGATTCTAGCTAATCCAAGTCTTCTAGTTTTCTTTGCATTTCAGTTTAATCCCACCCTAGAAACACATACTGACTGCCTCCTAAACACCACAGCACAAGAATGCCAAGGTGAAACACGGGTTAACAATGGATAATGTAAAAATACTCCTTAAGCACAACTTGGGGAGAGCTTTCTATCTCTCTATGTTTGGGAAAGGCCTATTGACCAGCAAGACATCTTGGTTGGATCTGATAAATACGCAAAAGTTCCCCTGTAAGCAAGGAGAAAAGACCCAGGAAAGCAAAGACAAAAATGTGAGACAGCACAGACATGGTAACCCAATACCATAAGAGTATAAGTATGGGTATAAACTAAATACAGAGTAAAGAGCAAAGTACGAGACTGGAGACACACAACTTCTCTGATTTCATCCCATTGACCTGTGCTATCCAAAACACAGGTGGCTACTAAACACCTGAAAGATGGTAGACAAAATTAAATGTATTATTATTGAAAAATATACCCTGAATTTCAAGTATTAAAGAAAAGTAAGGTATCTCAATAATCTTAAAAGCTGATTGTGGCTGGCACGATGGCTCAATAGGCTAATCCTCTGCCTGTGGCGCCAGCACCCCAGGTTCTAGTCCCACTCGGGGCTCCGGGTTCTGTCCTGGTTGCTCCTCTTCCAGTCCAGCTCTCTGCTGTGGCCAGGGAGTGCAGTGGAGGATGGCCCAAGTGCTTGGGCCCTGCACCACATGGGAGACCAGGAGAAGCACCTGGCTCCTGGCTTCGGATCAGTGCAGCACACTGGCCACAACGCACTGGCTGTAGCAGCCACTTGGGGGTTGAACCAATGGCAAAAGGAAGACCTTTCTCTCTGTCTCTCTCTCTTACTGTCTAACTCTGCCTGTCCAAAAAAAAATTATATTTTAGATATACTGGGTTAAATAAAACATCAAAATTAATTTTAACTATTTTTTGTTTAATGTTTAATGGCTGTTAAAATTTTATGTAGCATTCTATCCCTTATGTAATAGTCCATGTAGTTGATTCCTCAACAACCCGTTCACCCCAGCATTTACACCAGCAGTGGTGTCATTTCTATTCCATGCAGCCATCCCAATCCAGGTCTATGAGCTGTGCAGGAAAGACGGCCAGAGGGTTTCCTAGTTCAGATATCTTAGACCAAGACACAAGACCAGATGTCTCTTTTTGGATGTGTCTGTCTTGCCTGCGACACAGAGCGCTACTGTGGCCTTCTGTGAGTCACAGGATGAAGTGTAATATGAAAGAGCCAAGATATGGGAACAACCTGAGCCCCTCTGACATCACCGTGCTACTTTATCAAACAATCCTGAAGTTTATTCTTCCTTTGAACTTCCTGTTAGATGAGCTAATGAAGTTCCTTATTATTTAAGCCTGAATGAGTCAGGTTTTCTGTTACTTGTAGCCAAAAGCATCCTGGCTGAAACACTCCTAGACTATAATTACAAGCGTAAGGGAATACAGATATTATTTAAGACCAATTAGTACTGCAAAAGTTCTGCACATAGTCTACAATCAAGCAATATACCGTTGTTTTGATAATATGTTTGGATAATATGTAAGAAGGCCTTTTTACATTTAGTCTTTAAATATTATATCACTGTAAGACTTTATGGCATAATTAGGTAAAGAGACTTAATCAGAAAATAAACTATAATCAGAACTTATTAATCAAAAGAAGAATGAAATACCATTAGATTTATAAACTGTTACCCTTAATCACTGTCCTTTTGTTGAGAGGAATGACCCGAATCCTATTCAAAGCACACAACAATGATTGAGAAAAGCTCAACTTAATTTTACTATCTGGACATAAACCTTAAAAAGTAGTATAGCAAATACAGTTGATATAGTAAAAACTCTTGAGAATTACTGTGAGAATTAAGCAAAATAACGTATGGAAAGCTGAGTGTAGTATCTAGTATATAGTAAACGCATTACATAAAAATGTGATTGTTTATTTTCCCTTGTAGAATTGTCAACTTGTTATTCTAAGTATTGTGTCAAATATGCATTGTCATTTACATGACAATCTTGCTTTTGCTGACTAGAAGGCACATACAGTAAAGTCTAGCAGACAGATGTTATATTTCTTTGGCTAGTTCTAGGGTGCTTGATTAAGTAGTAGACTTATTACTTCATTATCATAGTTATTTCAAGCAAGCAAGTTCCAGACTTACCTAAACACATGAAGGGAGAGAGCAGCAAACTATTAATGAATTAAACTAAAGTACTTTTACTAAGCTACAGCTACTCACCCACTCTCTGTGACACTGGTGATACAATCTGAATGAAGATGAAAAAAAAAAAAAAAAGCCGGGGAAGGAAGTTTATGACTCTGAAGACTGTGGCGTTGAGACTGGAAGGTGAAGGAGGCAGAGAGGGAGAGGTGCTCAGTGATCCCCACAAGTGATGAAGGGGGGTGCTCGGCTTCGCAGTTAAGACACCCACATCCCATATCTGGTCCTGGCTCTGTACCTGGTTCCAGCTTTCTGCTAATGTGCACCCTAGGAGGCAACAGATGATGGCTGAAGAAACTGGGTCCCTGTTACTCACATGGGAGACTAGGATTGAGTTCCCAGCTCCCAGCTGTGGTCTGGCCCAGCACCGGCCAATTGCAGCTATTTGGGGAGTAAACACCATGTGGGAACTGAATCAATCAATCACTCTCTCTTCCTCTCCCTCTCAAATAAATGAATAAATGAAGTGATGAAGAAAGAGGTAGAAACGGTATCAAGCCAAAAGAAGAGAGTAAAGAACAATTAATGAGTTACATCAATCCAGAGGTTTCTAAAACATTTTTGCGCTATTCCTAAGAAGTTTCTAAAAAAAATTTTTTTTTAATTTATTTTGAAAGTCAGAGTTAGAGAGAGACAAAGAGAGAGAGAGAGACAGAGATTTTTCCATCATTGGTTCTATCCCTAGTTTTCTGCAAAGGCCAGGGCTGGTCCAGGCCAAAGCCAGGAGCTTCATCCAGATCTCCCATATGGGTGGCAAGGGCCCAAATATCTAAGCCATTTTCAGCTGCTTTTCCCAGGCCATTAGCAGGGAGCTGGATCAGAAGTGATGCAGCCGGGACATAAACCAGAGCTCATGTGGGATGCCAGCATCGCAGGTGGCGGCTTTAATTCTCTATGCCACAACACCAGCTCCCAAGAATTTTGTTGTTAATAACATACACGAT